>CM055095.1:29346413-29946413 GCA_029204225.1 Diphasiastrum complanatum
ATTTCAATCCATATACTTTGAAATAAACTCATAATCTCATTTGGTATATAACATGCTTACATGTCATTCTACTAGGTTACAAATCCTTGATTGTAACATTGTCTAGGTCTTGTCATCAAACTTCACTCTTAAATAAATTCACAATGTAGCATAGAAATCTCTAGCTTTCAAAATCCCACTTATATATGCACTCATATATGAAGTGTACGGACTTTGGAGTGGGACTTTTTTTTATGCAAGTTGTACAGGGTGTTATTAATGATTTTATTGATTAGCCTTTGACTATTTATTCTTCCATGAACATAGTCAAACATAGAAAGTTCATGACTTGAATATTACATCAAAATCTTGGCAATGAAATTCCGAGTGTTGCCCTTGTTGGTTCAGGACATTGCTCATTGTTTAATTCACCACATGTGGCTACCTCTCATGTTCCCTAGAGTCTATACATTATACACAATACTGGACAAGACTAGCCAAGTGGTGGCCCCAAATAAAAAAAAGTTGGTTGAGTGGTTGAGCATCTTGAGGACGACAAACTAAAGTTAGGAGTACCCTCTCTCCCTTGGCAACACAATTATAGTTTAGGAGGACCCTTCTCTCCCTTGGCACCCGAAGTTGCTTATTGCACAGGAGGGGAAGTAACGCCCCGCTCCCGTGCCTGTGCGACACGTGGTTTGTTTCGCCCAACATTTTTTTTGGCCCCTAGTCAGGGGCGCATGGTGCCCGTCAAAACTGGGGGTGCTCAAATTTTTTGCGGGTGACAAGCGTGCCACAGGTCCCGAGCAGCGCAGGTGGCATTGGGCCGCCATACGCGGGCAAGCCACAAATGGGTGGTCCAGAGCAACGCAAGTGGCGCTGGGCAACCACAGGCAGGGCGCCGAGCAGTGTTGGCGCCAGGCTCCAGCACGCCCAGGGGGCACGCACATGGGAGGGTATTGGGAGAGGTTGGCTATATATTGCCTCTGGGAAATCTCAGAAGAACGCTTATGGGATGATGAGGGTTATGGGCAGCACAACGGGCAGGAGCGGATTACCTCTGGGACACGCGTCAGTAAGGCACTGGGACGGACGTCATCGTACGCTTGGCACCACAATTATACTTTTAATAGTTACACCTCTCTTCCATACTAAAGAAGGGCTACCAAGCTTCAACCATGAGAGATGTGGATGGCAAGGCTTCTAACCACCATCACATTGGACTCTTCCATGTGGTGCCAGCCCATAAGGCATCCAAATTGGAGTTTTGACATGCATCCTTCCTCACATTTTCAAGAGGAAGGCTAGCAAGTAGATTTAAGGAAATATCTTGTGAGAAAAAGGATGCCCTTTACTTCTTTCTTTCCTTTGCCCTAATACGGGATGAGAGGATTGTAACCAACGTAATAAAGTGAAATTAAAAATATCACTTGGAGAAAGCTTATGACCATAGAGATGAGCATAGGAGGTTGGTTGTTGTTTTTTGAAGTGGATGTTTGCAAGTGGAGTACAGGAGGGGACGTTTGCAGGTGGTTTTTCTTTTGAACTGTGGACGTTTGCAGTTGGGTTTTAGAGAGCTCAAGGTTAGCAGCGGCGCACGTTGCAGGTGATTTACCTTTTCAAGTGTTTTGGTCTGTCCAGTCCAGCTTGCGCGTAGAGTGGTGTAGATAGTTCATCCCAGAATTGGCAGCCTCTCATCGCTCCACCTTCGTACGTTTATAAGACAATATCAGTCAATAGCGACTTTGCAGTCCGACACGATCTCGTTCACATGAAGCAATCATACAGCCGGGAAGAGGGGATTACATCTCTTTTTCTTTTTGATCAAGGGAAAGCATGGATACGTGATTTAGTTTAGGATTGTGGGCTTGGGCAAAGCTTCCTTGATCATTTCAGCTTTCCAAGGCTACAGTAATCTGCATACATAAGGAAAAACAGACATAAAAGTGACTAGGAGTAGAAAGAGGCTTTGAAAGTGGTGTAGATAGTTCGTCCCAGATGCAGTTTTTTCTGTTTCGATTGGAATGCTTGTTGCTTTTTTCTGATCCGATTTGCGACAAGAAGCCTTGAAAGTAATGTAGTTGATCCAGCCCAGATGCAGTTTTTCTTGCCTTTTGATTTGTATGGTTGTCGATTCAGGAGTAGAAAGAGTTGTAGGCTTTGAGGCATTAGTGGTGATCAAGGAGCTGATTTCCGATAGTAGGGCGACCTATCACAGCTAGATTTCGTCAGATTTGGATAAGCAAGCAAACAATTAGAGCTAATAACAGGTCAAGACACATGTAGGGCAGCCAGTCACATGTAAGTCTTTGAAAACTCATTCTACTGAAAAGCAAAGCTTGCAGAATTCGTAGCAGGGTCTTGTTGGCCAACAAGGAGGCTTCACACTAATTTTTGGAATCTTCGGAGGCAATGGCTGGATCTTTACCTGTCAATATGGTTCCTCAAGAATCTTCTCATCCTTTGCAACTCCCGGATTTCATTCCTCTTGCTTGATGTGGAGAAAAGAGACATGCTTCTCCTTCAGAGCATCCTTCTAGTGCTTCCCCTTCATGCGCACGTCATGAAGCCCACCGTGATGTTGCGGATTCCTTGCTTGTTTCCTCTGGCCAGGTGGTGCCATACTGTCCGCCCCATCTTCGCCACCAACTTTCTTCCTCTCTTTCAGTTTCTCAGCTTTCTCCTTCTTCCTCTTCTCGCCCCCGTGTTCCATGTGCAGGTTGTGGTCGCCTTTATGTGCAAGGTGTCGGTCTTTCTCGCCAACATAACGCTTGCTCTGCTTTTCGTCAACAGCTCGCATTAATCAATGTCGACCTTGCACCTCATCCTGCTCCCACTTCGCCACCTGACTCGGCTTGGACCTGGATTCGCTCCCTTGATATTTTGATCACTTTTCACTTGGGTTTTCCTCATCCTTGTCTTTATGCACACATTCCCTTTGCCTTGCGCTTAGACGTCCAGAGAGCTTTGTCCTTACCTTTGTCTCATCTGGCTTCCAACCATTCTGATATTGCAACTTGGCATGCCTTTTTGCTTTTTCCTCTCTGGTGTTTGCCTCTGGCTCCTCGGGGTGGTGATGCTGGTCATAGGGAAACTCGCAACAGGATTCGTCGCTTTATGTCAGGAGATTGGGAAAATCTGCAAGAAGAGCATTTCCTTTGTTGTCATGCACTTGCTGCTCAACGGGATTCGACTTCGGATGGTGTCTCTATACCCCCTGTTCATCCTCGGTTGCGTCGCTGTGTTTTACTTGGGCAAGTGGGTGAGTATTCTCGTGCAGCTCGTGCTCTAGCTCCTACAAGTCCAGCTACTCCTGTTGTTGCCACCCTTCAGGCTTTGGAGCTTCTTCATCCACTAGCAAATGACTCCCTTCCCTCTTTTGTTGAGGACTTTGAATCTGATTCCAATTTGCAGCTCTCAGAATCTCATTTTCTTAATGCTTTTCTACGCAGCCCTCATCTATCAACTAGGGGTCCTTCTGGTACGGTTTTCGAGCATCTTCGTGACTGTTTTTCTCCTAACGAGAATTTGGTTTGCTCTTTCAAGTTTGCTCTTCCGTAGCATGTGGCCGTATTCCTCTTTCTATTGCTCGTATTCTTGGTGCTGCTCATTTGATAGCCTTGGATAAGCCTGGCGGTGGAGTGCATCCCATTGCTGTTGGAGAGGTTTTGTACAGGTTGGTTTCTAGGGCTCTTGGTTTTCAGCTGCGTGACAGTTTTCAGGACCACCTATTTCCTCATCAGTTTGGTTGTGCTACTCCTGGCGGTTGCGAGACAGTCATACATGCTTTGCGTGCTACCTTGGATCTTCATCCAGATTGGGTTGTCCTTTAAGTGGATGTCAAAAATGCTTTCAATTCTGTTTCCCGAGGGGCCATTTTCCAAGAACTTCGTGCGGCTCACGATCCTCTCGCTCAGCTCATCCCGTTTGTTCGCTCTTTTTATTCCATGGATGCGCCTCTATATTTTAGTCATGCTTCTCGCTTAGGTGATGTTTCGATTATCTCGTCTGCTGATGGTATCAGACAAGGTGATCCCTTGGGTGGTGTTCTTTTTGCTTTGGCGCACTTTCAGGCATTGCGTGCTTCTTCTGCTGCTTTTCCTTCTTGTTTGTTTCTCTCTATTGCTGATAACACGCATATTGTGGGACCTGCTAATGACGTCTTTCCGGCTTTCCTACATTTCTCTCAGCAACTTTCGGCTTTGGGCCTCACTGTCAATCCCTCTAGGTGCGTTGTTTGGTGTCCTCAAGGCCTCCTTCCTAAGCTCCCTTTACCTACATGTTTCAATACTCCGGTTGATGGGATTCGAGCGCTTGGTATTTCTATAGGTTTCTCGGATTTTGTGGCTTCCTCTTTGCGGGACATTTGGGCACACATCTTCGTCACGCTGATTTGCTACCAAAGCTTGGCAATGCTCAAGTTGCTCTAGGGATTCTCACTCTGCTTCGCTCAACGGCCAAGTTATATTCTACGGTGTGTTCCTCCCTCTCCTGATGTTTTGGCTTTGCTACAGGATTTCGATAATACTTTATCAGATATTCTGGGTCGTTTGATGGGTTCATAATCCTTTCGTATTCCCAATGGTCAGTTCGTTAAGCGACAAGTCTCTCTTCCCGCTTCGTCCGGAGGTGTTGGTCTTTCTTGCATAGCTTCTATTGCTCCAGCTACTTTTATGGAAAGTTGAGCCCTTGTTGCCTCTGCACTTATCTCTCGATTTCAACAAGACAACAAGCCCATTCTTCTTGATTCAGTAGCTCATGTGGAAACATGCATTCTTCCTTTCCAACAACATCTTCGTGCGGCCAAGGATCTCACCCCTCCACTTGTGCGAGCTTCTTTGCCTCCCTTTAAGACTTTGCTTAGCCATCAACGTGCTCATTTTCAGAAGTATCTTTTGGAGCGCTTCCACTCGCATGCTTTCACTCAGCTTCTCAGTGATTCACCTTCCGATGAGACTCGGGCTCGCCTTTTGTATTGTGCAGGCCCGGGTGCTGGTGCTTGGCTTGTTACGCGCCCTGTTGTTCCACACTTGCGCCTTTCTTCAGAGTTGTTTCTCAACGCTTTATGTAGATGCTTTGCGAGATTGTTGCTTTGTTATAGTTGTACAGTATCTCAATTCGCCTTATGGCCTTTACGCTTTCAACATGCATTCCTTTGTACTCTGATGATTTTCCCATCTTTTATTAATAAAAACAGGAAGTTCATCATAGGAGAGCTCCAAGAGAGGTCTAGCCCAGCTAATTAACATTCAACACATGGCAAGTTTTTATTTGCAACCTCAATGAAGAGGTATCAGATCCGTAAATACACGTACAACATTCACAATCCAGTATCATCCACAATCCAATCCGCCCAACGTTTGTAGCGTGCAGGAAATTCGCATGTGCAAACCCTTCCCTCACACAACCTTGGATTAAAAAAACTGCAAAGTTGTGATTACATTCAAACATACAAACACATATATACATAATAAAATGAAAAAGCTATATTGTTTTTGCTGATAAAGAAAAACTTTCGCCACCCGTCAATATGCAAGCTATTCTTCGCATGCTGATTTGACCAGGACAAACCTCTGAAGGGTGTGAGAGCTGCTTATAAGATACATCCGTCAGGCCCCTTTCCCTTTTGTTATGTGAACATAAAATTGCAGATTCTTGCAAGCATCAAATCTGCTTCCCTGTCTACCAACAAAGTAAGTGAAGGATTTTGATGAAACTTTTGCTATTTTCATTTGATGTGATCACAAAAATTTGTTTAGCTTGGCATCAAAAGTTACTTTGATCCTATGTTCAAGCGCCTCCGTTGGAAACGAAGATCTATAATTTGATGTTAAGTATTGGAGCTATTATATAAAGAGAGCCACCACAAATGCTTTGCATGGGAAGGATTGCATGGGACATAGCTAAGAAACGCATCATTGCTGAATTTGTTTATATGAATTCATATGAGTTTCCCTCGAGGCTTTTTGACCGAATGCAAATCATTTCTAAATTACAGAATTTCTTCAAAAAACGCACCTGCCTCATGAACACCAAGAGTCTGTAGTCCCAAATTTTTTAACTGTTACTGCACATGAAGATTTTTGGAGAAATCAACTTACTAGTAGAATTTACCGCAGATTCTATTTAAACGTATATCTTACACAGGAGTAGATAGAAATTTTTGTCAACTTTTCATTGTATCTGAACGGTATATCTAGTTTCTTTTAATGGTTTCCTCAAACTTGGAAGACGTGCACCTTTGTAAAGATCGCTGGAAATTTTCCTATAGATGCTTTTCTCTAAAACAACACTCATAACATATCTATGACTCATCTGGACCTCTTTTAGCCTCGAGGAAGTCTAGAACACCCGCTGCTTGTTGATTTGATTGTTGTCACTAACCATGTCAAGTTGAGCGTCATCATTATTGACTTCAAATCTATGAATGCAATACAAAAATTTATCATTAGATTCACAAACTCTAAGCCAGCCAAAGCCTTCATAATAATCAGGAGCACAGATATACTTGTTAAATGAAAGACAAGAAAACCACATTAAATGCACCACCGAAGTCACGAGCAGCACTAGAAACTATATCACAGTAAACGTCCTTTAAATACGACTTCCAATACTGATTCACAAGTGCTACCCTAATGCGTGCCTTGCCACACATCGTTAAATTGATAACAATTCCAATGAAATCCAAAAACACACCAATCCTTCGCTCATAACAAACGACAGTTTTCCTTTTGCTCTTGCCTCTGTAACTGAACCAAGAAGGAAACTAATATAGGCCAATTTAGAACTACTTCGACGGTTTTCTTTGGTATATTATCAAAAAATTCTGTCAGACACTGGAATTTATAAAGCTTTAAAATGAAGCAACTTTTTGCTTAAGGATCATCGTACATCTACAAGTAGTCTTATAAGCGACGTCCAAACAAGCTCATATCTAACTGCATGTATCACAGGAAGTGAAAGCATAGCTTGTAAACAAGCAAAATGGAAGACTTAAATTAAAAATCTGATCGAAAAAAGAAGCTAACAAAGATCTTTTGCAAATGTTCCTTACGCAGAGGCTCCTTGAAGGTTACTAAGGTTTACAAGAAAGCTGGACTAGCTTGATATGGCACTGAAGCCCAAGTGAGCATCAACCTCAACCAAGTTCCGTGAATACTCAGAGATTGTATTTGCAATCTCTAGATTATCTAATGCGTGTTCTGTTTGTTCCAATAATTCACAAACAGATATGAACTCGTACGCTCAACTTCGAAAGGTTTCAGCATGACTTTTACTCCCTTTGGCGTGCAATTAGCTAAACGAAAATGTTCCACCTCTTTGATCAGCTTGAAAATAGTCATTAAAATCCCCTGAATCGCCCCCTCTGATTTCAACCCCAGGGATCCTCGAGAGATCAAGAGGTAAAATCTGAATTTGTCCAGCAAACACAAGTCTGACAAACTATCAACCTTTGTAGTTGTTATGAGAAGCTGCTCAATACTACAACTTGGTTGCATAGGGCTCTGGTAACCTCATTTGCTCACGAACGTGTGCAATAAAAGCTTCTATCCTTTCATGTAAATCATCTAATTCATAGCATAGGACGTTTTCGTGTCCAATACTAGGCGAGGAGGCCATTTTTGTCTCGATTTTCAAATTCTCTGTTACATCGGAGCTTTCTATTATGTCGGAACCAACATACTCGGTATCTAGAGAATCGG
Organism: Diphasiastrum complanatum; assembly: GCA_029204225.1. NCBI lineage: Eukaryota > Viridiplantae > Streptophyta > Lycopodiopsida > Lycopodiales > Lycopodiaceae > Diphasiastrum > Diphasiastrum complanatum. The sequence continues at coordinate 29,354,096 of CM055095.1, forward strand.
CCTCATGTGAACCAGGCTGATCTACCAGAAGCTCAGGACAATCTTTGTTTGCCGCGCTACATATCTCATTGGAAGCTTTCTCCTCTTCATTAGAACTTTGTGTCTGCCACATCTCATTAGAACTTTGCGGTGGCCACATCACATTAGAACTCTGCGTTGGCCACATTTCATTCGATATCTCATTGGAAGTTCTCTCCTCTTCATTGGAACTCTGCTTTGGCCACATCTCATTAGAACTTTGCGTTGGCCACATCGCATCAGGATTCTGCGTTTGCCACATTTCCTGACTTACTTCGGGAAGACGATGGACATTTTCGCCAGATTGTACCTGCTTCACATTTGAAACGTCCGCTACATCTGATTTTTCTAGATTGAATAAGCCTGATGGAACAAGAATAGCGACTAGCATTGAGTTGAAAATCACAAACAGAAAAGGTGGAGTTAGCCAAGCTCCTGTTCCGCGCCATATGGATGGTAGTACATCTATGCACATAACTCTCAGAGGCAAAAGCACGTATTCAGAAAACAATGGAAGACATCTTATGATCGTCACAAGCATAGTAAGTAGAGCTAGCCCGCCAAAAGTCTTTCTTAAAAATGGCCATACTGGAAAATGAAGTTTCAATCGATTATCCACGTTAGCTTTCGATGTGGTGATCGATGCTGTGGCCCCTGGGTCGTACATATTTTCTGAAACCACTGATGGTCAAGTTGAAAGATGCGACCCAAGACACATTAAAATGGTAAGAAAAACTAAAAAAGACCAAGCATCAAATGATTGTTTGATTTTAGTTAAAGAAAAAGTAAGAGAAAATGAGTAAAGAAGAAATATTGCAAAGGGGAGAGTTGTCTTGGATAAAAACTATCTGAGATAAAGACGCGCAGCAATTCTGAGATGACCTGTAGATGGATGATGGAGGAACAGCCTGGAGGAGAACGTTATCACTGTGAAGGAATGTGACAAGAAGCAATGACTCAATCATAAAAACTCGTAAGAAGCAAGCCTATGCGAGCAAGCGTGTAAGAGTTCAGATCAAGCTTGGTAAATGAAGGTATGGAGAGACATTAAATATGAGAGGGCGAATAGAAATATTGCACTAGAGTTCTGGTGGTGAGCTTCTTAAATAAAGGTCAAGACAGAAAGCCACTGGAAAAACATTCAATGTTCGCAAGGAAGAACATAAGCATTATCATCGCAGAGCATATGGAAACTGAATACCAAGCGCACAAATAATGCAGGAACATGTGAATTCAAGCAAGCCCGCGGGGGGCAGATGAACCGCAACCCGAGCAGGAAAAGGATAAACAGCGGTACTTCCTACAGGTAACACGAAAGAAAGCATGAATACATGAATCTTGAATGATAGAAACGGGAACTGAGAGCCGAAGCCGATACTCGAAAAAGCACAGCAGCAGGCCTTCTCAATCCAAGCTCTGCGATTCTCCGTTCTGGTCCTGCCCGCCCGATTCCTCCTGAGTCCTGCTACGAGCAAGCACGAAACAGTCCGACCTCAGTCCGGTCCCGACTCCCGACTTCCAGAGTACAGATTCTACAGAAGCACGAGCAGGCTGGCCGCTGCAGGCTGCTGCAGTAGCGCGCGAGAAGCTCGCTCGCACACAGCCTCGGGAATCGAAGCTAGCCAATGAATCCGAATTTAAATTTTTACATACATACCTGTATTAGTAGTAGATTTTTGCAGTCTGGCAGGCTGCACGCTCCGCAGGGCAGGCTGCAGGGGACAACTCAGAAGACCGCAAGAGGTCAGAAAAAAGCCATAGCTACACAGCCTACCGGCATTGAATAAAATATTTAGATCCTAGGACAAGAGAATTAAAAGAAACCAGTCCAGATTCCCGGAATCAGGATAAGATCAAGCTTTCCTCCTCCTCCCGACTCCTGAGTCCTCCATCTTCTTGCTCTTCTTCCACCCTTCGCTCTGGCGCCTTTAGATATCCAGCCTTCTGCTGAGTGCTAGCTATGTAGAATTAGATATTCAGACCTGCTTGCTAGCTTAGCTATTGAGATTCCTCACACACAGGTCGGACCCACGTCTGTGAAGAAATAGGAAATATCTCTAGTTTTAATTCAAGTTTGGAATGTCGACTCAATTTGAGATGGGAGAAATGTGAACTTATTTAATGTAATGCCTCTTGCATGGGACTGTTCAAGTTTTAACTGCCTACCTACCCAGCTACTTTCTCTCTCTCTCTCTCTCTCTCTCTCTATATATATATATATATATATATATATATATATATATATATATACTCACACACACACACACACACATACACACACACACACATTTGCATTAAGTTGCATATTCAAGTGCTCAACTCTCATGAGCAATGAATGAGCCTTGACTCATCAATCATGATCCTCTTAAGAGCCTCCTTTCTGCCCCCATAGGGTGGAGCCGAGTTCACGCTCGACGTTCATACTTGGACATCCGGATCGAAACTGATGAGCTTTGTGCCCGATTGTAAAAGGGCCCCACGCCGCACATGTCTTGGTGTTTTGGGACCTTGTGCCCAGGAGCAGTGTATCTATGATTGCTAATGAGGATGTCGGGAGGGCCCAACCTCATCTAGCCACTTCACAAACCTCCATCCAAAATCATGATTCATAATAAAATATTTCAAATCTTGCCAATCATCAAATGAGGGTGGGGGCCTACTTCGGTCACGATGAGTAATACTTTGCTCCCAATTGAAAGGGCCATGCTTGGTTGTGGTTGAGTGGACTTTGTAGACTTGGTAAAAAGGGCCTCCCTACTTGGCATGTACTCCAAGTTGAAACTCCATTGGCAAGTATCCTTGTCCATAGTAACTTAATATGCTAATTAGGCATTTACAAGATTTAAAAACAAAGTCTTAGAAATTGCTTTCAATACCATGGATTAGAAAAGTTTGTCATTTTCTTTTTGGTCCAAATGACACCTAAATCAACCAACCTTATGTATGGTACACTTTGCATCAGAAAGTAAGGTCATTCCAAGGAGCACCAAGCTCCAAACGTTCACTCACACAATACCCTGAATTCAAGCATACACCTAAGTGGGCAGCACAATTTCAACTTAACTACTACTAAGGATATTTATCTACATAACTCTTTCAAAGGACTAGATGCTCAATAACTATACGATAATATGTATCCGTTTTGTCCTCATATTCAAGATCTTATCGAGTTCAAAAACGAACACTAGATGACTCTTCTAACATGCCCATGCCCAATAGATCTCCAGAGCCAAGGTGATCCTCCTCATGTAAAGTTTTCTAAAGTTAATTTACATGAGATACCGAGTGAACCTGAGTTCCTTGCGAGAGCTCTAATCAGTATGCCAGAGATTCAATCTCGTAAGAATTTTATACAGTCCCTTGTAACAAGTGGACAATTTGTAATGTTTGCTAGTACGCACTACTTTTGAATCCTTCAAGATTCGTCAATATACCCAATCCCCTTCTTGAAAATCTCGAGGTAATCATTTCAGATTAGCATAGTGTTTGTTCCTATCTTGGGTGCTTTGGACATTCTCTCATGCTATTTGTAGCATTTCATGCATATCATGCAACAAATCGGCTATCTTTTGAAACTTGATCGTTTGATTTTCTACAGAAATGAGCAATCTAGGTTGATATTCATACATAATCATATATAGGCTATATATAGCCAATAGCCAAGTGCTTACTTCTATTATAGACAAACTCAATCAAGGGTAAATTATCTCTCCCAATGAGATTGTCATCGGGAAGACATAAGCTCATAACATCTATTTCATTGACCGATTAGTTCTTTCCATGTGATCATCCGTTTCGAAATGATCTGAAGAACTAAAGCTTAACGATACTTCCAGTTTTTCAAAAACAATTGACGAAAAGTAACCGGTGAATTTCAGATCGTGAACATTCACAATGTCACCCAATAATATATAAAGTCTAAATAGGTGTTCCACAAATGTTTGAGCTAAATCAGAAGCCTTCGTAGTAGTCTTTACAAGAGTAAATGCGGCCAATTTGGTTAGACGTCGACAATCACCCAAATTGCATAATTTTGTTTATTTGTTCTCGGTAACCCAACCATAAATTCCATTGAAATGATATTCCATTTTCAATCAAGAATATTCAAGGGATGCAATAGACCAGTAGCTTTAAGACGTTCGGTCTTATTGAGTTAACATTAGACGTTCGGTCTTATTGAGTTAACATTGGTCACATTTAACCACATAAGATTCTACAAAGGGTTTCAGTTTTGGCCAATAGAAATCCCTTCATACCAAGTCTAGTGTAATCTCCACCAAATTGGTTAGAAATACAGGTATTTCTCAAAAGACCTCTTAGAGAAAGATAGAGATATGTGCTAATCTTGGTGAAGGAAAGTTTGTTCACTTCAGTGATTCAACTAAGTGCATTAGCCATGTGATTGGTGGTTCTTTCAATGTAATGCACCTCAAAGTTGAATTCCTGCATGAGTTCCATCCATTGGGTCTTACGACCTCTAAGACCATTTTGATTGCAAAAACACTTTGACGTTTTCGTGTTCACTATGAATTGATTACATAAAAGTAATGTCTCAATGATTCAAAGCATGGATTATTACAAAGCTTGAATAGTATATCTTACTTGAGTATCGGATGATTTTCTACTCTCAAAAGCAATGAGCTAGTTCCCTTGCAATTAGAATAGCTCTAACAGCCACATCACTTGCATGTGGTAATGACGAAAGGAAAATTTTGATCAACTATTCTAAAAACAAGAACTGAGATAATTAGGAGCTTGAGTTTACAAAACTCTCATCTAATTTCTCATTCCATTTTATCGAAGGGCTAGGCTTTTCTTTCTGACTAAATATTTCTTAGTAAAATTTTGAAAGAACACAGTGAATCTCGAGAATGACTTGAGTTCATGTGTAGTTTCAAGAACAAGCCATTTGAAAAACGTCCTTATTTTTTTCTCATCAATCTTGATCCCAACAATGATGATCTTATGATCAAGATAAAGAAGTTATTCTTTAAAGAATTTGCATGTAGATTCTTTACCAAAAAGCTTCTCTTGTCTTTAAATTTTTAAGATGGTACGGAGATATTTTACATATTCTTTTAGTGTTCTACTTTAGAACAAAAACTACTCTAGGAACACCATGACAGATCTTCCCCCAAAAAAAAATGAGATCATTCATCATCTATGGGAAAGTAGTTGGATCAATCATCAAACCAAAAGGTATGACTTGCTAGATTATTCTAATATTGGGAGTGATTCATCCGAATAATTGATCTTTAATCTACATCCATTCATTTATTTAGTTTTGCAGTTTTATTCGTGTTTCTACACAGTCTATTAAAATACTCGAGAATCGCTCAACAGGTGGCTTTGACAACGACAACAAACTATCGGAGGAGTCGAAGGATGACAATTACTACTTCCATCTGATATGAAGCTTTGGACTTGCCCTAATTGCTTTGCAAGTAAATTTCTGGAAAGGCCTAATTGGATGGATGACAGCGCATCATGGCTAATTACCAATCGCGACCTATGAGTGGTGGATAAGGTTTGCCCTAGGTGAATGAGAAAGTCTTGGAAGGCCTAACTGGATGGAAAGGCCTAACTGGATGGATGACAGCGCATCATGGCTAATTACCAATCGCGACCTATGAGTGGTGGATAAGGTTTGCCCTAGGTGAATGAGAAAGTCTTCGAAGGTTATCTGGTAGCTGAAATATCATCATCATTCAATCTCCTTGAAGTCGGAAATAGGAGCTAGACCACAAACAGATAAGTCAATAGTTGTATCAAAGAGGCACTTATCATGATCTCAATTTTCCCATGCCACAACTATATTGTTTGAGTTATTAGGTAAGTGCATTACAAATGCTTGTAGCTTCATATACATCTCTCTTCTTCTCCTTTCCTTCTCAACTCCCTTCCTCTTTACTTAAAAATAACAATTTTATTTTTTTTCATATCAGGCCCGCTTAAATGGCCTACAACCGAAATGAAATAGATAAGCATCTTGCATCACTCGTAGCCACCTTTCTAATTTTCTTGTAAGTTGTTTATCAATGGGCCCTCTAGTGACAATCTAGTAGTGGAACGTTTTTTTTTTTCTCTCTCGAAAATTGACCATTGATTAGTGACTTTATACAAAAAAGTACAAAAAAATGAACCATTAACCTACAAGTAGTAAAGTTTTCCAGCTTTCTTAAAAATCAACAAGGGGGAAATGAAAATTTTTCATTTCCGAATTCCCTACTATTTCTATCTAGCCAAATATTCCATAAAGTGATTATTCTAATACACCGCCAAAAATCATTAGAAGCTTCATCGTCCAGAATGATATCATTAAGCAACAGATCAAGATGATTGAATCTTCTAAATTTGACATGGAAGCGTGCAATAAACAAGTTAGCCACTGATTTCCAAAGAGGGGTATTGTCAATTTTCAGAGAAAAAGGACAAATATGATTGTAATATCAATCATTAAGAGTTATTGGTTGCTTAATCCAAAGATCTATCAAGTTCTAGGTGCTAGATCTTGATCTAGATGCTTTACACTATAATTTAAGCAAGAGCAATGGATCAAATGATCAAAAACATGGTTGGGCGGCCTCACACGTGTGGAGGACAGTACCAGTGCGGCCGGTTTACAGAGAGTAAAGTACATTAGCTTACAAATGCATTTCTTTCATAAAAACTCAAGACAAATGTGGAAATCACAACAAAACTAGAATTTGCCAATGTCACATCAACTTGTTATTTGGTTGATCCCTTTATAGATCAAGTACATCCACGAGCTGTGTACGGTCCAACAAGCCTTCACATGTGTGAATAGTGCCTAGTCATCCAGATCCACCAATGGGAGCCATATGTACTCATTTCCCAAAGTTGACTATTCTCTTTGGCCAGAAAACAAAAAGCTAGTCTTCCACATTTATAGGAATATTTCCTATAAAATAGGATCTAATGGAATCTTTCTATCTTATCTTCTAGAAGCTTATCCACACGTGTGAATGGTATTTTGACATGTGTGAGTAATAACTCATTCACATGGAAGTCTAATCTATTTACACAAAGTTTGACCAATTTGACCATTTCCAAAATTCTACTCAAAGGTCAATTTCACACTAGTGTAGATCAAGCTAAAATCAATCTAACTTTATAAAAGTGACTCATGTACATTCTTTCACAAGTGGGAATAGACTCCACACGTGTGAGATCCTATCAAGATCAATTAGCTTGAGATCTACAAGGTACATCAAGTTGGAAGTGACATTTTAACACTCCTCCTCACTTCTAACTTGGCAAGTCTAATGTACATCTATCTGCAACTCCAAGAGCATCTCTTAACTTGAAAAATGAATCTTTAGCCAAAGGTTTGGTTAAGATATCAGCTATGCACTCAGATGAAGGCACATGATGAAGTTGAACCTCCTTGGATTGCACCTTTTCCCTCACAAAGTTATGAGCTATCTCAATATGCTTTGTTCTAGCATGGAAGATTGGATTGGTAGCAATTTGTTGAGAAGCTTGATTGTCACAATAAATGCAAGGGACCTCCTCGGCCTTTAGCACTTGAAGCTCCACCAAAAGTCTTCTTAGCCATAGGAGTTCTTTGGTTGTTGAAGTCAATGCCTTGAACTCGACTTCACAAGAGGAAAGAGAAATTGTATCTTGCCTTTGGAAAGCCAAGATATCAATCCTCCACAAAGAAAAGTGAAAAATGCACTTATGGATCTTCTATCCATCTTGTCTCCTGCAAAATCTGAATCCGAAAATGCTTTCAAGTACAAGTTAGATCCTTGATAGAGAATGCCAAAAAATCTAGTAGAAGAGACATATCTAAGCACTCTCTTGGCACTTTTCCAATGATGCATCAAGGGACCTTGCGTATATTGACTTAACTTGCTTACGCTATAACTCAAATCTAGTCTAGTGATTGTCAAATAGATTAAGGAGCCTATTAGCTTTCTAAAGAGTGTGATGTCCTCAAAGGATGCTTCATTCCAATCATTAGTAACTTTACAAACTTGCTCCATAGGGGTGTCAATCCCGTTACAATCTTTCATGCCAAACCTTTCAAGAATGGAAGTAGCATACTTAGATTGACTTATAAAAGTAAAATCACTACCTCTAGTAGCTTCTATTCCAAGTATGAACTTAAGAAGTCCTAGATCTACCATCTTGAATTCACTAGACAAGGAAACTTTAACATTTCTTATGCCTTCACCATCATTTCCTGTCAATATGATATCATCAACATAAAGTACTAAAATGATGATCTTTCCATCATTATATTTGATATACAAAGAAGGCCCATAAGATCTAATCACAAAGCCAAGAGAGTAGAGAAAATCATGCAACCTAGAGTACCAAGCTCTAGGTGCTTGCTTCAAGCCATATAGGCACTTCCTTAAGTGGCAAACCTTGTCCTCCTCACCATCCTTGATGAAGCCCTCGGGTTGCAACATGTATATTTCCTCCTCCATGTAGCCTTTCAAGAAAACATTTGTCACATCCATTTGATAGAGATTCCACTTGAATAAAGTAGCAATACAAATGATCAATCTAATGGCTACAAGATTTGCTATAGGAGCAAATGTTTCTTCATAATCTATGCCTTTACTTGAAGAAACCCCTTAGCAACCAATCTAGCTTTGTACTTACTTATAGATCCATCTTGATTGTACTTTAATCTATAGATCCACTTACATGCAAGTGGCTTCTTCCCATATGGAAGGTGTGCAAGATTCCAAGTTTGATTATCTATCAGAGCATCAAACTCTACTTGCATTGCATCTCTCCAAACTTGTGATCTACTTGCATCTTCATAACATGATGGCTCTTCAAAAATTGTGGTTAGAAAAGAGTAAGAGGTAGAAGGAGATGTGTCTTCCCTTTCTCAAAGTATGTGATCCTTGAAGGCTCGGCCTTGATCCTTGTGGATCCTCTCGACTCCTTTGGAACTTGATTTTGATCTTCCAAAAGATCAATTTCAAGAGGCTCCTCCTCGGGTGTTGCAAGATCTTCATTGTTCACAGATTCTCTGAATTTGTGAACATGGTTCTAATGTTTTCTTTACCTCTTCTTAGTTACGGTTCTTTATGGTTTTTCTTCTTATTAGAACAGTTACAAGTGGAAGCGTTACTCCGATTTCAACATGGATTTCCCAGCCTGTCAGTGGGAGACACAGTTCTGATGCTCAGCTACATGCAGAAACCAACATGTAACCATCTTTAGCTCAAGAGGATCAACGTTTTGGAACATGGAGCAGACCTACCACTATCTACTGAATTAGAAATCAATCAAGAACAAGATTAACTACTGAACAAGAAACAAGAAACTAGAAACTAGAAACTAGAAACTAGAAACTAGATTCCTAACAGCATTTGACAATCCAAAAATCAAGAAACACTCATTTCTTGATGCTTAGAATGCCCAAGAACAATCAAGAACTGAAAAGTAAGAGAGTATGCAAGATCTACACCACTATTCCAGCCTATTTAGTTCACTTGAATGTTGATTTCTACCTTATTCCATAAACAAGAAGTGAATTCTAATATACAACTAAGCAAGAAACTAGTTAATCCACAATGCAAGGAATTCAAGCATGCTCATAGAAATTTCACTCAAGAACATTGCCATGAACAAGGAGCTTAGAAATCATCAAGAACTCGTGGAGGATCCTCTTTATTTGCTCAAGAGAATTTGAAAATACATTCAAAGCTCCCTCACAAGAGAGGGGAGCCCTTAAATAAGCAAGAAGGCTGCCCATGTGGAGCCCAAGTGGCAATTCCACCAAATTAGAAATTACATGTGGAATTCTCCCTTCCACTAAAGGTCACCATCAAAAGGTGGCTCACTCTAACTAATTTAAGGGGGGGGTCTACATTTATTTACAAAGCCTAGGAAATATGACTAGCTCCTACATGGTCATTCCTTCTTTGGGATACACCATGTAGGCTCACATAGATAACTCACTGTCTTCCTAGCTAGTACTTCCTCGGCTCTCAGCTTCTTCTGCTCTCCTCCTTTTGAGACCTCCTCGGTCATGGGTGAGAGATAACTTGTGTCTTCAGCTTGGCTCGACATCTGGGGATTCTCTGGAATCTGCTACCATTATCTACCCCTAATCTGTTGTAGGTGCCACTGCAACACCGGTGATGTCTTCCGCCTGGCACTTGGAAAAGCGTGGATTTTCATTCGCTTTCGTAAAACCAGGTGCTTATTGTCCGCAAAACTTATTCTTCAAAATTGAAAGTCTCTCAATTGGCCGCTACATACCAGCCCTCTTGAGAACTTCTTGCGAGTCTTGCTCGTCTCGTCATCGTGCCGTCTGCTTTCGTTCGCCCATCTTTCATCCTAGGGCTTCAAAAACTTGGAAGTAGAGCTTACTTTCGAAATTGAGGGGCCCCATATATTCTCTTATCTTCTCCACGAATCCCATTTCCTGCCAGTCTTCCACCATGGTCACATAGCGTGACGACATTAAGGCGCTCTGTAGTATAGCCTGGCCATCATTTCATGGTCTTCTTCCGACTGGAGGGCTACATTTGGGTTGATTTTGATGGGCTCTAGGCCTCGATCCCAGAAACACTCTTGCTGCAGCAATATTCAGCACGTTCCTGCACGCAAAGATCGGCACTTGATTTGTATTTATGTCCGAAGTCGAGTAACTGCAACCTCAGATCATCCAGGGTGGTTCTCTCTGAAATTCTCGGGATGACTGGCTAGTTTACCAACTCTACTCGCGGCTTTTCCATCGGCCATGGGTTTTTGCGTTTGAGTGGCATGTAGAAAGGATCCATTCACTTTCAAGCCGGTGCCTTCAAATACTCTTGAAGTCGCCTGCTATCCTTCAGGACCTTATTCCGCCATTCTGGTTGTGGTTGTAACGCGGCAATGATCTCGGCCCTAGTGGAGTATTGACTTTGATCAATGTCTTCTTTGCTTTCCCTCATGTTGAGAGGGTATTTTCTTTCAAACTTTTCTGATTCCCTTGTATCAGCCAATTTGCCTCTGGGCCTGGTAGTGGAAGTTGTCCTACCAGGCTGGGATGGCCTTGCCAGATAATCATCTAGGGCCTTGGTGCCCGTATCTTTCTCTTTGCTCACTCACTTGTCGACGGCTTAGTTGCGCTCGTGTCTTGCCTGGGCGAGAACCTTCTTATCTCTGGTTGATCTGCCAGGAAGTCATCATCCCCTCCAATTTTTGTGTTAGTTTCTGGAAGGTCAGGGATGGAATGATCTGGAGAGAGGGCTGTGGGGGTGATAGGTTTAGGAGGAGGTGGGATCAACAAGTTATACGCCACACCGGGGGAGTGGAGTTGTTGGAGGAACTCGTCCCGTTGGGCTTTGTAGGTGTCAGCTGGGCCTTTTGATGGGCCTATTATTTTGCTAAGAGGTGATGGAAAGAGGGAAGATGAAAAAATTGGGTAAGTTGGAATGAATGTTTCAGAAAAGTTGAAAGCAGAGTAGGAGGAGGGGTTAAAAGTGAGAGGGGGTCGAGAAATAGTTCTAGAAGCAACCTCGGCTCACTGGCCACCCGATCTCGAGCTACTGTCTGAAAGGTGGGTTTGCTCGTCTTGATTCCTTGCTCCATCATTCTCATCATCATCCTGTGGCTTCATTGGTTGAGCGCCTGCTTGGGCCTTGCACACCGTGTCCCATAATTGGTTCACCTTGTCCAAGACTTGCTGCAGGGCCTTCGTGGTTTCTTCCAGCTGCTTTTGGGACTCCAGGATGATCTTCTCTTGCTTGGCCACAATGTTTTGAATTTTTTTTTTTTGGCTTCTCGTTCTTGGATTAGCCACACGTATTTCTCCATCCGGATGGCTGAGGCATGTGGGGCCTGGAATTGAATGTCCTCAGGCTTGACTAGAGGAGCATCGACTGTCATTGCACCTCATGATCCGTCTTGTACTTGGTCAATTTGGACCATCCGGTGTTTCATTTGTTGCTGGACCTCTTTTAGAGTGGATTTCTGTCCGGCCATCACGGATCTGGCTTCCACTGTCTCTTTTTCTTTCTCCTTGGCCAGCCTTTGATATTGCACAATTTCTTGGTCTTGATGCTGGACCTTGCTCTCGAGCATTTGATACTGGCTCACCAACCAATGCATGTGGTAGCTTGTTTCAGATAGGCCTATCATCGAGCGCTTGGCTGCTTCAGTGAGCTTTTCAGGGTTAGTGAGAGTTGGGTACTGATCTAGAGTGTGGGATGGTGAGGTTAACCCAAAAAATAAGCATTGTGTTAGAGGTGAAGATGGAGGTGGAGGTGGAGGTAGTGGAGGGATGATGTTAGTAACTATTGTGGTGGTGGTGGTGGTTAGTGGAGGGGTCAGACTTCTTCCTGGCTACTTCTCCTTCTCTGGCTCGTCGTCGCTTATTTCCATCAGGTTCGCAGCATCAAAATATTGCGACGTGTCTAGTGTGTAGACTTGTTGGGCCTGTGGTTGTTGAGCCGCTTCCGTGACCTGGGGACTGGATATCCCTACTCCTCCCCCCCCCCCCCCCCCCCCCAAATCTTGTGCCATTGATGATGTTGTTGGCGTTGGCGTGGTAATCAATGTGGGTGGGGTGGTGACTTCGTCTGGTGGAGTAGCAGGATGTGAGGTGGTCATATGTTGGGCTGCTGCTGATGTCGTTGTTCCATCACCTCCATCAATGACATGTGAGGGTGACGAGTGCTGTTGTGATGCCATGGATGAGCTGCCATCATCGGAGGTGGAACCATCTGAAGCTGATCCCACTGGTGATGTGCTCCCAGCTTGAAGCTTCTTTTGCATTCTTTGTTGTCGTGTGTCCGGCAACTAGGCCTTGGAGGTATCGGCCTCTTGAGCTTCGGATGTTGCAGCTGCTTGTGGATCCGGTTGTGGGCTTGTTGGCCTCCGTACTAGTGGGAGTATACTTGTGTTGACCCTTTTAGGTTGGGATCCCAATGGTGAAGTAGCCCTTGATCGTGCACGCTTGGATATTTTGGGCTCAATGGGGATGTCCCATGCCTTGTCCGCAAGCTGTAGTTGTTGTTGAAGCTTTTGCCTGTTCTGTACTTGGTGAAGAGTGATATTTGTCATAAGATATCCCAATACTGTGATGGGCTGCTTGTTCTTAATGCACTCATGTAGGCAGTTCGAAGCAAACTGTGCCCAATCATAGAGGTTCTGGGCATGCAGTCGTGAATCTGCCATCATGTGAAACAGGGACATGGGTACCCTCAGCACTTTCGTCCGTGGTTTTTGTGTGCACCTGGTGAGATAGGCACATGCTGCTTGGAGCTGTTGGTCATTGATGGCTTCCACTCTGTACCCATCCTTATTCTTCCACTTGGTCACAGAGGGATCGATGTACTTGAAATATGTCGTTTGCTCTATCTTGTGGAGTGTCCTTGAGATAGTATTTGGTCCTCGCGGGAACCCATAAGGTTGCAAGTTGGCTGCCACAAAAGATACGTTATAAATATAATTCATGATAGGTGGAACTATGAGTTGGCATGACCTGGCCGTTGCATGATAGTTGGCATAGGCCATGTGTACCAGGTACGGGCTTTGATAACCTGTCAGGACAGGGATCTGGAATTCAATTTCCTTGAAGAAGGACTCCGCCTGCTGGTACCATGTCTGCATCTCTGTAAGATCTAACTTGGATAGTTGGATGTCGAGCTTACTTGCTTCGGGATCTTCAGAACTGGAACTGGGATTGGACGACATGGTGGAGAAATGGAAAAAAAATAAGGTTCTGGAAAAAACTGGTTCGGTTGAGAGTGCAGACAGTGTGAAGGCCTTCGGTTGAGATTTGGTGGATTGCCGTCTGTTGAGATTTGAAGGTCTGACGTCGGTTGAGATTTGAAGGTTTGGCGTCGGTTGAGATTTGAAGGTTTGGCCTCGGTTGAGATTTGAAAGAGTGGTTCCGGTCGAGTTTGAAGGACTGGCTTCGGTCGAGACTGAGGGACTGGCTTTGGTCGAGTCTGAAGGACTGGCTTCGGTCGAGTCTGAAGGAAAATAATTGCGATGTAGAAGGGTTTGGAATATGTGTGGGGAGGGATGTACGATGCTGTATGAAAAAGGGCTGTGAAAGATGGAGGGTTTGGAATGAAAAGTGTGTGGAAGTGGGTTGTGTTGGACAAAACCATGTGGAATGTGGGTGGCAAACGAAATATGATGTAAAAAAGGTGGGCGCAGAATGAGGTGGGGTTAAGAAGGATGGAAAGTGGAATATCAGAAAGTAGAGGTGTTTGTCAAGGATGGTGATTTTGTAAAGGCGAATATGTGTGAGAAATGGACTAGGCGGTGAACAAACGTGTTGTGATGTTGATTTTGATGATGTTCAATAGTGTAACGGGAGCGTGATGAGTGCTCATGTGACAGTACCCCTCAGCATGCGAAGACTCGTAATATGATGTATTCTGCCAACGACGTCATGTTGTAAGGTTTTAGTGATGGCGCTCGCAATGGAATGGTAACAATCGTGGCTGATAGTCTGTAGAGATGGTTTGAAGACAATAACAGAAGGATTGAACAATTGATGTCAGGATCAGTCACAGGAGCAAGAAAATCTCCAGCAGATCGTCCCCAGAAAATGCTAGAGTTCACACTTCGCTAAGGTGCGAATGGCATCGTGGTGAGGGCATTTATGGATGCCGTCTTCTGGTGGCGAGCGAGATGGGACATGCCGGTTTGTGAAATTTGAATCTAGGTCCTCCGGTCGAGATTTGACTGAAATACTCTGGTTGAGATTTGAGCTGAGTGCTCCGGTTGAGACTTGAGCTGAGTACTCCGGTTGAGATTTGAGCTGAGACTCCGGTTGAGATTTGAGCTGAGTGCTCCGGTTGAGATTTGAGCTGAGTACTCCGGTTGAGATTTGAGTTGAGTGAGATTTGAACTGAGTGCTCTGGTTGAGATTTGAGCGGAGTGCTCCAGTCGAGATTTGACTGAAGCACTTCGGTTGAGATTTGAGAGAACCTCATTACGAATGAATGGATCTGTTTGATGCAAGTGAAAAACTTCAAAGAAAAAATATGACTGTGGCTCAGAGTAGAAGTTCTTATGAAAAGGTGTATCTCCAGAAATGTTTGTATGCTTGAGATACCAGTCAGACAGAGATGAGGTGGCTAAAGTGTGAGAATCATTGCCTATGGTGTAGCCTATCATTTGTTGATCTAAAACATCCATGACCCATGAGTATGTTAAGGAAAAAAAAAATTCATAAAAGGTACTGACTGGTTGTGAGGCTGGTTCCTCGAGTTGTAATAGCAATAAAGAGAGGTATGTCCCATAAAGTCGCAGATGTCACATTTGATCAAGGAAGTATCTGGGACCGGTTGGTATGAAGTGCACTCATTGCCAGTGTGTGCACCTTGACAGTGAGGGCACCACGTGTTCTCTCGTCTATGGTGGATTTGGCCAGTGGGTAACTGACCCGACATCAAACTCTAGATAGACTTAAGAGTGTTTTAAATCTCTTTCGTGAGTTTCTCCATTTGTTGTTGGTGTTGCTGGTTAAGCAACTCCATCTGTGTTTTCCACAACTGTTCTCGAGTTTTGTCATCAGACATGGCTTGTTTCAATGATGTATATTCATCATTGGAACGAAGTTCACATCTTATCCATCGTGGGAATCCAACAAGGAACCAAATTATGAGCATAGACTCAGTGGGTTGTTCTTGTACCTGACTTTTTAATCTTTTAAATCGTTCAATATAGTCATGTACTTTCTCGTCTTTTGTCATTTTGATGTTACTTAGCTTGACAAAAGGACTTTCTATCAAGCGAAATGGCTTGAAGCGTTTGATAAAGGCCTCCTTCAAGAGTGACCAGTCACGTTTATCTTCACGATCAAGGTTAAAAAACCACTCTCGTGCGAGATCGATCATGGTCATCAAAAAGAGCTGTACCATGGCTTCCCGTGATGTCTCTCCATAGACATCACATGCATTCTCAAAGACTTGAAGAAATCTTTGAGGATCAGTGTTACCACCGTACTTAGGTAAATCTAGCTTTGGGGTACGTTTTTCAGTACGTGGAACATTATTCACAAAAGCTCCGTTTAAGTGAGCTCGTGCATGTGAAGATTCGGCAACATGAAAATGTGGTCATTCATATGGAGCTTCATAACGCATGGTTTCCCATCTGTCGAATGGGTTGGTGAATGGCTCTTGGATTTGGGATTTCATCCAAAAAATTCTATTAAATCGAGCTTGTTCGGTGGATGGGGAGACCATCTTTGGTGGATAGTCCTCCGTAGAATTCGGATCATGAGGGCAATCCATAACACAAAGTATCGTAGGATTGTGTAAATTGGTGAATGTATTCTCTACGGTTGGATGCGGTTCCCACAATGCAGAATGGCCACTACGGATCAATGCGATCGTTACGAGTGGTCACAATGACTGTAATGCGGTTGAATATGGACTAGATGGTCTAAGGATCGGTTAAGATCTAAGAGTATCCGTCGGTCGAGAACTGACGTGAGGACGTCGATCGAGATTTGACGCGAGGTCATCGATCGAGATCTGATGCGAGGTCATCGGTTGAGTTCTAACGCGAGGTCGTCGGTTGAGATGTCAATAGAAGGCGTCGGTTGAAATCTGACTGTGGCCTCCGGTTGAGATTCGAGAGAAGTGCACCGGTTGAGATCTGATGGAAACGCGCCGATTGAGATCTAACTGAACACTTCGGTTGAGATGCGAGCAAGTGCTCTGGTTGAGATTTGAAAGAGGCACTTCGGTTGAGATGCGAGCAAGTGCTCTGGTTGAGATTTGAAAGAGGCACTTCGGTTGAGATGCGAGCAAGTGCTCCGGTTGAGATTTGAAAGAAGCACTTCGGTTGAGATTTGAAAGAAGTGCTTTGGTTGAGATCAGGACTAAAGGGTCCGGTCGAGATCTAACTGAAGAATTTGGTTGAGATTCGAGAGAAGTGTACCAGTTGAGATCTGACGAAAATGCACCAGTTGAGATCTAACTGAACATTTGATTGAGATGCGAGCAAGTGCTTTGGTTGAGATTGGAAAGAAGCACTTCGATTGAGATTTGAAAAAAGTGCTCCGGTTGAGATTGGAAAGAAGCACTTCAGTTGAGATTTGAAAGAAGTGCTCCGGTTGAGATCAGGATTGAAGGGTCCGGTCGAGATCTAACTGAAGACTTCAGTCAAGATGCGAAGGAACGCTTCGGCTGAGATCAGGACTGAAGGGTCCGGTTGAGATTTGAAGATTTTATTCGGTCGAGATTACAAAGAGGTCTTTGGTCAAAATTTGGACGTATGGCTCCAGTCGATATTTGAACGATGAACATCAGTTGAGGTGCAACTCAGGACATGTCAGGATATTGAAGTAGTGGCTCGGTCGAGAGGTAGTAGGTAGCGGTCTGGTCCAGACGTGAGTCGTGGAGCTCGGCTTGGTAAGGATTGTGAGACCCCGGTTGAGAAATGAGCGGCACGTCGGTCATGACCGAAGTGGGGGGTCTCTGTAATGAATGTGTAGGGGATCTCAGGGCGATTGTTCCACAACACAGATGAAAGAGATATGGCGTGGTTTAACGTTTGTGTAGCTGTGGAATGGCACCAAATGTTCACAGATTCTCTAAATTTGTGAACATCATTCTCGTGTTTTCTTTACCTCTTCTTAGTTATGGTTCTTTATGGTTTTTCTTCTTATTAGAACAGTTACAAGCGGAAGCATTACTCCGATTTCAACATGGATTTCCCAACCTGTCAGTGGGAGACACAGTTCCGATGCTCAGCTACATGCAAAAACCAACATGTAACCATCTTTAGCTCAAGAGGATCAACGTTTTGGAACAGGGAGCAGACCTACCACTATCTACTGAATCAGAAATCAATCAAGAACAAGATTAACTACTGAACAAGAAACAAGAAACTAGAAACAAGAAACTAGATTCCTAACAGCATTTGACAATCCAAGAATCAAGAAACACTCATTTCTTGATGCTTAGAATGCCCAAGAACAATCAAGAACTGGAAAGTAAGAGAGTATGCAAGATCTACACCACTATTCCAGCCTATTTAGTTTACTTGAATGCTGATTTCTACCTTATTCCATAAACAAGAAGTGAATTCTAATCCACAACTAAGCAAGAAACTAGAAAACAAGAAACTAGTTAATCCACAATGCAAGGAATTCAAGCATGCACATAGAAATTTCACTCAAGAACATTGCCATGAACAAGGAGCTTAGAAATCATCAAGAACTCGTGGAGGATCCTCTTTATTTGCTCAAGAGAACTTGACAATACATTCAAAGCTCCCTCACAAGAGAGGGGAGCCCTTAAATAAGCAAGAAGGCAGCCCATGTGGAGCCCAAGTGGCAATTCCACCAAATTAGAAATTACATGTGGAATTTTTCCTTCCACTAAAGGTCACCATCAAAAGGTGGCTCACTCTAACTAATTTAAGGGGGGGGTCTACATTTATTTACAAAGCCTAGGAAATATGACTAGCTCCTACATGGTCATTCCTTCTTTGGGATACACCATGTAGGCTCACATAGATAACTCACTGTCTTCCTAGCTAGTACTTCCTCGGCTCTCATCTTCTTCTGCTCTCCTCCTTCTGAGACCTCCTCGGTCATGGGTGAGAGATAACTTGTGTCTTCAGCTTGGCTCGGCATCTGGGGATTCTCTGGAATCTGCTAGCATTAATCACCTAAGAGATTAGATGCATTTGGAGATAACTTGTAACTTTGAGATTCATCAAACAAGACATCCTTGCTAACTTTTACTTTCTTTGAAATAGGATCAAATATCCTATATCCTTTGCTATTTTCACTATAGCCTACAAATATTCCTTTGAAGGAAGTTGCATCTTCTTTCCTTCTTGTTTCCGAAGGAATGTGGACATAACATATACATCCAAACTCTTTAAAATCTTTTACATTGGGCTTATTGCCAAACAAAGCTTGAAATGGTGAGATCCCACCAATAGCACTACTAGGAAGCCTATTACATAAGTAATTAGCACAAGTTATGGCCTCCCTCCAAAAAGTGATGGGTAGAGATGCATCAAGTCTTAAAGACTTTGCACATTCACAAAGACTCCTAAGTTTTCCTCTTGGGGGGTGTAAGGACAAGTGAGTTCTCTCTAATGCCATTGATCTTGCAAAAGTCTCTCATCTTGTTGGAGATATACTCTCCTCCATTATCACATCTTAGAACTTTAATGCAAGAACTAAGTTGCTTTTCCACTAGAGACTTAAACTTTACAAAAGCTTCATATACAAGGCTTTTCTTGGGCAATAATTCAATCCAAGTGTATCTAGTACAATCATCTATAAAAGTCACATACATTAAAGCACCTCCATTACTTTCATGAGAAAAAGTATGTACATCCGAGGATAAGATCTAAAGGTGAGGTAGACCTTGTTAAAGATCTCTTGTAGGAAGTCTTGTGTGACTTTGCAAGGCCACATGCCTCACACACTTTGCCACACTTCTTGAAAGCTTTTGGTAGGCCGAGGGCTAGCTCCTTTGATGCCATGGATTCCATTGATTGAATATTAGGATGGCCCAATCTTTTGTGCCAAAGCTCCACTTGAGTCAAATCCTCCCTAACCATATTCACACTTTCAATAGCCACATTAGCATCCAAAGAGCCATCCTTGCTTAATGCCACTAGCTATGCACTTATCATTTTTCAAGATGGAACACACTCCATTATTGAAATGTACATCTAGTCCATTGTCCAGTAACTAACCAATGTTAAACAAGTTTTTTGTAATGGATGGAACATACAAAACATTATCAAGATCTATCATCTTAGATGATCCTAAGCATAATGGAATAGATCCTATGCCATCTATCTTGCATTCTTGATCACTAGCAGTGTAGATTGGTTTCTTAGAATCATTACAAGAAAGTAGATAAGAAAAATAATGCTTGTTGAATGACATGTGGGAACTAACCCCACTATCAATCCACCATGTCTCTTGGCTTGATATTGTGTAGATGCTACCATCAAGGATGTGTTGAAGCCATCCTCTTCCTCCTCCCCTTGTGCAAGATTGCCTTGATCTTCACTCCCTTGTGCATTCTTCTTCTTATAGCATTCGGAAGCAAAGTGTCCTTTCTTCCCACAAAAGAAACACTTTAACTTTGCTTTGTTCTTTTGCTTCCCTTTGGAGGTAGATCCTCCATCCTTTGCCTCGGCCTCCTTTCCTTGGATCTTTTTGAAAGGATGAGTTTTCTTTTTGCCTTTAGATGTGAAGTTTGCTTTCTCATCACCATTATGTAGTGATAAGGACCCCATTCTTGTTTTGAGGTGTAGAAGCCTACTCTCCTCGGCCACAAGAACATTATGCAATTTTTCAATTGATGGAAGTTGGTCTTGAATGGCAAAAGATTGAACTAGATTAGAGAACTCATCTCCTAATCCATTTAAAATTACTTGTAATAGTTCATTGTCTTGGATCTTCTCTCCTATATATCCCAATTCTTTGTTCAAGGATTTTATCCTAAGGACATACTCTTGTCCATTTTCTCCACTTCCCCTCATGCTTTGCAAGATCAAGTTTCTTAGCATAAGCACTCTTGAAGTGTTATTGGATTCATAAATGTTCTTCAGTGAATCCCAAGCCTCTTTTGATGTGGTACAAGAAGCCACCTCCTTCAAGAGGTCATTGCTTACATTTAACTTCAAGCAATGTAGGGCTAATATAATCCTCTTCTTGTATTTTAGTTGTTCTTGGGGAGCTTAAGGCTCTTTTTCAACTCCTAAGACAATATCAAAGAGATCATGAACCACTAGTAGTGATTCCATTCTTACTTTCCAAATGGAATAGTTCGTGGAAGTTAGTTTCTCACTAGATTATAACATATATCCACCCATGGATGTCATTGTGAATGAAAGCCTATGAGATACACAAAGATCTCTTGATAAAGTGTGATCTGAGATGGATTTCTAGCTTTCAAAAAGCTTCTAATCTCGGCCCAATCAATCCTAGTTCAACTTGGATGATGGTATAATAGAGCAACTACAAATATCCTAGCAAATCACTCCTCAAACAAATTGATTCTAGTTCAATTTTGGTTTGATATTTCACACAAACTTAAGATCTGAACAAATCAGCCTTAAAGATCTGATCTAATACTTCAAAATGAATTGCTTCAATGATTCAAATCACTATTTGATCATTATCATTCAATAGATTGAACCTAGATCTAGACGATGCTCTAAAAACCTTGAATTTTGGACTAGTATGCACTTTTTTGGATCAAGAACACTAATGAAAGTGTATTTGAAGGTTGCTGTACAGTTTCACACGTGTGTACAGTACTTCATCAGACCACAAATCGATCTTGACAAAAAACAATGATGTTACCACTCTCCTTGAACTCGCCCTCTCAATTAGAACTCAAAAACAAGAAATTGTCAATGATTTCACAAGTACTATTAATCATTTAGATCACTCTTAGACTTGGCTCTGTTACCATGTCAATTTTCAGAGAAAAAGGACAAATATAATTGTACTATCAATCATTAAGAGTTATTGGTTGCTTAATCCAAAGATTTATCAAGTTCTAGGTGCTAGATCTTGATCTAGATGCTTTACACTATGATTTAAGCAAGAGCAATGGATCAAATGATCAAAAACATGGATGGGAGGCCTCACACGTGTGGAGGACAGTACCAATATGGCATGTTTACAGAGAGTAAAGTACATTAGCTTACAAATGCATTTCATTCATAAAAACTCAAGACAAATGTGGAAATCCCAACAAAACTAGAATTTGCCAATGTCACATCAACTTGTTATTGATATGGTCGATCCCTTTATAGATCAAGTACATCCACGATCTGTGTACTATCCAGCAAGCCTTCACACGTGTGAAGAGTGCCTAGTTATCCAGATCCACCAATGGGAGCCACATGTGCTCATTTCCCAAAGTTGACTATTATCTTTGGCTAGAAAACAAAAAGCTAGTCTTCCACATATATAGGAATATTCCCTATAAAACAGGATCTAATGGAATCTTCCTATCTTATCTTCTAGAAGCTTATCCACACGTGTGAATGGTATCTTGACATGTGTGAGTAATAACTCATTCACATGGAAGTCCAATCTATTTACACAAAGTTTGACCAATTTGACCATTTTCAAGATTCTACTCAAAGGTCAATTTCACACTAGTGTAGATCAAGCTAAAATCAATCTAACTTTATAAAAGTGACTTATGTACATTCTTTCACATGTGGAAACAGACTCCACATGTGTGAGATCCTATCAAGATCAATTAACTTGAGATCTACAAGGTACATCAAGTTGGAAGTGATATTTTAACAGGTATGACAATAAAAGAAAAGATGAGCAATGTCCTCTACTGAAGTTCTACACTTTGAACAAATATGCGATGCACTATCCATGGGAGAGTTGAAGATTTCTAAGGGAGAATATTTTGAGCTTGCATTTTAATTTTATGGGAACGTCGAAATCTAGATTCCACAAACTTGGAGGATAAGAAAGGTTCCACTTAGAATTCAACTAGGAAAAGTTGAAAAGAGGATCTTTGATAGCAGAATAGATGGAGGAATAGGAGATCTTACCTTTGTTATCCAAGGCCTTAAAATTCAATTCTTATCAAAGTCAACAGAGAGGGAGGTGGAGATGGGTCTAAGGTCACCATGGGTAAAAGCAAAAGACATGTATTTAGATTCAAAAAGTCCAAGCTCTGTCCTAAGGCAATAGAAACTGAGAGAATAAATAAAGTTCGTGATATGCTCCCAAGTGACAAAGCCTTTCCGAGTGAGAGTTAGGCAGAGTCTTTTTTCGATCAAAGCAAGAGGCTTGGAGTTTAGAGTAATCACTTTAAAAACCATAGGAATTCCAGAGGGGAGACAACATTACCACCATTCCAATAGGTCAAATCTCTCATCGATAAAAGAACTCTAAGAATATATTTGAATAAGGGAGGGAGGGAGGAGGAGGAGGCAAGGAACAACGAATGACTGAACTCAAGAAAATAAGAATGAGGGTTGGACTCATTGGTTGAGGGTAAAGGAGGAAGAATGGAGGTCATTATTAGATCCCAAGGCTAAGGAGAATCAAAATTAGCATGGATATGTTTGAAATGGAGAGAAAGAAGAGTGGTAGAGTAAGCCCAACTCTCTCAATTTTTTCAGGGCAGATATCCCAATTCAAGAAGCTCGAGCCGTTGTTCCAGAGGAACTTCCTAAAGGATTTAGCAATGGTGAGTGAGAAGGAAGGAGAGAGAAACCATTTATAAAAAGAAAGTGTGTGAAGTAAGAGGAGATAATATGCTTGTGAACAATAAGCCTTGCAGGAAAAAATAGATTAGAGGAGTTTTAAACCAAAATTTTGGAATTAATTTTTTCGCAAATCCAATTAAAGCGGTCTCTATTGGAGAGAGAGGCCCCCAATAGAAAACCAAGGTATTAGAATATGGTGTCGTGTGAGTGAATGCTATAACCTAGATCCTGGCACCAATGGGGGGGGAGGGGGGGGGGGCATCATTGGAGAGATCAATTCAGATTTCTGATAGTTAATCAAGGAGTCAGAATGACGACAAAATGAAAAAGTTCAAAGAGAAGAAACAAGGATGAGGGGTGATAAAGTTCAATGATGTAGGCCAAGTCATCAACAAAAAGTTGAGGACCAAGAAAAATATTACAAAAAATGTACGGACGAAAGGAAGGTAAAGAATTAAGCTTATGCAGATGATAAATCAATAATTCTATAGCAATAACAAAGAGGTAGGACAAGAGAGGGTAACCTTGTCTGATACCACAGGAGATAGGAAAGGAGGGAGAGAGGACTCCTTGGAAAAGGGATAGTAGATGAAGCAAAAGAGAAAAGAGCATGGATGAAATTGATCGGGTAAGTAGGAAGACCAAAAGCAGAGCAGCAAGCGAGAAGACAATTCTAGCTCATACAGTCAAAAGCTTTATCAAAGTCAATTTTGGTAATCAAAGCTGGATAATTGTACCAAAGATATGAATCAATAATAGACCAAACATTAAGAATATTATCTAAAAGGGACCTACCTTTGATTAACCCCGACTAGCAGAGGTGAGAAAGAAGGAAATGAACAATTCTTTTGGCAATAACTTCCACTGGAATTTTGTAGGAGGTGTTAAGCATAGTTAGGGGCGTGTAGTCAAAAATCAAAGAGGGTGAATCAATCTTAGGAACAAGTTTGATGAGCCCCTGGGAGGAGGAGGGAGAGAAGGAGCCACTGAGTGCAAAATTAGTGGCTAGTAGGAGAGAAGGGCCGACCAAATCTCAGTGCGCCAGGAAAAAAGCTGGGGTAACACCATATGGGCCAAGGATTTTATACTCTACTAAGAGACTTAAGCGTAGCTTTCAATTCTTCAAGGGAAATGGAGGAGTAAAGAGAAAAAGATTCATTTGTCAAAAGAGGGGAAGAAAAATAGAAAGGGGAGAGAGAGAGAGAGAGAGAGAGAGAGAGAGAGAGAGAGAGAGAGAGAGAGAGAGAGAGAGAGAGAGAGAGAGAGAGAGAGAGAGAGAGAGAGAGAGAGAGAGAGAGAGAGAGAGAGAGAGAGAGAGAGAGAGAGAGAGAGAGAGAGAGAGAGAGAGAGAGAGAGAGAGAGAGATTAACGAAACATAGCTCCTCTTGCCTAAGCAAGACCAAACCTTTTGAAACTTTTATTCATAACCTAACAAGGTAAAACATAGCTGAAAGCATACAAATTTCAAGACATCCAGCTGGTACCTGCCACCATCCCACCACACAAAACTACACGAGTTAGCACAGTGAGGAAGACAGGTGTCAATGTTGAATGTCAATTGTTATCCATGTCCAAAATAAGTTTATTAGCTTAACAGCTTAAAGTATTTGATGTAAAAATGCAATCCAATCTTTCCTATTTTAGATGATTAATAGTGATAGGCTTTCCCACATTATTATTGTATCAGGGCATTCCGCCATTCTGATCAGTTTTATGGTACTAGTCCATATCAATTTTCAGCATAGCAACATTTGTACTTGAAAAAACATTAAGATTGTGTTGTAAATAATTTGCATCTTACAAACAGAGAATAGCATGGATTGGTACTCAAATATTTGAGCAAATCCATGCTATACCAATATTTGAACTTATTAGATGAAGTACTATTATCGAAACTCCTGAGCAAATCCATGCGTTCCAAGAGTCCGCCAGCTATCGTACTGTTTCATTTATTTTAAATACTAGTCATGTCTTATAAAACCTTTTTACTTGTGTAATATTATATTGGCCAAGTATGTTACCCTAACACTTGCATTAGGATAAGGGAAAATGCATGTTGTACCGATCCCTACGAGTGTAGCGATCTCTCACACAAATCCATGTGCGTTTAGGGTGCTTAGCTTATCAATACTTGTATTATTGGTTTCAGCATTAATTGATGAGAATAGGAACCAAAAATCGTAAAGCATGTAGCTATAATTTTTTAAGCAGTTTGATGTTTGAAAAATAACTGAAATACTAGTTAGACTGCAATAGTCATAACCGAAAATGTCTTCTCTACTCCTAGTCTTTGTTTAACAACTCTTTGCATAAGCTCCGTCCACATAGTAAACCAGTATTTCAAACAGGGCTTTGCAACACTAACCTAAATAGAGATCGCATGTGAATCCTGTGAGGAGCCATTACGAGAGATGTTTTCTTCGAATTGTGATAATGAACGAGTATGAATCTAGTTTTTTTTCATAATGGTAATAGCAACAGAAGCCATGTCGATCAGCATCTTGATTAGAAGTAAAAGAACTGCTCATAGCTTACTAAAGAGAGTATGTCAACACGTATACTCTACCATTTGATCTCTTTATTAGGATACTTGTCGTATACATACCTGTGTGAGGGTGTAATCCTTCTTTGAAAAATGGAATTGGAATGTGTATTTGTAGTCTAGCGACCACTGTAGAGACAGAGATAGATAACTTTTGTATATCATTGTTCGTTCTTGTACAAAGCCCAAAATCAAGCAGAAGGGAATAGATCAACATTGTAGTAGTTTTGTCCTGTTTGTCAGAGGACAACTCAGGGTCGTTCTCTCTTGAAAGCACTCACATTCAAATAGAGATGCAAGCCATGAACATTCAATAGGCAGATCAGGATGCAGCCCAAATGAATATTCAATAGATTCTACAACTACCTACTGTAAAAACAAACTGAATCAGATCCTACAATTTACTAAAACTGAGCTACACTTGCATTAATCCACAAAGCTGAAACAAGAATTAATCTACAGCATTTTAGAGGTCCAAGAATCAAGAAACCAACTAGTCACTTGATTCTTGGACATTCCAAGAATGTCAAGAACTAGAATGTCGAGAATATGCAGGATCTTCACCACATTTCTAGCCTATTTAGTTTACTTGAATGCTGATTCCTACATTAATCCACAAACAAGAAATGAAAACTAATCCACTCTAGGAAAACAAGAAAACTAATCCACTCTACAATCCACAACCACACTCATAGGAGGGAAGGGCAAGATCATGAATGCATTCACTTAAGAAACAAGCATTATCAAGAAGCTCAATGAATGCACCAAAACTTGTGGAGGCTCTTTTCATTTCAGCATGGAGTAGGTACATTTCACAAAAAGCTCCTCTTCACAAAGAGGGTCTCTTAAATAATCAAGAGAGCTCCTTAGGTGGCATCCTAGTGGAATTTCCACATTTCACAAATTACAAGTGGAATAATGCTCTCCACTAGAGGTCACCATCAAAAGGTGGCTCACTCTACTTTCTTTAAGAGGGGTCTACTTGCATTTATTACTTTAACCTAGAAATACTAGTTCCTACATGGTCATTCCATCTTTCGGGATTCACCATGAGGCTTACACAGTTCTGGCTTGTCATTACTAACTAGTATTCCTCGGCTCTCAGTCTTCGTTAGTGTCGTCTCCTCAAAGACCTCCTCGGTCTAAGGTGAGAGGTGGTCTTGAATTGCTCTGTCCGAGTATCTTGGAGATTCGTCAGAATCAGCCAACATGCATGGAATTGGTTTCCAGTCCTTTGGCAGCTCAGTGAGTGTCCATGTTTGATTCTCCATAAGAGAATTGAATTCGGTGTCCATCACTACTTTCCAAGTTAGCATCAGCAGTAGACATTGCTCAGAAACGGTGGTTGGTTCCTACACAAAGTAGCAGGCCGGATCATCCATAAATCTGGATGGAGGCTGTCTAGAACTGTTTGACCTTCTAGGTTGAACTTCGGTCCTCTGATGTGGGTTGACTCGTTGAGGTTCTGAGTTATTGTTTGAGTCAGCATCGATGTTCTACAGTTGAATCTCTAGATCGAAATTGACAGGTTGCTCGGAATTATCATCGACTTTCCCTTTGTGGTCGATGAACTGGTCTTCCATGAAAATGACATCTCTACTGGTGAATGCCTTCTCGATATCCAAATTGTAGAGTGTATGCCTTGTGATTTGGAGAATAGCCAATGAAAATTATTTTTTTGCTCTTGTCATCTAGCTTTCTTTTTAGATCCTTAGGGATCTGAATGAAAGCGATGCATCCAAACACTTGAATATGTCTTGCTGCGTGGACGACGACGACTATGAGAGCTTGGCCTGATGGGATGATTCTGCCGGTGCTTCTTCGTAGACCAAAAGCACAAAATCTAGGTGGAAGCCATGGATTCTGTTTTCTAAGTGAGAAGCAGCTAAAAGGGACAATAAAGAGCCAGTAGCGAACTGTTGCTTAGTATTGGCCTTAATTGCTTGTTTGAGCTCACCAAAAACAGTCTTGAACCAATTATAAAGTTCAAGAGGGGCTTTGGCCAACTCAGTGTGGGATTTCACTATCTTGTGAAGGATTTGAGATGTGATGCGATCTTTCCTGAGGTTGCCCACCATCAAGAAATTATTCAATAGCTAGGCAGCTGCGTGGATGGAAGGCTCAGTGATGGCTTCCAAAAGGTAGCCATCATTGGTCCAGTGCAGATCGTTGGTGAGGTCAATAAATGTCTTGATGGCCTATTTGGCGTTGCTTGTGATTGGGTGAGGCCTGCATACCAGATGATATTCCTAGGGCTGCAAGGGCGGCCTCAGTGACGAGCCTTGTGTGTGGCTCCCTGAAAAGTGATATAATTTGGATTTCTCTTCCTTCCACGTACTGAAGGCAAGACTTTGCCTTTATCCAATAGAGGTGGCACTTTCTTTGAATCAATCTTCCAAGGGAGATTTTCCCATTTTAGGACCGTATTATAATGTTGCTTAGCTTGTTTCTTCGTCATCGAACCTGTGATCCTGTCTCCCTTCAATATAGCTGCTTTGGATGGTTTGATTGTTGGTTCATCAGGACCATTATGCACTCCAAATCTAGGCGGATCCATATGATTTAAAATGTGCTCATCCGTAAGTTTTGCATTGCCATCATAAGTCAAGGCATGGCTCACTGGTATGAGATCATTCTCAATTGGATCTGGTATAGGTTCTGTTGATATCCAGGCTACATTCAGCACATTTAGTGGAAACATGATTGGTGTATCCAAAGTTTGATCTAATAAGAAAATCTCGTTCAACTCTGATTGAGTATCTTGTTGACACATATATCTTGCTATACAATCAATTGTTGCAAGAGCTTCATTCCAATTGACAGTATCTGTTTGAGAATCGTAGTGAGCTCCCAATTTTTTCTCTGGTCAATCACAAGTGTGATCCGTTGTTGATGAATCATCATTTTCTTTTGAACCACTGGTTTGATAGTCCAAGTCATAGGATCAACTTTAACTGCACATTTACGATTTTCAAAAGTGATTTTTCCGGTGCCCTAGTTATGAATTACTTGCACAACTCGTAACCATGGATGTCCTAATAGAACTCGGTAGACATTTGGTGCTTCTGGTAAGTCCATCACGACGAAAGTAATGACGAACTGTACTCCTGCAATCTTGACAGGTATATCTTCTACCATTCCGCGTGGACAAACTGTCGTTTGATCAGCTAGCTTAATAGCAAAAGTAACAGGTTTGATCTTTGTAAGGTCCCATTTTGCACATAGCCTTGTAGAAATCAGGTTAACTCCTGAACCGCCATCTATCACGGCTGCTTCTTTAAAAAATTGTCTATGTTGTATCGGTAGAGTGATATTCTTTTGTTCACTTTCCCAAGCAGCTCCAACATGGAGTACATCGTTAGATTCTTCAAATTCAGCACAAAAAAGTGGCTCTTGATGGACTTCTGGTTCTTCTTGAGCTAACTTTTGCACTAAGACTTCTTTTGCTTTTGGCACCAACTTTAGGAACTCTCCCAATGAAATATTGATCTTGCTAAACAAAATGTTCATGAGTAATTTTGTTTGCTGTGCTTCCGGTTTAGTCATCTTGAAGGGTTCTTCATGATGATGTAATTGATCATTCATATCCGTACGTAAATTTCTTGGAGGCTGCAATGGTGAAGACCGAACTTCAGTTGTTACTTTAGAAGCTTCAAGTTCCTCTTCTTCTTGCAGATGTTTAATCCATTGTCTCATATTCTGATATCTTTGTTTTTCTGCATTAAGATTTGGATAGACTCCTGATGCTGTTGGTGTATCGTTCAATGGTATAGAATCAGCAGGTACTGGATCCACTACTAGTTCTTTTTTCTTTTGTGCTCTGGTGACCACCATCAAGGGTGCATTTGGTTTATTCTGAGCTACTGATCCTTGCTTGATTGTTATCAAATTTACAGGTGTTGTAGCTGGTGCTGGCTTGGGTCTTCCTGAACAGTCTTTATAGCAATGCCCATATCCACAATCACAACAGAATGGTACAAATTTTTCTTTATTTGGGCATTGCAACTCTATGATTTTCTTTACATGCAAAGCATCCAAGTGGTGCTCTGGTCCAACTTTTCGAGGCTTGTTTTTGAGCGGCAACATAAATGGCATACTATTATGAAGATTCACCTTCCTAATCATTACCATAGCTCCATTGCTCAGCACTTCCGTAAAGTTTTGGTTCCATCAAATTGGCAGGAGGAGCGGAGTGTTTTGTTGGGGCTGGCAAAGCTAAACGTTCCGGATATCCAAGAGTAGATTGTCGCAGTCTTGTTGCTGGATTTTCTCCATACTGTGGTTCTCGATATCCCATCTAAGCATACCGTTGCTGAATTATCTGAGGGTTGAAGCTGCAAAAAGCAGTCTCATGGTCAGGTGAATTACACAGATGGCAAACACTGATTTCCATTCGTTTTTTCAATTGAGGACACTCGTTCACTGTGTGATTTTTTGTACAAATAGAACACCAAATATTTTCCCTGTTAGGAAAAGTCTTTGCAACCTTCTCAGGTTCCTTGTTTGTTTCTCCGTGGAAATTTTCCAGTGCTTTGATCTTCTCATCAACTTGCAACTGCAACTTTTCCATCTGTTTCTATTGGGTCTTTCCAAGTTTCTCGAACTCATTGAGCATCATTTCTGCAGTAGCATTGGCATTCGTTGATGCAATAGTGGTGGATGTCGTAGTCGTCTGCCTTGCTGTATAAGGCAACATACTGACATTCGGCTCATCATTTGAATCTTCATTCTCCTCCTGAATTGCATCATCCATAGCATTTTGCAAAAGTGCATACTCACTATGGCGTTTCAGCCCACGTCTGATCCGTTTAGGTAGACCTGACAAAAACCACATAATCATGGCATTTTCATTAATCAGCTCAGGTTCGCATTCAGATCTGAGATGTTTCACCCTTTCGATGTAATCTCGAACCATTTCCCGCTTTCCCATTTTAACTTTACTTAAAAGTAGAAAAGGGTCTTTCATAAACTTCCACGGTTTGAACCGTGTGATAAGGGCTCGTTTAACAACCTCCCAATCTGTACGTTCCCTAAACCAATCTTGTGTTGCGCCTATTAAGGCCATAGGAAACAACTTAAGTTTATCTTGAGGATAAATCTCATCATAGACCCCACAGGATTCAGCATAGATCTGAAGAAATCTAACTGGATATGTTAATCCATTATACTTGGGTAGATCCAATCGGGGTGCTCTTCTATCAATAATTGGATTGACCTCTTGTGGAGCACCTCCAGGAGCAGCTCCAAGGGCAGCCATCTTTACAAATTTAGATCAGGCGAACAATGAGATTGGATCTAGATTTTTTCAAAAAACTATCTCAGATCAAATCTACTAGATCTATTCTCTTTTTCAAGAATCTAACTCTATATGATAAAAAACTTTCTAAAATTCGATCAATCGATACTTCTCAAAAATGATAAATCTCTCATAATCTAATTCAGAATATATCAAATTTGATCCAAATTTTGATAGAGGCTTGATCTGGAAAATCATAAACTAGAAATAGGACTGGCGAAGATTCACTAGGAGAAAGGTTGGCTCGGCTAAGGATAAACAGTACTATTTTGGAAAAAAAAACTCTCTGAACAATTTTTTTTGACAATTTCTTGAGAAATAACCTTCGCCGACATCTCTGGTGAAAGATCTGACACAGATAAGACTATGAAAAATCGGACGAAGGTTTTTGAAACAAGGAAATATAGTTTATATTGGCTGGCGAGGGTAAAATTCAAGGTTTTCTATGATCTGATCAAGAAGAATCTTCGCCGAACTCAAAAATAGTATTTCTCTAAAAATAGAATGTTCTGGAAACTCAACGAAGGTTATGGCGAAGGATCAAGAGTGATACTGGTAATTTTGCAAAAAGTGACTTTTTTTGGCAAAAATATGGCAATATGACGACTGATCCTCTGAAACCCTTTATAATTTTGGTATTATTCTTCGCCAACCTGGCATTAGATAGATCTAAATCACTTCTAAGCACAGTGAATTGGGCGAAAATTTATTTTTTGTATTTTTAGGGTTTTGGTGATTTTTTGACGATTTTTTTGATGTTTCTGAAAATCTACTAGGAATTAATCTTTGCCCTTCAAACTGAAGGTTCTGTGAACAAAACCAAAGGTGTCTGCAACTCGGTGAAGGTTTCCTGAAAGAGGGTAAAAAGTTCTAAGCTCTGATGACGCTTTTTGCCTCTCTTTGACCAAATCTGACAGATTTGACCGATTTTTGTTATTTTCTTTGATATCTCAGATCCAAATGGATCTTAAGATTGGTGATCTAAGTAGGTTTCCCTGTTTAACAATTGGATTAGATTTCAAACAAGCGAATACACTCAAATCAAGCAAAATCAATCCCAAACTAACCCTAAAATGCAGAGCTAACACTATTCATGCCACGACAAGATGCCTAATGCAAGCTAACCATCAACCAAACATGCTGCAAACTGAAAAATAAGCATACACGAAGACATCACAAAAGCATTATCATTTGCATCTTGAACATCCAAACCATCCTCATCAAGAGTAAGATTACCTTATTTGTCTCCTTGATCTCTCTTCTTCTTGTAGCACTCACTTGCAAAGTGTTCTTTGATGCCACAATATAAGCACTTGAGCTTTGATCTATCCTTATTTTTGCCACTTTAGACCATTTACTTTTGGTTTTGCCTTTCGTGAACATAGCATCCTCTTGAAGTGTCGATGTAGATCCACCTCTTGCTTGAAGCTTGTATTCTTCATTGAATAGTTACTTGAGGTAAGCCTATCGACATGACTCCAATTGAGGTTGCCATGTAGCAATGACCTGATCTTCTCTTTCAACCTATTTCAATGCAAAAAAGACTCCTTTGAACAACAACAAATACTTTCAAAAGAAATCACAAAGATTTAAAACTATCTCAAAAATTCTCTTCTAGCACTTATACCAAGCAAATCGAAACATAGAATCATGGAATCTTGATCAACCTATGATCTATCCTCAATCTAATGACTTTTGCCACTTCCTAAGATTGAAACACACTCAAATGAAGTCCAACAACCTCACTATCTAGAGATCCAATCAAAATTAGGGTTTTGTCAAAATCACAAAAGATTGACTATTTCAAATCTACATGCAAATACTAAAATTTTGATTATGCAATCTAATAGCCACCACTAGGCTGATCTAATGATCCAGAAATCGTCCAAATCTAGTATGTGAAATAAAAAATCAGAATTGATCAAGTTTGAAAACCTATATAGATTTTGATCTACAAAAGATCCAATCTACAAAAGTAAAGAACTCGATTCTGGTGTCGAATCCTCTCTAGCATCCTCTAGCCTTGATATCTTCACCAAATCATTGATAAATGTAGACAATGTTTATTTGGATGAGATGGTTCTTGTTATGGTTCTTGTTCTTGGTGTAAATGGTTCTTGTTATGAGATGCGTGATCTGACTCAGAACCTATACATGTCATAAACAAGGTACAAGCAATTGTCACTTAAGAAAAAATTGAAAAACACTAAAAATGTACATCACAATAAAAAATAAACTAGTCTTACCATATTTAACACTCTCCCTTAAGCCCTAGTTTATTCTGCATATAGAGAGCTTTTCTTTGTTTTAAAAAGAAATCAAATGTATCAACACTTAAGGACTTAATAAGTATATCTGCTAGTTGGTATTCAGTCCTACAATGCACTACATCAATTTTCGTTAATGAAATGATACTTGATTTCTATATGTTTAGTGCATACATGAAATACAGGATTCTTAGTTAGCTAAATGCCACTCTAGTATTACACCTAATCACTGTAGGCTTACTCTAGTATTACACCTGAACAAATTGGATCACAATGAGTGCGAATGTGAATAAAAAAATTTGCAGTTCAAAAATTTGCAATTTTGATACATATCCATGGAAAATATGTTTGCATCATAACAAAAAATCTTTGGATTGCATATAAGAGAAACTTGGAGTATGCTGAATCAAAAAGAGCGCCAAGGTTATTTCAAACTTTTGCAATCCAAAAAGTTTCAATTAATACACAAACTCATCCTATGATTTCATGTTTTAATAGCTTGCAACATTTTTAACAATTTGACTTTCTATCGGATTTATCTATCCAATATTAAGTGATGTCTAAGTATCATCTCCATATTGACTTCCTATAGAATATCTCTAATGTTGAAAAGGATTGTGAAAGGATCCACATTGTCAACTCACGAAATCATGCATCATAGGATGGAGAACAAGAAAAATTCTGATCTATGGGTTGATGGAAGATTATTTCCAACAGATCTAAGCTCAAGCAACATCTAAACTTTGGATCAATCACACAACTGATATATTTTTGTGTGAAGGAAACAATGTTCTATTGGATTATTGTGAAAGATTGAAAACTTATTCCATCGGTAACTCAATGCAAAAAAATCCAATGTTTGGAAAATATGCTGAATAGTTTGCTTACTAACTACGAAGACTGGTTGCTTCTAACTAAAAATGTTTTAGTGCAAACAAGGAAAGAGAATGACATCTTGAAAGTAGATCATTCCCGTTGCAAAATCTTAGTAAACCTTATTTAAAATGATCATATGAAACTAGCTATATTTTTTATAAATGACAAAGTACAAATATTGGGTAAGAAATTACAAAGTAATAAGTGAGAAAAGAGGTATGTTAAAAGGCATTGACGATCTTTCATCGGATGGAAGTTACCCAAAAAAAACAAAAATTGGGCTTTCAAGTAGGATTCTGTTTTGGAATATTTGTGTGTTTATGTTTCATTTGGTGTGCCATTGATAACAGCCAAGTCAACGTTGAGTCTACTTTAATCAAGTCCAAGAATGATTGAGGGCCTTCTAAGTGAAGTTGGTAATATCATTGATCAAAAATTGATATAAGAAGAATGTGATTATTTTGGTATTATCGAGGATGCATATGCCACAATGCTTAAAATTATCAAAGAGGCATTTGGAAAAGTACACCTAACAAAATTTCCGATTCCACGACCATTCTAAATTAAATGAGAGAGGGATGTGTTAAACAGAAGTATGCAAAAATTCATTGGTATTCCTTACTATATCAATGAAATAATTCAAAAGTTGACACACTGTCATACAATTGTACTACCAACATGTTTGTAGATTTGAATCATTTGCTTAGATTTATTATAAAATTTTATAAAATCACAAATGAAAGTCTTGGAGAGTTGATATTAGTGGTCAAGTTAGATGAATAAGAAGTAATAAAGGAACAAAAGCTAGAGGGGTTGGTGCTACACTCGTGAATGGAGCATTAAGCAATACGACAAACTCGAAGGATCGAAATTTTAGCATGCAGTCTGAAAATGACATATGGTGGGTGGCAGCTTTTCAAGTTTTACGGTTTTGTTATTCTCTAAAATTTAAATCTATTTGATTAAATAATACTAACTAATTTTTTTAGTTTAATTTATGACTGTGTTTCGCTGGTAACATTATTTTGTTATTATCTAAAATTTAAATCTATTTGATTAAGTTATACTAACCAGTTCTCTTAGTTTAGTTTATGATTTTGTATCTCGAACAAGTTTTAAAAGAAGACCATGACGTTTTTTTTTTGGGGTTTTTAGTGTATCATATTATCTAGAGATAATCAAAGATCATATAAATGATACACCACTCAATTTTCTTGAAATAGGTGGTTTTAATGTGGAATGGCATTTGGTTGGAGATTTGAAATAATTAAAATGCATATTCAATGTCTCTCATGGAGCAAATTTGAAACGTCCATAAGACATGTCGAAGAGCATGAGAGTTTCAAGAGATGCAGAAGATCCACACTGAGGCTAATACTACCGATTTCTCTTTAAAATGTCCATATTTGCACACTTCATGGAGAGGTTAAGTATCACAAAAAAATTAATATACCTTTATGTTTTGTTTGCTTGAATACTAGCCAGAGTCATCATCCAAACAAGTAATAGCTCGATTAGAAGAAGTTTTATCAAAAGTAGGTCTTCATAAGAGACATGTTAAAATACAAAAGGATGAGAAGCTTTTAGGAAAAACAAAAAAAATCCCCTACAAACCAAACATAGGAGCCAAAGCTCGCAGTTTCTTATCAAATCATTCTGGGAAATCAACTAAGTTTCAATACTCAGTTTTAAAAGATGTTATTTTTGTCACACAAGATTTTGAAGACAAAACAACAAGAAGGCTTAAAAAAGTTGAATTTCAAAAAAATATTGACAACATGGTCAAACTGCTCAAAAAAGATAAACTCGTTGATACCAATGTTCTCCTACTAATTGAGAAATCAACAATTGAGTTTATGGATGCAATTAAAGTTTAATCTTGGGGCACGAATCATATTACGTACTAGAAGAGTAAGCAAATTGGAAATGTAACTCTTTGAATTATGATTCCATTGCACATGCTGTGATTCTAAAGTGACCAATTTGACGATGCTTGCATCTTTGGTATTGCAACACATTTTACGACATCATACATCATTTTTTTCAAAAACTTATGGTAGTCTAAGTATATGCCTTGCCTTTGTCTAATATATTCTGCTCTTGTTGCAAAAGCATCTTCCTCCACGGTATCCTACAAAATAAAAATGGAGATCATGTTTTTTTACAAAAAAAAAATACTAGATTCCAAATAAACAAGAGTTACTTACCAGATCACGCTCATCAACTTGAAGAAGTGCACTACTGTGTAAATCGCGATTGGCAACTATGGTCGTCAAAAATAGTTGTCGACGACTATGAGGCATATCTCTCTTGTATTTTCAAAAAGATTCTTCCTTAGCAAATTTGCCTCATATGCCATACTTTTGGACATAATTGATTGTAGGGCTTTACGAATCATTCATGTTGAATCCTTCTATTTTTCATGCAATTTTGCATGTGCTCTTGCCTAACAATGTGTAGTATTGTTTGTGCTATCACTTCAGTCATAGATCAATTAAATATGATGAATATTTTTCATTTTATTTCGTAGTTGTCAATCTTCCAACATGATATTCCAGATAAAGCTCAACTCCTTGTTCAAAATCATTCTAAATTATATTTTGACCAACAAAGTCTGGTAAAAGGCCCACATCAACTCCCTAATCATTTCAAAGGGCAAGCAAAGATGAACCATTAATCGTGATGAAGTTGTTTAGCTCAAAGGGAGAGAATCAATGCAATTATTGCAGTTATTGCTCTTTCTAAATAATGACTCTTGGCATTGATGCACCATGATTTGGAATTGGATGTTATTTTAAAGATTCAGTTTATTAATCATTTCAATTCAGTTTAAGAGCCACTGAAGATTTTTCAATTATTGATTCATTCAAGTATCTTAAAATTAGTGTTCAATTATCTTAAATTCTTATTGAGCATACCTTCACTCATTGTGTTAACTTTGAGTTTAACTGGGTGGAGAGAGCTTATAAAGACCATAGAGATTAAAGAGCTTCTTAAGAATTAATTTCCTTCTACATTGAACTTTTCTTTCTACTCTAAAGAAAAACTATTTCTTCTATTGTTTGTATTTGACTTGGTGGAGTCCATTAAACTCCAAAGTTTAATTCTCTTTGATTTGCAAAATGGAGTCTGACTCTAATTCAGACCATGAATATGATAGTGAATCCGAATACGAAGGTCAATCTAACCACAAATATGAAGATCAGTATCATGAGCACAATGATGGTGAATTCAATAAGTGCGGACAACATGTTTCACATGGAGACGTGTGTCATATGGAGACTATGTAGAACAACATGAAAACCAATTTGATAATTATGATGATCAACAAGTTTACCAAACGTTTCAACATAACCCAAGTGGTGGTGTTTTTAACTATGATAGTGATGATGAGCTAGATTGGCATCGATCGAAACATTATCCACAAACCAAACACTCTTTGTCGTTATTGAATTCTATTCTACGACAAGAGAAATCATCACCTTCTATTTAATGTGTTGATCTATATAGCGATATTAATAAGTCTTTTGGGCTACTTAGCTTCAAACATGTTTGAGTCATTGATATCCATTTGGCTTATATTCCTAGTACGATATTAAGTAGCTGGTCTAAGTAACTGTCGATATCATGATACCTTTCTCAGTACCACCCTCTTAACTCTTCTCTTTTCTACAACCAAATTGTCCTCATTAAATTGATGAATTTATTCTTGTATTTCTTACTTCTGCGTCTAGCTAGTATTGCTCTTTTCAAGGCTCACATTACAACGAGTATTGGTATGTTCTAACACATCAACTAC
Organism: Diphasiastrum complanatum; assembly: GCA_029204225.1. Classification (NCBI taxonomy): domain Eukaryota; kingdom Viridiplantae; phylum Streptophyta; class Lycopodiopsida; order Lycopodiales; family Lycopodiaceae; genus Diphasiastrum; species Diphasiastrum complanatum. Next base: position 29,392,078 of record CM055095.1, read on the forward strand.
CACCCCTATCCACCTCTTGTGGTTTATATGATTTGCTTGGCTCATCTTTATTTCTATAAAGACATTTCAAATTGACACCATTTGCACATTTTTGCTACTACTACCAGCATCTGATATTCTTAAATCGGTGCATGTTATGGATATTTTTTATATGCAAAACGTCATATTTTCTTAATGTGACTTTCTGATAGTAGGCTATATGTTGAATGGGTCTTTGGTTGCAAACACTTGGTGGGTATCTGGACTATCCTTCAAATTAAGACCATTTTTATGTCATATGAATATCATGCTACTTCCAGGAGCTGAAGAAACAATGTTTTGTTAGAATAATATTCTTGATGTTAACAAAAGACAGAAGATGAAGAAACAGAGTGCAACTTTACGAAATATGCTAGTTATCAGGAGCCATATTTATTAAAATTCAGTAGGACATAAAAGTATAGGCCGACTTCTGCAGAATTGAGCTGGTGGGAGAATGATATGTAGATAATACAGGCTTACCATCCCAGAGAATAGTCTTTTAACAAAATAATAAATCTCTGGCTCTTCGTAGTTATATTAACTACAGCTACAGTTTCAGTGATTATCATGAATGTTTTCATAAGGTTGCCAATCCAACTTCTGCAAACAGGAGTTACTTATCTCAGCTTCGCCATCATAAAACTTTGGGCTGGAGTAATCATCTCTATCTGTGTCTCTGTATAGCACAAACACTTCAACCAATTCTTATAGCTTTGAGATTATAACAGTTTGCAATGAAGATTGCTCATCCTTCTTTCCCCCATTTTGGGTTGTGCTTTCAAGGTCATCTTGATTTTCAGTTGGGGGCACATCTATAGCTGGAGAGCAGTTGAAAAATCCATGAGGCTGCATTAAAATTCATGCAAGTCAGCACTTCTCCTACCTACTGACAAGCCTACATGTGCATAATATTAATGGAAGGTCTTTAAGAGGAAAATTGGTAAGACGTTGCAAGCTAAACTACATTGGTAAAAGATAATAACATCAAACTGTAGAGAGAGAGAGAGAGAGAGAGAGAGAGAGAGAGAGAGAGAATGTCAGCAATGATAGACAAAGTTTTGCAGATTCTCATTGGTCCACGTTTGACCTAAAACGTATTTGATGGGCAGTGGAAAGGCAGACACATTGATTCTAGAGAGAGAACATGTGCTTTTAGAAATTCTGGAAAGAGACTTTCTAGAGAGAGAGAGGCAAAAGGTATAGAGATTGTGAAGATCCAATGCACGAGAGAGAGGGCCGAGCATGAGGAAGAGAGTTTTTTTGCTAGAAATTTAGGGTAAGGATTTAATTTTTTAGGGTTTCGAAATGAAAAATACCAATAAAGAGAGAGAGAGAGAGAGAGAGAGAGAGAGAGAGAGAGAGAGAGAGAGAGAGAGAGAGACCATCAACGAAAAACCGACATGCTCAACTGGCATAACTGGCCAATCCTCAAGCCGAGGAACATGTGTGACCCCAAAAACATACCTGCACGAGAAAGAACCAACATCCAAATGAAAGTCATGGTTTACCCATCCAGAAAAGGTTGCCAAAAGCTTTACTTAATCTTTTTACTATGCAGTAAGGAAGGTATTCTTCTCTGATGTTATGTGTGATAAACCAACTTATAACAAAAAAGCAATGTGAACTTTTTAATGCTTAGTTGTGCTCTAGAAATTTTCTCAAATCAGCATTATGGTCATCTGGATAGAAGAGGTCTTTATTTGTGGTGAAAAGCAACTGGATTCTTAAATGAATCCCCACTGAAGGTTTCACTCCCAGGGATGGCAAAACCACAATATGGTAAAGCCCTAAAGGTATCTTACCAGAGAACAACATTTGCTTCTTCTAAATTCCTGTCCTGCTTTACCCAGGTTGGTAAGCCATCTCCAACACGAGGATTTTGATTTGGAAACTCGCCCCCGGGGTACTGTTCTTGTGGATGATACTGTGTCACCCATAGATTATGCTTCAGAAATGCTGCTCTTCTGAGGCACTTTGCCTCTTCGCCTAAAAGAGGCAAACAATTCGAGCCTGGAACTAACTTGTATCCAGTCAATTGCCCTGTCCTATTAACTGTCCTTGTGTTTCGTACCTGCAAACCTCACAAGCTTCAAGATGAAGACCTTAATAATCAATAATAGCCTTCATAATTATTACCTTTCTTCTCAGATGCAAACTTGAGAATGATCTACTAGTTTCTTGTTTTCAATGGCTTACAATCCAATGGCGTGAGGAAAGTGCATCACAATCACGGCACGCCTGGAGCTCTGACCGCAGCAATCTTTCTTCAGCATAAAATGCATTGCTATGAGGATTCTCAGGTCCTTTTTTTTCAGATCTTACGTTCACCTCCACTACCTGTGAACAAAGAAACAGCTGCTAAGAATGTGTATATGTGACTACAAAGGGATCGTCAATGGATTTACCAAACTGTTGAGCTCCCAAATAAGAGCATTAAGACTGACATCATTTCTATATTTTTTTCAGCTTGACAACTAAATAAGATTTTCATAAAATCACCAACTTTCTCTCTCTGCTGTTCCATATTTCATGCTTAAACATAGGGCTTTATTCTACTATGAGATGAAATAATTAGCTCGCCTGATTTGCTGCTTCACCCGGCTTAGAGTCCACTGCCATGTCCAGACGAGCAACAAAGAAGTGCTGGTGTACAGGAGCATACAGTCCAGGAGCAATGATTGTGCCATGCTTTCTTACTTCTTGTGGCTGCAAGGCACCTAGACTGAGAATCCCTGTAAGTTTAACTTCTGCTTCAAACTTTCCATCCTGCAAAACAGCTCAAATACAATTTAATAAGGGATATTTATAAGACACGATATTTTAAAGCTTATATCAAGAACATGTTTTGTACTTTCCCTTCTGGTAATGATCAAATCAACCTGGATCTTCAAATTATTACTAGCTGCAACATTCATGAAACCCTTTTCTATTAATTTATCTGCACTTCCATGCGACAAAGACCCATGCCTTCTTCCTTGGCTACAGATCAAAGGGATAGACTGGGACTTTTCCAATCCGTGACTGCCAACTTTCATTTGGGTTACAGAGAAGGTGTTTTCAAGAGTAAATCAGTTACCTAGTTTGCCAGGAGTTTCAAGAGGAGTGTGGTCCAGTTTTGGGTCGTTAAGTGATTCGAACATCTCTTTTTCTGTATAATGCCAAATGAAATCACATGGAACCGTATTGAATGACAGCAAACCGATTGAAGATGTTTTCAAGAGAAATCTCAACAAAATATGAGTACATTATACAGTGCCAACCTAAAAGTAAACTTGTAACATTTGACTGTTTTCACTCCAACGTCTTTTTGGTTTGATTGACCAGACCAATATAGCTCCAGCCTCTATGCAATGTTATTTTTGCCTCTTTCCAATTTATCATTATGTTGCTCTTTTGATACGTTCACTGATGATTTCCGAGTTCATTTAACACTAACTAAACTATCTTTTCCACATTCAGTGTTATGTTGGAGAATTTGCGGAACTGTCCAAGCACATCAAAGTGCCTCTGAAAATTTGCCGTTTCATTTGCAAAGAGGACATCGTCACCAAACTAGCAATCAGGGAGGAAATGATGATGATGTCGACTAAGATCATGATGACAGGTAACGACAATGATGATGAGTGATAGATGATGGCATATTGATGAAGAGAAGAAAGATGATGGTGGTGATGAAGTGAGAGGAGTGTAAACATCACTCATATACAAAATCATTGTTCAACACTCTTCAAAAGTTATGACTCCATTTTTCAATGAAAAGGTCAAAAAGGCGTAGGAGGCAATGGACAACCCTGCTTTACCCTATACCACTTGTGACAGTCCGCTTTTTATGCAGACTACTAGACCCTTCCACCAGCGGCCATGGGTCGTGCTGATTCAACTATCTTTTAATAAAGCCTATGTGTTCCCTCCCTTAGCGTTGATGGAAGCTGTAACTTGATCATGCTCTCCCACAATTGCTTGCTTGACACTGTGTCAAAAGCCTTTTTGGAATCAACAAAGCAACAACAGTCTTATTTTTCCTTATGCTCCCTTTCGCACAACTCTTATAGAGCTGCAAGATGGTCCATTGTTGAATACAACCACTTGAGAAGGGGCTCTAACTTCATTATTTCCTTCAATATTACCATGTGTTCCCATGCATTAGGAATGTTCCACCAGGTTCCCGTGTTGGAACTTTGAAGAAAACATCAATCCCAGCTTCTTAAGGGCAGGAATGGCATTCCCTAGGAACTATGATAAAATGTGTTTCCGCTTATTTTCTCACATAGACCTCTCGGATGAAGGCAAGATATTTTCATGTGTAACTTCATATACTCGTGCTTTCCTTTATTGAAGGGCCTTCTCATGGGCCTTTGCCTTGACCACACTTAAAGTTCTTATTTGCATAGCTTTCACTTAGCAAACAGAGAAAAATCACCGTTATTGAATCAACAAAATATTTCATTCTAGAATCTACGCTCTTCAAGCAAAACAGCTATCATACTCTTAAGAATCTAATAATAAAAATAACATTACCATACTCGATTGTATATTGTTAGGAGCACAGCCATAGAATCAACTCTGAGAACACTTGCACCAATTCTTGCAAACTTATTCATGGACTTCATTCGATTTATGTGATCAACGCTCAAGCTTTAAAGGAAAAAAATACAGCTTTATGAAAATCTCACCATTCTTGGCTTGAGCATCAAATACCACTGCTCGGAACTTCCACATGAAGTCTTGGGGAGATCCAAGTGGTGTATTTAAGAATCTCCTAAACCAAGGCCAATGTGAGTAACGGTTTTCTTATCACGCATTTCCCACCTAATTTGATCACTTGAATCTTTCGGCTTAATCTCAAAACCGTGAATAACATTCCAGAATTTTTTCTTGGTTCCAAGAAGCTGCATCTTAACTTGCCGAATTCAACTGGACCTTTTTTTTGGTCATCATAGACACAATATCAGGAAGAAACTGAGTTTGATGGTGATGACTCACCCTCAATAGTTGATCAGTTGGAATACTGCAACAAAATTTTTGATCACTATAGGAATTTATGGGTGAAAGCAAAAATAGCTTAACACCACAATTTTTTACAGGAAAACCTTGCTGGAAAACGACAATTTACAGCAGAGCTGCTACACACTGTAGTCAGATAGAATCTGCCTCCACTGACCGGATGCATACCACTAATCCATAAAACTTACGTCATTTTAAGACTCAAACAACCACAGAAGGGTTGGGCACCTGATTTTTCTGAAGGGTTAGAAGGCTGCAATGAAGGGCTGAACTTTCACATGAAGTGCAAGGGACCCACTCATCACTTCTAAAATGTCTCCTTTCAATAACCTTCAACTTCATTCGAAAATTTCAATTGAGGGTCGCTCGCCCTTATCACACATGAAGATCCCTCAACTTGGAGGTCAAGGGCTTCTCTCTTAGCCCTTAACCTCCTTCCCCACCAATCTTCTCGCTGCTTCCTTCCATACATCCTTCGTCTCATCGTGGAGGATCCTTCCTTCCTGGTAGCCACAGCCAGCTATCGGGCTTGAAATCATGTGCTATTACAACCCAATTCACCTGCAATCGTTGATCGCAAATCCTACATAGTACAAGTGCCTCCGGTGGCTGAAAACTTGCTGCACGACGGAAGAAATCCTCGTTCTGGGCTGCGACAATTCTCCATGATTGAAGAGCCTAATTTTCTCCATGATGAGCAAGAAGTAAGCTTCAAGCCTTCCTTCATGCGCCATTGACCACCAACCGCGTTTTCACTTCAAAACAGGCCTTCACTAATCAGAAAACAGGCTACGGATCTGGTTTGCGCCTATATTTACAGAGTCCCGAGACAGCGAACAAACCTGCACACAGGCTCCGTCCATCAGGGCTGATGCCGCGCTTATTAGAACAAGGAAAGAGGGAAATTTTCAGCACTGGTAACTAGCATTTGAAGGGCGAATATCCCACACATGTCTTTCCTTCACGTTCATTTCCCACTAATGCAGATATGAACAGAAAATTCAGTCAAGTACCAAGCAGCACCTCCTCTCATTATACATCTATCTATCTAGGAAAGGAAGAACCTATTGCCTGCTGTATTTTCAGCAATGATCCATCTACAAGGAATTGGATGCCTCTTCATTTTGTGTCCTACAAAAAAGAATTGCACACTAGATCAGCTGATGTTAGCCATAGCTACAGCTTGCTATAGAACCAATTTTATGATCAAAGCATGCAACAATCATTCACCATAGGAAAATCTAGGGAGGGGAGACAAGCATTGCTTGCAATAGATAATTGCATAACACAAAATGAGAGAGTCTAGTGTCCCTACAATATTTGGAAGTTCTTTTCCAGTTGCACCGACGGACTGGATTGCATTAAGGGCCATTTCAGACTACCAGCAAGTCCCTTTGCCTGACCCTTTCACTTGTCGCCCATTTTTTAAAACCTTGGCAATTGAGGTGAAGAGGAAGGGACCACCCGGTTTTAAACTAAGTTGGTAAGTACTAAATGGAGGGCCATAATTTAATCGCTTTGCTTGAATCCCGGCCATACCATTGGTCCATTTCTTTTGAAGTTGCCACAACAACTCAAAAAGCCAAGCAATGTCCCCAAGTTCAAAAAAAGGGCTTGAGTTGCTCCTTCATGGCAAGGGTCTCACGACACCTCATCTACCATATACCACATGGTGTGAACTCATCATAAAAAGGAGAGAAGACCCATTTTTTCTCATTGGACCTGTGGGAGAACTCCATTTTAAATTTGGGACTTGCTAGGCTAAGTAGTATGAAACCACCCTAATTACATCAATGGCACTTTTGGGAGACTAGCGTAGACCCCATTGTGTCTGATGTTGCAGGCCGTCCCCTACACTCTAATGGTGTAGAAGACATCACCAAAGTGGAGATATGATCATGCCACTTCATGATCATGCTATACATCACGAGTACGTTTTACAATAAATAACTAACTTACTTGACATAATTAACTAAGCATATGCAATTAACTACTACACCTCAAGTAAAATCTAGTTGACTAATGATTTTGTGGCACATTGCTAACACGCGTCGTATAATTCTAGTGTTCCAACATTCCAATATGGATGTGCAAGTCATGCTTTTCAACACTTATATCATCTACTTTTTATATCTTGTTAAAAGGCTTGTTATCATTTGACTATTTGATGTTCTATTGCTATATTTTGCTCTCTGTTTTAGCCACTAGTTAGATCAAGCCTCATATGTTTAAGTGTTGGACAAAAGGCCCTTGATATTTTTTAGTTTTTTCCATACCAAGATTCAAAAGTAGTATGCTCAAAATCACAAGCACAATTGCAATTTGCATAAGATATGTGTCTTTAATTAGCAGTAGGTCCTACTTTTGAAAAAAGTTGGTGCCAGATTATTAAGTTTTTGCTCCCATAGTCGGCCTCTAAATCATAGGTCTCTAAAGATAACGACATAAAAATAAATAAATAAAAATGAATAAAAGCCTTATCAAACTTGGTACTTGGAAGAGAACACAAGACATTCCTATTTAGCAACATCATCCTCTTCACATTATGTGCAAGATTTGACTTGTGATTTAAGTTGATAGTATTTCTAAACATGACTACTTGATTGCGACATTTATTTGCAAGACTTGACAAGAGATTGTAACTCTCAACATGGCACTTACTAGTTTTGATATTTGGACAAACGCATTTTCAAAAGCAAAATTGCTACTTTTATATTATCTTCACTTATTGTCCACTTCTTTGAGGTCCAACAACTTTCTAAAAAAAAAAAATTAGCCCATGATTCTCACAGTTTTTGTTGTCTCTTGCTACATGACAGATTTGTACATATTGAAGCTCACTTTTGCAATGTGCACTACTAGCAGATCATCTACCTTGTTGGAACAAACATTTTACAATTCAAATCGCCATTCCATTTGTAGTGGTAATCTATAATTCCAATTAATTTGAGCATATTTGAGTCCCTCGTGGTCATTTTGAACATGACAATGATTCTATTTTGAAGTTATCCATGTAGTAAAATTGAAACCCATTTAATGAAAGCCACGATATGATTCTTCTCTTGCTCATGATAAACAAATTATTCTAGTTTTTTTGATAAAGAGTTGCAAAATTGGCTTTCTAAACTTGAAGTACATTTTGAGATACATCAAGACATTGATAAACAAGCAATTCAGGTTGCCACTATACATGTGGAATCTAGAGAATAAGCATGGCGGAGGATACATAAGCAAAATACATAGGATGAAGATGTTCATCACCTTCCACTTGGGACAGTTAAAGCTAGTCTTGAAAAGTGCCATATTATTGCAAAATAGCAAAAAATGTTCATGATCAAATGGTCAGGTTTATTGAGCCTTCATACTACTACGTATTTTGACCACATTGGAAAAACCATGTATCTTGCATCCACACTTGCATGTAGATATTCAGCATAGTATCACCTTGTTCTTTGATTCTTTATATGAAGCTTAAACTATTGCTTTATTTGTCATTCCGGATGACGGTGCCTTCAATAGTAGAAGAGAGTTAAGAACATGTAATTAGGATTTACTAGATTCTGAATTTGTTACTGAAGAGCATTGTTGATTATGTTTGGACCCATAAGACCACATTGATTGCAGTTGGGCCAATTAAACTCAAGTTCAATGAGACGTACTCTCAAAATCTAACTTGAAATGGATCCAAGTTGCATCGTAGAAACATCAAAGAACTAGGCATCACCACCCAACTGTAGAGCTCAATCCAAACTCAACCTTGAACCAAAGAGATATCTTATGCAAACACCCTAGATCAACCTTCAAATGGTAGCATTGGCATCGCATACCACAAAGATTTATCCCACCAATTGGGGATGCTTCGCTTAGACTAGATGACCTCTTGCTCATCATGCAACTCATGGCATACTGGCTAAAACGTGTTGAACCCTAAACTCTAAAACCGTCTTATGCAGCCTCAATCTACGCCATAAGAGCGTGTCACAATTGCTTCAGAAACCTTAGAAGTAACAATAGGTTCAAAAAGTTCAAGACATTGAAGGCCAATCTAGTCAAGTGCAACTTCAAGGTGTCTAGAAAAGTAAAGGAGTGGAGGATTTAGTTCTATTCGATATTAGGTCCTCATATAATATCATGAATTCAACTTTAGTGATAAGTTGAATGTGGGCACACAACCATCCTAATACTAGTACACAATCAAGATGATTGATGGAAAGGACATGAAAATTTGAGACACAAGGGTTGTGGGCATTTGTTGTAAAGCTAGCTTCGAGTGCAAGCTTTACTCCCGGCACCACTGGCGCCAGCATTGTTCCCGGCACCAGCAGCGCAACTGCTGCTCCCGGTGCCACTATGACCAGAATCCAGCGGACCTATGGCTCCAAAACTTTGATCGGATCTAGTGAAGTCTAGAGAGCTCAGATCGATGTGCAATCATGATCTAGGTATGATTAAAGGAATCTTGGAGATCAATAAATTCTAGAGAAAGAAAATGTCTTTCTAGAAAAAATCTTAAGAGAGAAAAGCGTGCTATACCAACCTGGTCTAAGCACTTGAGGGGAGGTGGCAAATCCCACCACAACTATAATGGGATGTGGGTTGTAACTCAGGGCGAGTTCCAACCAAGTCTCAGCTCCCCTTGCTGGAATGTTGTCTTGGCACCCACCTTGGCATGCCAATGCCTCAAAGACTAGGGTCGATCACACACTTGAAATGTAATTTTCTCAGATTTATTAATTAAGTGGGATTTTTCTCAAACTGACTATGATCACCTTATGGGTTTCAGTGTTCGGTAAAAGCGCCAATTGTAAGGCCGCTTCAAATCTTTTTGATCTAGCACATAGCTAAGGATCGTACCTCGCGACGCCAGCAGTATGCCGTCGAGACCATTCGGTCCGGGACGCCAGCGGTATGTTGTTCAGACCATTCGGTCCAGACACTGGTTGTTGCCATATCTATCGCAGCTTGTGGTTCTGAGTGTTCCTTGCATAAATGTGAATTAATTAAGCTCTTGGGAAACGGGCTCTAACCTGTTGGCTGAATTGGATAGCTTGCTTGGGTGGAAGTTACATGTTTATGGCTGTCCAATCTGGCGTGTCGCCAGGTTGGCTTTCAGAACTCGTGACGAAGCTTTGAGTTGGTTAAGTCTGATGTACGTCAGACGACTTGCTTGGAGTGAATGTTACTCGTTTGTAACGAAGCTTCGAGTTGGTTAAGTTTGATGTAAGTCGGGCGGCTTCCTTGGAGGGAAGTCACTCACATTGGGACCCCCGATCTGACATGGCGCTAGGTTGGATCTCAATGTTTGTTCTAGAACTTCAAGTTGGTTAAGTCTGATCTTTGTTGGCGAGTTGGCTGCTTGTATGTCAAGTGGGTTCGGACAACAAGTGTTGAAAGCCGGGAAGCTAAGTCGTGGTCCCGGCTCCCTTTGGGATGCCTGCGCTACAGCATTCCTTACTATTCAAATTTATATAGACATGATTTGATGTTGTGCTGAGGATTTGTGGGCACGTGATGTGAATGCCTTACATTGCATGGGATACTCATGTATGAGTTTCGGTACAAATGTAGGCTTCATTCTATCCGTGACGAGCGGGATGTGCCTCCTAGACTACTAATCTAGGCTATGCAATTGCGTAAGCACACTGTAAGTACATGTACGTTGTTTCTTACAAAAACAGCTTGAAGCAATTCGCATAGGGTTGAATATTTTCTGCTGAATTTCTACTCATCAGCCTCAAAATTCAACGTATTCCTGAAATGTACATTATCTAATACAGCTAGTAAAAGACAAAAGAATTTTCCTCATACACCAGATAATTGATTCACACCGTTTCTTTATAAAATTGAAGAAGCACAGAGGTAGGTTTGAACAACAAATTAAAAAAAGTGCAACAACTGTCTCTACAATAAACAGTCTGCATAACTACCTGCAGTCACTGTCTAATAAGTCGCAACAAAGAAAACTTTGAGCTACAGGACTAATGATTCTGTGATTGATTGTTTACCAATAATTTCATGCAATAGCATTAAACTTAAAACTGTTCACCTAGCATTTTGACTTTTCTACAAGTCTTGGCCAGCTGCCAGATAATGCTCTTGTTGATATAGATAGATCATATTCTGCACTAGATATTGGAATATGAGCTATGTTGGGTGTGCTTCTTCGTAGGAATACATTAACTTCTAGTGTTTTTGACCTTTGGCTAGGATATATTGCCAACAATTCATCTCAGAGATTATGCTTTCTTTCTAAAATATAGTGTGATGAATGTGGGGTTTTGCCAACAACTTTGATAAGGTTCTTCTATCTTGTGCTTTTTTTCTCTTTCACGGGCATTGAATGCTTTGCTTGCCACTAGATTCGTATGAAGCATATGCATTGTTAAAAAATCTCCAAAAAGTGAGAAAATAGTTGTCTGCAGAAGTAAGGTTAGAAGCTGTAATGACGTTTGTTTTGCCAGAAGAATTTTTGGTGTATTGCTTTAGGAAATAAATACCAATGTTCCTTTTCAGAGTTTACAGCAAGCACATAAATACCTGATAGAAATGCCAGAAGAACCCATACTCATAATTAGCAACTGTGCATATAAAAGATACTGTCAGCCGTCTTGATCTTCGAACTTCACACAAACCTGTTCGCCAGTCCTGATGTTTCCAAAGCATTCCATGATCCTCTTCATGTAGACAGATTGCATTTTCAATTTTTTCAACACTCCCTTTGAAACTAGAAATGTATGCATCAAAATAGTGGATACATCCAAGGCAGTCACAACCCTGCAAGATATCATTTTGTGTCAGTGAACTTTGAAAGTTTTACACTAGAGACAAATTGGGGGGGGGAGGAAAAGAACGAGGACCTTTTTCAAGGAGTGAGCATTTTTTCCAAGACCATCTTCTCCAGCATCAAACGCATTTTTCCGATAATGAGGGTCTTTGGGATCACCATACGGAACAACCATCTCTACAAAGCTTATTCGATGTGCTATAGACCTGCGGCCTCTGCTTCCATCATTGTATGCGATTGAATGCAGGACCAGTCCTTCCCTAGGGGTAAAACCAACCCGAAAATTCCACTGAAAAAGAGACACTATACAATCTCAAAACATTGGCATCCAAAAGTGGGCAGTTGAAAGATTAGAAGTAATTCCTATCAGTTTATCTTCTCAAAATAGCACCTCACAACCTCCATAGCTGTTAAAAACTACATGATATAAAGTCAAAGATGTCAGCAAAGGACTCCTTTAGATAGAAGCAACCACAACACAGTTATCTTTACCTTAAAAACCAGGGTCAGTTCCAAAACAAAGAAAGAAGGTGCTTTTGTGATATTCCAAAGTTCAAAGAAGGTTGCTACCTTGTCTGGGTTGCGAACTTCTTACATAATAGTTAAAATTGCTGACATTGACAAGTGAACAAACACAAACCTTTTGCCACTCAACAGCATAACCATTTACTCGGAAACTAGGTCCTTTTGGTTGAGTAATGTGCAAAGGTTTGATATCAGTTCGGAGTCCACTGCTGAGATGAGAAGGGGTGTAGTTGCGAAGAGGATCTGGTGCTGGCAGGGGAACAAATCTGTGATCCTGGAATTCAATCACCTTCATGTTTTGCAAGTCCACCACTATTAGTATACCCTCCACAGGACGTGCATAACCATTTTCCATGGGACAGTCACTTTCAGTCCTACAGAATAACAGCGGCTTTGCCAGCCTCCGATGAGGCGCATCTTCTTCCGAAAAATAACCGGCACACCTTGACATTGAAGTAGGATGTTATTGTTAGCTAGATATGGCATCAAGCAGTTGACTAGGAGCAAGGACAATGTTGGGTTGTTTGCTTCCAGGCTGCTTCATGTTCACAGCTGGAATCCCCCCGTCCAATGGCAACTGGACTGTAAGGTTAGAACACTAGAAAAACGTTTTGACTCAAGCTTTGTGGAAATTCAGGGATTCATCATTTTTGACTCACCATGTGTCAACCATAACAAGATCCATGTTTTCTATACCCCTTCTCTTCATAGCTTCCTGAAAAGGACCATAATTCTTCACTGTCGCCTCACAAAGCGCGTACTCCTCCGCATCCTGCAGCATATTCCACAATTCATATGCAATACTTTGATAGCAATGAAGCTCTCTACTCCAGATTCGGATCATACAAACAAAATTTCTAGAATCAATGTAGTGGAAAAACTTATCCACTCAATTAAGCCTGTTATGAGTATGCCCTACAGCCTTCGTATTTTCTCTTCTCCAAGCAATGACTACCATTCTCTTAAGCGACACTAATTGTAAGAACGAAATATCTCCATTTCCTTTGCTCTACATCGATTCATGTACTATTATTGTTTTAAACCTAAACTGTGGATTTAAATGTGAGCTACAGAAAAATGCATGTTGAAAGCCTCCAGAGAGAAGACTGGAATCAGATAACGAATTTCTCACCATTGAGGGCTGCACTTCAGGTACAATTTTACACGATTTGACTTTGCCACGATGCCGCCCACCTCTTGTGACAGCATGCACTTCTGTCAGTTCCACCACCCAAATTGATGTCTCATTTGTTCTGAGGTTGTAGACTGTCAATCTTGCTTGCCTGGGTGGAAGCTGCAGTGGAATTATAGCTCCAATTTTTGCTTTTGAGCTTCTGTAGCTGGGTTGGTAAGGGGGGAAAAAGTAAGCATCTGCAAGAGCTACTACTTCTTTCTTGGGTTCATTCAAAGTCACTTCCATGAATCTCATGGCATCCCGGATCTGCAGCCAAGGAAAGAGAAAAAAGCTGAATTCTACTTTGCTGGAGGATTGAACATGGCATGACGAGAAGTAGCATTACTTTGGAAGGGAAAGAAAGATTTTTTACTTCTGGAGAAGCTCCTGCTGCTCTGACCGTCTCGGAGGCAACAACTACTTCCTCCTGGCTCAAAGGATCCAGCGGATGAGTCAATCGATTTTGCAACAGCAGCACACCTGTTCCTTGATTAAATTATTAAGTATCTTTAGCTACAAGCATACAATTTATCACGTCAAACTGGTACCCATTCTTCACAAAGGAAGGTAAATTAGGCCATTGTCCTTACCTTTCCCAGATACAGCAGTAGTTGCCAGATTATCAAGAGCATGAATATCTGCAGAGGGAACCCACTCTGAGATGCTGAGATCACCTGAAGCTGCCTCGCTGGTTATGGTAGCCCCCTTTTCTGCTGCAGGAGGAAATGAGGACTTCATTCCAGTTTGGCTAGATGCATGCTCGATATCTAAAGATCTGTGCTCTGCTTTCGAAGTAGCTGCATCAGTTTTGCAGCAAGGAGTTGTGGGCTTGGCAGATGGAGCCATACAGATCAGCTGGAGTTTGCCTGCACCGATTTTCTCACTGCCTGTTGCTAATGTGGTACTTCAAAATTTAAGTACCAGATTATGCAGGTAGAGCAAGGCTCAAGCTTTTCCTCCTCAACAACAGCTCCTAAAGGCCAAAACCTGCACCGCACTATTCCTGCCTCTTTGCCAGAACAAAAGAAATTCTGCACCGACTCTGATCAACAGACTACAGAAACCCGAGATAGCAAGTAATATCCAAAGCCCAGAGCTTTCGCTGGATTTTGTCCTGTCTCACTGCCAGAACAAAAGAGATTCTGAAATTTCCAACACACTGATGAACTGGGGAAAAATCTCATCAGGAATCTGAGAAGCCCAGAAAAAATATTTACTAATCTTGTATCTGAGAAGCAAAAAAGAATCAATATTCTACATCAGAGCTGAATTTTCACAACCCAATTGGATCTTTTTGCCAACAGGCCTCTACAGGCTCCAGAAAAACTGGATCTTCACCGACAAAATGCAGCCTTCTCAACACACTTGAACTGGGTTTCCTGCATTTACCCCCAATTTCTCCTGCTCTCACAACAGCACAAAAATCCTTGAATTTTATGTTTTCTCTGCCAATACAGACTACTACTGGATCTTTCCTTCATATGTCGTCATCTGGAGTCGAACTCGTGACCTCGTGAAATGCAGTTGTTAAGGGATTCTCAGGACAATTTTCAGATGTACTTGGAGAGACGTGAAGAAACAGGACAGAAGGCTCCATAGACCGTTAGATTCAATCTAAAGCCCTTAGGCTCTGCCACGTGTAAAGTAAAATTTCAGATGGCTGACACGTGGTACTTCATCCACGTGGCAAGCATCCTGCTGCAGCAGTATGAAAAGAGATATGCTGAAAAGTACAAAGCCCTTTTGTTTTTTATTTTTTGGGGTTTTTGCAAAAAGTATTTATTCCAAGTCACACGTGTTGGTCACTTGGTCACTATCATACTGTGCAAAGTGGAAGGTCCAGAGAGTAGGTGACCTTCTTCTCTCCTTTGAGTTGGATAAGAGTTGATACTATGTAATGCACAAGAGTTGGTTGTCCATAGGGTATTGGTTGGGAGGCAAGGACCACGGTACGAGTTGTAGCTTACCGAATGCTAAGCCTCGTGTGGGGCAAGGCATACGATGCGAGGAGGTTAACATGTACCATGCCACTCTTGTTACAACCTTGTATGTAGCCTACACAACCAAAGATTCTCATCTTTCCTTTGCAAGGGGGTTTTTTACAAGATGACCTAGGCTCTCCTTTAAAAGTAGTCAGATTAGTGCAAGTGAAAAATACCATAGCTCACATGTCAAGTACTGATTGATGATCCTAGATTTTGGGACCCCATGACAAATAGTATGTCCATAAAGACCCAAGGTACTACGAGGCGGGCTTGTGCTCCAAACTTGGTTATGCCTATCTTTTGAGAATATCCTACATAGTTATGCTAGTGCAATGTACGTAGTAGTGCAAAAAAACGAAGTACACGACCAGAAAAGTAATATACGTGACCTTCCTTGTGATGGTGCAAAAAAGTATTGTACATGACCTTCCATGTGCCCTGTGCAAAAAAATAATGTATAGGACCTTGGAGAGAGAGAGAGAGAGAGAGAGAGAGAGAGAGAGAGAGAGACTTGAACATGAGCACTTACTTCCAATAAGAGTTGGCAATGTCTAAATATAGAACCCATAGAAATTGATTGAAAGATTTTGATGATACTATTGACTTGATAGTCATTTGACTCTTGTACACATCACAAAGCTATTTTTCTTTCTCTATTCTCATCGATTACCTCTCTCCTTGCACTTTTGGTCTTTGTCCCTTCAATATGGATTTGAATTATCATTGCCCTTGGAGATAGACATGTATTATCTAATACTTACCAAACACTTGGCCACTAATCTACTATTTTGCTCAATTGGTTTTTTCCTTGCTTTTTGCTTTTCAAGAGAATATGTGTATTGCTCTTTGATCCTTAAGGAAATATCTACAACCTTGTAGACCTTGCTCTTTTTTAAGCCCCTTCCATCTTTTCCAAGCTCCACACATGTTGAGATGACAATTGGCATGCTAGTGTGACCTACAAATCGAGTACTCCTACCTTTCAAGTATTCCTTAGAAATGTCCTTGCTCAAAATAAAAGCACCCAAAGGAATTTCAAATATTTAGCATGACCCTCCTTTTGTTTCTTTTTTGGCTTTCTCAAAAACACAAAAAAAAAAACTAGTATATCCATTTGAGCTCTCAACCCTTTACCAAACACATTGACTTTGCAAGATGAGAAATATATTGGATGACCTCTTAATGTCTCTCTTAATATTGAAGAATTTAAGATTGACATCAAAATTGCCCTTGATAAAACCTTGAGCCCAACAGTATAATAACTATTTTTAGGAGACTGGGGAACTCATAAACTAGACCTCATTTCCAACACTCTTGAAGCCTTGATTGCATCTTGTGTAGATCATCTCACTTGAGCAATTGAACTTTTTAAAGGCTTCCATCGTATTTAGTTATTTTTGAACATATAAACAACTACAAAGTTATTCTTAGGTACAATCTAGCCTACTCTTGTTTTACAAATATATTTGAAAAAAGCATTTGATTGTATGGATTTAATCTACTTTTCATTGGTTGTTATAGAAATAAATGTATCCCCTTCCTTCAAAATCACCACAAAATAAAAGTATCATCTAAAACCCGTACGCTTTTCTCTCCATTAGTCTAGATATTTGCCTATATAGACCCCATTTGTAGCCATACTTAAAAATTAATGAGCTTATTTGGTGCTGACAATATCAATCTATTTTATGTTATGAGTAACAAATAGGACAAATCCATCCTAAGCACACTTCTCTTGTAATTCTTCATTAGCTGTTGACAGGGAAAAGTTGATATTTTCACACCAATTTCATACTCCCCATCCACTTCATATCCATAGTTTTGGGGGTTACAGTGTTTCAAGTGGTGTGGTAACCATACTACTAGGTTCTTCTTTTGATATCTTTCTAAATATAAAGTCAAAAAATTTATTGGTTGTAACAATTTTTTGCAATAAATCATTGATGTAAAGCCCCTCCTTAATTTCACAATTACATTCATTGCAATAAAACACATTCTATCTTCTTGCCACACTTTTGTCTTATTGGCTTCTATATGTGTTAAATTGATCATAAAAATCATACTAAAGAGCCTCAAGGCCTTTACTTGGAACAACGAGTGTAGTCTACCTCATGCATAGCTCCAATTCGATAAGAAGGCTCCAGGAATACACAATGTCATTATTGAAAATGACTTTCATGATCCTCCAATCTCTTCAACCTAGATCTACATTGGAAAGTTATGTCACTACAATATATCTCTAAGTTGATAGCAAGCTATAAGCGCTTATCTCTTGAGTCTAGTTTACAAGGGCTCATTGCATACCAAGCTTCATGTTACTTGGGAGATTGTTCCATCCCTAAGAAAATTCTCATTTGGTTCATAGAAATTTTTTGGATTCATCTCACTTAACGAGAATATATGGTGCTCCAATATTTTAATAGCTTGTCAAAAAGGCCTAATTAATTACTTTCATTTTTTGTTGCTTCAACAAGAATCCTTTGGCATGTCCTTCCTCATTCCTCTCAATGCCAAAGATAAATAGGTTCATAGAACTAATTATAATGAATCAACCACTTCATACCTAAAGACCATGTGTGTGTGTTTGTGTGTGCATGCGGGTGTGTGCATCATGTGTGCGTGCATGCGTGCGTGTGTGTGTGTGTGTGTGTGTGTGTGTGTGTGTGTGTGTGTGTGTGTGTGTGTGTGTGTGTGTGTGTGTGTGTGTGTGTGTGTGTGTGTGTGTGTGAATCCGTCAAGCTTTGAAACCAGGAAGACATTGTCAAGAAACTATCCTACCCTCCCTTCCATGCTAACGTCCTCAGGGATCCTAGGAATTTAAAAAAAAATTACTTCTCCATTAAGTCCTACTTTTTGTTTGTAGATATTGTATTCTAGTGTAGCTTAAATGCCTAAAACTAAATTATGCTCTCTCTCTCTCTCTCTCTCTCTCTCTCTCTCTCTCTCTCTCTCTCTCTCTCTCTCTCTCTCTCTCTCTCTCTCTCTCTCTCTCTCTCTCTCTCACATGTAAAAGTGTGACGTTTTGTGACAATCACACTTGCCATTAAGAAAAAAACAATGCCCATCTTTTTCTCCATTGTAATTCCTCCCTTTGGCTTTAGTTAGGAGTATTGGCTTGTTTTAAGCTCCTGCATAAAAGGCTTGAATTATTCTTTAGTAGAATATCTACTTTTAGAGACTAAAAGACATTCTACCTTTTGGAATATGTGCAAGATAAACCTTTTATAGGCTAATCTTGGAACACATTGAAGCACGTTATTTTAATTGGTAATTATTTCACTATTTTCATTAGCTAATGTTTAGACATGGTTATTTTTCTTTTAACTATCATCAACACCACCTTGATAAGTAGTTGTGCGTTAATGATATTATGACCTTTGTTGCCCATACTCTTGTTTTTTAAAGCTTTCTCAAGCCTTTGTTAACTTGAAACGTTCATTACTATATATAATAGAAATGATAGATTGTCCTATGTATACCTTGTTGTAAATATTATTCAACCGACATAGAAATTAGCAAATTTGCCCAAAACAAGGTACTACTCAACATGTCCTTACTGATGTCAACAATGCACATTAATATGCTCAATCTACTTCAGAAAGTCATTAAAAAAGGAACAACTGGTAGAACATTATTGCAAAAAGCACATCTTTCTGGGACAATAGAAGTATAGAAAGAGAGTCAGTAATTATCACACCTAAAGTTGGTAGACAAATCTATGTCATATATTTTATATTTTAATGCATGATGGACTAGAGCAACAAGAATTTTTGGAAGCTACTTTTCTTGCAATAAAACCAATATTTTGACTCATTTGTGCTAGTGTACTTATGCTCAAGTATCATTAAATACATATAATATTACTTGAGCATTTTTTTCTCTAGATCTTTCATTTTTTAGGAAGAAGGATGAACAAGGACACCACATTTCCAATTTTTAATAGCATGTAGAGTGTTAAATGGTTCTTTTTTGTAAGAAATATTGCTCCTAATAATTAATGCACTTCTTACATAATGCCTAGTTTAAAATGGAAACAAGTTTAATACCTTGATGACATGAGCATGTAGAGTCTATTTTTCAAATTCTTCGTTGGTTTATGTGTGCAATTAATTAGTCTAACTTGTTAAGATATTAACATGATGGCAAGGAGAAAAACACATCTTTCATAATGATGTTCCAATTATGTATACTACTTTGGTTGTCACATGGACTTTCAATTCATAACACTGGTGATTTTTTTTTCTTCAAGTCTATCTTCTGAAGGTTCTAGTCTTTTTTAAAAGGGCATAACCTGCCCAGTGTTAACATTAGCACCAAAAGGTTATGCCCATAACCTCCTCCTGTTGATTTAATCATGCTTTGAAGCTTGATTAGGTTGGGTTACCAGACTTCCTTTACACACACAAAAATACTGCTACTACATAGGCCTTGTACATCATGTAATAATGTTAACATGATTTGCCCTATGTGAGCCACCATCCATTTGTGAACATTAAGTTTGTTTTTGAAAAACAAATTTCAAAGTTCTAACATTGGAAAAAAATAGTTTATTACAACAAACTCTAGTTTACATGCTACTTTGTTAAAGCCAATGTAGTAGAAACGAAAGTAGGCCCTCCAAATCTTTATAGTCACATGATTGATCGATATAGGAGTCACAAAAAAATGTTTCTCTAATAGAAATAGAACATCAATTGAACAAGTAGATAAGAAGGCAAGGATTTGGTGGATTGTGGCACCATAAATGTACATGTCTTACTCCATGATGTTAAATTATATTTTATAGTACATATCTAAGATTTGGATACACATGTACTAAAGTCATACTTAAAGTGATATGAAAGAATGTATGATATGTCCTATGAAAGATATCTTTTTTCTGAATTACTCAAATGACTCAAACTTTTTATATCTGCTATCCATGTGCTTGCTTACGTTCAAGGGGCTTAAATAACGTCACACTTTATGAGTAGTCTGATAGGATACCAAGGGAACATCTTTTTGGCTAAGTAGTCAAGCACAATTGCAAATAGAATTAGCTCATAGAATGAGCACAACATTTTATTCAATAATTGCAAATAGAATTAGCTCATAAAATGAGCACAACATTTTATTCTAATATTGAGGTTTCACTATTCAATATTGAGCCTTTTTATGCCCTAATGTTCTACATTAGGAGTTAAAAGTAATTGCTTGTTTACTTAGCCTTGACTCGATACACTCAAAAGTTACTACCCTTCGAGGAGTCTTGGACTTTAAGACTCATCTGTGATGTGGCATGGGTGTATGAGTAATGAAATGCTTTGATGACTAAAACACCTTGTGGGCTTGATGTATGGACATGTATGAAACATTTGAACTTTCTTGGAACATGTTATGAAGGTAGTGTTTTCCCTTTTGCAAGAACATATAAAATACCTCATGATGTATCAATGAATTAAGATGTGTGCACACCAAGAAACAAAATCCAAACCAAGTGGAATATGATTACTTCATTAAGTATCTTGTAAGGTAAGTGTCTAGTTGTGGTGAAGCTTACAAGGTGAGTCTCTATGATCTCTTGCAATGCAAACACTTCTTGACTAGTTATTATGAACTTGTCAACAATCTCCTTGATTATCTAGATCATTGGAGTCAGTCTCATGAGGAGCTCAATGCTATTTAATGGTGAAAACCAATGTTTAGGACCCTAAATGGACCTACAAAAGATCCTCAAGAGTGATTGGATACTTGGTTAATCAATATATTGCAAAACTAGCACTCAAATCTTAATCTAGATTGGCAATTTTGATCAAGTAATCAAGAACAATCTAATTTTGATCAAAACACTATAGAACGACCTCACACGTGTGAATTATAGACTTTAGTACGGCCTAACAATAGAGAATCAACTTTACTAAGTTTGGATTGCATTACATCAATAAATCTCAACACAAATGGTGTAAAAACTTTATAATTCAAATGTGTGTGAGCAATGTTCACACGTGTGAGAAATAGTCCTAGGGTATAGGAGTTAGATAAGAAGTTTGTTCAAGTTTTCTAAAATTTAGAAGCTACCTCTAAAAACCCCACATGCATGAAGTTGTATTTGCATGTTTTGATCTTGTTTAGATTGCTCTTCATTGAAATTGTCAATCTAGATCAAGATTTAAGTAGTAGTTTTGCAATAGATTGATTAACCAAGTATTCAATCACTCTTGAGGATATTTTGTAGATCCATTCAGGTCATAAACACTGGTTTTCAACATGGTATCAAAACCAAGTACAAGATTTTAACTGTTGATCAAAACTCAATCCAGATTAGCAAGTTTGCTGCTAAAGAACTAGTTTTGAGAGGGCGAGCCAATTCTAAGTGATTGCTTGAAAGTTTGATGTATTTTGTTGATATTGGGCTATAGGTGTACTTTTCACGTGTGGGGAGCTTCTGAACTTGCATTTAAAGTTCCATTATTGATAAGATCCTCATAGTTTTTCTACAGAAATTTGAGGAGGGGTGTGAAAATTGGCAAATATTAGCTTGATGAACATATAGTTTATTGTACATTTTGTAATCCGCATGTGTATGAGCATGTTCGCACATGTGAGGAATAGGCCTAGGGTTGTTAGGTCCTAATCATAGGAGTTGAATGGAAAGTTTGGTCAAGTATCCTAGAATTTAGGAGCTACCTCCAAAAATCAAGGAAGTTGGTGTTGATCTAACTACCATAGACACAATTAAATATGTAGGCATTTTGCCACGCGAACTCGTGACTTACTCAAAATTTACGTTTTTTTTTGCATGGATCTACTACACGTGGCACATCCACACTAACAAATTTTAGGCACCCATGTCGGTCAAAAAGTGATTGACTGTGGGTCAAGCTGCCAAGAGAATGGGTTTAGATTTTTGGCATGGCTTTGCCACGCATGGCACAGCCACACAAAAATTTTAAATCCATTGTTTTCATAAAATAAGCGCTAGGTTTATTTGCATGTCACAGCCATGGAAAGTCTTCAAATAATCACTTTTTCTTGTGACAAGTAATCTAAAGATTTGTCGTGCTTGGCAAAAATTCCTTGGAGATTTGCCATGCATGGCAAAATTAGAAAAACTTTTTTTGAGATTTGCCAAGCGTGGCAAACAATTGACTTGTGTTTGTTGGGATAAGTAATTTGCCTTGTGTTTAGAAAAAATTGCTTGATTAAAAAAAAATTGACAAGTTCTTTAAAATTGATTAAATGTTGTGAATGAATTGCACTAAAAAAAAAACATATATAGTTGCCCATTCCAAAATGGAACACATTACAATCCAGAACGAGGCCCCAAAAAAATTAAAACTAAATTTATAAACATTTAACGAAGGATTCATTCCAACCCAGGTTTCAGTAGATTACAGGTTCAAAGTGTTGGTTTGCGAAATGGAAAATATCAGCTCTGATACCAATTTGTTGATGCTTGGATGTTGATGCCAACTGATAAAACAAAATTCTTATTAACAGGATCATGGGTTACTTAGAGAACGGAGATTGCGAGCAGTTCTTTTGTGTTGAATAAGATTATCAGTGTAGGAGTCTTAGACTGCCATGAAAGAGAGATCGCAAAAACGATTAGGTGTGTGAGACAGCCATGCAATCCTCTATTGCTGATAACCTGATAATGAGAGTTAGTTTCATTCAACAAGAATGAGGATGTAGAACAGTAGCGAATCTGTATAATAATGTCGTAAAACAACAATAAAATCACAATACAGTTGCGCTGAAGACTTGTTGTCAGCTTCTGAAGAGACAACGAAGGATTACTGCTTAAAAGCAATACTAGGAGGATGGAAGACTGGCAAGAAGAGACATCGTTGAGTCTTCTTCTGATATAGGAAACCTATTGCCGCAAATTGATTCAGCAACTATTTGAATTTATTCAGGTGATCGTTGACTAAGGTGCCTTCGTTCATCTTGAGTGTAAGTACCCTCTTCCTCAAAAAGAGACGGGTCGATACATCTGAAGTCTCGTAAATACTTGTTAGGATATCTTACGCTTATTTGGAGATGATGCTATTTGATACATGAGCAATCTGAGTATCTTTCATATTCAAGGATACAATGGCAAGTGCTTTGCCATCCTTCGCTTCCCATGCTGGAAGGAGTTCAAGTTCTGCCGGTTTGGCTATTGAACCGTTTACGTATCCCCAAAGCTCCTTCTCGATTAATATCATTCTCATCTTGAACTTCCACATGTGGAAGTCATCTTCATTGAATTTGTTGATCAAGTTGATCTCTGAGGTAGAACCTTCCATTATAATCGAGTAGCAGAGATAGAACACAAACAAAATGAACTAGCTCTATAGAACAAGAACGTACTAGGTTCTATTATAAATCCTAAACTCTAGTAATCCAATAAACATGTGCTCTGATACCACTTTATTGGTCCGGAAAATGGAAATTATCAGCTCTGATACCAATTTGTTGACACTTAGATATTGATGCCAACTGATAAAACAAAATTCTTATTAACAGGATCGTGGGTTACTTAGGAAACGGAGATTGCGAGCTATTCTTTTGTATTGAATAAGATTATCAGTTCAGGAGTCTTACTGCAATATGGTCTTATTAGACCGACTAAGGCCGCATTCGCTACCTTTGCAAGTGCCTACGGTCCTTTGCAATCGCAATATGGCCATAGAAGACCACATAAGACCACAATATGGTCTTAATAGACCGAATAAGGCCGCATTCGTTACCTTTGCGAGTGCCTATGGTCCTTTGCGAGTGCTTACAATTACCTTTGCGAGTGCCTACGGTTCAAAATGGCAGAACCTCCCACCGCGGCGGGAGGTTCTGCAACATATTTTTTATATAATTAATAGTATTATGTAATATATATGTGTGTGTGTGTGTGTGTGTGTGAGAGTTTTATATATTGATGAGTTATCTGTTTTCTAACAAATATATATTATGCATGTAATAGTATTACACACACACACACACGCATGCACACACACACACACACATATACTATGCCCGCAATAGAGCCAAAGAGGGCCGCAACTTGGCTGCATCAGATCACAATATGGCCATAGAAGACCGCATAAGACCACAATATGGTCTTAGTAGACCGACTAAGGTCGCATTCGCTACCTTTGCAAGTGCCTACGGTCCTTTGCTAGAGCCTGCGGTCCTTTGCGATCGCAATATGGCCGTAGAAGACCGCATAAGACCGCAATAAGGTCTTAATAGACCGACTAAGGCTGCATTCACTACCTTTGGGAATGCCTACGATCCGAAATGGCAGAACCCCCCACCGCGATGGGAGGTTTCGCAGCATATTATATATATATTTAATAGTATTATGTGATAGATATATGTATATATACAATGCATTATATATATATATATATATATATATATATATATATATATATATATATATATATATATATATATATATATATATATATATATATATATATATATATATATATATATACATATATATATACATTATGCCCGCAATAGAGCCGAAGACGGCCACAACTTGGCCGCATCAGATCGCAATATGGTCATAGAAGACTGCATAAGACCACATAAGACCACGAGTGCCTACGGTCCGCAGCGGGAGGTCCATTTTTTATTAATATCTTATACAAACGATATATAATTGTATCTTATATATATACACACTTATGTATTTTAATCCTTTTGTTTTTATATATGCATATTGTATATCTATATAGGTATATATATATATACAAATATATACATATACAATAAAAAAAATTCCAAAATTTCCCGCTACGGGGGGAGGTTTTGAGGATATATATCTTAATATATGTATATATATATATATATATATATATATATATATATATATATATATATATATATATATATATATATATATATATATATATATATATATATATATATATATATATATATATATATATATATATATATATATATATATATATATATATATTATTTGCCATATATTACATATATGTATAGAAATATGTGCTATAAACATTCTATGTTAGGCCCTCAATCTTACACTGCATGAAAACTTTTTTGATATTCTATTTGACATTTAATTTGAACTATGAAAATTGTCGACATTTCCTAGCTAGTTTGAGGCCTAAATTGGCAATTTTTGTACATAGTTTTGGATCTAACCTATCACACGTGTGAAAGAGGCCTAGATACTTTTATTCTAGTATATATTCATATTGAAGAAGTCTCAAACTTCAGGACCTTCGAAATGACACCAAAATAATGTTGTTTGGACATATAGGCCAAAATTGGCTATTTAGGCTACTGGTGCCTTAAAATTGGGTCCTAAGTTCTAGAGAGAGAAGAGAGAGTCATCTCTCTCACCTATATTAGGCTGAAATTTGTGGAGAACAGGTTGGAGAAACTTATTGTATTGTTGAGAGAGATCAATAGATCATTGTCACAGTTTCTTCCTCCATTGTGAGCATTGCTTTGTGTATTGTCTTCAAGCTCTTGTGTTTAGATGAGAAAAAATAAAAAAAGAAAGGTGTTGCCTCGATTTACT
This sequence comes from Diphasiastrum complanatum, assembly GCA_029204225.1. Taxonomy (NCBI): domain Eukaryota; kingdom Viridiplantae; phylum Streptophyta; class Lycopodiopsida; order Lycopodiales; family Lycopodiaceae; genus Diphasiastrum; species Diphasiastrum complanatum. The sequence goes on from CM055095.1 coordinate 29,418,099, forward strand.
GCGGTAACGTCCTACATTGAAGGATTGGAGGATTAGATACTTATTAAAGACTTATAAAAGTAACACGTTGATTTCTGTGATAAAAACTACTGATGTAGGCATCTGAAATATAATAAAATAAAAATTAAATTCTAGAAATTAAATAAGGTGTGGGGGTCATGGCATCTTGTGTGTGTGAGCTCACAACCCAATGAGCACAATTGTAAAGTGTAACTTCCCTTGCCTTTTACCTTTTCCAATCAAGACATCCTTCCTTTTGATCAAACAAGCATCTCCATCAAACTCCACCTTGAGGCCCTTACTTAGCATTTGACTCACACTAAGCAAATTCTTGGGTCGCATAGGACCTTAGAGGGACCCACAAACGGACCGCATTAGGGACCATCTAAAAAAAAAATCAATTTTTTTTTCAAATTTTGGAGGCTCCACCCGCCGCGGTGGGTAGACCGTAGAGGGTCACATAGGACCTCAGAGGACCGCAAAGGGACCGCATTAGGGACCACAGAGGACCGCATTAGGGATGTCATTAGGGATCGCATTAGGGAGCACAGAGAGAGCACATTAGGGACCGTAGAAGGACCGCAGAGGGTCGCATAGGACTGCAGAGGACCGTAGAGGACCATAGAGGGTCGCATAGGACCGCAGACGACCGCAGAGGGTCACATAGGGACCGCGGAGGACCGCAGGGACCGCAGAGGACCGTAGAGGGTCGCATAGGGACCGTAGAGGACCATAGAGGACCGGAGAGGGACGTTATTTGGGACGTCATTAGGGACCGCAAAGGGACATCATTAGGGACCGTAGAGGACCGCATTAGGGACATCATTAGGGACCGCATTAGAGACCGTAGAGGGGCCGCATTAGGGACTGCAGAGGGAGCACATTAGGGATTGCAGAAGGACCGCAGAGGGAACGCATTAGGGACTGCAGAGGGAGCGCATTAGGGACTGCAAAAGGACCGTAGAGGGACCGCATTAGGGATCTCAAAGGGAGCGCATTAGGGACCTCATAGGACCGTAGAGGGTCGCATAGGATCATAGAGGACCTCAGAGGGACCGCATTGGGGACGTCATTAGGCGCCGCATTAGGGAGGCTCCACCGGATTAGGGACATCATTAGGGACCGCATTAGGGATCGTAGAGGACTACAAAGGGACCGCAGAGGACCGCATTAGGGATGTCATTAGGGATCACCGTAGAGGGAGCACATTAGGGATTGCAAAAGGACCGCAGAGGGACCGCAGAGGACCGCATTAGGGACATCATTAGGGACCGCATTAGGGAATACATTAGGGACCGCATTAGGGACTGCAGAGGGACCACATTAGGGACCCCAAAGGGAGTGCATTAGGGACCTCAGAGGACCGTAGAGGGTCACATAGGACCGTAGAGGATTGCATTGGGCCGCAGAGGGCCTCAGAGGGACCGCATTAGGGACACCATTAGGGACCGCATTAGAGAGGCTCCACCACATTAGGGACCATAATAGGGACGTCATTAGGGACCGCATTAGGGACCGTAGAGGGACCGCTTCAGGGACCATCTCAAAAAAAAATTCAATTTTTTTTTCAAATTTTGGAGGCTCCACATGTCATGGCGGGTGGACCTCCAGATAGAAATATATCTTATATAAGACAAGTATCAGACATTGCCAAAGTTCAATTATTATGTAATTAATTTGGATCGCATGGGACCGTATTGGGCCGAAGAGAGGGCCGTATGGAGGAGCGTATCAGGCCGAAGGAGGGAGGAGGGACCCCAACCGCCGCAGCGGGTGGGCTCCCCCTTTGTTTTCAAAATATACAAAACATGAGCATTTTTTTGAATTGAAGTATTGTTAAAATTATTGCAGTTAGCTTTGTCAAGTATCTTGAGTCACAATCCAAATTTCTTGAGTCCATTTGAAAAAAATGATTTAATGATCGTCAAAAATTTTGAAAGAAAAAATTTGGAGGCTCGCATATTTCAATAAATTTCCACAGAGGGTCGCATAGGAACGCAGAGGGATCGTAGAGGGACCGCATTAGGACCGCAGAGTGTCGCATTGGACCCACAGTGGGTGGACCATAGAGGGTTGCATAAACCACAGAGGGACCTCAGAGGATCACAGAGGGATCATAGAGGACTACAGAGGGACCGCATTAGGGACCGCAGAGGGACTGCATTAGGACCACAGAGGGTCGCATAGGACCGTAGAGGGACCTCAGAGGGATCGTAGAGGGACCGCAGAGTACCGCATTAGGGACCACAGAGGACCGCATTAGGGTCGCATAGGACCAAAGAGGGACCTCAAAGGACCGTAGAGGGACCGCACTAGGGACCATCTCAAAAAAAAATTCAATTTTTTTTTTAATTATGGAGGCTCCACCCACCGCGGTGGGTGGACCACATTGGGGACGTCGTTAGGAATTGCAGAGGGACCTCAGAGGAACCGCATTAGGACCGCAAAGTGTCGCATTGGATCCGCGATGGGTGGAGGCTCCCCCCGCCGCGTGGGTGGACCTCAAAAAACAAATATATCTTTTGTAAGACAAGTATTAAACATTGTCAAAGTTCAATTATTTTGTGATTAATTAACATCTTGAAATCCTCTTGTCATTTTTGAAAATGGATTTTGAGAAAGTCCAAAATTAATTGAGACAATGTTAAATGTCTATCGAGTCCTATTGGGACGCCTATGGTTACGAGTTGCGCAAGTAATTCATAACTGGGGTACCAAAAATTCACTTTTGAAAATCGTGAACATGCATCAAGGTTGATCCTGTAATTTGGACTATCAAACCAGTGGTTCAAAAAGAGGATGATGATTCATCAACAACGGATCATACTTGTGATCGACCAGTAAAAAATTTGGGAGTTCATTACGACTCTCAAATCGATACTGTCAACTGGAATCAAACTCTTCAACGATTGACTGTACAGCAGGTTATATGTGTCAACAAGATAATCAATCAAATTTGAGCAATATTTCATTATTGGATCGAACCTTGGATACACCGATCACTTTTCCTTTGAATGTGCTGAATGTAGCTTGGATATCAACGGAGCCTATACCAGATCCGATTGAAGATGAACTCAAACCTGTGAGTCATGCCTTGACTTATGATGACAATGCAGAACTTACTGATGAGCAGATTCTAAATCATATGGATCCGACTAGATTTGGAGTGCGTAATATTCTTGATGAACCAACAATAAAACCGCCAAATGCAGTTATATTGAAAGAAGACAGGATCACAGGTTCAATGACAAAGAAACAAGCCAAGCAATATTATAATATGGTTTTGAAATGGAAAAATCCTCCTCAAAAGATTGATTCAAAGAATGTGCCGCCCTTACTGGATAAAGGCAAAGGAAAAGTTAAGGACGATTCTGCAATTCAAAGTTCTAGCAAGACGTCACCATCATGGAAGTCTTCACCTTCGAAGAAGAGTTTATCTTCTAAGAAGTCTTCACCTCCATGATCAATTCCTACTAAGAAGGCTAAGCGAAGATCCAAGACAAATCCTTTTGACAAGGAACAAGTAGATGTAGTCCAGCATGATATGCCCGAACATTTTAAACACTATACACTCTGGATGACGTGTTATCATGTTACCAAAAGCACATCGTGAACCCAAAGAACAAGTGCCAGAATTGAAAGATGTTTACGATGGTCCAACTAGGACACAACCTATGAATCTTGCTGGACCAAGAGAACCAGAAAAGATTGGACAAGTTGGATCAGAACTTAATCCTGAACAGTTTCAAGCGCTCCGACCGTTACTTATTATCAAGATTGCTTTGCATGGACTTATAAAGATCTCAAGGGTATTCCGACGTCAGTTATTCAACACACCATACCTTTAATACATGATGCAATTCCAAAGGTTACAAAGTTCTATCGTTGTAATCCTAATGTTGCGGATCTGATAAAGAAAGAGCTTTAGAGATTGCTTGATGCCGATTTCATTTATGAGATCAAACATACTGAATGGGTTTCATCGATTGTCATTGTTCCTAAGAAGAATGAGAAATTAAGAATTTGTGTGAATCTCAAGGCCTTGAAGAAAGTGACACGAAAGAATCACTTTTCGTTACCTTTTACTGAAAGCATTTTGGATCGTCTTGCTGGAGCAGAAGCCTATAGTTTTCTGGATGGATTTAGTGGTTACAACCAGGTCAAGATTGCACTTGCAGATCGCCACAAAACAGCTTTTGCAACAGAATGGGGCACCTATGCTTACAAAGTAATGTCGTTTGGACTTTGTAATGCACCAAGTTTGTTCCAAAGAGTAATGCAATTTGCTTTTAAAGATTATCTACAGAACTTCTTTGAAATTTACTTGAATGACTTTGGAGTCCATAGCACAGATACAGACCACCTGGATTGATTGGAAAAAGTATTTGAACGATGTCGCAAGTATCAAATTTTCCTAAATCCAGAAAAATACCAGATACGAGTTTCCCACGGAGTTGTTCTTGGACACATGATATCAAGACATGGCATTGCCACAAATTATTCTAAAATCAAGGTTATTGTAAAATTGCCTCCGCCAACAACAATTTGTGAAGTTTATGTGTTTATGGGTCATGCAAACTATTATCGAATTTTTATTATCTTCTTTGCAAATTTAGCAAGACCTATATACAAACTGACTATTGTTCCTATTTGAATAGTAGAGGCGTTAGAAGCGTTTGAAAAATTAAAAAAAGCATTAGCCTCAGCACCGATACTACGTTCTCCATATTAGACAATTGAATTTCATGTTCCCACTAATGCCTCGACATATGCAATTGGATCAGTTTTGACGTAGCCAGGTGAATATAAGAAGGACTATCCAATATGATTTGCGAGCAAACAACTTACAGATCCAGAGAAGAACTATTCAGCAATAGAACTTGAAGCCTTAGCCATGATTTTTTCTGTACAAAAATTTTGTCATTACCTCATGGAAATGCACTTTGCATTTTATACGGATCACCAGCCGTTACTCTACTTGGTAAACAAGACGTGCAATATAGGGCGTATTGCAAGATTGTTATTGTTATTGACTGAATTTGACTTTCAAATTGTGGTTCGTAAGGAAAAGCAACATTATCTAGCCGACCACATTTTGTGAATTGAATCCGCACCAGTTAATACTCAAGTTGATGATGAATTACCAAATGCTGTATTATTCTATGTAGAGGCAGTACCTGAGTAGGCAGCGGATATTTTTGAGTACCTGATGCTAGGACAACCGAATGACTCTTTGACAAAAGTACAAAAGAGGCAATTGATTCATAAGACTCAACCTTATCAATTGATTGCAGGACAATTGTATCATCGTGGATCAGACAATATTCTGCATAGATGTGTTTTACCACATGAAATATCAGATTTAATCATGTTTTCACATGATGGCATGGGCGGAGGACACTTCTCTACATATATTACTATTCACAAACTTTTGCAATCAGGTTGTTGGTGGCCTACGCTTCATAAGGACATAGAAAATTATATTCAGACATGTGATGTTTGCCAGCGAGCACGACGACCTACTAGACAAAACTATGAACCCTTACATCTAGTTTTATCGCAAGCGCCATTTGAAAAATGGGGACTGGATTATGTTGGTCCTATTCATCCTGCCTCACGAGGATCTCAGGCCCGATACATTATTGTAAACTGATTATATGACCAAGTGGGTTACAGCCAAAGCTGTCAAAGTTGCTGATGCAAAATCTATGGCCAAGTTTCTCTATGATATTATCAGATTTGAATGTCCGATCGAGATTGTCAGTAATCGGGGTACACACTTTGTTAATCAAACAACAAAGTGTTTACTGGAAGATTTTTTTATTATACACAAATTTAGTACTCCATATTATCCTAGAGGAAATGGCCAAGCCGAATCTTTCAACAAGATTCTCTGCACTATTATGACGAAAATAGTTGAAGCAAGTCGGTCTAATTGGGAACATAAATTGTATGCAGCATTATGGGCATTGAGAACCGCTTACAAGAATAGTACAAACCAAACACCCTTTCAACTAGTTTATGGTCAAGATGTTGTCATGCCGATTGAATTTTTAATATCATCTTTACGCATAGCAGCAACAGAGCGGTTAAATGATGATAAGTCTTTACAACTACGTCATAAAGCGTTGCACAAATTGTGTGAGACTCGATTGATGGCAGTCCATGTGTTAGCAGCAGAGAAAGCCCACCGTAAGCATGGCACGATCGTCGTTTACACAAAAAAGGATCTGAAAGAAGGAGATCTAACACTGATGTATAAAACCAAGCTGATCAAGGGGAAATTGAAATTTACCGATGAAAGCCCATATAGAGTGAAGGAAATCCTGAACTATGAAGCAATGATTCTTGAACACTTGGACGGAAAACGTTTTGATACTCCTGTGAATGGCAGCCGATTACACAAGTTTTGGCAGCCTGCTCCGCCAGTTCAGCAAGCATGATCCGAATGATTTTTTATTTTTATTTGTTTTTCAATTTTTTGTTTTCACTACTTGTTAACTTCTTTTAGAAAAGACAATATGAAAAAAAAAATGAAGAAAGACTGATGAGCAAAAGTTAGAAATGTCATCAGCTCAGAAAGTAGCCAGATCTTTATGGAAAAATGACTTGGAAAACTACGTTTTTGGTCATTTTTTGCACAAACTGTGTTAGAATTGTTCGCCTAGTTTTCAGAAGCAAGATCCACCTCAGATATACCCATACTGAGTTGGGCAAACGTTCTTTTCATCTATTACTACCTATTTTTGAGTTAGGCGAATGATCAGCAATATGCCATTTTGGGAACCTTCGCCGAGCACCTTACTCTCCTCAGAAACCTTCGTCGACATGCCAGGTGGACTTAAAATGCCAAAATTGGGTCGGCTATAGGTTTAGATCCTGCAAATTTGCATTTATGACAGTACTTGGGCGAAAATTCATCCTTCGCCAGACTTGGAAAACATTCACCGGATAGGTTCAGAGACTTAAAAACCTTCGCCGAGATTTTTATAGCCTATTTTCACAGTATTGTGAGCAAGCTTGCAAATTTGTGTTTAGAACTGATCAGCCAAATTTTTCCAGCAACCAAACCTTTAAAATTTTCCATATTGTTTTCTGTTATACACTCGCGCTCATTATTCTTAGTTTTTGTTCTTATCCATCATGTCTTCCACAGATACTTCGCAATCGCCTCGTTACACTATCCATCGTGATGTCCCAGCTGCAACGAATATCATGATCCTTCCTAGCACAAGCATGGTCACTCAGTGGATGACCTTTGCGAAGCCTCTGCTTACTGCAATGGGTATTCATGAGAGAGCCTTCTCGAGGAGAATCAACATGGATTTTATTACCGGAGAAATCCAAATTTCACATTACCTTCCAAGGAGCCACACACAAGGTGCGTGTGACTGAGGCCGTCCTTGCTGCTATAGGGATAGCGTCTGGTACCCAAGCTTTACCGACCATAAGCAAGCCAAACAAGCTATTAAGCCTTATATTGACATTACAAATGATCTGCACTAGACTAATGATGGCTATCTTCTAGAGGCCATTACTGATCCTACCATTCAGGCTGCTGCTCAGCTCATCAATAATTTCCTGATGGTTGGCAACCTTAGGAAAGACTGTATTACTTCCCAGATTTTGCATACGATAGTTGAGTCTCAGGCCAAGATAGCCAAGGCTCCTGTGGAACCATAAACTGGTTCAAGACTGTCTTTGGAGAGCTCAAATGAGCTGTCAAGAGCAATACCAAGCAGCAATTTGCTACTGGCCCGATGTTGTCACTCCTAGTAGCCTCCCACCTTGAGAATAAAATCCATGGTTTTAGTCAACGTGCCGAGGGACTGTCACTACTTCAGGTCGTGGGTCCTGTTGGGGGTATTCTTGACGAATTGTAAATAAATAAAATCAACCAATAAAATGTGTTGCAAGGGCATGGCATCCTGCCTGTATAAGCCCATGGCCCAATGAGCATGCAAGCTTAAGCTGTAAATAAAATAAAATAGACTTGGGCCTTTGTAATTAAATTAAAACTTGAGGCCCAAAGTCAATTTTAAACTTAGAGTTTACTTTTGTAGAGTTGGGTCCAATTTTGGACTCACATGAATCTTGTGATTTCCAATGTACTTTTTGTGGACTCTTGGATCAAGTTGGGTCCAAGATGAATGGATAGGATCAATGTACTTTTATTGATCAGATGTTTGACCAGTTGGCAGGTAAGAGAATCTACACTTTCATAAATTGTTTTGTTGGTTATAACTAGATTGCAATCGCTGATGGGGACAAGCTCAAGACAACTTTTACTACTCCATTTGGTATGTATGCATATCATGTTATGCCTTTCAGATTGTGCAATGCGCCAACGACTTACCAGAGGTTCATGAATGATGCTTTTGGCAATTTGATTTCTGAGTCCATGAAAATTTGTATGGATGACATTTGCATAGCAACGAACACGACGGAGGAGCATGTCAAGGCATTGAAGCTAAGAAAATGTCTGTTTGCAGTGCCTTATGGGATCCTTTTGGGTCATGTTATCAGTAAAGATGGTATATCCACAGATCCGGCTAAAGTGGAAAATGTTATGATGATGCTGCCTCTGACTAATGTGAAAGGAGTTCGTTCCTTTCTTGGTAGCGTCAGTTATTGCCGACGGTTCCTAAAAGACTACAGTAAGATTACATTACTGTTGGTTCAGTTGTTGGCTAAGGATGTGCCTTTCATCTGGACAGAGGAACATCAGCAGGTATTCAAATACTTAAAAGCAGCCTTGACAAATTCACTTATTCTAAAGCCACCTAATTGGACATTGGATTTCCATTTGATAGTAGTAGCAGGACCAGTGGCAATTATCTGTGCTTTGTTTCAAATGGGACAACCTAGGTTGTTGCATCCAATAGCATTCGCTGGTGCTAAGTTGAAGGATGCTGAGACATGATATAGTTATGGCGAGCGGGTGTGCCTGGCCATACATTTTGGTGTCTGGCTGTGACTTAGTTGGCACCCGGACTGTACCTACAAGTACGGTACAGCAAAACAGAGTGATTGCAGTGGAGAAAGTGTTTGAAGTGCGCCAAAAGTGATTTCACCATTCCATTGGGCACGTAGTTGGGAGTTGACAACTGAGAGCATTTCGGAAGGCGACGTCGATTTGGCTTTCAAATTGGGGGAAAAGCGGCGTGTGGCCTGGGTAAGGGAAAAAGTGCAGGTCATTAGGGCATACTGCCTTCAGCCTATGGCAAAAGTTTCAAACAGTTTTGTGATGGCAAACATGGGAGAGTCCGTTTTAAGTGAAAGTAGCAAATTGGACGGGATTTTCAACTATGTAGTGTGGAAATTCAAAATGAAAAACATTCTGATGGAAAAAAATTTGTGGGAAGTCGTCATAGGTGATGAGAGAAGACCGCCAAATGAAACGGATATCAAAGTGTTCGACAAAAAGATGAGGAAAACTTTGACCTTCATTAACTTGTCAGTGAAGGATCACATCATTACCCACATTTGTAATGCTGTTACACCCAGACAGACATGGGATGTGCTAAAGGAGCAGTTCGATATGTCAAATCCGTCAAGAATCATGTTTCTGAAGTCCAAGCTGAATAGTTCTCGAATGGAGCAAGGAGAGCACATTCAGACGTATATGACCAGAATCAAAACAATGAGAGATGAACTACATTCTATTGGTGAGCATATACGTGATGTCGAGCTGGTGCACAATGCATTGTGTGGCATTGCAGAACCCTATCAGATGTTTGTGAGTGGAATAGCATCAAGAGAAAGATTGCCAACTTTTGACAAGCTCACAGGAATCTTGATGCAGGAAGAGCAACGACAAGAAATGGTGAAAGCTAGATGTCAGAATACTGACAATCAGGCACTTGCGACATGCCAAAAACAAGGCAAGGGCAAGGGCTAGAAGAAGTTTAAACAGCAATTTGCCAAGTCTCAGGAGGATGAGGGATCTTCCAGTAAGACTAAGAAGAAAGGCAAGTGCTTCCATTGTGGTAAAAAGGGCCATTAGAAGAGTGAATGTCACAAATTTCCTGGCGGAACAAGGCAAGGGAAAACCAAAACAAACAGGTAACCTTGTCGATGAGGGTGAGATTGAAGACTCTAGGTCTTCATATCTGTATTTTCATCTAATCAAGATGATCAAGCATGGTATATTGACTCGAGAGTCACAAGACACATGACGGGTAACAAGAATTGGTTCAATAGCTTGAAAGTGTTGGATAATGGAACGTCCATTTCACAAGCAAATGGCGATGTGTGCAAGATCAAGGGGATAGGCACCATTTCAATCCAACTATCTGATGGCAAAAGCAGGATGATCAGGGAGGTACTTTACGTACCAGGTTTAAAGAAAAATCTACTTTCTATTGGAATCATTACTGATCGAAAGTTGAAAGTAGAATTCACCTATGATCGTTGCTTTGTGAAGGATGTGAACCAAAAGTTCAAAGTTATTTCGGATGGAGTAAGGGAGTTCAATTCAAAATTGTATAGGTTGAATGCTACAATCAAGGGGCAACATGAACTCGTATCGTCCATTACATCGCAAACTGAGTTGTGGCATAAGAGGCTTGGTCACTTGAACTTGGGAAGCCTCAGTTTGATGAGAAAATTGGAGATGGTAACATGATTGCCTACCATAGAAGACCACTTGAAATCGATGTGCGAATCATGTGTATATGGGAAGCAGCATCGAGAGAAGTTCAATAAAGGTGGTGTTGCAAGAGCAAAGAACATCCTGGATTTAATCCACATAGATTTATGCGGGCCTATGAGGACCATGTCCTTAGGTAAAGCCTTCTATTTCATGACCTTTATTGATGATATGTCACGTAAGACGTGGATCTACTTCTTGAAGAAGAAATCAGATGCATTTGACAATTTCAAGAGCTTCAAAGCATTGGTCGAAAATCAGACAGGTAGGAAGATGAAAGTCCTAAGATCAGATAGTGGAGGTGAGTACAAGTCTAATGACTTCAATGATCTTTGTGATCAATGTGGGATACTTGTAAGTTCCTATCTTTCTTCTCTCCCTTAAACACTTTTACAGGAGGTGGAACTATGCTTCTTCTGATTGGCTAACCTAGACTCCAAGTCTTGGTTTCTTTGATTAGTTTCAAGAAGCTACTTATTAGTGGCTTGAATTTGTTGGTATAAAAGTTCAAGAGCTTGTGCCATAATGGATGGGTTTGATAGATCAAATGTTGGGTTTTCATTGGTTTGATTCAATTGTTACATCCAATGCAAATAAAAAGCATTTACTTCTATTCATTCAATCTTATTGTTTGTAAGCTCAATCCAAGCCTACTATTTGCAAGCTTAATCCAAACTTAAGAGAAAAAAAAAAAAAAAAAAACAAGCTACAATTGCCTTAATCAAAAGCAAAAATGAAAACCAAATCTTTATGTAAACTTCAATTAACTAGTCCAAGCTAATGTTTACATAAAGTTCTCGTTCCCATTCCAATGCCATATGTCATTTCAAAAGCAACCAAAGTTTTCACATTTCTCACTATTCTAGATTTCCGAAACCAAGAAACTAGTGTCTAGAAATGGATAACTAATGAAGCTTTATGAAAACTTCAATTTTCAGATCTGATTTTCAGTTCTACAAATCTGAAAATCTGAATCTCAAAATGACAAAAAACAGAATTTCAAAATTTGTTATATGCACAAAGTTACACTACCATTCCCTTCCTACATTGCCATCTTCATGAAACTAGGAGATAGAAAGGTGTAACTAATGAAGTTTGAATGAAAATTTCACTTTTTAGATCTGATTTTCAGATTTACAGTTTTGAAAAATAGAACTTCAAACACTTCATTTATGCAAAAAAAAACACTAGTTTTGATCAAAACACATAGCCAGAATCAATCTTTTTGCAAAAAACAGTTTGTGTATGTAGAGGAAGACTTCCTCTAACCAGCCCACAAATCTTTTTCCAGAACTTTTAAAAACCCAAAGCCCACTTTAAAACTTCTCTAACATGATCAAAAATCAGCCCCTAAACAATTCTATAAGCATCACTACTCTCTTCCAAAGAGAACTAGATTCATTGGGTACTTCAACTACAAGCTTCCTACAACTAGAAAAGCCTATAATCTTTCCCAAAAAAACTTTAGTTGGTGATCTTAATAGAACTTGAAGAAGGTTAGAAAGGTTATCATCCTTTGTCTAGCTCTGATATCACTTTTACAAGTAGAGGTGAGGAAGTCCTCCAAATCCAAGGTAGAGCCTCCAAATGTCCTTAAGCAACCTGCAAGCTTCAAGATGCTCCCCAACTCCAAGCTAGGATGCCTCCACCTGCAAGTAAGGATCTGCAAGCCTCCAAGGATCTCTCCTCCACATGTGTCCCTACTCTTTAAACACAAAGATAGATAACAAGCTGGCCTCAAGTATTCATCACCCAACCATAGCTACATCCAAGCTCCAAGCAAGACCTATCTAGCATCCCCTTGCTAACCATAAACAAATCACAAGCATACCACAACACTCCATAGCATACTCAAGATCCAAACCCTACTTCTTATGTCCCATACCATAAGCAAGATCCAAACCTCAAGCATACTACCACAAGAAAGCACTCTACACACTAGTAGCAACACTAGAGCATAAGCAAAGCAAACAAGAGAGATCTCTCCCTCCCAATGGGCACCCTACTACCCTCATATAGATGGCCGATGGACCCCTCCAATGCACTATGGAGTTCCTTGCTCATCCAATGAGAGAGAGAGAGAAGCCTAGGGGAGTTAAAGAATCTCCAAGAGCCTCCATAGACTTATGGAAGGTCAAGAGACTCCTTCCATAACCTATGACTCTTTGAATGCCTTTCTTGTGGGAGTTGGGAATTCAATGGACACTTTAGAAAGGCGTCCTCCTACTAGGTCCCATTGTCCAAGTTGTGCATATATACTTTAGTCCTAGACCAATTAAGTGATATGGTTTAAGGTTGAGGACCAAGGTTTAGAAAAATAGTCATCCAATGACTTTCTAACACCTCTCTAGGTTCCATACCTCCATCCAAGGCATAGACACCTACTTGCCCTTAACCAAGGACAGTAGTACCTTAATCAAATGTACCTACCCTTAATACTAAGGGTACCCCTTATCCAAAGGTCACGTGACTCCATACCTCCAACTAAGGTATAGTCACTTGACTGTCCTTATCCAAGGACACATATCCTTAATCCTAAGGGTACCTTGCCATTTAGCCCCCAACACTAAATGGACTATTAGGGGTCTGAAGTACTGCTAGTTACATAGGTATGTAACACACAAAGTAAAGGCATTGACTATGAGGTGACCTTTGCGCCAGTATGTAAGTGGGATACTCTACGCCTACTTGTTGCTTTAGCTTCGCATTTTGGTTGGCCTTTGCATCAAATGGATGTGAAATCTGCTTTTCTAAATGGTGAGTTAGAAGAAGAGGTGTTCATGGATTAACCTGAAGGCTTTGTAGCGAAGGGACAGGAATTCAAAGTATGTCGCTTGAAGAAAGCACTTTATGGTCTTAAACAGGCACCACGTGCATGCTATAGCAGGATTGATGCCTACTTTCGTTCAAAGGGGATGGTGAGAACACATTCTGATCCAAATCTATATGTCTTATGCTTTGATGGTATGGTTGCTTTGATTGCTCTTTATGTTGATGACTTGATTATTACGGGAAATAATCAAGAGATGATAGACATGATCAAGAAAGACTTCATGGAACAATTTGAGATGACAGATCTCAGCCTGATGCATTATTGCCTTGGAGTAGAGGTGTGGCAAAAAGGACACGAAGTGGGTTTAACACAAGTGAAGTATGTCAAAGAGTTGCTGCACAGGTTTAGGTTGCAGGATTGCAAACCAGTGAATACTCCTATTGAACCAGGTAAAAAGCTTTCTAAGCTTGATGAGTCACAGACATTTGATGCTACGTTGTATAGACAGTTATTAGGGTGCTGCCATAAACTGACTTACAATGCCAACAACATAGCATATACATGCACTCTAACTCAAATTCTATCTACATGCACTCTAACACAAATATGAAATATGTATGCACACATGTGTTCAAAGTTTTATATCGCCATTGTCAATAAGTTTGACAAGGCAGCTAAACGCATTTTGCGTTATGTGAAAGGCACTTCAGATTATGGCTTGATTTACACGAAGCATGAGGGTTTACCTGAGTTGTGTGGCTATGTGGATGCGGATTGGAGAGGTGACTATGATAATCGTAGATCCACCACAGGGTATGTATTCCAATTTTGTGGTAGTTGCTTTTTCTAGTCTAGTAAGAAGCAAAGTACAATTGCTGTATCCACCACAGAAGAAGAGTATAAGGCAATGTGCAGTGCAGCACATGAAGCTATATGGTTGAGACAAATCTTGGAAGAAGTTGGCATGAAGCAGAAAAATCCCACAACTTTACATAGCAACAGTCAGAGTGGCATTCAGATAGCAAAGAATCCAGTGTTCCATGCGAGAACCAGACACATTGAGATTCAGTATCACTTTACACGTGAGAGGCTGCTAAGTCGTAAAATTCATGTTGTTCATTGTAGTACGGAAGAACAACTAGTTGATATTTTCACTAAGCCACTTGTTGAAGAAAAGTTTGATAAGTTTAGATCAAAGCTTTCTGTACTTAAAGTTTGTTGACTTTAAAGCTATGTATATGATTGTATAAAAAGTAGACTCTACTTTAAGGGAGAGGGTTAGAATTAAACTAGAATCTCTGTGTTACTGTATTGTGGGTCCTATCAGTTGATAAGGATCAGTTGGCCTCGCCACGAGGCAAGTCGACGGGACACGCGTCCCATCAACGGCTAGCTGGGTCATGCATGGGTTGCCTGAGTGAACAACTATTTGTACAGTGTAATTTTCATTTTGAGAAATACAGTTGCTATGTGAGCTTGTTGTGGAGAGTGTTTTCTGTCTATGTTATTGTGTAGCATGATTTGTGTCCTTGTTCGAAGCAAATTCTAAGTATTTAGTCTGCATTGGTCCACATAATTCATTGTGGACAAGATCGAGGATGCCACTGGCTCTCCTAACTCCACTTTTGGAACACCTCTCTTTGTGTTGTTTTCCCAAAATGCAGCCTTTGTGGATTTTTTCCTACAAAACAAATGTCAGGTTATCCAATAACTAGATTACCTCTTTTGAAAATTTTGTAAACTTTGAGCACTAATATTTCCAAATTGTTGACTATCAACAGTGCTTATCATAGCTTGATCAAAAGATCTCGCATTCAATTTGTAGAGTCGATTTCCGTTGACTCTAGCTCCTGTAGCAATCACTTTGTAGTGATTCTTAATGTCCTTGTTGAGACATTTGTCACACTATCAAACTCAACCTTGAGTTGTTGATCAACCATCATCCCAACTGATAGCAAATTGTTGGCTAACCCAGGTACATATTGCACATTGCTTATCCGGTTTATCATTCCGCTAGCTAGCTTCACTGGTACTACTCCAAATCCTTTAACAAGTAACAATTGGCTTGTTCAACTTCATCGCCATTGTGGATTTCCTTGAATTCTAAAAACCACTCCTTGAAGTCATGTGCTTGGATGCTCCACTGTAGATGTACCAGGCATTCTTGGCTTCACCACTTGTCATGAGTGTCGTAATGTCTCACCTGCATCATCCTGATGATCATCATCAAATTGATGTTGATCAGCATAATTTCCTACCTACCATTTGTCTTTTTTTTTTTACTCCTTTTGTTTCATGAAACACTCACGCTCCTAATGACCAAGTTTGTTGCAATATTGACAATTCCCAGGTTTCTTCTACCTTGGATTGTCGTGTCCTTGACCTTGAGCTTGATGCCCATTGTCTTGATTTGGACCATCATTGGATTGTTCTTGGAATTGTTGGAAAGATCCACAATTTGAGTTTCCACCTCTTGATGGTGTCTTCCACGACCAAATCTGCCACCATGTCCTCTGACTGCAAGAGCTTGATCAAATCTCCTTTTGCGATGACTCAAATTCTCTCGATATTGTTCTTCCTGCAAAAGCAATCCACCTAACTCTTTATAGGTTGGAATATTCTCCCATGTGACTATACTTGTCACAAACATCTGATGTGACTCACTCAAGCTGTTCAATGTCAATTGCATGATCTTACAATCCTGAACTCGCTCTCCAATGGCAACTAATTGACATGGATCTCCTTTACCTTCAATAGGTGATCGATCATCATCCATTCGTAATGTGTGCACCTTCATCTTCAGAAATAGCACTTGGGATGTGTTTGTGGTTTCAAACAATGCCTTATCCCATGCTTCTTTGATCCTTCCGAATCCAAAATGTAGGGAATAATTGCATCTCTGATTGATGAGTTGATGGCGTTCTGTGCCTTCCGTTTTCTCCTATCAAATGTTCTTCTTAAATCGAAGAAAGATGGAGGTTTCAGGTTGTGTGTGGACTACAAGGGGTCGAATAAGATAACTATGTATCTTTTGCCTCGTATGGATGACCTAGTAGATCAATTAGGTGGAGCAAAATACTTCCCAAAGATAGATCTTGAAATCAGTTATCATCAGATTAGGATTCATCCGGATGACGTGCAAAAGGCTGGTTTTTGGACAAGATTCGGTCATTATGAATTTCTCATGCGTCCTTTTGGGTTGATGAATGCACTAGCTACATTCCAACAGATGATGAACGATCTTTTTCATCCATATCTTGGGAAGTTTGTGGTTGTATTCTTAGATGATATTCTCATCTATACTAGGACACTTAAGGAGCATTTGAGTAATCTTAGAATTGTCTTAGATTATCTCAGGCAAGAGAAAATTTACGCTAAGGAATAGAAATGTGAATTCTTTAAGCATGAGTTGTTGTACCTCGGTCATAAGATCACCCGTAGTGGGTTGGAGATTGACAAGAGTAAGGTCAAGACAGTGCTTGAGTGGCTGATACCAAAGACGGTTAGAGAAGTTAAATCTTTTCTTGGTTTTACAATTTTCTTTCGTAAGTCAAATGAGGATTATGCAAAAGTGGTGGCACCTTTAAATAATCTGACTAAAGGCGGAGTTAACAAAAAGAAAAAGAGAGGTCAATCTAGTGAGCCTATTGAGTGAAATGATGAATTGAACCAATGCTTTGAGAAACTCAAACAAATGGTTGCTTCAGCTCCTGTTTTACAGATCGCGAATCCTGATATACCTTACGTCGTGAGAACTGACGCAAGTGATTCAGTGATAGGGGCAGCTCTTCTACAGGATGATAGGCCGGTAGCATTTGAAAGCAAGAAACTCATAGGGCCTCAGTTGCGTTGCATTGCGTTATACAACTCAGGAAAAGGAGTTATTTGATGTGATACATGCACTTAAAACTTCGAGGCATTACCTTTATGGTAGTTAGTTTATAGTGTATACTGATTACCAATCTCTGAAGTACTTTTGTAATCAGAATTATCTGAGGGGTCGTAAAGCCCGTTGGGTTGAACTTATGCAAGAATTTGTTCATGAGATCCAAGGCGATGTATGATGCTGAAAGAAGGTTGAATCGATACAAAGCCAGGCTAGTCGCCAAAGGCCATGCCCAGATTCCAGATCTGGATTATTCCGAGACCTTCAGCCCAGTCGTCAAACATGTTTCGATCCGACTATTACTTTCCTTTGTAACTGCAGCAGATCTAATGAGCATTCTGAAAAACCAAAAATTAGAAGGCTCGAATTTCTGAGTAGAGAATAAAAAAATTCAGGATCGAATTTTCTAGAATTTTTTGATACTGGATCGACTCGAAAAATCCTATATTTTTTGAGTCAGTATTTTTCGAATCATTGTACATTTCTTCAATGCTTGTAAATTTTGATACTGTCCGCAATCTAAAATTCGACCCAACGACTTCACGTTGACAGTCTGCCCACTTTCTACATTCATTAATTGTAATGAGGCGTTTGTAATAACTGCAACAAAAGGTTGTTGTAGATATTTTGTAGGATGTCAATCCTACAATCTTCATCAAAAAACTTCTGATTATTCGAGTCTTCTGTAACTAGCATTATCACACTCAACCAGCTGAAGTCAATTCTACTCATTGTTGATATTAATCAGAGTGCAAGTCCCAGTACTGTATCCTTCACTTGTGAATTTGTTTGAATCATTCAATTTGAATATTCTGTTGTTGTTTGTGGCACTTCCGATCCTACACACACACACCCGCTAGAGCTTCTGCTGACTAACCTCTCGATTTTCGACAATCATCACAATAGCTAATTGAATGTAAAGTACAATAAACCTTGAGAGAGAGAGAGAGAGAGAGAGAGAGAGAGAGAGAGAGAGAGAGAGAGAGAGAGAGAGAGAGACTAGGAGTTGACTAATAGTCTAGCCTACAGTTGGTAATGGCTGGCAACAGTTAAACTACATCGTGAACAATAACATATGAAGTTTATCATTGATTTATAACACACCTACCAATGGATATAATTCCTAGATTAGGGGAATTAGATGGTAGGGTTAGGTCTATATCTAACCATGAACAATCCTACATCTCATATCTAACCTGATCTATCACTATTTTGATGAGGATCTTTTTTTACATTCATTGACTAGATGCAATTTTAATGTTTGAGTGCACATTGTTTTTCCAAGGCCAAGTTGCAATTGCAGCATCTATGTTTGATTGATTTTGATGATCTACATAGTTAATTGAATGATAATGAAGTGATTTATTGTCCTACAAACATTTGAGGTTGCTTTGATTGATTGATCATAGTGATTCTAGGAGCTATTGCCACATAGTCAATTTGGATGCACTTATAGCCAAAATGTGAAGCTAGTCTTGATTGATTTGGTTATTTTGAAAACTCCAATTCTTGATTGGACTTGTTGAAAGTATAAACCATTAAGATCCATCATAATTAACAAGTAAATGTATTGTGTTGAATACACTAGTGCTAGGAGGTCACTCAGCTCAAGATTCTAGTTGAAGATGTTGTTTATTCAAAGAAAGTGGATATGTAAGTGGATATGTTAAACAAAAAGCTTTTAAGCTTTTATTTTTAATCTTCTATGTCCCAGTTGTGCAGTAGGGTTGGAGTAGAACTCCTAATAATTATGGCAGGAAGGTAAGTCCTCAACAACTCATCACTTTTTGGAATACACAAAGAAGCTGAAAACTTACAAATTTGTTTTAATAGTATGCCAAGAAGTCCACCTTTATGACCAAAACAACAAGATCTAACATAGTCGTGGCAATTCTAGTACATAGGTGAAAATTCTGACCTTTAAACTTGTACACTAAAAACTTGTCCACCTTTATGATAGTGCTAATGCTAGTAAGTAGGTGAAATTTTTTACCTTTTGAAAAAAATTTGTTATTTGTAAGTGATGGTCCTCATGAACTGATTTAAAAGGTTCATTCACTAGATCTAAAAATCACTTGATTTATGATATGCTCTAAAAATTGTAGAATACGTAAAAGAATCAGAATTTGAAAAAATAGGTGCAATCCTACTTATAATTAGAGTTTCAATTCTAAAATTTTAGTGCCACTTTAAGATTTTCAAAATCTAGAGTGGAAAATGGAAAAAAAAAAGAACAAAAAGAACAAAAAGAACAAAAACAAAAAAAACAACAAAAAACAAAAGCAAAAACAATAAACAAAAAAACTACACTCCAAGTCACAAAGAACTAGATTGGAAAATGAAATCCTAGTAGATTGTTGTACGACTTTCTTCAAGAATCAATACTACCATCAAACGAATGCTAAGTGAAAAAAAAAAAAAATGTTGTTCTAGCAAAAATTAACAATGTACTTCTTACACTTAGTGCCTTATATTGTAAACTATCATTGACGTTGTAATTAGGCTATAACTTCAATTTTTTCAAGCTACAAATTTAACTTAAAGTTGAGAATTACTCATAGTTGTTTTTATGGTTTAGGGCTTCAATGTGAACAAGTTGTATGGCTACATTGAAGCTTCATATGTTTGGCAACCTCATAACTTGCCTATTCTACAAGATCAATTGCTAACCTAACATCTAATTATTTTTCAAGTTGCCAAACGTATGAAGCTTCAACGTTAAGCAAGTTTGTTTTGAGGTTGCCAAACATATGAAATCCAAAGGAGGTACTAGGAGGCAGAAATGTGCATTCAATATTTCGCTAACAACTTTCAAAACTGCAGGTTAGATCAACATTTAGTGCACCCTTAGAGATGACTAGAAATGCGAGTTTCTTGGTTGTAAATGTGCACCCATCAACTTGATCTTAGGGCTATTTTTTCACAATTTAGGGGATTGAGATGTAAGTCTGCAAAGTTGCACCCTCTCATAAACAATGCACCTTCATAGATGGAAAAAAGTGCACCCTCATAGCTAGAAAAATGGCACTCAATAGAATTTAAGACAAGTTGTGAGTGTCTACAACATATCAGGTTCAATTTTCGTTGCAGATTAGGGCTTTAATCAATGCAAGTTAGAACAACATTGAGTGTGCCCTCAAAGACAACAAAAGTGCAACCTGTTTGCTTGAGAAAATTTTGAGCATAAGATTGAGCAAGTTCTTGCACAAAATCCGAATCAAACTTGTAGAATCAACACATTCTAACTACGGCATTCTATTAGACTTCGAATGAGCTTCTTAAATCTGAGTTTCTAGCTAACACATTGTCTATCATATTTTACGAATTTATGTTATGTAAACGATGAACACACCGATCATATGGACATTAGTCCTCATGTAGCAATAATATTAACTGTAGCAATCAGCATTCAATACAGTATAACAGAAATAGCATTCATAATATTTAAAAAAAAAAAAAATTCAACTCCATAACAGTATTGATAGAAGAAAAATCTCCAACTTTATAACAAAACACTAATAGAGTAATACATGAAGCTAACTAATCCTTTATAAGTTGTGCCTCTCCAATTCCCAATAATGAATATAGCCAAGGGGCACTGAGAAGGGAAAGCCAAGGGCCAATAGGCATTGAATACGAAAAGCCACGCACCTCATTAGAAGCCAAACAACCACGCACCTCATTAGAAGCCAAGCATCACTAGGCAATTGCCCCCAATATAAACTGCATTGCAAACTTGGCCTAATAAACAAGGAAAGGGATCGAATGCCCATAATATATTACAATACAATTTAGGCTTTTCAAAATGTCATATATCGTCAATGTTGCCACATGTTGCTACCATACCCTAATAATACAATAATGTACCACTAGTCAAATATTTCACAAATTAGCCATCATCTTTCAAGCAAAAATTGACCTACTAGCAAAAATTGACCTACCTAGTATTTGTTCTAGTTTCAAACTGTCAAGAGATAATTTTTTAGAAAAATACAATTTCTTTTACTTGAATTCCAATAGTTTGCTAGAGGAACAATACACCATTCAATATTTTTTGTTTTGATTTCAAAGTCCACATACTAATGTTGCTACACAAAACAATTTAATCTACCAAACTCAAATTATTAGTGGGGTTGCAAGCAAAATTTACACAAAACATCAAGTCATTTCTAATTAAATGAAGAGGGCAATTTAGTGGAGAATTATGCCCCATAATTGCCTCCCTTTCACTCTAAACAATCTCAAAGTGCAAGTAGTCTAGCTTCTAAACCCCCCATCAACTCGATTGTTGTAGCGTCAGCGCCTCAAAGGGCGCTGGGACTAGAGCGGTTTCCCCAAGACACGCTTAAGTCCTTAGTTGCCCGTTCCGGAACGGAACGTGTTCTGGAACGGACCCTCAAAAAAAAATAAAAAAAATACTTTTTTTATACAAAGGATTTTTACACTTTAATATTTAATCCGTTCTATTTTTCCTTTGAAGCTTTACCTGATAATTATTATCAATTATAGAAGATCCGTTCTTCTATTACTTGTTCAAATTATCAAAGAAGACACCAAGATAGAACGGAATCTGCTTTATCCGATTTATCTGAGCCTAGCGGAATCTATCTAAGGCTAGCAGTATCTATCAGGTAAAAAAAAATTATCAAAGAAGACAGCAAGATAGATTATTTGAAGCTTTATCTAAGGATAGCGGAATCTATCTGAGGCTAGCCGTAACGAATGATCATTCCCTTGTGAAATTGAAGTGACGGACGATAAAAATGAGTTGTTGCGTATGTGGTGCTAAATCCCTGCTCGTTGTTGTGAATCATAAAGTCGCGGGCCAGCAGGGTGTTACCTCAATAAATTCCGCGGAAAACCATCGTATTATGTTTTTTTTCTACAGTGTGTAAACAAACTCGTTCCGGAACGTACGGAACTGAACAGTCGGAACGGGCTTCTAAGCTTAAGTCTAACATTCATCCGACATGAACTCACTAAGAAGCCAACTTAGAAAATGCAACAAGCCTAACCATTCAAACTTAGGAAAACAAGAATCTCAACCAACCCTAAAGCCCACTCAAAATTCCTCCCCAAAAGGTAAGCAAAGGCAAAGACAAGTCACTCGTAATATTTCCAAGGCATAGTGGTCGCCAAATTGACTAAATGGCATAGCGGCAGGCCTCATGTCATGTCTCTTCAAAGGTTTAGTAGAAGAAAATAAATATAGTAAAACAATTTCAACAAATCAAGAACACTATTCAGCTTTTTTCATATCTCTTGGAACACACGATTGTCAAATAGCATATGAACTTTTCAAGGTTCACACTTCTATGCCATCTTAGACAACAAGATCTTCATTAATTAATATTCCAAACATTAAAAGTTTGGAAGAACATTGTTATTCTATCTCATAAATAGACAATTCTATACATGCTCAATGTCTCTACTATGTGGGAATTCTTCTCATGATAGATTGACAACATTTTGATTTTTAACTAGGATATTTTTACTTTCAATGTTGGGAAAAAAAGAAATTAACTTGATCACAAACATGAAAATACTTATCATGATTTGGCTTCAAGACTCAATACTTTTATGTATGACTAAAATATGTGGGGAATCATAAAAGGTAAAAGTAGCCAAGTTGCTCATGGAGATCCACCATAGTTTATTGGGGCTGAATAAAGATTAACTATAATAATTCAGCAAAATCCGTAAGGCTTGCTAGCCAACATAAAGACACTGCACAAGGAGGCCCACTAGAAGTTGCAGCACTAATAAAAGTGACCAAAAATATACTTATGTTATATACAAACCTTAGAAGCCCGTTCCGACCAAAATGGGTCAGAACATTCCGTACGTTTCGGAACATTCCTGGTCGGAACGATATTGATATACATTTAATTATTTTAATTATTTATCTTAATTAAATCCTTTGTTAAAAAAACGTATTTTTTTATTTTGTTTTTTTGGGTATCGTTCGGAACGGAACGGGCAACTAAGATACAAACTGATAGGAATGCAACTAGTCTATTTCCAATGAGAATGAATAACTCCTAATCATTCTTTACTAAAAACACTGCACAACAAAACACATGATTTGTCTCTAGTGTTATTGGCAATATATACTAGTATTAAACCTTTTGGACAAAAAGTCCTGATCATAGCGACCATAAATATCATGTCGGGCTATCATGGTTGTGGTGGTTTCCGTGGCGGCCAATTTGATTTTTAAGTTGGCAATGATCTTTTCTTGTCCCTTGAAATACATTGGGTAATCATATATTAGTAAATTTTGACTCAGTACATGGTGAAATCTTAGCACAGCTATGTCGGCTATTTTTTCGATACCCTAAACAATTGACTTATGCATCAAATTAGATCAATTTTTGATCAATTTTTGCTTGTCTAAGAGGCTTTCTTATGTTGACAAAGGCAAGCAAGTGGAGCTTGATTCCACCAACTTTGCATATTTCATCTCACATGAAGAGCCAAAGGATGACACAGCAATCAAAAGGAAAAATGGTAATAATAGTCGATGATTCATTAGTAGTATAGTACTCAGAAATTATAAGGAAATTCTGAAATTGTTGCAAAGAAACTGTACAAGGGAAAAGAAAACAATCGCAAGCAATTAGACGTGTGAATGCCGAGCCAATCTAAATTCATGGTGTGGCCAACTAGAAAAATCATTTGATGATGAGCATTGATATGCGAACATGATTTGATAGTTGTAAGTTGCTACCTGTCCTCACATGTCTGTTTTATGTTCACAATGTCTGGACTCTGCTTTATATTTTGACAAATAAATTAGCAACTTGTATACACAAAAGAAGATAAGCTACTCGAGCATTCCAAAAGTTTGTCACCGCGAGAAGGGACTCAGCAGCTCTCAGTCACCACTCCTTGCTGTTATGAAAACATGTAGCAAAAGTTAGTAGTAAACTATATGACATATACAATTAAGCTTCTTGGAAAAGATTGAACTGGACAACACGAGTGTAGAAAAGGCCTACCTTCAAGTATACCAGATAGTTCAGCTCAAAGTGAAGCAAAATTGCACAAGTCATCTTATCAAAGTCTTGAATGCCAGAATTTTCTTCAAATCCTGCTGAGGCCGGCTTTCACCTTTTCCAAGACCCTGAGAAACACCTTAGTTTGTCTCAAAACTCTAGACATGAGAAAGCAATGAGAGTGCATAAACAACAAGTGCCTTCGAGAGGTCTGACAACCATTATCGGCGGTCTCCTATGATGAGAGTTCAGAATTATCAGTAGAATAGAGCAGTAAACTGTCAAACGAATGTGAATCTCCAGCTAAGGTACTAAGACAATCAATGATAGACTGGTTTTCAGGCCCTCCTACAAAAGCGAAAAGCAATATAGCATCAGAGCTCAGATCTTTGTGTCGTGTATGGCATTCGCAAGAGGGCTATGCTTGAGGGAGAGTGCTAAAAAGAGACTTAAAACCCTTGCATGAGACTAGTGAACCAATGGAACACGTAGCTCAGTTAGTGGAACACCCCACAGTGAAATATGGGGTCCCATGTTCATCTCATAGCCCCACCCAGCACCCAGCTTTATCACAGGCAACCTGCTGCATGTTTAAGAGATAACTTACAAACTCATATCAGCACCTGCATTACCCCTTTTCAACAGATGAAATGGCACTGAGAAAAGGATAAGTTTCAGTTTCCTCATAACGCAACAAAACAAAACAACAGGTATATAGTGCAACAGCAGCCAGCTGCCATAAACAAACAAGACAGAAAAGTCTAGGAGGAGGAGAGATGCATGAACTGGTCTCAGGCTAACTAGAAAATGACCAGAAAAGCCGGCAAGTGATGGACATAACATTGTTTCCTCTACTACGAAAATTTTAGGTTATGAGTAAGGGTTTAAAAGTAGCTTCCATGATCTTCTGGCCATCAAGTTAAACTTTAACGAGGCTGGAGTCAAGAAAATAGAACAACTCAGAAAAGAATGTTCAGGTAGTCCTTGAGAAAATATTTTGGTGCGTGCTGAAAACAAGAAATAGGCACTAGAACGCCAAGGAATCAATTGAACTAAGAACCCTAATTGGGTTGCAATTGTTGAAGAGGTTTGTGAATATTTTTCCTGCTATACACTTGGCACTAGCTATTAATTTCGCCAAAGCTCAATTGAGACTTTGATGAATAACACAATTTATTGTAAACACTCTACAGCTGCAATTGACAAATATCCAGCCCAAACCTGGCAATGTTCTGATCAATACAATATACTTCAAATCTACCAAATAATAAAGTTGAAGTTTAAGCATAGATGTTGGGGATTTGGTGGAACCCATGTATATATCTTATACAATTTTTAGTACATAAGTGTGTGGGATTTGGTACCTTGTGTGTGTAAGTCCAACCCAAAAAGCACCTGGTTTTAATGGTTGCAATTTAGAAATAAAAAAACTTGAGGCTCTAATTGAATTTGTTAGAGGCCTAAAAGTCATGTTAGAGGTCTCAAATGATCTTCCCACCAAATATTTGAATTTGGAAGTAAAGGGAGGCAGGAAATCAGGTCTACCTCTCAACTATAAAAGGAGACCATTTCCGTTGTATTGAAGAGCCATTCTTGCTAATCTAAAGCAATTTTACCCATTTGGTGTCTCTCTCTCTCTCTCTCTCTCTCTCTCTCTCTCTCTCTCTCTCTCTCTCTCTTCCATACACCTTGCTAACAGGTTGAAGGTGAGGTTTCACTCCTTTGGGAACGAAACCCTGCGTGACAGGTGAGCTATGGGTGTCATAACCCTAGCCGACTACAATTTTGAGGCCGTTGTCGAGGAGTGGAGCACTTTCATCTTGCTTGTTAGAATTTTCTTTCATATTTTGTGGTTAGAATGCATTTAGGCATCTTGATTTTGGCATGCTAGGGTTAGCTTTTTTTTTATGGTATGATGGAATAGGGTTAGATTGTGGTTATTGAAACCAATTGATTCATTTTTGGATCAGATTTGTGAGAATTGTCCAAAAACGTTCAAAAAATGAGTGAGGACTGCATTTTCTGCTATTTTATACTCCTGCCTTGTTTCCTCCATTTTTTTTCCGAACTTTGTGTGTTTTTTTTTTCAATTTGATCTAGGTAGATAGGGTTGTAGAGCATTGAAAGGGCTTTCTGGAAATATAAGTTTTTCTGCATTTCGTTAAGTAATAAGCTAATTACGAATTTTTGAAGTTGGCGACAAAATTTTGTAAACTTGTCATAAACCAGAAATTTTCAGATTTTTTATTTTTATGCCTGTTTGATTCATATTTTGCCAGACTTTCTGCTTTATTAAATTTGATCTAAGTAGGTAGGGTTGTAGATTATTGAAAGGGCTTTCTGGAGATATAATCACTTACTACATTTCATTAAGTAATAAGCAAGATACAAATTTTCGAAATTGACAAAAAAAAATTGTAAACTTGTCATAAACCAGAATTCAAAATAGCCAAGTGAGAGAGACAACCCATCAAATATATCAAAAAAAAAAATCAAAAATGGGACGGCCAAATCTTTTTCTGATACATCTTATATACTATTGTTGAAGCTATGGCAACTATAGAACAACAATTGGCTCGAGTATTTATGTTTCCTGATGAAACTATCCGACAATACACCACAAGAATTGTCAACATGATGACGGATTGTAATCCACCCATTCCCTCAAATACCGTAATGGCATATTATTATATCGGCCTGCTCGACAAGCCACATCTACACAACTCTGTATAGATGCCAACAAAATTGAAGCCCACTTAAGGGAAGCAAAGTTAAACAAAAAGTCTCTTCAGTTCTGGCATCATGATCAAGAAAACTAGAGCAAACATCACTCTTGTCAGATGACTATGCGAATCAAGAAGACAAGGAATCAAAACAAAGTGATGCAGGCGAGCCATTGAGACCAAGTGTTGTGCATTCAAAGGTTGGCAAAGAACATCATCATGTGGATAACACACCATGAGCCTAATGTCTACAAAAAGATAATTCTACAATCGGACTAGTGTGGTTATTGCTTATCCGCGTACTAAATGTCCAGTTACAAACCCTCAACTGCAAATCCAAGAACATGATGCAAAGCATACGATTGGAGGTCAACATCAAGAAAGGTCAAACTTGAAAACATGCCAACAAGAGATTCATTAAGAGGATGGAAGGAGTTTTGCCTCGAGCACACTAGAGCAGTCTTCAGTCCAAAGTGATGGAGTGGAAGTATTGGTCATATCATCATGCATGTCCCCAAACACATCAA
Organism: Diphasiastrum complanatum; assembly: GCA_029204225.1. Taxonomy (NCBI): domain Eukaryota; kingdom Viridiplantae; phylum Streptophyta; class Lycopodiopsida; order Lycopodiales; family Lycopodiaceae; genus Diphasiastrum; species Diphasiastrum complanatum. The sequence goes on from CM055095.1 coordinate 29,445,657, forward strand.
AAGATCACAATAGCTTAACACTCTACTATGTGGAGAGTGATATGGGACAAAACGTTATCTATTTATGCTTATCACCTCAGAGGGAATGGTATTCTGCACATGGTATGATGTTACAGATGTGGAGGAAGACATTGCTATTCAAAATGCTCACATCGAGGTGATCCAACAACCTTTTTGCCTTGGTGTATACAATGTGGTGTCCATCCATGTCTCAATTGTCCATTGAGGCAAGTTGCAAAAGCTAAGATGCTATTATCTAACATGGAACAACATGCACCTTGTTATCAAGCTAGTCAACTCAAGATGCACTACAAAAAAAAAATCATGGTGCCACCAGGCTTTGAGACAATTGAAAAACATGGCAATGCTTCTGAGCTTGCAAAAATGCACAGAGTCACCTTGGGATCCATCGATAATAGCATCACAGAAGATAGACTTGGTAGAATCAATCAAACATCAAGCAACATAAGAAATCAAGCAAATTCTACCAAATCTTCTACAACAATCAATAGATACTGCACTACAAAGGGTACCTGTGACAAGTACATTTCTCTCTCTCTCTCTCTCTCTCTCTCTCTCTCTCTCTCTCTCTCTCTCTCTCTCTCTCTCTCTCTCTCTCTCTCTCTCTCTCTCTCTCTCTCTCTCTCTCTCTCTCTCTCTAGCTACCACTAGGCACCTACTCACCTACTACCTAACACACCTACCTACTAGTCTCACCCACATCGATGAAATGCAAGTGGAAAGGGCAAAAAGGGCTAAAGAGACACATTGGGATGCATGATCACCATCTGCATTACCTCCCTCTCAAAGAGTCTAGCAAGGTAGTATTGGAAAATAATGAAAGATGGAGGGATGAAAAAGAAGGTGAAGTAGCAAGGAAGGTGTGAGGACTTTTTACAAGAAACCCATGCAACGCGAGAATCAGCAGACCAACTTACACTCATGACATCTATCTTAGAGTCACACAAGTCATAGTCGTTCTATGAAACCATGAAGGTAAATGTATGACAAAATGCTATGTAAGAGGATTATGACTCCATTACGGAGAATGACAAATGGGAGCTTGTGGACTTACCAAATGAAAAGCAACCGATAAATTGCAAATGGGTTTACAAGACCAAGTATCAGGCAAGTGGCAAGATAGAAAAGTACAAAGCAAGACTTAATGCAAAGGATTTGCTCAACAAAAAGGGCTTCACCATGATAAGACACTTGCTCATGTCACTAAGATGACATCAATAAGAACCGTGTTGCTACTGGCAACCTATTTTCATTGAAACATTCAACAAATGGATTTCAAAAGTTCCTCCCTCAATGGAGAATTGAAGAAAGAGGATTACATGGAACAACCATAAGGTATTGAGGCCAAAGGCCAAGAGCATCTAGTATGTAAGCTTAAGAAATTTTTGTACAAGTGTTACTTGTATGCTTTGAGGGAGAAAGAGGACACACTAATTATTGTTCTCCATGTCAATGATCTAATCATCGCAGGTAGCAATAAGTTACTTATTTCTATGGTTAGAGGGGATATTTCAAATGAACTTGATATGAAAGATTAAGGGTTGATACATTTTTGCCTAGAATTAGAAGTTTGGAGGAAACATCATATTCTTAAATGAGCTTCTTTGAAGGTTAAACGAGCAAGATTGCAAGCCTGTAACCACTCCCGAGTCCCAATGATAGCCATCCATGGCTAATCGGACACCTTGGTGGACAAAACGCTATGTCATCAATTGGTGGGCATGGTATATCTTACAAGTACAAGACCAAACATTGCACAAGCAGTTGGCATTGCAAGTCAGTTTATGAATTAACTTACAAAAGCACACTAGAAATCACCCAAGCAGATTCTAATGTATGTACAAGGAACTTCTACAAATGGCATTGGTTACACAAATGATGAACATTGAGGTCGACTAGTACTTCATACGAGATAATTTGCATAGTGGAGAAATTCAGTTTGAGTTCTGTGACACCGAAGATCTAAGTGCAAACATCTCTACTAGGTGGCTTAGTAAAGAGAAATTTGAAAATTTTATGTCGTGCCAATCTTAGCATTAAAACATCTAATTCATTCTTGAACATCAAATTAGCATGGAAAAACAAGTAATCAAGAAATCAAAAAACTAAATAAAAGTAGCAAACTTTCACCAAAATAGGCAATGTAAGGAATCGTTATTCATCATAATTGAACATTCAATACATAGGGCCTGAATCTAGAAAGCTATCATGTGATTTCAGGCAAATGAACCACAAAACACATCAATAAAGGTCTCAAAGAGAAGCTTCAAGATCACTAAGAGTTCAAAAATCACAAATGTAGAATAGCCTCCAAATTTAGCACGACCTCAGTTATTTATTGTGTCATTTGTGCCTCTAGTATAAATTTTTGTCATTTGGCTAACTGGGCCTTCCAACCATTATTATGAATCCCGCTATTGACGAATATAGTGCAGTTGTCTAAGCCACTTTATTTATTGTCCTACTAACTACTTCTATTCTAATTTAGCTCCATAACTATATCCATTGCAATTATTTAGCTCATGGGCTAATTACATACAACATGACACTCCCCCTACCTAAGCATTTATGCCCTCAAAAATGAAGACCATGTCGTTCTTCGTTGAGTGCCATGCTCTCTGAATCCTTTGGCAAAAGTGGGAAAAAAATATCTCTGGCCACATTAAAGCAGGAATGATCTTCCAATATATTGTCTCCGGTGAATTTGCTACAAAAAATCTTGGTTCTACACATTTGTCCCATAGATTTTATAAGACCCTTGAAGGAGAGGTTGATGAAACACAGGATTGCCTTAAGTAGCATCAGTTCTGGATGGGTTGACTAAATACATGCAAGTACATTCGATAGTCTTCTTCCTCAGTATCTTTCTTGATCGAATAGGCTATCCAATTCCTAATGCATCTTTTTTTGTCCCTGCATCTGGTGTTGTTGCCTTATACATTGCTCCCCGACGAAGGATAATGGCTTCATTCTGTAACTCCAATGCATTGACTAAAGCAATGATCTCGTCCAATTCATCCGATAGAGTGTTGAAGATGAGGAGCCATATATCCATTGATCTCCCATGTGAACAAAATGATCGGTACAGTTTTGATGAACCAAATAATGATGCTCCAAGTCGAATAATGCATCATCCATATTTGGCCACATCCTAGTGATATCCATCATTATGTTCAAAGAGGGCATTGTTACACTAGTATTTAAACTTGTCATCATTGTTATGTCGCTCAATTGATTTATTTTTAAATGTCGCTCCATGTAACTCATAATTCAAAAAGCAATCATAACTTTCCATCACTGGAGCAAAATTTGATTCTTGGGAATCTAATAGTTCTCCATGTTTGAACTGCAGTTGATAACCCCTTTATTCCTTTTGATCATTAAGGATCTCAGACAAAACTTGATCTTGGTTTTTAGATTGATGTTCATCAGCCATTTCGTTGTACATTAACTGTTGCCATGTTTGTTTCCTATGTTCGGTACTATCATGTATGGTGGTGAAGATTTTATATAGTATTTCTTTCGTTCCAAAGTGCACTTTACTAGTAGTTAGGTCTACAGTATTGCTTGACCTTACATGAATGTTGACCCGCTATTGTTGAGTTGATGTCGTAAGACTTCCCACAAAATTGGCATAGGGACTAAAAATTGTCGCTTCACTTGCCAAGCTAGTAATCCTTCCCTCTTTAAGATCATTTGCGTCAGGAAATCAGTTGTCCATCTGAGAAGGAACAATAATACCTGTAGTGACATAAAGAGAACAGTCTCCATCGTAATCAATTTCTTCACTCTCATAGGCATCTTCACAAGCCTCATAGTCAATGTTATCGTCTTCATTAAGATCGAAATGGTGTTGCAAAAAGTGTCATGTGTCAATCTTAGCATTAAAACATCTAATTCGTTCTTAAACATCAAATTTGCATAGCAAAACAAGAAATCAAGAAAACTAGTCAAAAATCAAGACACTAGATAGAATTAGCAAATCTTCACCAAAGTAGGCAAAGATAGGTAAGATCCATCATTAATATTGATCATTCAATACATAGGGCCTGAATCCAGAGCATGATCAAAGCTCTCATATGATTTTTAGACACATCAACCACAAACACTTCAAGAAAGCTCTCCAAGAGAAGCTTCAAGAACACATAGAATCCAAATTAGACAAAAGAAGAATAGCATCCGAATTTCGCATGACCTCAACTATTTACAGTGGTCCTTTGTGCTTCTACTATGAGATTGAGACCTTATTTGGCTAAACTAGGCCTTACAACCACTATTACAATCTCGCTATTCACAAATATAGCGGTTGTTCAAGACACTTTATTAGTTGTCCTATTGACTAATTCTAATTTAATTTCGCTCCATGGCTATATTTAGCATTGCAAATGTTAAGCTCATAGGCTGATTACATGCAGCACTGACACTCCCCCTACTTTTGCATTTTTGCCCTCAAAAATGAAGACATGCTCTGCAAATCCCTTGGAAATAGTCGAAAATCTCTAGCCACCTTATAGTAGAAATGATTTTCCATGTGATGTTCTTATTGGTAACCATCCTATATTAGTCATATATTATTGCCTCAGCCAGCTTATTATTTTGAAACAAAGTTGCAACAAGTCTTTTGTAAAAAAAAAATCATTGATCTACAAATTCGACCCATATATTTAATGAGATCACTGAAGAAGAATTTTATGAAACACAAGATTGCTTAAATTGCAATAGTTCTACATGGGTTGACAGAATACAAGCAACAGGACATTCGATAGTCTTCTTCCTCAGTATCTTTCTTGATTGGACAGGCTATCCAATTCCTTTAGCTTCCTATCGTTGTACATGATCTTGTGCTAATGTCTCCTCCAATTCATCTGGCAGAAAGTTATTGGAGTTACCTCTTGATTCATTGGTAAAAACAAGATCAGTGACAATGTCATGTTGAAGATGGATTGCCACATATCCATTGGATTCTCTTGTGAACCAAATACTTGGAACACTTGTTGATGATACAAAGTAGTGATGTTCGAAGTCAAAGAATGTGTCTTCCATGTTTGGCCACATCCTAGTGATACTTACATCACTGTAATGTTCAAACAGGTCATTATTGTGCTGGTATATGAAAAATTCATCTTCATTTTGGTTATCCCAATATATTGATCCTCGAAGATGATATTGTTATATATACTTTGATAGAAAGTATTAACTTTGTCACCAGCAACTTTCCAATTGGTATTCTAAAAAAATATTTCATGTCCTTGTTGCTCACTTGATTCATGTTCAGAAGCAATTCCAAATAGATCATTATCAATAACGTGATCATAACTTCTAATTATTGGAGTGAGATACGATTCTTGACAATCGAATTGTTCTCTTTAAGCTGCAATTGTGGAGTTCTACATTGTTCATAGATAAGCTCTTTGTTTTGACCTTCTTCTTGATCATTAACAAAACTTGATCTTGATTTTCAAGCTGATCTTCATCATCTTGTCCTTTGGTGCTTTGCTGATATTGATTTGTCTATGTGGAAGTAGAATCAGAATTAAAAGCTTTGCTTCCTTCCTCAAAACCATCAATCAAATGATTTAAGATACTGCGTGTTCAAGACATCTCGATCAATATCCAATTTTGGCTTGGAAGACTGCCCTTAGATTAAAGGAAAGATTGTTGTAAAAATATCAACAGTGGTACACAATTCAAGATTAGTAGTTTGAACATCAATTAAATGCTGTGGAATACCCATCAATATAGAGTCAAAACAAGTGACCATCCTATTGCATATTTCTTCCCATCTCCCTTCTGACCTTTCTTGTAACTGTTGTCATGTCTGTTTGCTTTGTTTAGTACTATCCTGTATGGCAGTTAAAATTTGATATAGTATTTCTTTTGATCCAAAGCGCATCTTACTAGTAGTTGGGGACTATAGTATTTCATGAATGTTAACCCGCTGTTGTTGAGTTGATGTCACAAAACTCCCCACAAAATTGGCATAGGGACAGAAAATTGTCGCTTCACTTGCCACGCTAGTATTCCTTCCCTCCTTAAGATCATTTGCGTTAGGAAATGACTTATCCATCTGAGAAGGACCAATAATACCTGTAGTGACAAAGGGAACATTCTCCATCATAATCGATTTTTTCACTCTCATAGGCATCTTCATAGGTCTCATAGTCTACGTTATCGTCTTCATTATGATTGATATGTTGTTCTGCACCACAATGACATTGTCTTTCGACTTCCTCACAATGACATTGTCTTTCGACTTCCTCAAGATCATAAAATTGATCCATGGGCTCATACTAGTCTTCAATTCAACATTGGAACTGGTATTGCTCGTCCACACTTATTGCTTCGGATTGGTCTTTAGTACCAACTTGAATTGACTATAACCTTGATATTTACCATCCTTGGACCCTTGTTCATTTGGACCCTTAAATGGTTCAAGTGCATCTTCTTCGATCCAACCATCTGTTGATCCTCCTATTGTTGGGTCATCATTGAGATTTTCAAAGTGGTGGTCAAATTGAGAATCATCGTTATAGTCCTGATATTGATAGACATCAATAAAGTCGTCACCTTGGAGTATTTAGTATAATCTTCACCTTGATCCCAATAATCTTCCATGTCATTTTCAAAACTATCGTCACAATATGACTGAATGTCATCTTCAGGTTCATAATTCCAATCCATTTGAAATGATTATGAAGACTGAGTTTGGAATCTGTGGATTGTAGACCTGAGATGAATTTTGAAATCATATGACAATTAAATTTTTACAAGATTCAATGTCAATGGGAACAGTGACAGTGGGCGTGGGCGTGGGCGTGGGTTTTCAGTTAGAGCAAATAAAAAGAATTTTTGAAGAGGTCAAATTTTGGTATAAATTAGATTTCTACAATATCAAGCTTGCTGAGCTGATGAATTTTGCTTTTTACTGCGCTGAAATCCAAGCTCAAATGGAAAAGATACGGGGATTCAAAGAAATAGAATATAAAACATAAATGCAAAAACTTAGAAAAAAGGGGGGGTGAACTTTATTAAATTGAATAATGATTATGAAGGTACAAATAGTTGTACAGTGTCAAGCTCGACGAACTGATCACTTTTGCTTTTGATTGTATGGAAATCAGAGGTAAAACAAAAAAGTTGTTGAAAAAAGGAGAAAATTCAAAAAATAAACGAACTTAATAGGGGCCTAAGGGTACTCATAAATTGGATTGTAAAACTTTTTGAAATCCATGAAACATATGCCTCGTAGTAAAAAAATATAAAATATGACTATAAAAAATTGTCTGACGGTCTTTTTGACGTTGGGATACTCGTAGACAAAATAAGAAACCATAAAAATATCAAAATTTGACGATATATTCTTTTCTCTCGATTACTTGGACAGAGATCCCATGTGCTCGTAAAAAAATGAAAACCATAAAAAAATAAATTGCCTTCACAAAAATTTACAGGCACAGGCGTGGACTGGGCACGGCAAAAAGAAATATGCCTTGAGAATATTCCCAAAGAGAATATTCGATGAACATGGCATGGACAATGGACAGCGGACAGAGAGGGAGAGGGGAGTGAAAGGGTGCACCGGGGGGGAGACCGGGGTGGCCGCGTCGGAGGGAGGGGAGAGAGGGAGGGAAGGAAGGGTGCGCGAGCTATCCGCGTCCCAAAGGCTCGTTGGGAGCTGATGGCGAGCGTTTTTTTAATATAAAAGACTTGCACATGCGAATTTTCACTTGTATGAGCGAGTTTTCTTTTTTTTAATAAATAAAATATTTTGAGTATTAATAATATTGAAAATTTAAATTTTTTTTAAAAAACAACAACATACAAAACACATGATTGGAGCCACCCCTTTGGCAAATGTTTTTTTTTATATTAAAATATTAAAAAGTCACAAAAAAAAAATTGGATGGTACCACCATTTAAGCGAGCCATTTTGGCGAGCTTTTTTCTTCTTTTTTTTACACAAACTTCAAAACGAAAGGTATAAAAAAATTACAAAGAAACAAACCTTCAAAAAAGAAAGACTGAAGTGCTTCTCTCCCAATAATCCTACCAAAACAAAGATTGAGCCACTTTCACAAAAACTTGCTCAAATTCAAGTTAAAACATAGATTTACGAATCTATTAAGTTATAGTCAAAAAAATTCGACCAAAAGTACAACCAAAAATGGAGACAAACATGCAACAAAAGCCATAACTAACTTAAATTGGAGTGGATTCACTAAAATGGCCATCACTTATAGCTCCAAAACAGAAAAAATCAATACCTCCCAGAAGCTAAGAGAAAGGGTTACTGATCTAAAACAATAAATCACATAAAAAATAAAGATTAATAATAGGTCAAAAATTGAATCAAAACGTTCTCGAAATTGAAAAACAAAGAAACTAACAAAAAGAATTCTACCAAGCTTGAAAAAAACCATCAAATCTGATGGGGAAAGGATCTAATGCTTTGATACCGAAATTGTCATGTGCCAACCTTAGCATTAAAACATCTAATCTATTCTTGAACATCAAATTAGCATGTGAAAACAAGTAATCAAGAAAATCATCAAGAAATCAAAAAACTAGATAAAAGTAGCAAACTTTCACCAAAATAGGAAAAGTAAGAAATCATTATTCGTCATTATTGATCATTCAATACATAGGGCCTGAATCTAGAGCATGATCAAAGCTCTCATGTGATTTTAGGCACATGAACCACAAAACACATCAAGAAAGCTCTCCAAGAGAAGCTTCAAAAACACTAAGAGTTCAAAAATCACAAATGAAGAATAGCCTCCAAATTTAGCACGACCTCAGCTATTTATAGTGGTCATTTGTGCGGGCTTATTTGGCTAAACTGGGCCTTAACCATTATTACAAATCTCGCTATTCACAAATATAGCGCGATTGTTCAAGCCACTTTATTAACTATCCTATTGACTAACTCTATTCTAATATAGCTCCATGGCTATATTTAGCATTGCAATTATTTAGCTTATGGGCTAATTACATGCAGCACATGGCAGTTTAGACAATCTGCAAGTGTTACATCAAATAAAATAGCCATTAAGGGGGTGTTGAAACATAATGCCTATTTATGCCTAGTGGCTAGGCAATTACATGGTTCTCTCTCATCAAGCATTTGGAGTTCCTAACTTTGGTTTCTTCTGGTGCTTAAGCTTTACTTGTATTATTTCTTTTTTTGTGAATCGCGATTCGCGAATAGCAATTGGTTGATGCAACTATGGGATATAATAATTTAGAATGCAATCCTAGTCAAACAAAAAAATATTGGTTTTGAAAAAAATTGAAAAAAAGAGGGTATCATTTAAATTGTCCAGATAGGATATTGTATAACCTTTTACACAAAAAGAGAGAGAGAGAGAGAGAGAGAGAGAGAGAGAGAGAGAGAGAGAGAGAGAGAGAGAGAGAGAGAGAGAGCTGGTAATAGTAATGTGAAGTAATTTCTGTCCAACTCGGTATGGAGCAAGCCTCAAAAAATGCATATAGGCACCAAAATTACCTGGTTGACATGATTGGAAGTTTCTCCACAATAGATAATATAAGTGCTTCTTCATCACAATACTTGCCAAAATTTTCAGAAGCTCCAACATGTTCTTCTGCAAAAAATTAGGTCAACATGATAGGGATTCATGTCTGAACTCTAAATGGACAACATCAGCAGGTCTATATAGCACTGACTATCAGTAAGAAGTGACACTAGAAAGATTAAGTGAAAGAGCAAAGCTGCTCATCAAAAAAACCAGCACCTGGATCATTCTTGGAGTTTAAATTCCCAGTTCGAAGATATCTCCGTGTATTCTCGGGTAAATAACCCCCTTGTCTCCTAAAAGCCTCTTCCATAGCCCGTCCAACTATAACGTAGACAAGAGCTGCCCCTTGATCAGCTATTCTTTTAAACTTCTCAGCCAAGAAATCCATCCTCTCCAGCACCACACTTTCGGAGCATATGTTTTTGGTTGTCTCTGATGCTTGGATTCTAGAGAAATCACTGGCATCTCCTCCTTTTGCCACTAGAATAGTGCTTACTTTATTTAAGGGCCCTGTATCATTGTCATCTAGGCATTCTTCATATTTTGGTTCTCCACAACAAACAGTGTACTGCTTTGGAAACTCGCTCTCTGGCATATGTACTTGCCTCAGTTCTGCCAGTGACCTCTCTCCAGTACTTTCTCCGAACGTGTCAAATTCATGTGCTACAAGACCACCAAGCATCTTGTCCGCGGAACAGTTCTCATAAACTTCCCACAATACTTGTTGCAGATAGCAGCTGACGTTTAACAAAGCTTCTTTTTCCGTTTCACAGTGTTGCTCATTCAACCGCTGCCTTTTACTTTTACCAGGATATTCAAGATTGGACTCAAAGTCCGGATTTTCCCTGTGAATCATTTCCACTGCATTTTCAAACTCAAAGTCTGGATTGACTTTGGCTTCCATATGAATCATTTCCACTGCTGTTTGAACGGGCTCCGGAACATCATTGCTGTCACATCTGTATAGAACTTCTCGAAGAATTATTTGAATACTTCTCAAATAAAATCGTGGATGTCTTTTCTTGAAAATTCTTTTTGACTTGCCCAGAATTGAAGTATAGATGTTCTCAAGTTGATGAAAATTGAGCTTTCTGGTCAAGGAGAGAGCCGAAATAAGACGTCTGTGTACGACCTCCAGCTCCGCAGGGACGGGCCCAACATACCTTGCAAGGTTTCCATCACACCCATGTTTTTCTCTTGCTGATAAACTCATAACACGAAGTGCTTTTTGCAAATGCTCTGGGATAGAATCACCCTTCATTCTCTTAAGAAGCAAATTCACTTTCCTTCCTACGGCTCGAACCAACTTTGGCTTATTGTCCCCAAGTTTAGATAGTCGTCCTGTTATTGCCATTGATATTCTTTTCGAAAGAATATCATTCATGGCATGCAAACTACGAAGTGGCATCACGTTGAGTTGCTGAAGAGCTCCCTGAATTGCCTCTCTAGGTGAAAAAGGGACTTCTGACAAATATGCCGAGGATAACATCTTCCTTTCTGATTTTGGATTTCGAATAAGTAAAGAAGCTTTTAAGATAAGTCCGAACAATATCTCTCCATCTTGCTCCAGAAGTGCCATTATTTCAGCTTTTAATTTTCTTTCTAACCACATTCTGTCTTTAGATTTAAGCGACCTTCCTGAGACGATGAATGACAAAGAATGAAGAGTTGTTATATTTAACGATTTCAATATGAAGGGAATCGCCCTTCCCAACTCTGTATCTGAAAGGCTTCTTAGCATTGCTACGTGTTCTGAAGCTTCGTACTCACTGTTACTTCCACAGAGATTTTGTAAGCTTCTCTGAACAAGGAGTAGAACCTCATGCAATGACTGCATAGCATCGATCCAGCTTTCTACATCAGTATCAGAGAATACTTGTCCTAGAACATCATGTAGACAAATAAAAGTCATCATTCTGTATGCCCCTATAAGAGATACCAAATAATAAGGGAAACAAAGCCTCTCGCTTCCATGTCCCACTAAAACAATGCACATGAGTGAACATGTCAAACTCTACTACAAGCTTGATAATTGCTTCACAAAATCGAGGAATTTTTATTTGAAATACTAAAATCTGTCAGCCGTACGACTGGATAATGATTGGTAGTAGGGCTGCAGACAGATACGAACAGTTTGCATATACCAGTGTCCAAGTAGTTGGTGAGGCACTTGCTACATAGATTCACAGTTATCAAAACCCATAGCCTGATGATTATCCAAATTAACTGAAGATTTTCAGCACGAAAGAAGTGGTCTTATCCACTTTAACTCAGTGCCAGGAAGTTTTCACTTAAAAGACCTATTTGATAAGCAATCTGATTTTATGTACAGAAGCGAACTGCATCAGGATTCAGGATTTGGAAAAGAGTGTTTTGGAGAAAGAGCTGCTAGTATTTCTGGGGCTATGGAATGTACCACGCTTAGAAAAACAACAAAACATGCTACAAATCAATAGTCTTCAGGAGAAATGAATGCAATAATCTACCAAGGATTGAAATTACTGTCATTCATTATCATTATGCCATTACAAAGTCCAAATATTACAGATATTTAAATTAAGAAATTCAGAATGCTGGTACAAGATTATTTCTTCCTCAAATATTCAGGGTGATTTTCAATGGCAACAATGCTCCTGAAAACCAACCTTTGAAGGAATGTTGCTACTACTACTACTACTTACCCCAAAGTCTGAATATCATCAACCAGTACTTTCTAAACACAACATTGCTTGTCTGTGTAATAAAAAGTTTTGAGTACTATTCAGTAAGATATTCTCTAATGGGCTAGACATACAGGCAACACCTCACTGCTTCTTACCAAGGAGCACCAAATTCCATGAATGGCAAGTACTATAACTCACAAAAAACAAAATAAAATAAGTCTAAGCCATTTGAGAAAGAAAAGGCCCAGATTACGAAATCAAGCTATGCCTATGAGAATTCTGAAGAAATCACACCAAACACAAAAGAGAGGGAGAAGGAGAAGCAGAAGACGCAGAAGTAATATTTACATATCCGAAGAAACAAAACTGGTAGATAAGAGAAGACAAAGTACATCCAAATATGCTTTACCAATCAGTTCTAACAGAATCCAGATAGTAATTATTGAACAGTGATCACCAAGTACCAACTAATTTTGGATTAAAAGGCCACGTTCCGACCCACCAGTACGTTTTGGAACGTACAGTATGTTCCGACTGTAAAGGGTCGGAACGGGTTTCTAAGACTAAGATCAATAGCATATCAAGAATCTATGACCAAAGTAAGTGTACATGACAAAATCCAGGTAATGTCAGATGAGCACTTTCACTTAGCAAAGCAAATCAAATGACATCGAAATTGAATCAAATACATATGCAATTTGTAAAGCAATGGATCTGAACCTCGTATTAGGTCATGGGAGTCTCAAATCAACTCAATACATTAATACGAATAGCTTCCACTATATAGCTATGGCAACCAAGCATCTTGCCAATGGATTCAACTCTTACAAATAAGCTTCAACAAGCTTCCAGCTCTCCCAATATAGAGTATGTGAGCCTCTCATATAATACATAAAGCTTGCATATTGCCCTAATAGACTAATAGATCAGGTCCATCTTTCATTCATCTTATCTAATCAATGTGCACCCTTGATCAAGATGAATCGTAACTAGACAATCTTCACTAGTTTCAAGGGTGTAACTTCCATCTCATTTCTAATCAATGAGAAATAAGAGACTTTGATATCTTTGTCTCCCTAAACTTCCAAATTCAAATAATAAGGTGGGAAGTACCATTCTAAAAACTCAGTCTACCACATCAGGCCTCAAATAGTCAAGTTAGAATTTACTATTTTCCAAACTCCTCTTTAACGATATAACTTTGCTCATCCTTAAGAACTAGCTCCTTCTTAGAATATAACTTTCTCTTTGATCTGATGAAAGACCAAAGAAAACACATCATAATTGATATAGAGAATAGTGTCCATATTGAATGTTTCACTATCACTGATATCAATTTTACATAATGGAATGAAATACAACATGAAATAGAACATATAATCATAATAGGTGATGTCCTCCATGCTTCCATCTCTAATATCTTTGTAAAACAACAACACACACATGTGAAATCCTCCATATGAATGAGTGCTTGCATGGTTTCACCATATTGCATCTCACTTGAGGTGAATGCAATACAAAATACCATGCATGAGTCCCCATTGTCATCTTACCATTAAAGATCTCCACACCTTAAAAACCTATTGAGTGAATGAATGCCAAAATGAAATTTTCTAGTCTCCCTTTGCATGATCAAAACATGAACTTTCCCGACTTAAAGTTTATCCAATAGTATTGCAAAAGAGACTTGATCCTACAATGTCAACAAACTTGCCAACGATGAAATTCTATATCTTGAAGTTTGCATAACAAGCAAATATGTTGAGCACTTCAGTATTGTTATAGAACACTTTAGAAGCCTTAATTTGATCACACATAATAGCAATGAACATTGTTTCATCTCCAAAATCCAAAGGATGTAAAACAATGAAACTAGGTTCATCAAAACATAGCGTCAATGAGTCTCATGTTCTGTGCGCGCGTGCGCATGTGTGTGTGTGTGTGTGTGTGTGTGTGTGTGTGTGTGTGTGTGTGAGAGAGAGAGAGAGAGAGAGAGAGAGAGAGAGAGAGAGAGAGAGAGAGAGAGAGCAAAATGAGATAAAGGTCTATTAATCATAAAACTTATCCTAGCAGACTTGTGAAATGATAAGTTCTACACACCATAAATAATGACCTACGCGAAGTTAGCCATGCCAATTTGAGCTACTCTAATTTACTAACCTCTTGAATATCAATCGTCTTGTAATGGGACTATAGCTAAAATTATAGTCTTTACAAAACCTTGCTCTACCCTAATTTAGGATTTTATTCTACACCCTACTTCTTGAATTCCAAATTATGTACACAGAATCACAAACGTCCAGAAAGCTATTCAATAGTCAATGGATTTAATAAATTCAGGTACCAAAAATGTGTGTCCAAAATAACATATATAATCTGATAGACCCACATATTTCTATTGACGCTAGTTTTTTTTACATAAACTTCATGAAAATGAGAATGAGGCCTACAGGATGCTCAATAGAACAGCTTCCTTTTTGCTTGGTCACTTATAAGTAACTATTTATTACCCAAAGGAATTTATTTGTTAGTAAACACCAAGAGCTGGAATCTTACATGTGAGTCCCGTAACAATGACTCCGGCAAAAACCTGCATCAGAAACATTGTGAAGTTGTTTTAAATTTTTCAAAAGGAAATGCCAAAAAAACTCCCAAATGACTCAAATCCACAATGCATAACTCCCCAAAGTGATTGAGACATGGAACATTTTATTGTGTATTTGTATAAACATAAACAAATCGTTCTAAATCACTTGAACCATGTCCCACCTTTAAGCACCCATAAAAAATAATACTGTAACTTGAAAGTTCATATGTATCGATAAGAACACTAAATGATTCATTACTTGAATGTGTTTTCTCAACCTATATTCCAAGCAGAATGTGCCATTCAACTTGGAGTAATCACTATACTTGGTTGTACGCATTTTTGCTTTATAGTATATACCAGTTCAATATCCAAAAATACATGTGGAAAACTTACAAGTACATTGATTATTGAATTCAAACTAGGTGGTGGTTACAGACCGCCTTGTTACAAACCATTCTAAAGTGAACTAATCTCTCATACAAGAATGTGAAAGTCCCTAAATATATCCTCCAAATTTATATACTACATGCTAGTCGAGACTTAAGTAATCACACACAAAAGATGGACAATAATAGTGTCATGTCCCTACCTAGCTAGGTTAAGTCTAAAGCTAAGTATACTTACTTAGAAACAACTAGCAAGAGTTAGTCAATGCTTGACATTGGATTTGAGGGAAGCCCTTAATGGTAAGTCTATGTTTGAAGTCTAGGACTCGGCAGAATTCAGAGGAATGTTTTAAAAGACACGGATGGGGTCCAGGGAGTCGGTACTCACGAGAATATGGCATGGGTTCAGGCATCTGTCAACACATCATAACCAATAATGCCCTAAGCTAAAGTGTAGGGTCCATGAATAGACCGAACTATAGTCTTAACAATTGTCTGGAGGGTCGACTGAAGGGCAAATTTACCGCACTTGGCACTAGGCACATGTTAAGTTGGATGTGTCACTAAATGTGATCCAATGTACCCGAAAGTTAACATTCAGAAGGGCGAGAAGAGAATAATTGTCGTCCGCGTAGCGGTCAAGTACGTACTTTATGTGGCTATGGCTAGCTGCCACTAGGCGGGGGATGGTCCCATGAACATCAGGACACGATAGAGCACATGGACAAATATTGTTCGAGATGCATTTTCTTGGTGAATCAAATACTCAAAGAATTGATCAAAGACATATGGAACTCAGTTGAGTTTCTATCACTTCTCAAAATGTGAGGAGATAATGAAGGCCAACATAAAGAGCAAGCTAATCAAATGAAGCCCCTAATTCCTCATAGAAATAAAAGGAAGTTTTACTTTTCATCACTTCAAAATCTCCAATACTAACTAAAAGCATAGCTAGTGGGCAAAATGCACCACTAAACATAACAAGAGATAGCACAAAGTAATTGACCACAATTTAAACAAAGATCTACATATTAGCTGCTCATCAATACGCAAAACTTAGATTCATGTAGATACAATGATTACACTATCGAGCAACAATAGTTTCCAAACCATGATTGCAAACCAAATGCCCAAAAACACTTACTTTTCTACCCAATCCTCGACATTCGAGCTTTGAACTTCTGGCCACCGTCTTAACACCCATCTGCACAACATCTTTGATGCTCACCTCTATACCCAAAGAAACGCATGGGATTTCTTGTTATTAGGAAGAAAAAATGCTTTGCCATTTTGGTGGAGCTAGTTAGTTGCTAAAAACCCTCAAAAAAAACTTTGGCCAAAATAATACCTTCTTTTTGACGAATCATGTATATCATCACTTTCCAATACCTCCATAAGCTTGGTTGCTTCTTCGCGTTCTTCCTTCCAAGATAAGGTCTCTTCCATTTCTCGATAAACCTCAAAACCTTAGCGCCTTGCCAAACAAAGAATGTTGAAGAATTTCAATTTTGCACCAACCATCCTCGAACCTTTCCTTACTTTGCAGTTTCTACTTTATCATCTATGTGACAAAGGACACAATGACTTTAAAAATCAAACTGTTTTCTGCAATCATTTTGATGTTAAGTGATACTACGTGGCATTCATGGAAGATGAATACCTTTTTCGAATAGAAAATATTATAAAACAATAAAGAGTTGGTCACCAAATCAAGAGGAAGATCAAACTGGTCAGGTTGCTTAAAAATTATACCATTGCTAAAAGTAACACGCTGAAACAATTCGTGTCCAAAGCATGAAATTGACAATCAAAATGGAACAAGATTAGATTCTACATTGTATTACAACATCTGAATTTTTGTTTCAAGAAATCCAATGGGCAATTGTAGCAGATGCAACAATACTTTCCTTTGATTAAAGGTGAACATAAGTATCAATGTGTTCGTAAAAGAAGCCTACTATAATAGATCCACATGTTGGCAATAGAGATAACTTTGCAGGTGAAACCAACCTCACTGTGGCTCATGACTTACCTACTTAGTCATTTATCCATTACCAATGTCCCTTGACTATCCATCCTCAGGAACTGGGCTGCACTGCTCCCTATATAGGAGAGAGTTTGCCCTCAAATATGGCAGCTTCTTGTATTGCTCTGCCATCAATCAATAATAAGGTAATGGGGTTTCTCTCCATCAGAATCGTGTGCTTAATCCAGTATGCAATCGAATGGATGCAGCATTGTCTTATTGATCTTCAAAATTAGCATCAACCAACAAAGCATAAAAATTGAGTGCAAGGACGAACCAAATGTGAAATTCTCTTCTCAATGGTCTCGCCAAAAAAATCATAAGAACCAATGAAGACCATTCATGTGCCAGAAACATTGAGTACCAAAAGGCCATGCTTGATCTTGATACCATGCCAAACCTCCACTAAAACATCATAAAAGTAGACTATTGAAATGGAAGTGGAAAGGAAATGAAAATGAAAATGGTATCCCAAAGCACATGGAACATCAAAAATGGAAGACTTAACGTCAAAAATGAAAATGGAGCCATAGTACCCCAAAGTACATGTGAAAGGAAAGGCCTAACTAGAGCACTCAAGCTACACTAAGCTAGTGTGATATTATTGGACGACTATGATGTAGAATAGCTTTAAAAAAGCACCAGCCTTGGCACTTGTTAGGGAATGAATTAGTGGTCGTATCTAAACTAGGCATTCATGTGGATCATCACACTAAGTTGTATTTATCTTAGCAACAATAGCAGGAACTGTAACAGTAGGAACATAATGTACCTCATATGGCAAATCATTGTGTACCTTTGCAAGAGCAACCTCAATTGGCTTTTCTGGATATGCATGTTCCACAACATATGAAATCAATAGTTTCATTAGCTCAAAATTAGAAAAAACATACATGCTATTATAAAAGTCAAACAATCCATATCAATAAAATAACATGAAAGAAAAAAGATTTAATAGCCAACATAATTTACACTCTCTCTTCTAGACCTAAGCGGAAGTTGTTGTCCATATTTCAAGAAAATCCGAGTTCTCTTGGGTACATTATAGCCTAGCTCATCCACAACCACCAACTATCTTTGACTTTTGCCAATCAAGCACTAAAAGATTCTCTTGCCTCCATTCTAGTCTATAGTTTATTTATCAATTACAATCACCTACTAGCATTTGTGACTTCTCTTAGCAATCACAGACAGGCATAGGTCCCTTGCTTCTCTAATATGTGGATATATCATCTTGAACCAGCATGTGCATGCAATGGGAGGCATTTTATTAATTGCTTCATCCATTGGGTGTGGTTGACCTTATAGTTATCGGCATATCTTGGGGGTTGTAACATTACATCCTAGCGTAATAGTATTTGGCTTCTTTCTCATAAAGGGTCTCATCTCCACTTTTAATAGACCGACACCCCTTTTTCATCAAAATCTTTTGAGCTTGTCATCTAAGCCATTTAGTTTACCAAATCCAGGCACAACAGTTTCTCCACCATTGGCCAACTTATTCAATATAACCATCGATAGACAACAATTATATATCACAACTAGATCGAGAGTAAATGGCTTAGCACGTAGAAATTTGTTCCTAGGGTTTTGAATTTCTCATAGCCAAGAAAAAGTTTTACAACTAATTTCAAGAGCTGATGTGATCTTCAATATAGTTGAGTGTGGTTGCTATTTAGAATCTCTCCAACTGTAGCAACCACCACTTGGTATTTTGTAGCCCCTAATCTTGCAAATAAAATGAAGTAAACTCCTCAACTTCCAAATATAGCTCCTCATACTACTCTTCAATAATGTAAGTTTCAAGTCGATCAAACTCTCCCATAGGAAGTGCGACCCAATTCTAGTTTATTGCAATTTCATAAGTAGGGTTTCCAAAACCCATCTTGGGACATAAACTATAAAACTGAATACCTCAATGCCAAAGACCCTAGGCACCACTACTATCTTGAAAGAATCTATGTCCGCTAGTGTAGCAACCAAACGTCTGAAACTTCCAAATGCATTTCCAACGTTTGGAAAAATTGATCAGACGTTTTAAACTTTTTTTATTTTAGGGTTTCCAGAAAAAAAAAAATTGTTAATTGTAAATTTGTACAAGAAATGCCTATTAGCTACAGACAAATTGAAGAGCATAGGACAATGCACAAGCTTACAAAATCATGACGAACATTCGAAATTCCAAAAGATGTCCTGAGCTATGTGAAAAGGTCCCAAATAACTTAATGATCAGAGCTTTTTGGCAGCCTCCCCCGCACACTCAATCGAAGCAATAGTAAAGCAAGAATATACCTATGGAATCAGGGCGCCCTAGTCTTCCAAACTAGTGTGCAAAATCCCAAGGGGTTCTGATAAGCAACAATAGAGTACTAAGCAATTGAATCTAACTAATAAAACCACGATCAGATCTGAGCAAACACGAATGATTTGCAAACGGATGAGTTTTCTGCATTTGATGCTTCCATGGGTTTTAGAATGGTCCGAAAACCCTGCCTGCACCGACCAGGAAGTTAAAAGCGAAAAAGCAAAATAGGAGAGGGCGATGGCAGCTATGAAGGCAAAAATTTCTGTATAGAGAGAGAACGATGGGGTGGCGTGGCTGAGGCCCCAACCTTTGGCCCTCCAAGGCACTTGCCCACCATCCTATTTGGCCCCTGCCCAAATTTGGCCCTCCAAGACACTTGCCCCCCAACCTATTTGGCCCCTGGGTGGCTGCAGCCTGCCACGTGGCACAAGCGGGCAGCACAATGCTCATTAAAAATATGAGATTTTTGAGAATCTCTAATACTTGGCTGTTTTATTTGTATAGGGGAAGGCCCCAAGGCGGGGGCCTTCCGCGTTTTGAAGCACCCGAGGGCGGCAGACCGAGTGCGCCTCCAAACGCGGAAGGCCCCGCCCGTCGGGCTTCCCGGTCGTAAAGCAATTATCAAAAAAAATTTGAACTCACTTTTTGAATGTTTTTACATCGGATGTTTTTAATGCATGTTCCTGAGGTTTTTAGTGCATCTTCCGGCGGTGGAAGAGCACCATTTTTGTGCAGTCTCTAGGGGCGATGGAGGGGTGATGGAGGGGCGCAATTTTCTGCTGGTTGCAGGGGCACGATTGCACAACAATCTGCTGCGTGGGGGGGGCACATTCAACGTCCAACGTGGAGCGAAATAAAGCAAGAAAATTTAGAGTAAAGCTCCCACCAAAACATAGCAGATCAGGATAATAAATCTAACCAAAATTGTAGTTCAGATTAGACAAACACTCCCCACTATTTGTAAGGTAAGAATTGTTTACAGTTGGTAAAAAGAATGCAATTTACCTCTGTGGTAAAACAGTTTAAACACAGATGTAATGTTCCTCTGATGTGTTGTGGTAGAACAATTGTCCTATTCTGCCATATAAGAGTCATTCTAAATACACACACATTTTTTTTATAGTGGTTTACGGTAGGCACAAAGCCTAGTTATTACAATTTTTTGTGGGCCTCCATATTCACACGCATTAGGGGTATTAGTGTTTTAATTAATTTATATGCAAAAGTTGTAAGAAGTGTCAAAAACTTAGACAAGTGCCAATATCGCACACATGAACAAAATTTAGGAGAGTTTTCTTTTAAGATAAAATTAAATTTTCAAATAAAAAGTTAAAATGTGATTGTGACTACGTTGGGGCCAAAACTCGGCAGTGCCTGCAAGATGCAAGAGGTCCCAACAATCCATTGGGACCCAAGTTAGGGCCCAAAGATGTTTTCCTAATAATAAAACATGCTATAAAAAAACCCTAAAGCCCCCAAAATAGTTTTTTTAAATTTGTAAATGCCACGTTTCAAACTTGTTTGGTTGCTACACATGTAGAAACTATGAGTTTCTATCTTTCAAAGCCTTAGCATTTTTCTTAGTTTTCCTTGTTTTTTTCCAGACTGCTGCATTTTTTAACTATGTTTTGCACAATCTGCATTTTTGAACTATTTCGTCGCACAGTTCGCAATTTTTGGTCATGAGAAAAATACAACACCAAGTCAAAAACACTTAGAAAATAATTCTGGACAACTCTCCCGGCGACTGTCGCATTTTTCGCACTTTTGCGAAAAAGGCGACACTATCTCCAAATGCCTTATAAACCACTTTTACACCTTCAGGAACCTTCTAGAAAATGCGAAGAATGCGAAGGTTGTTGACCTTCGGCTTTTTTTGTTGACCTTCGGCCTTTTCCTAGCTGCTAAAAAAAATGCGAAGGGCGTGAAGGCGTAGTATATAACGGATCGAAAGCGGCTGATGCACGGAAGACAATGACGAGAAACTAAAATCAGTTTTGATATGTTTCTTTTAATTAGATTTTTGACTTACTATTTTTATCTAGATGATCACATAGAGGATTAGCAATATATAGACTGATACAGTCAGACGATTGGATATACAGAGCACACAGAAAAGACAGTCAAAGATATTGTTAGTGACAAATAGTGAGTTTTACAGATTAGCAATAGCTAGTCACATTACTCGTGAGAGAGAGCACCTCTCTTGCGCCAACGCATTGATCTGGGAAATAGACAACTCCCAAGAAAAACATTGTAAATTCAACTCTGATCATAGAAGCAATTTTCAACAATACTCTGTTTTGTAATGTGTATGATCTGCAATATTGGAATGCATGCTAGCTGTAGATATCTTTCCGATGTTGTTTTACTCAACATTATCTGCTAGTTACAAGTTTAATTTTTACAACAAATCGTCATAAGTGAAATGGGGATTGGAAGAGAATTAGACCGCAGTCAGTAGCAGTAGCTACGGCTGCCCGGTCGGCTCTATCCGGCCTTCATCTCCGAAACGTCAGTTTTCCATCAGTGGTATCAGAGCGGAGAAGCTCTATCAGAGCCTTCAGCTCTATCAGAGCCGACGTCAAGTTCAAGTTCGTAGAACCCGATCTGGCTATGGCATTCATTAGCAGCAATCAATCCAAGATCTGCACGATCCTTGACTTCTCAGGATCAAACTTCCTAGCATGGAAGGTTAAGACTTCTCTCATACTGAAAGGGAGAAGGTCTATAGCCCTGGGTAGATGGCACTGAAGAAATGCCTACTACAACTAAGAGAAGCGAAAGGAGAATTGCAAGTCTAAGAGGAAGTCAAACCACAGACAAGATCGGAAGTAAAGAATTGATTAAGAAAGTGAGAAATAGATTTGAGGGCCTCTAAAGACTAACTGCGAAATACATTTCATGATCACACTTACTACATTTGATGTCCACTCTTCTTCTCCCCTTCGGATTTTTCGTCCCCTGAAAATCCATGTCAGCTAAGGTACTAAGAAGACGTAAAGACATTAGTAAATGTCAAAATTGAATTAATGTAAAAAAAAGTTTGAAACAATTTCATTTCTATCCTATACCTGGGTTGAATCACCGATTTACCAAAATCATCTACTAGTATGAAAAACAGTACTAGTATGATCTTTTGCATACAATTCACCATAGGATTAAAACAAGAAGCAAAATCAGTTTTTTTACTTTTTATCAGTTCCCAACAATTACAATTTTCCAATGAAATTGGACTATTTTTTCATTTTATTCACTGGTTCGACATTATTCTGTTAATATTGACAAAAACTATCCAAACTCAAAATATGAAATTACATGAATGGAAATTCTATCCATAGGGATTTAGTAACTCTTAAATTGTATCCAACAAAATTTCTCCGCCCAAATAAAGAGTTCTGTTACCACTCATTATGTCTGGTGATTTCATATTGTTTGATGGTTTTAAATTCAATTTTGACGAGTATCTTGCACAAACGTTACTTGACCCATTTCTAATGATTAGTTTCACTAGAAATATATCAGACAAGTCACCAATTTCAAAGTTTAACCAAACTTGAAATTCTTTTTAAAAGATAAAAATTCAATTTTAACTTAGTACCCAGGAGTACCACACATCCAAAAGTTAAAATGTCATTCAGTGAAAAATGTCGGCAAATTCATTGTGGTTCCTTTAGTCAATTTTGAATTATCTATAACTGGAAAATAATTTAGCTTTAGTGTTGTGCCTGGCCTTTCTGCTCTTGGTCTTGATGCTGCTTTTGTTGGTCTTGTTGTGCCTGGTCTTGTTGCTCTTGGTCTTGCTGCCGGTCTTGCTGGTCTTGTTGTGCATGGTCTTGATGTTGGTCCGGCCCTTTATGCTCCTGCTGGTTCTGCTCTTCCTCTATATCTTCATCCAGCTCATCTATGTCAATAGTAATTTTTTCCTTGCCTGTTTTGCCCTTTGTTGTCTGATGGTGGGGCTGCAAGTGCTCTGCTGCAAGGTTATCTATATCATCCTTAGCTTTGAAATTTCTTCCAGTACTTCATTTATCATTGAATCCACGTCCAGGTCCTTGTTCAGCTGCTGGTCTTCATGCAAGAAACTACCCACAGGGGGGCTCTTAGTCGGCATAGGGCAATTTGTACCTGATTATGCAAGGTTAGAGAAGGAAAATGATAGATTTCAGATCTCAGCTCAATTTTGGTAAGTCTTCTTTATCGAGATTTAGACTAAGACAACAACCAATGGTACCAATTTTGGTACTTCAGTATAATAAAAAAGTACCTCGAACACAAAAAATATATAGAACCAAGAACAAAAAAATCCTGGAGTACCACGAACAAAAAAGTGTCAACAACCCACAAAACTTTGGTACTCCAAGAGAACCAAAAGTACCAAGATCACACCAAGAATGAAAGAGATAGAAAGAAAGCATGAAGAGTGTTAGTCAAAATTCCCGAACCATATGATCGTATCCTATTCCAGAATGTCACCACAATGCTCCCTCCCATCAACATGACCTTCCTTGTGGATGTTTCAAGTCCAACAAAAAACTATTTATGATACCATGCCTTCAATAGGGAAAAAACAAGGGCTACACTCCTTACTAGAATTGGGAATGTTGACTGTCTTTAACTCCACCAAAAACTCTCTCTTTCTCTTTCTCAAACAACTTGCACACAAACTATTCATACAGACATACAATACTACCAAATTCGATGCAAAATAGTTCCAAATTCGTCAGATCTGAGCTCTCAAAAGAAGGGAAAAACCAAAAGTCCCAATATGTACCTTCAATATGTTCTACCATAGTACCCAAGAACTCACATGATCAATGTGTAAATAAAGACCACTAGTTTCTACTGATTGATTAAGACTTCTAAAACTAATTATTGCTAAAGTAGGGCCAATCAGTTTAAAACTAAAAACTGTCTATCATACCAAAATTGAAGAATAGAGAACCAAAGCTGGTACTCTAAAACATGAAAAGACTCAGAAACGTGTTATAAGTATAAATCCAGAGTTCTTCGGAGTAACAAATACCGTTGATGGGATACTCCAAGAGTACCAAAACAATCAGCACCAAAAGAAACCTACTCTTTCCAAGCCCCTTATGAGCCCAAGCTCTGGCCTCATCGGCGAACTTCTCGCTACACCCTGGTTTCACACAAAAATCTTTGGTGCTTATGGTCACAGCAAAATATAACGAATGGTAAGAATGTCTGCAGGCAAACATGAATGATCTGAGAAGAAAGGTGGAGTCCAAAGACTCGTCGCATGCAAAGCAAAACCCAAGGGCGTGGATATAGTCTACCCCACCCACCACGTGGGGTCTCGGGAACAAAGTGAAACTGTGCCCTCGGCTGATCCTCTCTTGCATGAGGTTCACAAAATCAGTGTGCCCTTGAGCATCCTTCCATTCTGACTCCAGCTTTTTGTATTCACTCTGCAATGAAAATCCGAATTATTACAAAATAGCACCAAACAATAAACAACAATACCAAACCATAGCCAACATTGTATATACTATACAATAGCTTCAAAACTATCAAGCATTTAAAAAAAAAACTACCAAACAATGCATAAAAGTGCCAAACAGTACTATAAAACGAATCCAGAAGTACCAAAAGTACCAAACATTGCATGGAAAATGCCAAACAATATTAAAAAGAGAATCCAGAAGTACCAAAAGTACCAAAATTACCATAAAAGTATAGATCTATGGTACCAAAATCAACACATCATAAAAGTACCCAAAACACCATAAAAGTATAATCTAGAAGTACCAAAAAGTACCAAAAAACAACATGAAAATTATTAAAATCTCCAAAGCTTTCATTATAATGACCACAGCGCGTCCATAAGCTTCAAAAGTAACAAACAGAAAAAGGAAGACTACCAAAAAAATTTACCTCCTCCTCTGCAACCCTTCCGAGGGACTAAGCATCCGTTTGCACTTCAACTTTTTTTAGCATGCGCCTTGTCAAAATGAGCTCATCATCCACTTCTTTTATCTCCTCTTCATTGGAAGGAATGTGTGTCCAAAGCTCAAGAACGCGCTTCTCCAGCTCATGAATCTCGTCCTTGATTACTTGGACGACATTGTTCTCACCCTACCTGACCAGCAGTTCTTCCTTCTTCTTCTTCATGTTGTCCTTCAATTCTGACAGCCTTGCAAGCATCTACTCTGATCTTTCTACGAGTCTCTGATTCATCGCCTCCACCTCAAGCATATATCTTGGAGGGGAAAGAGCAGCGTGGGACACACTGTACTCACCTCTGAACTTGCTGGAGTGTTCTCTTTTGTCTCTAACTCTTATTTGCCCACTCTGAGGGGGGCCGTTAGCCCTGCTCCAATTTTCCAGTTTTTTTTGTAGGCCGTCCTTCTTGTTGATGGACATTGCAATCACATTCTCATCAAATCTCACCCATGCTATCTTGTGAGAGGCAGGGTCCAATTTGGCAGCCTTGCAGCAAAGGCATAGCATTTGGCGAATTTGGTTGTGATTTCGCCGCAGGATGGAGGAGCCTGGTACACCTTGTGGAACAGCAGACGACAGTCATCCACAAACTGTGGATGCAGCTGGTTAAGATATATCTTAACATTTTTTTTGTATCCCAGCCTGAACACCGTCAACCACTGACTGTCTAGCAAATCAGTGTCTAGCAGGTCTTTTGCCAGCTTGCCATCTAGGCTCAAGCCATACTCTTCATGAAGCTCCTCGGTTGAGTAGCAGAACTTCCACAGGATCGGGTTCTCATCCATTTTGTTTTTCCTGCAAAACAGATTGTTAATTTTAACATAAACTGTTCATTGTAAATCCTCACATAGAAAGTACCAAATAACCAAATAAAGTAGCAAAAGAAACTACCATAAGCAGTTTTTGAAAACTAAAAGCTATGTAGAAGAACCTACTAAAGTACAAAAGCAACTAAACTTTCCAAAAGTACTAAATTAAGGACCAAAATCTACTGATTACTACCAAAGTACCAGCTAGGTACAAAAGTACCAAAAGCAAAAAAAGTACCAAAGTACCAAAATCAGTAAAAGTACAAAAATCAGTACTACTTAAGTATCAGATGCAGCTAAAAAAATATTTAAGTACTAAATTAAGGACCAAAATTTGTTGATTACTACCAAAGTACCAGCTAAGTACAAAAGTATCAAAAGTACCAAAAGCCGAAAAAGCACCAAAGTACCAAAATCAATAAAAGTACCAAGATTAGTACTACTTTTGTACCAGATGCAGCTAAAGAAATATTTAAGCACCAAAAGCAAATAAAGTACCTAGCTAAGTAAGCAACAAAATAAGATAAAGTACCAAAGTTCAAATCTAAGTACCAAACCAAGTATTAAAAGCAACAAAGTCCTACTTAAGTACCAAAATTAGCTAAAGTACCACCCTAATCCTAAAGCCCTCAAAGCAATTACAGTACGAGGGTAAATAACTACCAAAATCAAATAAAGTACAAAAGTAGGCTGATTACTACCAGAACTACCAATTCAAGTACCAAAAGTAGCTAATGTACTACTTAAGTACGAAAATCAGCTAAAGTACCAAAGTACAAGCTAAGTAGCAAAGTACCAGTTAAGTACCAAATCCATCTAAAGTACCAAATAAAGAACCAAAAGCAGCTAATTTTCACCACATTATCAAAAGTACTAAAATAAGTACCAAAAGCAACTAAAGTACCATGTTAGGTATCAATAGCAGCTAAAGTACAAAATTAAGTACCAAAATCAATTAAAGTAGCCAATTAAGACCTAAAATTAGCTACAATTGTCGATTAAGAACCAAAAGTAGCTATTTATATCATAATACTAAAAGTGCTAAAAGTAACAAAATTCATTACAGACAGAATCATATGATGTAATTTATCCTTTCTCGTTTTCTTGACCTGCCGCAGCAACCATCCCCTCAAACGATTCGTCAACTTCGAATGTGTGGTCTTCAGATTGATCCATGACACCCGTCCTAGCCGGTGATCCATCGTGGTAGCTGGTCCGTGGCTGTTTGTGTGTGTCGGTAGGATTTTCAGCATTCGCCTTAGAGACAACTTTGCACTTCCTTGCAGGTGCTCTCATCTTTCACAATACATGATCGAGAAAGCAACGACAGTAGAAAGCAATGATAGTAGGAAGCAACGATAGAGATGTTGTGAAAGCAGAAAGGAACGAAAACAATGAACCGAAAAAAAAAAAAAAAAAAAACAAGAAAGCAAGAAAGCAAATTAGAATAAATTGATAGCAAAAAGCAATTGTAGCAGAAAGCAAGATATCAGAAAGCAAGATAGCAGATGAACTGATAGCAGAAAGCAAGGTAGCAATGTGAATTGATCATAGCAAAAATCAACGATATGTTCACTGATGGCAGAAAGCAATCGTAGCAAAAAGCAAAATATCAGAAAGTCAGATAGCAGATGAACTAATAGCATGAAGCAAGATAACAACGTGAATTGATCATAGCATAAAGCAACGATATGCTCACTGATAGCAGCAGAAAGCAAGGTTTCGAACAAAACTGATCATTTGGAGGGCAGAGCATTCAATCTCCAAATTCAAATTAGATAAAGTGGGCCCATAATTAGTAGGCCCATGTGATGAGTATGTTGATGATTGTCAAGGACGCCTTCACCTGCATTAACTCATGGGACCTATCATTTCCTCCAACAAGTGAGAAATGTATAACCATAAGTTTTGTATTGAAAATTGTGAGTAATAAAATCTAAAAAGTTTGACATATACTTTCAAAAGGTACTATGGAAAATAGGTTCTTTTTTTGTACCACCAAAACATGCTTTTAGCCTCAAATCCATACTTGATAAAGAGGTGCTATGTAAAAAAAAGCTCACCCAATCTATGACTTGGTAATTTTCAAAAAGATTATTCAAGACCTCAATGTTTTTCCAATGATGTCTATTGAAATTGACCCTTTCTAAATCTTTCCACCAAGACCTATCCAACTAGCCTAAAGATGCAAGGAAATCGAAAATTGAACGATTTCACTTTTGGAAATTTTCTGGCTAGATTCGATCCATTTTGTGCTCTCATCAAGAGCTGTCCTCTCTTTTTTTTTAAATAAACAATATACATCTCTCCCCTCCCCATTGCATTGTTTTTCTTAATTCCATTTTTCTCTTAGCTCCATGCTACTCATGCTTCAAATTAATCATACATGCCCTTATGACAATGCAAAAGAAATGCCCATTTTCTTTCAGAGCTGATGCATAAGGCAGGCACATGCATGCAATTGTTCGAGCTTGCAACAGATGGTTCAAGCACACTGTGTCTATATGATACGTCAGTGGCGGTAGGTGCAATTAATATTTGGATCATCTGCGTTTTATTTTTTTTACAACATCTATAATGAAGAGAACCTCACCAAATAACAAGGTTTGCAACGAAACAAAATGAGCAAATAAAATTAAGACTTAAACTTCCTACTTCCCCTTAATCCCCTAGGTGATATCAAAGATAAGGGTGAGTCTTTCATCATATTGGCTACCCTGCATCAATCTTGTTATTAGGATATTCACCTTTTGCTTCAGGTCTGTCGTGATGTGAAGAGTCGAAACAAAAAATGTAACTGATTTATGTGGTTTTGATGTCTTTCTGGGTTTCATGGGAGGTCTACGTCTACTATACTAAATATCCTCCCTGTACCATTGGATTCATCACTGTTGTTCATATCTATGGTTGGGGATATGCCATCCTTACCTCCTCTCTAATTTTTGATTCAAGCCTTTTGACATCATTACTCATTTCAGAGTCATAGCCTGGCATGTCATTCTGCCAATGGAGTGTTTCAGCCAATATGTCTTGTGTTTTTTGACTAAGATTTTGGTCCTCTTTTCTAATAAGGTGTATTGTTGTATGCATACTTAGTGTGTCCTCGCAATCTTCAAATAGGTCATGTATACCATAGGATTCTTGGTTAAGGCCATCAGTGATAGGAGGTGTGATATTTCCGCTTTCGTAAGTCATTTGATAGTGGTCTACATGTCCAAATGTAGGGGAGTAGTTTATAGGGGCTATCCAAATTGGTTCATCTATTTCTTCCCATTCCAAATCTCTCATTGTCCTTATTTAGAGATATAGATTGATTGCTTTGATCGCTATATATCGAGGGTACTACCTCCTCAAATTTGGTGGCCTTACTAGGACTCACCTACCGGCATGCACTCTTTTTCATCCACTCTTTTCTAGGGGGGGTCTGCTTGTAACTCACTTTGGGTTATCGTCAGTACTCCCACCCTAGCGTCTATGGGTACATGTGTTCTTACTAAGCGTGTCAAGATTCTCTTGTCACTAGCTTTGACTCATCTATTCTGAGGGGTGCTCCCATGATTTTCAGTCCATAGGCTTACACTTTCATCAATATGGTTTCTATTATTGACTAGCCCACTATTCACTTCATCCCCTTGTATCTGATGGTATTCTTCTAGTTGACTTGTTCCTCCATAAAGCATCTTAGTGTGACTCAACATCTTACCTCCCTCATCACATTCTGGCTTAGGTAAGTACTGTAGGAGTGCATTCATCTCATCAGTCTTGCATTCCATATCATAAGCATTTTCATTCCTATGGTGTGGTTCCTCTTGTGTTCTACAAGGTTTGATAAACTTTTTATTCACTTCATTTTGGGTATGATAGTTGGGCATTACACTCTCTCTCAAATGTGTAAGTTGGTCTGAGTTCCGATGGGGGTTGATGTTTTGGCATTGGAATGTGGCCCAATTAACCTCTTCTACAATTTGTGCTCTAGATACTGCTTCCTCAAACGATGAAAATCCTGATTGGTGTACCCTAGCTGGATATCTACATGTAATTCTCTAAGGAAGAAAGTCGTTACTAATTCAGGTGGTATATTAGTTGCTAGCCCAAGGTTCAATTGGCGGACCAATTCTTTGAGTGTATGGTCTCACTCGGCTCCTGTTGTATCATAGTCAAGGTAAACATCAGGTTGTTGACATTGTATGTGGGTCTGAATTCATTTAAAAACACTCGAGATTGATCCTCCAGTGTGTTGATAGAATTTGTGGATAAGTTATAGTACCATGTTTTGGCTTCTCCTATCAGAGTTGTGGAGAACAACAACATTCTATGTGTAGTATTTGTGATTCTACTAATGGCCACCAATGTGTTAAATTCCTCGATATGTCTATTTGTATCTTCATCAGTGTCCCACTCGGGCACTGTCTCATCGTCTGCACTCTCTTTCTCACTCTTTCTATCACAACCCACCTTATTTGGATCTAGTTCAATTTCATCTTCAATCACGGTCTCCCACTCAGATCTATCACTATACGTCTCAACTAGAGTAGGGATCTCATTCTCACTGTCATGGCATGTCAACGATTCTCCTATTTTCGGTTCTGATTGAATATCCTCAAGACATTCTAGTATAATCTCTAATTCACCTTCTGAGCTATTTCATGTGAATGTGTAACTGTCAAGATATGGACAAACTAGCTACATTGTCTTGCAATATTTTATTGTTGGAGTTGTACTAGCATTCTTGGCTGGTTTTGTTGATGGAAATGAAACTATTGGAGGTTCATTATATCACTCATTCAAGCCTAAGTTCTCAACTGCTGAGCTACTTGGTGCCAATACTTGGAAATTGTCAATTTTTGGTGAATTCATCTTCATTTTCTTGTGTCAACAAGTAGATCTTGAAGATGGACTAGTGCTACCACTTAGTTATATGGAGTCATGTGATGCTGAATTAGCATCATTGATGTACTCACTTACTCATGGATTTCCAAGGTTTGATGGTTTCTTGTGGCAAGATGGAGATGGAGGCTCATTCATGGAGTTTTATGGTAGAGACATATCAAGAAAGGACAAAGATAGAGGATAAAAACAAGCATTGGATGATCACTCATATTTATTGTTTGGTTGCTGTAATTTTCCAAAGAGTTCAAAGTTTGAAATATGGAGGAATAATTTCATTCACATTCTACTTGGTTCTTCATGTTCTAGTTATATCTTGATGCATAAAATTGATGTAAGAAATAGTGAAGCATCCAATTTGGACACTACTTTAGAACATTAGAAAGAAGATCTATACTTAAGATGGAGATCATTCTAAAGTTGGATCGAAGTACTGTGGTTAAAACTATGCCAAAACTAGTTGAAGAGGGAGTGTGAGAGATTTTAACAAGTTTAGTCATATTTTGGTAAATTATCAATTGAGGCCAAAACTCATTTTAGACTTATTGATAAACTTTTTGAAGTTATATTAGTTTAAGATATATTTGATAAACACTTTTTGAAAGTGTGGGAAAGTTGGTAGTCAAGTTTGAGAGAGATTCAAATTTGAACTTTGGGTACATTGAATTTAGTCCCAAAATAGTAGGGTTTTTCATATTGGAGGGAAAGCCAAGTGGCAAAGTAGGGTTTGGACCTACTATATATTGTTGTGACTCGTGGAGAAAGGGATCTTCTCTCTTATCTCTCTCATTTCATCATTATACATGGTTCTCTTTGGGTTCTACTACTCGTTGGTGCACTCTCATGATGTTATCTTGCAATTCTGTGTAGAATGATCATTTATTGTTATTTTTGGTTCCACACATGTGAAATATAGTAGGTTACTGTAATTGTACGGACAACAACTATATTTTATGTTTTGGTTCATGTTTGATCAATATCTCTTAGAGTTTGCATCTCATTTTGTATGTAGATGCTCATTTTTCTACATTGGCAGGATTGTTGGTTTGCTCTTTTTTGTAACCAAAGATCAGAGACATGGATATGGATCTTGAATAATCTGAAATCCTTCACAGAAACATCACTGCATATATAATTAGTTCTATTTGTCACCCTTCATTAAATAATTGTGACTTTAAAGAATACAACAATGGAAAAGAAGATTATTTTTCTAGATATGTGAAAGCTACATATGTAATGGTTTGTGCAATCAGACCTATTAAATGTGGTGAAGAAGTTTTCATCAACTATAGCTTCAATCTTCCTCTACCACAATGTGTACAAAAAGTTTTGAGCCAAGCACAGCCATGTGCATTGTAAATACTAAAAGTACATCCTTTTCATTCGAGTTCAATTTGGATGTCTTATTTGACTTTCAATTTGGATATGATGTTCGCTTTGGATGTCTTGTTTAATTTACATTTGATATGATATTTGATGTTAAGCTTTTGCAAATAATGTTCAATTTCAATGTCATGTTCGATTAAGATGTCTTATTCAAGTTTCAAATTGGACATGATGTTTGATGTTTAGGTTTTAGAAATAATATTCAATTCTCATGCCTTGTTTAAGTTTCAATTTGAATACAATGTTCGATTTTGATGTCATATTTAAGTTTCAATTTGGATGATGCTCAGTGTTTAGGTTTTAACACAAAATATTCAACTATATTGAAACTATATACAATAGTTTGAAACTTATTAGCTACACATTCTTGATATTCAATAGTTGAATTATAAGATGATATCTCTTATTCAAGAACGTGAATAGTCTTAGTAGTTGTATTTGTGTTTTTTGAAAATCATATTCAATTTTTATATCTTGATTTAAGTTCCAATTTGTACATATTGTTGTTCAATTTTGATGTCTTATTTTTTTTTCCCATGTTTGAAGGACTATGAATCGTCATCTAGTTCTAGTGACGATGATCATAGACATTCCATATCCTCCACAAGATTGGAATACAATGGGCCCCACATATAGATTAATTATCTCGTCGTGAGCGAATGGGATTACGAGCCATGATGAGAATAGATGAACAACCATGTTGCAAGACAAATTGGTCTCGACTTAACTCTTCTTCTTTCTCGAAATTAAGTTCAAGTGATGAACATGATTGTTCTATGCAAGATGAAGTTGAGATTATGAACAACTTGATAAATGATGTCTATGAGCATCATGAAAATAATCCCTTGCATAACTCATGAATTGGCATGCTAGCCATCGTTCTTCAGATGGGGTTATGAGAGTACCCTCAAATTCTCTTGCATGGCAACACATTGTCCATGCTTTGCAAGAGAATCTAGATATATAAGGTTTGGACTTGCAACAAGAACATCTTTGTTAGCACTTTTAATTCCTGAAAAACATAAAGTAAAAAATATGGATGTCACCACAAGCTACACACCACAGCAGAATGGAGTAGTCGAGAGAAAGAACTAAACACTACTCAATGCAGCACGATCAATGATGTCAAACGCTCAACTACCCAAGAATTTTTTGGGCTGAAGCAATTTCAATAGCTTGCTACCTGCAGAACTAAAGTAGTCGACTCAAAGACTCCATTAGAAGCCTTTCATGGATACAAAGTTAGTCTGAAGCACCTCCAAGTGGTTGGTTGTCTTTGCTACGTGCAGATTCTGTTTGACCTGAGAAAGAAACTTGATCCTTTCAGTTGCAGAAGTATTTTCATCGGGTACTCAATGTCACACAAAGCCTATTGAATCTACGATATTGAATTAGACCACAGTCAAGACGCCACCTTCCTCGAAGATGGATTTTATGACTTCAAGCAAAAGCAGCCATTGCAAATGTTCATTCCAATGACTCCCATTACCATCAACAGGCTTCGACCTACGATTGTTTCGACAGCAAACGAAGATACTCATGTCGCACAACAAGGAGAATCATCATCTCAGCAACCTGACTATTGTTAGAAGGTCTGTTTGAATTCAACAAGAGCTTGACTGTTATATCCCTCTGAAATTCATCAGTTATGATGAACTTGTCTCTGTCATAAATCGAGAGGACAGGCGGCGGAAGCTTGAGCGTAGGCGTGTATTGAACAAAAACACAACAGTTAGCAGCAAAAAATTTCAGAATGAATCATTCATAGCAAATGAACAATACAGGAATGAGACAAAAATTGCACTTTGATTAATATCAATTGCGAGTCCAATGGCTTGAACCGATAACTTCAGCTTGTTGAGCGTGATAACGCTGGCTACTGAAGAACTCTGATTATAATGTTAAAAACACTTACATTGCTTGATTTAGCTAGTAGTATATATTTACAAGTGTCTTCAAAAAATATCTTAGAAGCATTGAATGCTATTTATGCTAGTCTTTGTATATGTACAAAGTGGGTAACCGCCCTTGGGATATTTAGCGGTCCAGCTGTTTTTAGGGTTCATGAAGCATAGGACTTCACTTGGAGTGTTATCAAAGTCCATGCTAAAACTATTTGAAGAGGAAGTGTGAGAAATTCAACTAGTTTAGTCATATTTGTTACATTTCTATATTTGGTAGTTGAGGCCAATTTTCATATTAGACTTAGAAGTTGACTTTTCAAAGTTATATTAGTCTAAAAGTATTTTGAATAAACACTTTGTGAAAGTGTGGAAAATGTTGAAGTCGAGTTTCAGTTTATTCAAATTTGAACGTTGGGTACATTGAATATAGTCCCAAAAAATAGTAGGATTTTTCATATTGGAGGGAAACCAAGTGGCAATTTAGGTTTTGGACCTGCTATAATTGTTGTTTTTCTATCTTAAGATATCTCGATCTCGAGGAGGTAGTGCATTGGGCCTATATCTATCATTTCGAATTCCTTCTGTTATGGCCATATTCAGCTAAGGACATGGAATAGTCCTAATATGGTAGACCGGCCCTCCAGTGTTCGAGATTATTGGCCACGCTTAGATTTAATTCCACTCCAATGCTGGAATATCAATCCACAATCTAGAGAGAACTATCAAACAGGGCGGATAGCTCAGTGGTAGAGCATCCCATCCGGTATGAGGGAGGTCCTGGGTTCGAATCCTAGTCTGTCCATCCATATGATTTATATGAATTTCTAACATGGTATCAGAGCCAAGTTAGACCTAACAGTTCATGGTGTCAAAGCCATGGTTAGGTGGCCCAAATTGTGGGGCAGGTGACAGCTAGGACCCCAACCAAGTGTGGCTTGAGGGGGGGTGTTGGAATATCAATCCACACTCTAAACAGAACTATCAAACAGGGTGGATAGCTTAGTGGTAGAGCATTCCATCCGGTATGAGGGAGGTCCTGGGTTCGAATCCTAGTCTGTCCATCCATATGATTTATGGATTTCTAACATCCAAGGCCTGTTGGTGACTAATGACCTTGAGAGGACCCAGACACTCTAATTGAGACATATGGAGTAGTGCATGTACGTGTGACCTGCATGGGGATTGCATGTGGTCATGCACATGATCCTACTCTCTATATATTGAGGTAGTGATTATCCCGTCGACGACTTTGGTCTAGGTCAGTTGAGCTCTCTTCTCCTCTTGCTATCACATGGTATGGCATGGGGGCTAAATCTGGGTGGTTTTGATCCACAGTCTCTCTTGTGTTTTCCTATCCTCATCTTAGGGGATTGTCCCTAGTGGTCTTTACATTGGTATCAGAACCCGACTAAGATGCAGTTTTGGATGGAATGGAGAGAAATTTCACATCAAAACGGAATTGGAACGCACTTGGATTCACATCCCCGGTGGAGTGTTATTTTTTTCAAGGGAAATTGGGTTTGGACTCACTGATTCATGAGGGAAGCATGCTTTTCAAGCTTGATGGTAGAGTGCTTTTCTCCTTGTTTGAATTTTTTTTTTAGAGCTACTGTGGATTAGTGAGGAATCCATTCTTATTTTTTGTAACCTTGAGAAAATTTTCATTTGGAGTAGAATGATTTGCATGAATAGATCCACTTTTTTTTGTCTAAATCTGTTTTTTGGACTGAGCAATTTGCATGAATCCATAATGTTTTGGACCGATTTGATTCAGATTAGTAGCAAAATGTTTGTTGATATATTGATGAGGAATCAATTTATCTTGGAAAATCAACTAATTATTGCTGGAAATCTAGAATTAAATGATTGCTTGTGGAGGATTTGAGAGATTAATCCTCTTGTGTTTCCTGCAATCTATGAAAAAAAACATTGAATGGAAATGGTAAGTTGCCTATTCCCTACAAAAAACATATAAGGATTGGAATAAGTGATGCATGCAGTTGAGACTCTGTGAAACCTTTCTTGGTTTGTTGCTTGCTGGCTTTTAAAAAAGTTTAGAGCTGTAAAACCCACAGTAACTCTTTTCCTTGTCTTCGGGACATTGATGCATGTTTCTGAACCTCTGTAAAATCTGGGTTGGTAGAGGTTAGAACCTTTGTTCAGTGCAAAGAGAAGCTTTAAGGGGATAGCAAGTATGCATGCAAACCTATTGAAAAAAGAAAGTGTAAACCTAGAAAAGCCTTCTGATAAGATGATACCATCTTTCCAAAACTTGTTTTCTCTGTCCATATTTTACAGAGATTTGTGTGAAGGTATGGTTGAATCCTTGTGTGTTTCAAGTCGCTGGAATCCTGAATTGAGCGTGGCCTCATTAGCTAAGAACATAGCTGAAATCTGTCCTAGAACGAGTGCGAAGTCAACAAAATACAGAATGTTGATTACAGTCGGATTGCGACCAGTTGAATCTGAGTTTGCTACTGACTAATCTTGAGGGCTAAAAATAGAGGTCAAAAAGGTTACTACGCCTATCAGAATGAACAGAATGTTAGTGATGGAAATCACGGTCACTCTTGATTACGCAGCCAAACCTTAATAGATGAAGCGCCAGAAAAATAATTTGTTGTGAATAGCTAGACAAATCATGTGTCGCAAATGATTCACGAAGAGTTCGACTGTGCTCGACTGATAATTAGTCGCAAAAGATTCGCGAAAGACAAAACTAAATGTTAGTCGTCTATTACCAAAATGAGCAACTAGAAAGATCAAACAAAATGAATAATAAACATAGCAATATTAACACAGATCTAGACACAGAACAAAGAACTATTACCAGATTAAGTATATCAAGTATACATGTCGCAATATTAACATAGATCTAAACGCAGAACAAAGAACTATTATCAGATTAAGTATATCAAGTATACATGTCAATAATGCGGTAGAGCACAAGACAATAGCGGATGAAACCGCGTGCTCTACGAAGCTTGTTCAATCTGTAAAGGAATGAAACCTTACTACTGACAATGAAGAATTGATTCACAAGGCATCTACTTCGTCTATCTCTCTGATAAGCTTCTGATGCTAATTTACATACACTTGATCTTCAATCAATGATCTCTGATCAATCAATCTCGTCTCATAATCCTACTAAATACACAGATGGTATTCAATATATATACATAATGTTATAGGTGTGCAGATGAAGAAAGTACAAGGTGGATGTGTTGTCTATAGGAGATCGTGGGTGGTTGCAGTCGTTGTCCAGTCCGTTAGCGCAGCTGCATGGGGTGAGCGTGAAAAGAGCGTGACGTCAACCTTTGTTTTTCGTCTTTTCATCGCCTGTGAGAATTTACTTGTTAATATGCAGACTATGCAACAACGCGAGTAAATATGCAGCATGAATGGAAGCAGATTAAAAATGGGATTTAGGAGAGTAGATGAAATAAATCCAACACCCCCCTCCTTAATCTGGATCCGTGAATGCCTTGATCTTAAGACTAAGCAATGCACAAAATTTATTGTGTGTATTAACACTAAGTGCTTTCGTGAATATGCCTGCAACCATGTCCTATGTTCTGCAGTATGTTAAGCTTACGTCCTTGTTGAGAACTTTGTCCCTGATGTAGTGATATCTAATTTCAATGTGCTTACTCCTAGAGTGAAATATAGGGTTGGCCGATAAGGCAATAGCACTTTGATTATCACAAAATAAGATTGTAGGGCTATACTGATTCAGATTAACATCTGGCAGTAAATTTCTCAACCAAAATGCTTCCTTGATAGATTGAGAAGCAACAATGTATTCTGCTTCTGTAGAAGAAAGTGCGACAAAGTTTGCTTACGACTGTTCCATGAGATAGGACCGCCGTTGAAGAAGAATGTAAATTCAGATGTGGATTTACGATTGTCTACATCTCCTCCCCAGCTTGCATCAGAATAACCACTGAGCTAATGAAGATTGTCGTTGCTGACATCTCCATAGCAGATGCACTGGTCCATGGTAGCTCGAATATATCTCATGACTCGTATGAGAGCCTTCCAATGGGTAATGCCAAGATTAGCCATATATTGGCTGAGTGAGCTTACAACAAAAGAGATATCTGGTCTTGTACAGACCATTGCATACATGAGAGATCCAAGTATCAATCAGTAAGGATACTCTCTCATTTGCTCCTCTTCCTGTTTGGTCTGGGGACATTGGTCCTTTGATAGATGCAGGCCTGGATCCATTGGTGAGTGAGCTAATTTACAGCTCATCAAATTATATCTGCTAAGAACGTTGTTAAGATATCTTTGTTGAGTGATGTAAATCAGTCGCTTTGCTCAGTCTCTGTGGATCTGAATTCCTAGACAGAAGTGAGCTTTGCCCAGATCAATCATGTCGAACTCTGAAAACAGCATCTGTTTCGAATCCTTGACCAGATTGGTATTGTTGTTGAAGAGCAACGTATCATCCACGTATAAGGTGATGATAATGAAGGATTGTTGCACTGACTTGAAATAGACGTTGCAATCAGCAGTGCTTGGGTTAAATCCTTGTTCAATGAGGAATGTGTTGATCCTCTGAAACCAAGCTCTAGCAGACTATTTCAAGTCGTATAGTGCTTTGTGGAGTTTATAGACATGATTCTTTGTCCCTTCCAAAATGTATCCTTTGGGCTAAATCATGTAGATATCTTTTTGTATAACTCCATTCAAATAGGCTGTTTGTACATCAAGTTGATGCACTTCGAGGTCAGCAGCTGTAGCATAAGATAGGAGCATTTGGATCGACGAATGTTTGATTACGGGACTAAAAGTTTTGCTGTAGTCAACATTGGGAATCTAGGTGAATCCTTGTGCTACCAGTCTTGCCTTCCTTCGATCAATTGTTCCATTGGAATTGTATTCGATCTTAAAGATCCATTTGCAATCAATGATATTGCAGCCAATAGGAGCTTCGACTAGTGACCATGTCTGGTTCTTGATCAGAGAGGAATACTCTCTGTCCATAGCTTCTCTCTAGAGATCGGAGTCTGGTTGGCTAAGTGCCTCTTCGACTGTCGTCGGTTCCTGTATCAAGAGACAGACAGACTCTGGAGTATACCTTGTGGGCTGTGTGCGCACTCGGCTTGATCTTCTGGGAGGATTTGACTGATGAACCATTTCTGGGACTTGTTGCTGGGTAGCAGCAATATCTTCGTCTGATTCGTTGTCTCAAAGTGGGTCGACACTAGACACGCATGAGCCAGAAGCTCGGACTGTCTGTCAAAAGCAGGTGATGAGGGTTCTTCTTGAGCAACATCCTTGCCTTTGAGGTCGACGAACTGATCCTCGATGAAGACTGTATCTTGGCTATACAAGATTTTCTGGGTATCGGGATCATAGCTTATAAGTATTATCAGATGAACTATATCCGATCAGTATGGTCTTGAGACCTTGGAAGTCCAATTTCTTCCTCGTGTCTTTTGGGATCTGTGCGTAGGCAATGCACCCAAACACTCTTAGGTTCTTCAAAGAAGTCTTAGATCCTGTCCACACCTCGTGGGGTGTCTTGCCTGAGAGGGCCTTGGTCGAACATCTGTTCTGGATTTGTAGTGCAGACAGATTCAGCCCAGAATCTCGTGGGCAACGATGCATGTGATAGCATACATTTGGCAGTTTCATCCAGGGTACGGTTCTTCCTCTCGACTAAGCCATTAGCTGAGGACTATAAGGAGTGATGAATTGCTGCTCAATGCCTTGGCTTTGGCAGTACTCCTTAAACTTAATAGAGATATATTCTCCACTGCTATCTGACCTGAGGGACTTGATCGTCCTTCTAGTCTCCTTCTCTGCACGCTCCTTGAAGATTCTGAAGCAATTGAAGGCTTCTGATTTCTTCTTTATAAAATACACCATTTTCCTTCTGGAAAATTCATCAATAAAGGTTATAAAATACTTGGCATCCTTCAGCGAAGGATTTCTCATCGGGCCACAAATATCTGAATGTACAACATCTAACAATCCTCTAGCAACATATTGATGGCTTGATTTGAATGGTTTCCTAGTCTGTTCACCAACTAGACAGTCTTGACAGACAGGTAACTCGACTTTTTTGCGAGGATAGTCAAGATCAAGAACAATAGATTGTCTAGACATTCGTTGTACAACAACATGATTTAGATGACCAAGTCTATAATGCCAAAGTAAACCTTCATTTGAATGAATAGAAGTACTGAGAGCCTGACTAGAGGCAGAAAAACAATGACTTAATTTGTACAAGTATCCATGCCTCTTTCAGAGTGCTAGGATCTTGCCTGTCCTA
Source organism: Diphasiastrum complanatum (assembly GCA_029204225.1). Lineage (NCBI taxonomy): Eukaryota > Viridiplantae > Streptophyta > Lycopodiopsida > Lycopodiales > Lycopodiaceae > Diphasiastrum > Diphasiastrum complanatum. The sequence continues at coordinate 29,486,420 of CM055095.1, forward strand.
TCAACCACTTTACACAGATCACATTCAAATTTTACTCTGTGTCCTAGATCTGTGATTCTGCTTACAAAGAGCAAATTTGTAGATAAATTTGGTACATAAAGGACTCTATAGAATAGCTTAGACTGATCATTAGCAAAGATTAATCTTACAATGCCTTCACCTTTAATAGCTTGTGTGCTATTGTCACCAAGGTGAACATATTTCTGGGTACTGTAAGGTGTATATGACTCGAAACAACCAATAAGGCTAGTCATATGCTGAGTGGCTACGAAATCCAGAAACCAAGAACTGTCACCAGATGCTCCTTGATGACTGGTCATGAAGGCATCATGATCCACTTCTTGAATAGGCTGTGGAGCTTCTACAGCTACATTTGCCACTTGAGTCGATTGCCTCTTGTTGTTGTTCTTTGCTTGAAGTATCTGGCAGTCTTGTATTTCGTGGTTGTTTCGCTTGCAGTATCTGTAGAACAGCTTCTTCTTTGTCTGCAGATGCGACTGTTCCTTGTGTTGAGCTGGTTTCTGGTCTGGCTTTGATTGCTTTGGGCCTTTCTTCTTCTTCTGCTTTGTTGTGCTCTTGTTGGTGTATAAGGCATGAGAATCAGCTGAGGAACTTGAGGCTTTATTCCTCTGCGTGTCTTCCTACAACAACATAGTAATGACTCTCGAAAGAGTCAATTCTGGATGAGTCGTGATGATCATCACCCAACTGTCGTAAGAGCTTGGCAAGCTTGTAAGCAGCTGCATCACTGCGTCTTGATCGTCTATGACAGAATCGACAACGGCCATTTGTCTTAGTAGGTTCTTGAATTGATTAATGTGATTATGCAGAGAATCACCATTCATCATCTTGAGGGAGTAGAATTTCTTCTTGAGATGTAGCTTGGAAGCTATATCTCGCACTTCGTATAGTGTGCTCAAGATGTCCCAGACTTCTTTCGATGTTTGAGCCTCGGATACGTGGCCGATCTAGGTATTCATGATGCTCAATAACTGATGTTGGAATCCCTTTGAGATCTTTATAAGTCCAAGCAAAGTAATCTTGATACTTAGTAAGCAATTTCCGTAGCTCTTGAAATTGTTCAGGTGTAAGTTGTGCTCCAACTTGTAGAATATTTTTTGATTCTCCTGGTCCAGCAAGATTCATAGGTTGCACATCCTAGCTGGGCCATCGTAGATATCTTTTGATTCTAGCACTTGTTCTTCAAGTTCACAATGTGCTTTTGGTAACATAATAATCAAATCATCCAAAGTATAGCGTTTGAAATGCTCTAGTATATGATGTTATATTTCATCTGATTTCTCTTTTTCAAAAGGATTAGTCTTGGATCTTTGTTTAGCTTTCTTAGCAGGAATCGATCGTGAAGGCGATGAATTCTTGGACGGTGATGTCTTGTGAGAACTTTGACTTGAAAAATCATCCTTGACTTTCTCTTTACATTTATCCAATAAAGGTGTCCCATTCTTAGAATCAACCTTTTGAGGTGGATTTTCTCATTTCAGAATCGTATTATAATGTTGCTTAGCCTGTTTTTTCGTCATTGGTCCTATAATCTTGTCGTCCTTCAATATAACTACTTTTGGCGATTTTATTGTTGGTTTATCGGCAATATCTCCTACTCCAAATCTGGTAGGATCCATGTGATTTAGAATTTGCTCATCGGTAAGTTCTGCATTGTCATCATAAGTCAAGGCGTGACTCACATGAATGAGTTCATCTTCAATCGGATCTGGTATGGATTGCGTTGATATCCAAGCTACGTTCATCATGCTCAATGGAAAAGTGATCGACGTATCCAAAGTTCAATTCAGTAATGAAATCTCGCTCAAGTCGGACTGATTATCTTGTTGACAATTATAACCTGTTGTACAATCAATTGTTGCAAGAGCTTGAATCCAGTCGACAGTATCGGTTTGAGAGTCATAATGAACTCTCCAATTTTTTACTGGTCGATCACAAGTATGATCCGTTGTTGATGAATCATCATCCCCTTTTTGGACTACTAGTTTGATAGTCCAATTGATTGGATCAACTTTGACTGCACGCTCACAATTCCCAAAAGTGATTTTCACGGTACCCCAATTATGAACTACTTGCGCAACTCTTAACCATGGATGTCCTAATAAGATGCGGTAGACATTTGGTGTGTCAGGTAAGTCCATTAATACAAAAGTAATGACAAACTGAACTCTAGCAATTTTAACAGGTATGTCTTCAACCATTCTTCGCGGACGAACTGTCATTTGATCAGCTAGCTTAATGGCAAAAGTCGCAGGCTTAATCTTTGTAAGGCCACACTGTGCACATAGCTTTGTTGAAATCAGGTTAACTCTTGAACCTCCATCTATTATAGATGTTTCTTTAGAAAATTACTATGTTGTATTGGCAGAGTGATGTCTCTTTGTTCACTTTCCCATGCCGCTCTGAAATGGAGCACTTTGTTAGATTCTTCGAATCCAGCACAAAAATGTGGCTCTTGATGGACTTCTGGTTCGATCTGAGTTACCTTCTATGCTAATACTTTCTTTGTTTTTAGCACCAACTTCAAAAAATTCTCCCAATGTAATATTCATCTTACTAGACAGAATATTCATGAGTAACTCTGTTTGCGGCGCTTTCGGTTCAGTCATCTTGAAGGGTTCTTCATGATGATGCAACTAAGTATTAATATTCATTCATGGATTATTTGGTGGCTGCACAGGTGAAGAATGGACTTCGGCTACAGTTTTAGCGGCTTCAAGTTCCTCTTCTTCTTGCAAATGTTTAATCCACTGCCTCATATCCTGATATCTCCTCTTTTTTGCATGAGATTTGGATAGATCCTAGATGTTGTTGATATATCAGTTGATGGTATAGAATCAGCAGGTACTGGATCTACTATAACTTTTTTTTGCTTTTGAGCTCTAGTAACCACCATCAAGGGTATACTTGGTTCAGGTCTTTGCTTGATTGTTATCAAATTTATAGGAGCTATAACCGGTGGTGGCTTTGGTCTTGCTAGACACTCCTTGTAGCAATGTCCATAACCACAGTCTCTATAGAATGATATAAATTTTCTTTGTTTGGACATTCTACAACTCTGTGATTCTCTCCACATGCAAAGCATCCAAGCGGTGCTCTGATCCAATTTCTAGATGCTTGTTGTTGTGCGACAACATAGATAGCATACTGATCTGAAGAACTCTTCTCATGATCATTACTGTAATCCCATTGCTCATTTCCTCTATAAGGTTTTGGTTCCATTAGATTAGCAGGAGGAGTAGGTTGTGTTGGTGGAGCTGGTAAAGCTAGTTGCTCCGGATTTTCCATAATGGGGTTCCCGATATCCCATCTAGGCATATCATTACTGAATAATCTGAGGATTAAAGTGGCAATAAGTAGTCTCATGATCAGGTCAATTGCACAGATGGCAAACACTGGTTTCTATTGGTTTTTTCAATTGTGGACATTCATTCGTTGTGTGATTGCACGTACAAATGGAACACCAAACATTTTTCCTGGTAGGAAAAGTCTTAGCAAACTTCTCAGGGTCCTTGTTTGTTTTTCATGGAAATCTTTCAAGGCTTTTATCTTTCATCAAATTGCAACCGCAACTTTTCCATCTGTATCTGCTGATTTTTTCCAAGTTTTTCGAACTCATTGAGCATCATCTCTGCAGTAGCATTGATATTCGTTGATGCGATAGTGGTGGATGTTGTAGTGGTCTGCCCTGTTGTATAAGACAACAAACCTATATTCGTCTCATCATCTGAATCTTCGTTCTCTTCTCGTATCGCATCGTCTATAGAATTTTGCAAAGTTGCGTACTCATTATGGCGTTTCAACTCACGTCTGATCCTTTTAGGAAGACCTACCAAAAATCACATAATCATGGCATCTTCATTAATCAACTCAGGTACGCACTCAGATCTGAGGTGTTTAATTTATTGTAATCTCATACCATTTTTTGCTTTTCCATTTTGATTTTACTTGGAAGTAAAAAAGAGTCTTCCATGAACTTCCGAGGTCTGAACCGTGTGATAAGGGCTTGTTTTACAGTTTCCCAATCTGTACGCTTAGTTTCATCTTGATTATAATACCAATCTTGTGTTGCACCCGTTAAGGCCATTGGAAATAGCTTAAGTTTATCTTAAGAAAAAACTTCGTCATAAACTTCACAAGATTCTGCATAGATTTGGAGAAATCTAATTGGATCAGATAATCCATTGTACTTGGGTAGATCCAATCGGGATGATCTTCTAACAATGATTGGATTTACTTCTGGGGGAGCAGCTCCAGGAGCAGCCATTTTTGCAAATTAAATTAATTAGACAATGAGATTGCATCTAGATTTTCAATCAGATTCTATCCCAGTTTAGAGCTGAAAAATTTCTTTCACTTGACAATATTCAAATTTTTTATTTTCAAGAAATAGATCTGGATCAAGTGATTGAAACTTCTAAAAATGATGAATTCTCAGAATTAGAATCAAATTGTAATAGAATTATTCAAAAAATTGGTCAGAGGCTTGATTTGGAAAATCAAAATTAGTATTGGTGAATGTTTCCGAGGCTTGACTCGGTGAAGGTTCTTCAATGCTAATTTGGATAAAAAAAATCTATGATCAGGCTACTTTCTAACGAATTTGGTACAAATAACCTTCGCCGAACTCTCAGATAATGAATCTGACTCAGATAAGTCTAGGCGTAGATTTCTTATGCACAAAAATATGGTTTTTGTAGTTTGGTGAGGGTAAAAATAGAGATTTTCCTAGAATCTGATAAAATTAATGTTTGTCGAGCTCAAAAATAATAACTTACTATAAATAAAATCTTTCGAAGTTTCAGCAATGGTTTTGGTGAAGGTTACAAATGTAATACTGCTATGTTTGCAAAAGGGAGACTTTTTTTTAACAAAAATTAGACAATATGACATGTAGCCTCTGCTTATCGTTCGCCGAACTCACTGATGAACCAAATTCGTAAGTCAAATTGACACAGACTTTGGCGAAAGTTCTTTTTGGAAATTGAAATTTTTTCAAAAAGCTGTTAAACTCTTCACGAAAATTTACCTATTTCGAGATGAACAGACCGACAAAGTTGGACAAAATACATGCATTGGGAGAGCAGCTGGCATGGCAAATTACAGTTTTTGAGAAAACTTCGGAATCAATCAGGAGTTATGTGGCCAGCCCTTGCCAATTGCGGGTCGATCCCTATTATGTGCCAATGCCGAGAAGGAATAAATGAAAAGATTTGGGATTGGCTATGAACAAAATCACAATCCATATGCCCAATTGGCCAATCATCCATCAGCCCTAACACTGGACAATATCAGTGGATTTCCACCGGGCTTTTTAAGCGTACTAGTGAGAGTATGTCCACTCTCCAGATCCAACAGTGCGACAATCGACACTGTTTGCAAAAGATCTAACTCTGTTGGCATCAGTGGCAACCAGATTGAACGATTGCCTCCCTCCTCTGGCATTCGATCCAAATAAGCGGATGGCCTCAGACAATAGAAAAGATCAGTTGTCGGTTGCTCATTTATATTTTCATGCAACAACGATGGGAGGCTCCTGGGAATCTCGCTTCACATCTTGGACGATCTCAAAGTGGATTGCAGGAGCCCATCGTTGTTTTTTGCCCCATAATTTGGATTTTAATACTGCCCGCCTCGACTTTATAGAATTCAAAGGGCATAGGGCTCTGGGGCATTTCAAAAAATTTGGCAGTCCCAAGGGGGTCGGAATCATCAAACATATCCATGAAATACTGCGTGTTTGGTGATATAGCTTCGGTGTGTGGGGGTGAGGCAGCCTAAGCAGCTGTGATGGGAATGGTAGCCCCAATGGTCACAGACAATCCTTGTGTGGAAGTAGAGATGAGGGAAGCATCAGAGGTGGGGGGAATACGAAGTTCAGTGCGAACAGCAGCAGGGGGCAGAAGGCGTTGTATGCCTAGTACGACGTTGTGACGCGGAAGGCGAGTCAGAAACGATGATTTCGCTGCGTGGACGACGTCGACTATGTGAACTGGAGGCCTGGTGGGATGATTCGGCCGGTTTTCTACTGATTCTTCCCAAGTTTCTCGAACTCATTGAACATCATTTCTGCAATAGGATTGGCATTCGTTGATGCAATAGTGGTGGATGTCATAGTAGTCTGCCCTGCTGTATAAGACAACATACTGATATTCGACTCATCATCAAAATCTTCATCCTTCTCCCGAATTGCATCGTCCATAGCATTCTGCAACATTGCGTACTCATTATGGCGTTTCAGCTCACGTCTAATCCATTTAGGTAAACTTGACAAAAATCACATAATCATGGCATTTTCATTAATCAGCTCAAGTTCGCACTCAGATCTGAGGCGTTTCACCCTTTCAATGTAATCTCGAACCATTTTCCGCTTTCCCGTTTTAATTTTACTTAAAAGTAGGAATGGGTCTTTCATAAACTTTCACGGTTTGAAATGTGTGATAAGGGCTCTTTTAACAACCTCCCAATCTATACGCTCAGTTTCATCTTGATTATAGTACCAATCTTGTGCTGCGCCTGTTAAGGCCATAGGAAACAGCTTAAGTTTATCTTGGAGGAAATTTTCGCCATAGACTTCACAAGATTCAGCATAGATCTGAAGAAATCTAACTGGATCTATTAATCCATTGTATTTGGGTAGATCCAAACGAGGTGCTCTTCTAACAATAATAGGATTGGCTTCCTGAGGAGCACCTCCCGGAACAGCTCTAGGGGCAGCCATCTTTAGAGATTCAAATCAAGCAAACAATGAGATTGGATCTAGATTTTTCAATAAAAAACTATCTCAGATCAGATCTGCTAGATCTATTCTACTTTTTAAGAATCTGATTCTATATCGTGAAAAAGATTTCAAAATTCAATCAATCGATACTTCTCAAAAAATGATAAATTTCTCAGAATCCAAATCAGACTGTATCAGATTTGACCCAAATTTTGACAGAGACTTGATCTGAAAAATCAAAGCCTTAAAATAGTACTAGCGAAGGTTCACTAGGCGAAGGTTGACTCGGCAAAGGTTCAACAATGCTATTTTGGAAAAAAAAAAAAACTCTCTGATCAATTTTCTGACAATTTTTTGGGAAATAACCTTCGCCGGACTCTCAGATGCAAGATCTGACACAGATAAATTTTGAATGGGTTCTCATTGTTTTTTAGAAATGAATAATTAGGGAGGTAGAAATGGACTAATAGGATTTTGAGGCCAACGTCCACCTCTCTACTATAAATAGTGCCAAACTCGAGTTTGAAAATCATGTTCATATCCTCATTTCAATACAAGCAGATTGGTTCTCTTATAGAACAGATTTGTGAATGTTCTTGCTCTCTATCTCTTTTCCTCCATCTCTCATGATTTTGTTATATTTGCTAATTGTTGGATTTGAATGTTATGGGAATTGTTTTTTTGTGAGAGATAAGGAGTAAGTTATCTTCATTGTGGATCGTAGGGTTAATGGTGTACTATTAATGCTTAGGGTTAATGGATGTTAGAGTTAGATGTGAATCTTTCATTCATGCTGTAAAAGATATGCTATCGCTCTCACGAGATTGAACCTCCACGTGACGACTAACTTCATCTCTTTTCCAGCATTGCTTGGATCTACAGATTGAAGGGCGAACATTCCTTCCCAGTCTGATTCAATGTGCATAGGTGTGATTCAGGTCTATCTACTGCCAGGTCGACGAAGAATAATACAAAAAATAGACGGGTTTTTAGAAGATCAGTTGTCATATTGTCATATTTTTGCCAAAAAAGTCACTTTTTTGCAAAAATACCAGTATTACTCTTGATCATAGAAAATCTTGATTTTGACCCTCACAAAACTATAGAAACTGTACTTTTTTGTGTCAGAAACCTTCGCCGGTGTCAAAATATCTACCTTCACGTGTGCAATCAGGTTGTCGTTCCGTGACAGAATCAACGTGTCATCTACATAGACACCGACTATGATGATCTTCCCGTATATGACTTTCACATAAATGTTGTAGTCAGTCATTAAAGGTTGGAAGCCTAAGGATCTAAGTGCGTGATCCATCTTCTTCTACCATTGTCTGGAAGACTGTTTCAGTCCATAGATGTTTCTATGCATTCTGTAGGCATAGTCGACAAGTGACTCACAGGAAAAGCCTAGTGGCTGGTCCATGTATACCTCTTCTTTCAGCTCCCCATGCAAGAAGGCTGTCTTCTCGTCTACAATGTGGATTTTTAGATCATAGGCAGTTGTGTATGCAAATAATATGCGTAGAGATGTGTGCTTCACAACAGGAGAGAATGCCTGTGTATAATCAATGTCATACCTCTGTGAGAAGCCTTTTGCAACTAGTCTGGCTTTGTATCTTAGTACATTGCCATCTAGTCCATACTTATGCTTGTAGACCCACTTACACTTGATAGTCTTTCTGTCGGCTGGTAGTGGCTCGAGAGTCCATACCTCGTTTTGCTTCATTATTTTGTCTTCCATGGCCTTGATCCACTTGTCCTTGTCTGGACTGTTGATGTCTTCTTTGTAAGTTTGTGGTCCATCACTGAATCCACAGAATTCTTCTTGAGTACAAGATGAGCTAACTATCCTTCAAGATAGTTAAGTTAAGTTAAGTTAGGGGACTTGTCTATAAGTAGCCAAGAGACATCATTTTGTGAATCTTTTGGCTCATTTGCAATTAAGACAACTAGGAGCTCCATCTCCTCTTGCTCCTTTGTGAATGTGAGCCTTGGGATCTTGATCTTGCTAGGTCTCATGTGCTCCATCACATGAATTTATGTACTCCTAACCCTCTATTATGGAATCCATCTCCTCTTGAGCTTCACTTTGATATGAGCTTTGTGGTAGCTTGTGGTTATTCTTTATCTTTGGTTCTCTTCATCATAGGTGTGGTGGTTGCCTCCTTGTTCTAGCTTGCTTGGCTTGGATTGAGAGGTATGGCACATGACATTTGATCAAGACAGCTCGAGCAGATCTGGAGAAATTCAAGAAGAAGCATCATTGCATCTTGGTCGACCAAACGTTTGCAGATCCTCATGGACTCGGACAGTTCCTGAGAGGTATACACCTCAATGATTATGGACTTCATCAGAAGAACCAGAGAGCCTAGTCGAAGCAATTAACAAGGATGTTGTGAAATGGCAAGAAGCTATGGAAACCGAGTACAACTCACTTTTGACGAACCAAACCTGGACACTGGTCGACTTCCCCACTCACAAGAGAGTTATCGACAACAAGTGGATCTTCAAGAAGAAGATCAACTCTGATGGTTCCATTGCTAAATGGAAATCACGGCTGGTGGCTAAAGGATTCACTCAAGTCCAAGGAGTGGACTATAAAAAAATTTTCAATCTTGTCGTCAAGATGCAGTCAATCACGACTCTGATTACGTTAGCAGCCATAGGAGACCTCGGAATACACCAAATGGATGTCAAGGCAACATTTTTCAATGACAACGTCGAAGAGGAGCTGTATACCTTCCAACCGGAAGGATTCGAAGTCAAAGGCCAAGAGCACAAAGTGTGCAAGCTACACAAAGCAATCTACGGTCTGAAATAAGCCGCAAGAGCATGGTTCGATAGAATCAACTCTTATCTCATTCAATTGGGATTTGCAAACAAGTCAACTGACTGTAATGTTTATTCAAAGCTTATAGGCACCAATTCAGTTCACATAGCTCTTTACGTAGATGATGCATTTATTTTGTCTAACGACACTTCTCTTTTGCACACTACCAAGAGTGATCTGTCAAAGGAATTTGACATGACTGATTTAAGAGCTGTCCATTCTTTGTTAGGAATTCACATTACTAGAAATAGGCTTAAGAAGAAGATCTATCTTAGCCAGTAGGCATTTTAAAAAAGTTCCATATGTTTGATTGCAAACCAGTTGATACTCCAATGGATCCAAGTATAGTATTGACTAAACCTACTTGTATTGATTCTGATAGTGAAGTACTCGACATAGCGAAGTACCCTTATCATTCACTAATAGGATCTTTGATGTATGCAATGTTGTGTACTAGACCAAATTTAGCATACATTGTTAGCATGTTAAGTCAATTCATGTCTAATCCTAGGATCTCTCATTGAAAAGCATTAAAGAGAGTAATGAGATATATTCAGGGAAGTTTAGATCACATTTTATGTTATAATGGAAATGCAATCGACCCACTCGTCCTGCGAGACTACTCCGACTCAGATTGGGGAGGAACAGTCTCTACGAGAAAATCTACCTCGGGTTCTGTTTCTATCTGGCAGGGGGACGGATTTTGTGAATAGGAAGCAAAAATCAGTTGTGTTTTTTTCGACCGAGACAGAGTACATTGTAGCATGTCAAGCTTGAAAAGCTGTATGGATCAGGTTATTACTTCACGATTTACATCACACTCGGTTCAATGCTACCACCATTCTGTGTGACAACTTGAGTTGTATTTCACTGTCACTGAATCCCAGATTTCATGGCAAATCCAAGCACATAGAAATCCAGTATCATTTCATTCGGGAGAAAGTTTTCTTAGGGCAAGTGATCCTTCAATACTGCTCCACAACAAAAATGGTCACAGACATATTCACCAAAGTGCTTTTCAGGATCAAGCACCAGAAGTTCTTCAACATGTTGAACCTAACGAAGATACCAAGGCACCAACCGTGACCTTAAGGGGGACTGTTGGAAATTAAGCCCACAGTTGTCTCCTTGGTGAATGACTAATTTCTATTTCATGATTCTTCCTGCATGTTTATTGATCATTGATCTAGGGTCAGGTGAAACCAACTTTGGTCCTACGTCTGCTCATCTGATACCTGCAGGAATCACAAATTTAGACAACCAATTTATTTGAAGAACATCTACAACGGGCTTCCGGCTGATCTCCAGCAAAGGGTAGCCAATCTTGTCATAATTTAAAGTTCAGATGTTAAGTTTAATAACTTGAAGTATTGAAGACTTGGCCATCTTCAAGGACTTCCATAAACTAGCATTTAGAACAAGTCTGCAGAAATACATTACTTTTGCAATAGTCTACAAAAATACTCTAAGTGTCGCGACAGTCTGTAGAAATGAACTATGTTTTCCATAGTGTCGTCTTTCTCGCATTTTCCCGAAATGCGAAACTAGCATAGTTTAATAGTTTAAACTATTTTGCAACAATTCAAAAGTATAAATGTTTTTAAAACCTTCAGCCTTTTTGCATTCTCCTGAAAAATGTGAAGAGAGAGAAAATTCCCGAAGGTCATCTATTTTCATAAGTTAAACTGTCTTAAAGACACCTTTGCCTTTTTGAGAGCACCTTCGTCTTTTTAAGGGCACCTTCAGCTTTTTTGCAAAATCCCGAAGAGAGAAAAAAAATGTCGAAGGTCATCTATTTTGAACGAGGAACGTTCTCAGCCACTTTTCGAAATTTGCGAAGTGAAAAAACCACTTCACGTAAAATGCGAAGTGAGAGAATTTGCGATGTCCTCTTCCACGTCAACATTCCCTACGGGTTGACAATATACATTATGTATAGTTGTCACAAAAGCCATATACTTTCAAATACAACGGCTTACCTAAGGTGACAAACAATTAATGTAGTTAATACATGGATGTAATCTATAAATAGATCATCCCAGCACAGATTATATGAGACGCTCCGTCCATGAGACATATGATTTTGAGCCTCCTAGTTACATTGTCATTCTGGTTGTAACTGTCATTGTTGTGCTTCAGTGTAATATAGCAGCAATATGCTTTTCTATCTGTGTATAATGTAGATGAATGCTTATTGTGATTTGAATGCACTCTATCGCTGTTTGATCACGCTTGTTTACTCACTTTGATCAGAACACGGACGTCTACGACTCCTCAGTTTCTGATCAGATGATGGCTGTCTTTGACGCCTGAGGAACTCACGATATTATATAGATCTTGCAATCTATTTCAGAACTAAAACTTCATATTGAATCCATTTTTCAGGAATACCACACACAAACCATCTCTAATCTCTTTGGTGGACCGTACTCTCGTTTTTGTGAGTATGAACTAATTTTTAAGATCTTGTTGGGCAATTAGAACACTTAAAGTTGTGATTATATTTAGTATAAGCTTTCTATTAGACTATTTTTGCATCTAGCAGTTGATTGTAACGGGATAGTTGTTCCGCAATATTCCCGCTCTCTTCTCCGTTCGTGTTCTTCACACTTTTTTGCCCCATCATGATTAAGCCTTGTGGCTCTGATACCACTGATGGAATCTAGCAGGCTCTAATGATTTCTTATAAGCTCAGATAGAGCCTATCTATCGGTTAAGGCTATTGCCTTAGACCACAATCAGTCATCAATGCGTTGACGAGAGAGAGGTATTCACTTCTCACGAGCGAAACTAGCTAGTGCTAGAACTGTCTTTCTTCTTTGATACGCACCTCACTGAGTGTCAGGATTCTCTGCATATGTATATGTCTGTCTTTGATCCAATACATATATCATGCTGGATTAGATTACAAGATTGATTAGCTAAGTTTAGACTAAGCATCTGTTTAAGTACGTTTTCTATTGACGTTGCATGGCGGCGGTGGATCGTGATAGTTTGAAAAACTTCACGTCCGAGTAGCTGAGGTCCAATCGTTCGTCCATGCCCGATAGCTCGTCCTCACCCTGGCTTGCATATGGATACTCAAAAGTGTTGGCCTGACCCGAAGTTTCAACCTTCTGAGCATGTGGCAAAAAAGCCGAAAAGCCGAAGGTTGGCCAAAACAAAATCCTAGGTCATTTTAGACCTAGTGTCGCAAATTTATCAAAATACAAAAAATTTAAAAAATGTGAACTGTGCGACAAACAGTTCAAAAATGCAGACTGTGCAAAAACTAGTTAAAATATCCAGCAGTCTAAAAAGACAAGAAAAAATACTAAGGCTTTAAAGTAGAAACTTAATGTTTCTTCAAACTTCACCCCAAAAAGTGTTAAAATTGGCAAAAGCTAACTTGATCAAATCTTGTAAATACCATAATGACTTGTAAATATCATCATTGGACATGTGTGGAGCCTGTTCCCACGTGTGAAATCTATGCCTGAATCATTTAGATGGATCATACAGGTTGTACATCTCATTCAATTTGGGAACTAGTGGTTAAATTGGCAAAAAACTAGTTTAGTAGTATTATCCCACTTGGCAACATTCTAGTGGTAAAAAATGCTATATCACATGGGTAGGAGTGGTTTCCCACGTGTGAAATATCATGTAAAAAGTTCAAATCCATTGTATATACAAGTCAAATGTCAAATCTCAAAGATTGTAGGACCTATCTCCTAATTTGTAGGAATCTTGAAGGTCAACACTAGCCACCAATGATGATGTGGCAAATTAATGGAATCTTAGCCAAAGTGGATATGGATAAGCACTATGACCTATCTCACACGTGCTGGAAGTGGCTTAGAGAGAGTGTATCTAACATGCTATCAATATTAGGGACCATAGACACAAGCGAAAATAGAAAATTATGTATCACAACATTATCATGATCACAATTTGTGTATTCACATTCATTGATTTTTTGTTTGATGTCAACAAATCAAATAATAAAGTATAATTGCACCTGTGAACAATGTGATTTATATTACAATAATTTGCAATACATCATATTGTCTCACTTATTCATCTGCTAATTTCTCGTTATCATTTGTCATATCATCATGCGGCAAATACGCCAAGCCAAATGGGTCTATCTCTAGTTCTACCTATATATCTCCTATAGCTTCATTATTAATAAGTTGATCTTCACAAGTTGATGGCGATGACAACGACGAGAATGATCGAGAAGTTGTGAGGGCCAAAGTCTATCTATCTGGTGATGATGCATCACGTTCAATATCATCATTTGCTTGTGAAGCATGCACATCCTCTGAAAATGTGTCATTTTCTTCATCATCATGATCTTGTTCAAGTACATTAGTTAGTAGTGCCATGACCTCCATGACATCTCTATCCTCAGAAATTTGGTTACTTCAAGGAGCGACTAGAATCATGTACCACCATCTAGGATGTGAACGGTCAGGGTAATTGATCGATGTTACCATAAAGATTGACTCGTAATTGGTATCTAGATTATAATTGCTTGGATATACACACAATATATAGTTTTTGTCTACAGAAAATCATAAAAAGAGCATTGACTACTTGAACACATATACGTACATGCTCACATTGTTGAGGGAAAACAAATGTATCATTGTGATTTATCCAAAGTTTATGGTGGAGTCAATGGCAAAATAACCACTCTCATCTTTCCTCACAGTTGCATTGGGACCATCGCAAATAACCTTGAACCATTTGACATCAAATATGAAAAAGTTGAATTGTCTTTATCCAAATTCGAGGATGTCATTGATTGTCCCAGTAAATTGGTGTGAGTCATGTTTGCTCGACTCTCTTGGGTAAAATTTGCTATGATTCCATAGTCATGTGTGTGTATTTTTTTATTAATATGCTCTGTACAAAAATGTTGTCCATATGTCCACAATGCATTGTATTTTTTGTATTGAACGAGAAAGAACAAAATGTGTTAGAAAAATAACAAATCTTGATTAATGACATCATGTTCCAAGCTATACTACCTTATACATCACATGATATCAATCAAATACATAAAAATAGTTAAACATGTGAACGATTTACATAACTTACATGAAAATTGCACCCTAAATTCTCTCTCTCTCTCTCTCTCTCTCTCTCTCTCTCTCTCTCTCTCTCTCTCTCTCTCTCTCTCTCTCTCTCTCTCTCTCTCTCTCTCTCTCTCTCTCTCTCTCTCTCTCTCTCTCTCTCTCTGTTACTTTCCTATTGTTTGTTGTGGCTTGTTTAAGGGCATCGTAAAGCATTGTCCTTGGGTAGAAGGGCGAGCTTTGGCCCCTTCATATCTCAAAATCCACTTTTGTATTTCTTCGCTATTAAGAATACAAAAATTATTCACCTTCTCCCTGAAGGACTCGTTCATTCTCTTGATCACTCATTTTCCCTGAGGAACCTCCCCAACACGTTCATCATCTTTATTATCCCAAACATGAGGAATCAAAAGAGCTATGAGCACGGAACTTCGTGATATAGACCATGGATTCTTACACTAGCCACCCTTCCACCATGCTACCCTCAAGCCTTTCTCTTTGTCTTACGAAGCCTTTTAATGTTTTCATAAATCGCATAAGCTGCACATCCAAAGATCCGAACGTGCATCAGATTGGGCTTTCTGCCCCACCATAGTTCGTGTGGTTTCGTGTGAGGAACACCAGATTTGCCAATCCTATTATGGATGTAGGCGGCTGTAGCTACTGCTTCAGCCCATAGCACTCTGGTGCTTTCGAATAGGCCATCATACATCTTGCAGCTTCTATGAGGGTCCTATTTTTCCTTTCGACTACACCGTTGTGTTGTGGTGTATAGGATGTGGTCCTTCTATGAAGGATTCCACGACTGTTGCAGAAGTCAGCGAAGCAATTCGAGATATATTCTTCATCACGATCAGCTCTAATCTGTTTGATTTTGCTTCCTATCCCTTTTTCTGCCCAGTTCACATATTCTATGAAGTTGTCGAGTGCTTCCGACTTGTTATATATGAAGTAGATTGTTGCAAACTTGACGACCAGGTGACGAAACACACTAGAGGAAGACATGAAACAAAAAAAACAATTCGTGCTGCCAACTGGCAGCTCGACGAGCGTCGTGTATTGTACTTCACGCTCAACTTAAAGAAACAACGATAACAGAGAATAACTAACTAGTTGATTAGCATTAACTTGTCTTGTAATTATCTGATAAACTATCTTTTAAACTTCACACAGTGGAGATAAATACGCATTTAGATTAACATGAAAGATAGTTAAGGACAATAGAGAGAACGAAAAAGAATAGAAGAGAGTAGAGCTATGCATAAAAGTCTGTCAACAAGCAAAAACACAGCGACTAAGGTGAGTGTCAGGCCGCCAACGAGTGAAACACTGAACAACTCACTGAAAACACAAAAACAGAAAATACAATTGCTCTCTTCTCCACCTCATTATTCACGTTGTATTCTTGATTGATTCTATCATGATTTGTGATCTGTAGTCCCTTGCATAGGATCCAGAAAAGACAAAATTCCGCACAAAATTTTTACATGGTATCAGAGCCCAGGTTATTACTACATGATATCCGAACAGTGATTCTCTAAGACAACACAATATGGCTACAATGATCCAGACGAGAATAGCAATCAGTCTTGATGGCGAAAACTACAGAGTATGAAAATTCAAAATCAAAACACTTCTGAAGGATAAAGGCATCTGGTCAGTGACCGAACTCACAAAGGTGCAGCCTCCAGAGGGAGACCCAAGGAGAGCTGAGTAGATCAGAATAGATGAACATGCAATGGCGATCATCGTTTTGTCTATTAACGAAGAAATACTCATGCAGATTGAAGATTGTGAGAGCATCCATGAAGCATGAGAAAGACTAAAGCAGGAGTACGAAGTGAGGACTGCCGCTTTGGTAGTGCATCTTCACAATCAGGTACAATCTATGCAATGGGATGGCAACCAGTTGGATCAGCATGTTGAGAAGATCAGAACGATCTTTGCTCAACTCGCTGCATGAGGGCAGGAACACCAGGTCCCAGCACCACAATAGCTGATGTACTTCATAAAATCCTTACCTGCATCCTATCAGTCATACTGAGCCTACCAGATATGACATTCGAGAGAGCAATCAGTCTTGTTGCTGATGAGAGACTGATGAGGGACGAAGGAGAAGGAAGCAGTGACCAGGAGAAGGCCTTTTCACAAAGGGAAATAAGAAGAACAAACCCAAACCTAGATTTGACAAGACGAATACAAAGTTTTCGAGCTGAGGCAACGACAACCAACAAACATTCTCCTGTGATCACTGTCACAAGCCGGGACACGCAGCCAACAAATGCTGGTTTAACCCGACAATACCTTGCATGCACTACAAGAAAAAGAGACACTCTGCATACGATTGCAAATTCAACCTGAAAAGAAAAAATAAGGCCACCAATGGTGAAAATGACAAGCATTCGACTGCTCCTTGCATACGCAACTCAATACAATTTGGAAATTCACCAGATTGAAGTAAAGATAGCCTTTCTCCATGGAGATCTAGAGGAAGAAATCTTCATGAAGCAGCCTGAAGGATTCGAAGACCCCGACAATCGACAATATGTTTGTCGGTTGCAACGATGCATTTATGGTCTAAAACAGACATCACGATCTTGGTATAAGAAGATCGATAGTCTTCTGAAGTCTTTAGATTAATTCCTACACAACCAGACTGTAATGTCTATATAAAGAAAGTAAGAGTTTTTTTTGTGATTTTGATTATATTTGTAGATGACTCCCTAATGCTAGAAAATTCCTTGATGCTAATCAAGGAAACGAAGAGTCAAATTTCTAAAACTTATGAAATCCAAGATCTAGGAGAAGCAATAAAATGCCTTGGGCTGGAAATCAGAAGAAATCAAATCAAAAGAGAAATGCATGGGTCAGTCAGAGTACGCCCGCAAAAAGTGTTGAAGCAGTACCGAATGATGGACTGTAAAGAAAAAGCCACACCAATGATAGTTGGAGCCAGACTAACAAAATAGGATTGCCCAAATACAGATGAGAAAAGATGGAAGGTATATCCTACCAAAACCTGATCGATAGTTTGATGTACCTCACAATCTGTACCAGACCCAATTTGGCCTTCTCTGTCTATGCTTTAAGCCAATTCTCTTTGAATCCTAGCATGGCACATTAGCAAATGGCGAAACAAAATCTGCAATATCTGAACCGTACCCAAAACATGGAATTAAACTACAAAGCAGACAAAGAAGGCAAAGGATTCGAGTTGCAACACTACAATGATGCAAGTTGGGCGAGCTGCAAAGACGACAACAAGTCCGTGACAGGAGGATGTTCGATTGCGTGCGGAGCAGCAGTCAGCTGGACATGCAAGAAACAAACCCTGGTGGCTCAATCCTCATGTGAAGCTAAATATGTCACAGTTTCAAAGATGGCGAACGAGGTAGTATGGCTATAGATGATGTTGGAAGCAGTTGGCATACCACAAAGAGAACCATGCATGATGATGATGGATTTTCAAAGTGCCATATATCTATCCCAGGATCCTGTTTTTCATTCAAAGACAAAACATATACCTTTGAAGTACCATCACATTTGAGACTTGATCTCGAAAGGAGAGCTCAAGATTCAGTACATAAAATCTGAAGACATGATTGCAGATTTGCTCATGAAGCCGCTCGATTAACCACTCTTTGCAAGGCAAAGAAAAACAATTGGATTAAATATACAAAGTTGAAAAGTTCAAGAGGGAGTGTCAGAAATTGTGAACTCTTGCAACTTTGTCGCAAAGGTGATGAAGCGAAACGAAACGAAGGGTGAACATACCCTGAAGATCGAAAGAAAAGTATTTGAGATTTGGCCTGACGATCGGGTGACAAAACACACTAGAGGAAGACACGAAACGAAAGAAAACAATTCGCGCTGCCAACTGGCAGCTTGACGAGTGTGGTGTATTGTACTTCACGCTCAGTTGAAAGAAACAACGATAACAGAGAATAACTAATTAGCTGATTAGCATTAACTTGTCTTGTAATTCTCTGATAAACTTTCTTGTAAACTCCACACAATGGAGATAAATACACATTTAGATTAACACGAAAGATAGGATGAAGTGAGGACAATAGAGAGAATGAAAAGAATAGAAGAGAGTAGAGTTGTGCATGAAAGTCTGTCAATGAGCTAAACACAACAATTGAGGTGAGTGTCAGGCCGCCAACGAGCAAAACACTGAACAACTTACTGAAAATACAAAAACATAAAATATAGCTGCTCTCTTCTCCACCTCATCATTCGCGTCGTATTCTTGATTGATTCTATCATGATCTATGATCTGTAGTCGCTTGCTTAGGATCCAGAAAAGATAAAATTTCGCACAAAATTTCTACAGATGGTGCAAATCTTCGATTGTATGCTTCTTATAGACGCCATCATTGTGAACTATGTTTTTCATCTTGTTTCTGGCTCCTTGTTCTGAATGTATGATCTCATGGATTTGATAGCTCTTGTCAAGCCCCAATTAGTTAGGAAGCTCTGATACCACTGTTGAGTTAATAGATACATGAAATGAAACTGAAGCGGATTCTCGTTCGTGTTCGCACTCTTTGAACCTCTTTGCTCTTATGCAATTGATATGTATCTCAGCACGAAACAATCAGGTTCGTTGGACCCAGATAGAATTCAATTCTGACTGGTAGCTACTGCTTGCTAGATCAGATCTACAATCTTCCAGAGTGTAGACAGACACTGTTGACCTACGTTTTAAATTTGTTTAAACATTCAACAAGAATGACCCAGTGTGCGGAATAAAGATAAATAGTTGAACATGTACAGAAAATGATCAGACATCAAAACATTCGATATCATTCAAGATAAAAATAAGCATGTGCATAATAGCTACTATATTATCCATGATATTTACTAGAGCGTTGTGTGACAAACCCACCTAGCGCATCGACGCAGAAAATACTATGTCTCTCACAAACTATATCAGACAGTCTCAGTCCAAACTCTTGGACATCGGTTGGCAGTTCTATGCCTAGCTCACATTGGTGTTCAACCAATTTTGATGTTCATGTGTTTGATCTGTTTATATGGATAGAGAGAAAAAGGTTTAAGTTAATCAGTGATTACAAGAACGGCTGGTTAAGCACGTTTTAACGACACTCAGATTGTCATCGCCATTGTCTATGGAGGTGGTACTCCTCCTGGTAATTTGTTTGATCTTCTTTGTACTTGGAGCATGAAGATCTGTCATCTTTCGGTCTTCGGGTGTTTCGAGCTCCTTCGGCCTTCGAACTTTGGATCTTCGTCTTTGAGTCTTCGTTCGTTTGACCTTTGTGTCTTTCTTCGTTGAAACTGTTATGTAGCGGTTATGGTATGGGGCGGTTTCTGCCTGTGGGTAGTTCCTTTGTATTTCTGCAGATACAAAGACTTGTTGGTCCTTTCCGTGCATTTCTACACACATGAACTCAAAAGCTATCAAAGCTTTGTGGCTAGAAACATTAAATTTTTTCAGCCTTAAAGATTAAGAAATAAGTACACAAATATATGAAGCCCAAATATATGATGTACTTTTATGGCATGGGGACATTGGCGAACTTTTATGTACTTTTATGGCATGGGGACATTGACGAACAAGTCCATTATGTAGAGGGTGATCGGGTGGAAAGTATCGAGTGTGGCCCTCATAAACCATCTTACATAGATGTTGTAAATGACGTAATGTTCAAATCGAAATAAAATTTGTGAATACACACGAGATTTAATGTAAAAATCTAATAGAAACAATATCTTACCAAAACACTCTCCATATCCAAGAAAGTCATGCATCGTCCACATCAAAATCTCCTTCACCACAAAATCTCTTTGTTTGTGTGGTCTTGAAATATCAATCACTTGAACTCCTTCAACAAAATCTTTAGCTCATCTATCAAGGGAGCCATATACACATCCATATTTTTTGCCTTGTATTCTTTTTGGGATAAGAAGGGCAAGCATTAGGTTCTCCTTCTTGATACTCAGCCAAGGAGGAATGTTGTAATTCATGAGGACAACAGGCCAAGTGGACCATGATGTGGGGTGCAATCCAAATGGATGCACTCCACATCATGGTCCACGCCAACTTGCATTCACATGCTTCCATGCTAGACAATTAGCAGGGATATTCATAGTATCATCGGAGGAATGATTGCTCGAATGCCATGTCATAAGCTATGCTATGGACTTGCACTTGAACATATGATGTATCATGGGTATAATGGAAAAATGCATTACCACTTTGGCGGGTATGGTGTCTCCTTGTAGATCTTGTCTATAACGGTGTTCCCCACAGTGTGGACACATGCTTACCTCCTCAAACTCGTCTCGATATAGAATGCAATCATTGGAACATGCATGAATACTTTTGTAATCCTTGTTGATTATCGACTGGCAACATTTTCTTGGCTTCTCGTCAACACATAGCCATGGTGTTATTTGGAGGCAATATTTTTCTGAACAAACTGTCACAAAATATTCTTGTAGTTAGTTATAGTTTTGTACAACACATGAAATACAAAACGAAATTTGAATTTTATATATCAAAAGGCAAGCTCACCAAAATAACTCCACATGACACTCGCATCTGACCACCCGTATTTAGTTTGCAAGTTTAGAAGTAATAGGCAAACTCGGTTTGTGAAGAATGCATCCATCATGTCATCCATGCCACCTTCATGATCATGCATTGAAAATGGCATACCCTCGTGCACACTGTCTCCTCGAGACATATCTTGGTGCAAGTCCATATGTACACATGGAGACAATGGTGGCGCTTGTGCACTTCCACGTCTAAATCTTGTTGATTGCATGGCAACGTCTGGTTAAATTCTACGATGGTCATGTGAATGTGAGTCATCATCCTATAAAAGGAAGTGCAACAATGGTAAAAAACAATAAAAAAAATCTCCTCTAATCATGAGGATTGCCAAAAACATATCAGATAAATGTGTAATAACGAGCAATATTAATATTGTAAACATCAAATGCAATGAAAGCCTGATACATAGACTCTCTCTCAATCTGCCCATACATGCAAACACGTGACATGGTAATACGCTGCTCTCATCGTAATGTATATTTGCATCGTGTACATGGGCATACTATTCTCTAGTTAAGCCAAGCCTTTGATCCAATCTATGATGGTCTAGTCTCATCTAAAAAAGAATAATGTATACTCGCTATTTGTATCGGTCCACCTTCTCAAATATAAAACGAGATGATCATAAACAAATTAGAGAGCAACAAATGATGAACAATTTGAATACACCTATATTACTTACAAGGTTGTACATTTTACTTGCTAGGATCTTGTTTTAATGTTATCAGTTGATTCATTAGTATATACCACATAACCCGAAAACATCATTTCGTTGGCTTGTACTTCGATCCTATGTCCTAGAATTGAATCCTAAACCATAAACTCCAAACCCAAACCATACTATTTTTGGTAAATAGAATTTATATCTCAAAATTTCTATTTATTGAATTATGATATTACCCTTTAAGAAAAATATTTTTAACCAGTTGGTATCTCCCTTCACTAGATACTAGTCTGCAACTCGTTCACCTCCTTTTATTGATACCCACCTGGTACTAAAATTTT
This sequence comes from Diphasiastrum complanatum, assembly GCA_029204225.1. Classification (NCBI taxonomy): domain Eukaryota; kingdom Viridiplantae; phylum Streptophyta; class Lycopodiopsida; order Lycopodiales; family Lycopodiaceae; genus Diphasiastrum; species Diphasiastrum complanatum. Next base: position 29,508,643 of record CM055095.1, read on the forward strand.
TAGAAAATGACAATACCCTAAGCCGACAAGTATCAAAAATTTCGATGCCCACCCCACATTGGCTTGTACAGGACACGACATGCATATAGGGGGAACTTCAATACATTTGAAGAATCAAGCAATTTTAAAATTACTATTCTGTATGCCACTCTTCATACCTCCAAAGCCAAAAATTAATGTTGGGAAATACTCATGAGCATGGAATAACCCTCACAAATTTAAGCTTGTGAACTCACTATTTTGTCAATTGATGATTTTTAGAGAGCATTGCAAACCTCAGAATAATACTCAATTTGATAGTTTTTTTTAATAGGGTTATACCGAGGGATGTTCCGACAATGTAAAATACACTCACAAATTTCGAAATCATTGTCCCTTCCCACGACCTTTGAAAAAATGATGAATGGTAGGAACGATGTGTCTGTCTTCTTGTCTCCTCATTTTGATTCCTTTGGATTTGCCTTGATGCTTGCTCTCGATCTTTATGCTCTCATCCCTTCTTAATCTTGCTATGCTTCTTTGATTTGTCTTATTGTTTGCTCTCCCTCTTGCTCTTGTCTCTCTTCCTCTTGCTTTTGTTCCTCCTTCTCTTGCTCTTCTTCCTCCTCTTGTTCTTTATTCTCTTGCTCTTTTCTTTTTTGAAATCAAATGGTTGCACTAAAATCAGTTTGGAAGATTTGAAGTTTCGTGTTAATTAGCTAATTTGAGATTTTTCTAGCAATAAACTAAAGGACACTCAATGCAATGCTTTAAAAGCTTAAAGGGCTGCTTTGCATTTTGAGTTTTGTTGGCTTAAGCACAAAAATCAAAATGTCGATTCAAAGAAGAAAAGATTTAATGAAATAGTTGATGTTGAAGATGTTTTTATTGGCAACACTTTCTCTTTGATAGCTTGCATGTTTCTCTAGGTACTTCAACAAATGATAGGTATTCTCATGAGTACTAATTGTGCTATTCATCTAGCTAACTTTTATCTGTTATCTTAAGATACTTGAATCATTTTGTTGTTCCTATATTATAGTCACTATTTCACATTTTCACTCACCTAGCACTTGAATCATTTTGTAGTTCCTATATTATAGTCACTATTTCAAAAATGGACATAACTTCTTAATGCATGCATATATTTGGATTTCTTTTGTTCCCACAAGTTTATTATTACATACAATACCTAAATTGATTCCAAATACTCAACATCAAATGAGGGGCCAATGATGGATTGTTTAACTCTAGAATATAATTAAATATTAGGGTTTTGATCGACCACCACCCCACCCCCCCCCCCTCCAAGTAACACCAGATGAAGCTAAGAGTTAGATCAACACCTTAAAGCATTCAACACGCAATGTGGTAGTATCCTAGTCATTTACCAACTACTAGCATTGCTAAGAGGCAAGCCAGACTAGTAACAAGGTATATAATGAGTGCACTGCCAGATTAGTTCATGGCACAACCCTAGTAGTTGAAATGACTAGCTAGTGTTGGAAGACAAGAGGCATCCACTAACCCATGTAGGTTCAATAACCTAATGAGACGACTTGGTTTGGGAAAAATTTTCATGTTTTAATCCTCTTCTTATTGTAGGCCCATAGTAAAGTTGCATGTTTTGCTTCTCTAAACTAGGGTTTCCATCGAAAACTCTTGCAAATAGTCCTTAATCCTCCAAGGTTGTTTTAGTAGATTGTGTCAAGATATCCCTAATGCATGTTCGATTATAAGCGAAAAAAACGGGAGAGGGGAGTGCAGACAGACAGATGTGAGAAAGATAGCTGCAAAAGCACAATGAAAATAGGTCTCAAGCAACTGCGCTGAATGTATAAACACACTGGAGAGGAAGTGGTTGAGATCATTGTCGAAATTAGCTACATCTTTTAGCATGAAGCTCGAAAATATCTTTACAACATATGCACGTCTCAATTTAGATCACTAAGGAATTGCAGCAACGTGGAAATGCCCTGAGGATCCACTTACATGTGAACGTTTTACTGATATTACCGTCTCTTTTCTCTGATTAAGGCTTCGACGCCATTAAACAGTGGAAAGTCTCACTAGTGGAACTTTAGGAAAAACTAGTCTGAAGCTTAATTAGGGTAATCCTTTTCATTGCACAATGTGATTTGATTTTCTGCTTTCATGAAATAGAGCTCTTGATTCTCTAGAGGTCTTGCACAGCTTTAGGACCAACAAATCACACAACTTAGAAGTCTAGTAGCTTCTTGGTATGGTTGCATTGGCTATTCTCCATATATGTTAAGTCCATATAATAATAATATATATTGATTCAACTCTCTCCCGGCTTGCAAAACTCAAAAATGTAATAGCTCCTTGGTATGCGTTAGTAGGCCATAATCCATAATCGTTAAGCCTATAGTAATTCAACTATTTTGTTGTTTTTTAAGGTTTGCATCCTTTGAGTGCCGACTGCAAAGTTTTTGTTGGTTTTTCGTCGTCGTTTGGAGAAGGACTAGCGCCCATATTTAGCCAGTTCATCGTTCGTTTTTCAGCAATTTCCAACGCCCATTCTTGCCCAACTTTAGCATCCATTCCTAGCTTGTTTTGACAGGATTTTAGTGGTTGGTTGGCACCTATATTGGCTTCATCATCTTCAGCTTTTCACCTATCTTGTTGGCACTATCGTTGGACGAAAGATCGGCAACCACCCATGTACTTTGCTTGCTTTTTCACTTTCCTTGCACACTTTTTGCAGTCCCTTTTTATCATTTGTCATCATCGATTTGCTGCCATTTCCAGCACCCATCTCCTGCTATTTCTAGCGCCCATTTTCACCTACTTTTTGCACCCATTTGTTGTCATTTTTGGCGCATATATACTGGTCTTTCCAACGCCCTATTCCCTACTCATTTTTTCCATTTTGCTTTCCCAAAAACCCAACATTTTTGCCTCTTTTCCAACGCCTTCTTACCTCTTCACTTTTGCCCATTTTTTGTCCAATTTTTTAGCCTATTTCCAGCCCTTTGTTTAGCCCCTTATTTGGCTATCCTAGTGTTACAGCCATATTCAGCTAAGGACATGGAATAGTCCTAATATGGTAGACCGGCCCTCTAGTGTTTGAGATTATTGGTCACGCCGAGATTTTATTCCACATCGAGGCCTGTTTGTGACTAATAACCTTGAGAGGACCCAGACACTCTAGTTGAGACATATGGAGTAGTGCATGTATGATTTAGGCAGGAGGAATGCATGAAGAGCTGTGACCTATTTATAGTTTACCTGCATGGGGATTGCATGGGTTCATGCACAGGACTCTACTCTCTTTATATTGAGGTAGGGATTATCTCGTCGACGACTTTGGTCTAGGTTACCAGATGAGCTCTTCTCCTCTTGTTATCACATGGCATGGCTTGGGGACTAGATCCAGGAGGGATCTAGGTTTGGTTGGGTGGTTTTGCTCCATAGTCTCCCTTGTTGTGTTTTCCTATCCTCATCTTAAGGATTTTTCCTAGTGGTCTTTACATTGGTATCAGAGCCATGCGGTTTTGGATGGGATGGAGACAAGTTCTACTCACTTGTTTACTCCTGAAAACTTCGCGGAAAAAAAAAAACAGCCCCTGAAGTGGTCATGTCGTGGATTGATCGGTGGAACTCGTATTTTTTCATGCATGATTCTTTCGAGAGAACAAGATCAACTTGGTTGTCATGTATATGCAAGGTAAAGCTTTTACCTGGTGGCAGGACTTGAGGGATAAGCCAAAAGCACCTAAGATTTGGGAAGATTTTTGTAAGGCCTTCAAGGTGGCCTTCTTTTCTATCTTGGATGACTTCGACTTTTATCGTCAATATGCGACAATGCAGATTGGAACCGACCCCTTGATCAATACTTGCAAGAATTTCAAGAGGTATATTCTCATTTTGCTACTAGAATAGATCTTCTTTTGGTGAAATGACATTTTATTCTAGGTTTTCCTAGAGATTATCAGCTAAAGGTTAGGAGGAACCAACCTCTTACCCTCGATGATGCGATTCGCTTCTCTCTATATACTGAGGTAGGGATTATTCCGTTGACGACTTTGGTCTAGGTTACCAGATGAGCTTTCTTGTTGGGAATGACTGAGACACGCAGGGTGGTCTGATAGGCCGTAGCGGAAGAAGGCCGTCATCCCAACAAAGAAAAATTTGATAAACAGTATGAAAACTGATAATTTAAGGATCTTGGATAACTTAGAGAACAAAATGATATAGGATGAACGCCAATATAGGTGTCGCAGACAACCATAAAGAGAGAATGCGAAACGATTAGCCGTGCATTTCTCTGATACTGACATTTTGAACATAAAGAAATGTGAAAAAATTAGGCGTCTATGACAACCATACATTTCTTCATTACTGAAGTACTTGTGATAGTAACGAAAAGAAGAATGAGAGTTAATAAACATTCAACACAAATGCAATGAGATAGAACAATAGTGATTCTATATATTCAATGTTGTAATAACAACTATTAGATCACAAGACAAGCACGCTGATAAGCATGTGATCCTACTTACATAAACAGACCAATTGCTATAGTTCTAAATATTTTTACCCTCTCTATATGATCTCTAACTATGAGGAGTCAGATATTGTGAAGACTAGTTTTGGTCATTTTTATCTATATCATGGATTCTGACTTATCTTTTCTAGATCTCTCATTTTCTTATATAGCTATTGGATGATCTTATGTTATTCTACTTATAGAATTTAAAGATCATTAACAATTCCAGACTAGATCCGTAGATCAATTATTGGCGGAGCATGAAGACGTAGACAACCGCAATCTCCTTTGCATGTAACCACAGGAGTGTGATATTGCGGTGCAGTTGTAACCGTATGTAGACCGCAAGCGTTGACTTGGAAATTTTCTTCGATCAGTTTTCTTCATAAGCTGCCGTCGTATGTTGACCGCAAGCGCGGTGCCTTGGGAGGTTGGCGGTTTCTTGCGGTATCCGATGTAACTCTGCAATATATCGCATTCCTCGCATTCTTCGAAAATATGTTGCATTTCTCGGGTGCCCAAAATGGCTCAAAATCCCGAGTAGAACACCTTTGTCGCATTTGTTGCAAAAACCTTTTGTGCTCAGAATGCTTGAAATGTTAAGTAGAAGACTTTGTCAGGTTTTGAATATTGCAAGTAAAAATACGAACTGTGTGACAATAAGTTCATTTCTGCAGATTGCTTCCAGAGAGTGATTTATATGAGTGAATTGGAGGGTAGTTAGGATGAGTAGGAGTAAGATTAACTCCAATACTTCTTTGGTTGTTTTTGTGCCATTTCGGTGATTTTTGGAAGATAGACTAAGCTGGGGTGACGATGAACGTCCTCTAGCTCAGGTTTTGTCTTGCTCGCATGGATCATCTTGAGAGTCATATCGATCGTGTCCTTTGATATCATTTTGCCTCGAGGGGATACCACACTGCCAGAGACCCTCCATCGTCCTAGCAAAGCCCCTTTATTCACCATACCAATTAGTTCGACTACTACCTCTCTCTCTATATCTTCAGGAGGTGCTTTTGGTAGTACGTTTGGTCAGTCTTCATATGGTGGCAGTCTTTTTGGCTCTCCTTATGGATCTCCTGTACCACCAACTGGATTTTCCTCAGTACCATTGGGTTTACCCTCCCCTACTTTTCTCGGAAGTCATGAGCCACATTTTGCTCATGATTTTCGTGATCACATCCATCTTACCACTTATTCTGACTTGTCTAAATGAGAATATTTTGGAGAATCAGTTCACTAAATTAGAAACCTATTTTCTTATGTATCCCAAGACTAAAACCCAAAAGGTCCAATTGGTTGCATTACATTTAGATAGTCGAGCTCAGACTTGGTGGCGTGTTTACCATTCCGAGCCTGCTTGCGAGGGGTTGCATATATGCCCTACCTTTCACCATGACCTTCGTATCGCTATGATTGATCCCCAGTGGCTAGTTTGCCAGCGTGATCTGTTTCGCAGCCTTACCCATACTAGTGAGTTGACTGTTTATATTGACCAGTTTACTGAGCTTTCTTACCTTTATGATGATCTCCAACATATTGAGCTTATTTCGTGCTTTATTGTTAGTTTTCTAAATTAAAAACCTATTTTCTTATGTATCCCAAGATTGAAATCCAAAAGGTCCAGTTGGCTGCATTACATTTAGATGGTTGAGCTCAAACTTGGTGGTGTGTTTACCGTTCTGAGCCTACTCGCAAGGGTTGCATATATGGCCTTTGTCATGACCTTCTTGTGGCTATGACTAACCCCCAATGGATAGTTTGCCTGTGTGATCTATTTCGTAGCCTTACCCATACTGGTGAGTTGACTGCTTATATTGACCAGTTTATTGAGCTTTCTTACCTTTCTGGTGATCTCCACTCTACTGAGCTTGATTCAATTCTTTATTGCTGATCTTTGAGGTTCTTTACGATATGATGTGCCAATTTTCCGGCCTCTTACTCTCTTTTATGCTATTTCCTTGGCCACTAACTTGCAGCATAAGTACCCTGAGTTATCCACTTCCTCTTGTTTTTCTCACCCTCGTTTAGGGGTGCCTACTATTTTGGCTACTTGTTCTAGCCCGGCTTCCACTATTGTCGTTCCTGCTTGCCCTCCTGCATCCCGCTCCACCTTTATTCATCGCTATTCAGCCACAGAGTTCACTGAGATTCATTAGAAGCGTATTTGTTGTCGTTGTAAGAGCCTGTACCACATGGCCCGCGACTGTCGTCAGACTCCTGGCCCTACTACAACTATTTTTTTTATCATGAGGCCATTACTCCTGATGATTTTGACATTTACATCCAAATTCTTGATACTCCTGACCCACCCCCTGTTGATGTGCCGGTTGACCTGCTTCTTGCTCCTATTGCTGCCATGCGCAGCTTGCTTATGCTACTTGGGTTGGGCATCCTGGTCATTGTTCTATTCGGTTACGTGTTCGCATCTTGGGACGAGAATATATTTCTTTGGTAGATACAAGCAGTATACATTCATTTATTAGCAGTTACATTTCCACCAAGATTCGTGCTACACATGTTCCTGCTTCCCAACCTCTCATTGTTGAGGTTGCTAGCTCCCATTCCTTTCTTAGTTCTCAAATGTTTCAGGGCTTGGATTATCGCATTGGTGACTTTTTTGGTTAGGTAGATTTCTACATCATTCATCTGGAGCACTATGACATTATTTTTTGTGCAGACTGGTTCTCCTCACTTGGTTCTATTGTTGTGGATCTATCTCAACACACTTTCCTTTACTCATGCTGGTCAGCATCATTCACTTGCTAGTATTAATTCCCAAGGTGACTATTAGTTGGTTGTTAGGAAGCAGTTTATGCGTAGCCTGCCAAAGGCTCGGGGTGCATTTCTTCTTTCCATTCAAAGTGTTGCTGCTTCCCTTTTTATGACTTATTGCATAGGTATTCTATTGTCTTTTCAAAACCTACGACTCTGCTACCATTAAGTGATGTCAACCACCATATAGATCTTATTCCTGGTGTCATGCCACGTTCTCGTGCACCATATCGTATGTCTAAAGTAAAACGTGATTAGGCTCAGCTCTAGATCGATTCTCTATTACGTCAGGGCCTCATCGTACCTAGTCATAGTCCCTTTGGTGTCTTTGTTCTTCTTGTTGCTAAAAAAGATGTGACCAAATGCCTTTGCATTGACTATCGTGCCTGTAACAAGCTTACTATTCGTAATCAGTATCCTATTCCTCATATGGATGACCTTTTTGATTAGCTTGGCACTTCTTCTATCTTTTCCAAGATTGACCTTCATTTTGGATACTATCAGATTAAGATGCATCTTTCTAATGAACATAAGACTGCGTTTCGTACTTGTGGGTTTCGTGTTCTTCCCTTTGGTGTTCAGAATGGTCTACCCACGTTCTAGAATGTTATGAATAATGTTTTACGTCCTCTTCTTGGTGTTTCCACACCAACTACATTAAAACCGACAATCTTGCACCATTTTTACATCTAAAATCCATGCTAGAAGAACATAAGGCTCGAAGAGAATATTGTGAGATTGATTTATTTGTCTCATTAAACATTTTTGGATCAAGTAATAACATTTTTTTGATTAATTTGACTAGCAATGGTCGATGAATTTTTTTTGAAGAACAAAATATCAATATGCTTAACCTTGAAGATGTATCTTAAACTAAAGAATTTCAATGGCCTTCTAGGTCAATAGCTCCAACAATGACTATGCTCCATAAAACAATGTTTCTTTTATAGAGGAATGTGAGATTCATTGGGCTTTAAAAAAAAAAGACAAATCATAAAAGCTACCAAAATGAAATGGTATGGTGATCCTAATGAAAATTGAATTTGGAGTCTTATTGCACTTTTGGCTTCTATAAATAGTAAAGGACATCCATTTTGAATTGCAAAAGTGTTTGGATTCATTCAAAATAGTAATTAGAGAAAAGTGATATGGGTCCATTGCTGCACATAAAGTCAACTAATGTTGTAGATAGATATAAAAGGCAAGATAAAATGATTGCTAAAAAATCACCCAAAGGGTTGATGATTTAAATCTAGAAGATGTGGGTGGTTTAGCTTTTAATTTTGAATTGACAATGACCAATCAATTACGAAGTCAACTATATCTGTTTTGAAAGAACAATTATGGTTAATGGGACAACCATCATCCTCAACTAATCACTAATAGTGGAAAGTTGCCTTATAAGAATTCACACTAGATGCCAATTCAAAACAAGATATGCCAATTGACTTTGTGAGGCATGCATTAGCAAAAATTCTTTGGAGAATATACTATAAAATAGTCTACATGTACATATTTTGGACCTTGTATTTTTATGGAATTTGGCATATACATATTTTGGACCTTCTTGTACTTCTATGAAAAATAAATTGTTGTCTTTAGAGGTTGTTTCAATTTTTATTATGATAGTATCATGAAGTTTGTAGAAAAACATTGTCATTATTCGAAATGTATTTTGTCCATACATTTAAAAAAAAAATGATGAGCAGATTGACTCGTAAACAATCACCATTTAAGGCTAAAACTAGATAAAAATAAAAATAGCAAGAATGGTTACTCTCTTTTAGGTCAAAGTCCCAAAACAAATGTCATGGCGTTATCTAAGTTTCAATTCTAAAAGTGAATCAATTCTAATCCGAGTTATCATTAAGCTATGCAAAATGGGCTAATAACATCCATGTTGACCTACACAAACATTTCATTAATTACTTAGAATCATATTTTACCTAACATTATTTTTATTGATTTCCTGTTTAGCATTTAAATGTGACTTCCTTGGTTAGGCAAGATGAATACACCCTTTGCATTTAAATGTTGACAATCACAATATTAACTACTATAGCCTAATACCACTAAGGAAATTTTGCAAATTAATCCAAAGTTTGACCTTATTTCATTCACAATATACCTTATGTGATAAAAACATTTAAAAGTTGTTCATAAATAACTATGATATCCATGACTTAGAAAACTCTAAAAAAGAACACATGTAGTTTAAGATATTCACATTTGTGAGGTGAACAACTAATATCTCATATAAAAAATATAAACAGATATTTGGCTGTAAAAATATTATCATACATACTAGGTAAAATATTACAGACATTTTAGTACTTGTTGAGTTACCTAATGATGGTGCACGCCACATGATGAAAGATAGTCCGCCATTTCATTTGATAGGTACTCTTCCCTTGAATCAGACCGTAGGGCCTTGATTCTCTGACCAGTTTGATTCTCAACATATTGTTTGAATTCTTTGAATCAATTGAATGCTTCATTTCACCCTTTTGTGTTATTACAAAGGAATCCAATTGTGTCATTTTTAACCCTTATTTTTTGTTAAGTCATTCATATTTTTACTTCTATTGAGAGTCAATTTCTTCCAAGGTAGGCCTCTCGAGATCTTCTCTGGTTACCTTGGTAGGATTGTATCTTATATCTTATGCATCTATCTTTATAATTAGACCTATAAAAGCAATATATATAAAAATCAATTATGTTAGCTTTCAAGCTTGTATTTTCTCATAATGTTACAAAATGTAATCACAATATGCCATTCCTTTAGAAATTTGTTTTGAATATCCATGGGTCACAATATTAAAAAGCTAAATAGTTTGTGTTTTGAAATTGAATTTTCCATGTGGTAAATCTATTGTAATAGATCACAAAACTATCGTCACGAACCACAATCTTATAGCATCTCACATTATGCTTACAAAAAACTTATAAACATCACTTTGAAAAATATTGTACAATATTACACGAGACTTGACATACCATAAAATAATTATAGAAGAATGGGAATTCATAGCATCATGTTCAACAGAGCCACAAGACCATAATACACGCAATAATTTTAAGTTGATCGTTGAACTCCAGCATTACATGTTTCTTTCAACAATTAGTTACAAACATCCCATCCATACTCCTAGGAGACCTCAAACACATACATATTGATAACACCTTTCAAACATTTAGAAAAAAATGCTATCTACATATAGATGGTGAAGTTTATGCCAAGAACCAACTACTTGCTATGGAACTCAATTTAACCAAATCTAGGTGAATACTCCCTTGAATTCTTGTGAATCATAAGCTACTAGAGCATATTGGTTAGATCAACATACTAAAATGCTTCGAAGGCCTATAAACTTCCAAACAGCCTTGTAAGATTTCGAAACTTTTGTAACAACAAACACAACAAATATGCCACTAACATTGAAAGCCAACAAACCAACACGATCAACAAACCAAGATGAAGTCTATCATAATTAGATCACCTTGTTTTGCTTTTTCACAAAAGCAAATCTACATGAATGGCCGACAAGGGAGGACATCCGTGATAAAGCATGGAACCACCCACATCAAAAAGGCATCCAAGATGAAGTATGGAAACCACCCACATTCAAGGGATAAAAAGTATGCTAAGCTTCTAAGCCACATAAAAAGAAGGCATAGATAACCATGGCCGAATTGACACGTTTTGAGTCGGTTTTGGAATCACAGTGTAAACGCGTCAAGCCGGTTTAAGGGTGTCCAAAAGATCGAGATCTTTTGGGTGTGTGTGTGAAAAGGGCGTGGGGACAAAAACGAGCTGGCAAGCGGCTGTTCGTCTTCCTGTGTGTGCTCGCTGTAACTGTTCATTCAATCAATGACTTATTTGCTCTCATCTTTTCCTCCATCTTCTCACGATCGTTGATTTGCTGCTGATCTGTTTCTGATTTCTTCTTTTCACTGTTTATTGCGCTCAAAATTCATTCGATCGCCAACGTTTTGTGTAATATATTCTTCTTCAAGCTCGTGTTGCAAGCAGATCAATTCTTTTAGTATTATTATCTTTTTTTTTTTTGGTGCATGCTCGATATCTTTTGTTTTCAGCTGGTTTGTTCGGCCGACTTCTACAGATCTCTTAAGTAACACCGCGAATCGGCGTATGCATCTCACAGGTATGCCGTATCTTCTTTGATCACAGCAAGCAAGTCTTTTTACATGGCGTACATAAGAGACAACTCTTCCTCATTGTAGAAAGTATCTGGCAGTTAATTTTTTTTCACTTCATACTCGAAGTTCAGCTGTTCCGCACCTCAATATCTTAAAATAGCACAAGTGTGTAATTCCGTCACTTGATTTTCGATTGCGTAGATGCTTATCTGTTATCGCGCTCGTAGTTTTGTGCAAGTAACGAACTTTTTCATTCATTGAAAGGGACAAGGTAGATCAGTTTCTTTTCTGGAAACGTCAATTTCTTTGTTTGGCTGTAGCTATAAACTTATCGACTCTAGGCTGATGGAAGTCTATCCCTTTTCATTTTTTAGCTTATGCTTTGGCCGTTTTATGTATCTGGGATGGTTGATTTGATAATTCTTTTGATTTGTCACCAGGCTTCTGTTGTTTTATGTATCTTGGACGGTTGATTTAGTAATTTTGGAGCTTTCATCTCAAAGGCAAACCGTTTGATGTTGAATTGCAGCGTAATCACCTGGCAGCTTTTGAAGGTTCATTACTAATGTGGTAGCACCTCGATGGCGCGTTATTTTTCTCATATGTATCTGACCTAAATTATGAATTTGTATGTAGTGCAAAGGATTACGCTTTTTTACAGCATCACCAGGAGCGCTATATGCTATTACTATCTCGGGACGTTCTAAAAGAAGTTCAGAATGTCCAACGAAAAGGCATCGGTGTCTAAGGAGCAGAATGAGAAGCATCAGAAGGCATGTATGCGGAAAAATATTTACTATGAAGTTTTGATGTCAGGAAGTTTTGGATGTTAGGAAGAAGTGTTTCTAAAATGAGAATCACAATTGTACTACAGGCATGAGCATGTCGTATTTTCCAATGAAGCCACCATTCCCAAAACGCAAGCCACAACTTCACCTCGTTAAATCAATGAAAAAAGGCCGGAAAGCTGCCACAACTGAAATTTTGATGTGAAGTCTCCGTCATACCAGCAGTTGCTCTCCTTTCCTGGACTAGTCTTATTTCCTTGAAGTCGAAAATCTCTTCCCCTATTTTCTGCCTAGGAGTTGAATCAGAAAACACATACAATTGATATGTTACGTAAGGCTTATTCGGGCAAAGACAAGAATGCACTGAAGATTGTGTGATTATCAGCCAAGAATATCATATATAAAGATGTCAAGGCAAACTTGCACACAAGTTATCTCATTTAACAATCAGGAGCTCATTCTATACATGAAAACTAAGGTTCTCTGTCATTCAATGAAAATTAAGATCTCTGAAGTTCCCTAATTGTAAGCTGAACTAGCTCATACTTAGGCTGACTATGCGTAAAAGACACTATTTTAAGTTTAGGCTGACTATGTGTAAAAGACACAATTTAATTTTTGGAAGCACTTTGAGAATCTACCTTTCTAGAGAAATTAAATCTTGATAACATATGCTATCAAAATGCTTTTCAAGAAGGGGAAATTCTTTGGTAGTTTGCCTTATCCTGAATTTCTACTGTAATCCTCATGTTTTGAGTTTGGGTTGGTGTAGGTCTTGGAGGGACTTATGAGGCTACCAGAAAACAGGGAGTGTGCAGATTGCAAGAGCAAGTAAGTCAAGTCAATGAGGGTGTTTTGAAGAACAAGTTTCATGGAAAAAGTCAGACTGTTGGGGCAAGTGGAAAAAGTAGATGGGTAGCATTGTGTTTGAGGTTAATACTAGGTATCTGGCTCGTGCATCACAACGAGATTGTGTGACTTCAAAAAGCATACTTGCCTCAATAAAATGATGCTTCCTCCAAAATCTAACATACTTTAACTTCCTGTCCATCAATTTTTAAATGAGTCTATTCATTTTTGAATTAAGCTTCGTCACCCATTACAAAGACTAGAACATATCAAGGATCATGCTATCTTTGCTAACAGATGATGATGAATTTGCAAGTCTTCATGCTTTGCCATTCTTGACCATATGATAGAGCATTTGGCTGTCTCCTCCAACAGTCAGTGGCATCGCGGAGTGGCTTAAAATGGATTTTTTGTTTGCAGAGGTCCAAGATGGGCAAGTGTAAACCTGGGAATCTTAATATGCATTCAATGTTCTGGGATCCACCGTAGCCTTGGGGTGCATATTTCAAAGGTGTAACTCAGATCTTTTTGTGATTTTGACTCTCCTTGGGTTTTTATGATGTAGAATAAAGCAGAAATGTTTGTTATGTAGCTTTTCATTTTTTTTTCTTGCTTCAGAAACTTTAAATAGGAAGTAGCACTTATAAGAACATTTTGTCAATTTTTGAGAAACCGAGGTAACTTCACTGCAGAAATTGGGATACACTATTCTGGTAAGTTGACATCGAGCTGGATCTTGATTTGCGACGTCCAGCTAGATTTTGAATTCCGACGTCCAACTGGCACCCGGCCTCTGTCGTCCAAGTAAGTTGTCCGGCAAGCCGATTTTGAATGGGTATTGGATTGCAACAGATTTTGTGGCTGTTGGAATCTGACGACCTCATTGCGACATGTTTTGCGATGCCCGTGACGAACAAAAAAACATTAAACCTGCGATTATCCATCGCAGATCACGTCGAAAATCGCAACTGGTGCTGTAGTGCTAGTGACATTGTGACTACTTATCAACTATGAATCCTTCATGAATGATGTTTTTGAGGACCAGATTGATTGGTATTTGCATGGAGGAAAATGAAGGGGTAGGATCATCTTTCGTGCGAGTCAAGAAATTGTGAGACTAGTTGACTGCAATTGGTGAACCAATAAGGGACGTGGAGTTTGCATTGTTCTCGTACAAACCTTCCTCGTTGGGAATATAATTAGAATCTAATTTGACATTACATATGAAAACGTCCAAAACATATATGTGGGTGAGTTGGAAGCTTAGTTGCCCGTTTGCATTGTTCTCGTACACCCTTTAAGAATCAACTGCCAATTTAGAGGGAAGAATGCATATTATACACTCTGGAATCCATTGAGGGTTGTAAACCCTACCAGAAGCTCAAAGTGAATCAATAGAAAGTACATGTGAATGAAATCACATCGAGCTAAATGGTGTGCTCCAATCATCGATCTCATTAAATGTAAACATTAAATGTTTACACTAGTTTAGCACAAGAATAGTTTAAGATCTAAATGAAGTTCACTGACATGAAATCTGTCTTGTAAGCAACAACTTTGTAAACTATTTTGGGACAGGCTTGATTTTTTGGCCACTTCTTTTAACTTGCAAAAAAAGAAAGAGCACCTAAGTGCTCTTTGAGTTCTTGATTTGTCATTGTTGTGCCAAACTAACCCATTAAGCTGTAGATCTATCGTTGGCACTTTGTTTGAGCTCCTTGAAACATTTTTTGCCCGTTTTGGCCTCTTGTGATGCCAAAGTTGAAGGTAGCTCAACATCTGCACCTGTGGTAACACTCTTGGGGTAGAGATTGGCAGATTAGCGACCTTCAAGTTGTCATTCTTTCTTTTGCAGTCTCATTGTGATGGCTGTGGCACTCTCTTCACATTGCATCCTCAATATATTTGCCAAACTTTGTGACACATAGTTGTGAGGCCCCTAGGTCCACCACAAAGGTGATCTTCCCCCGAAATTGGCCCCTTCTATCACAACAACTTTGAGCTGCTCCATAGAGTGCCCAGCGAATTCTAATGCTTGTATTGTGGATGTGTCTTGCTTGCTAACAGTTGAAGCAACGAAGGAAACAACCCATGGGTGGTGAATTGCTGAAATGGCTATTTGTCGCAACAACTTAACTCTTTCCCTTTTGTTCCCCCCATTGATCCCTTTGTTGCCAGATCCTTTTCTTTGAAGAAACTTGCTTACGTTGTTGGAGTCATGGTTTACATTAGACGTAAAATTCGCCTTTCAAGAAATAGCTTGGACTAGGTCTTGACCCACCAAATGTTTTTGGTGTTGGTGAGGGAGTAGACAGGACAAGTAGTGGTTCATGGTCACAAACCATCTTAGCTACCTGAATACTCGAGTTGAAGTTGGTGGTCTTGTAGTTGACAATGGTTTGGTGAGTCCATGCATGCATATTGTTCAGTAGATAGTGTATTGTCCTCTTTTGACATGTCTGGTTGATGCAAACACTCTCTTTGAACATGTTCAAGTAGTCTTGCAAGTGAATCTTTTTGCTTGAGTCCAAAACGCTTAGCCTTAGTCTCATATGTGAGTCCTTAGGAGTAAGTCCTCTTGACTTGCATTCTTAAGCTAATCCCAGCTTTTAAAACACATTCGCACTGCCTGGCACTAGTTCGTGAGTAGCCTTTGGCCAAGTTTGCTCCTTTGTCATTCGGGGGTAAAAGAACTGAAAATAATGTTCCATATTGGGGGGCACGTCATGCTCTTTTTTAAAAGTTGGAGGGACTATCACTTTTTTGTTGTTTGCACTCCCATCTTGTTTTGTGTTGGCAATTCTCTTGGCCTTATTTGGAGGTGTCCAACCTCATTTCCTCTTGTTGTTTCCAGCTCTTCAAATCGAGCTTCAAGTTGTAGTTATCCATCTCATACCTTCCTCACAAGGTTAGTTATGGCCCTAACAAAGGCCTACTATTGATCCTTATCATCTTCCTGTCCCTTGTTATTAGAAACTTGGACAAAGATCAACACAATGGTAGGATGACTATGGATACACCCGCTTCAGTAGCGTGACATGAAAGACCGGATGTACCTTTGCGGATTCTGGCAAAGCTAGCTGGTAAGCAAAACTTCCAATTCTCTCGAGTATTGACAATTTAGGACACTTACCTGTCCTTAGAGTGGTAGAGTCTTCAGGAACTTTCAAAAACACCCGATCACCTTCTTGGAAGGTAACATCCCTACGGGTTTGCTTCTTACTAACATATGCTCGTAGCATATCCTCTAGAACCTGATTGACCCTTTCCGTCTGATCATCCGTTTCAAGATGATCAGTGGAGCTCATAGACAACTTAGTGTCCAACTTTTTGAAAATGCCCTCCCAAAGTTACTTGTAAATTTCGAATCTCGATCACTGACTATATTGGCGGGAAGCCCATATAGCTTATAAATGCTATCAACAAAAAGTCTGGCAACTTCTGGAGCCGTAACAACTTTCTTGGCCGGACCCCTGCACTGGGACTGTCGTGACTTTCCTCAAGAATTTGGCACCTGAAGTCACCGTCCTTGGGTACACACACTCTTCCTTTATAAAGGAGGTACCCGTCCTCAATGGAGAAATTCTTCCATCGGGCATCCGCAATACCTGTTGATGGCACATCCACTTCGGATGTTTTCGCAACTTCTTTAGGCGCCGCGTCCCGTCCCGACACAACTGCAACATCTTCTGATGGCCCCGCAACATTCTCTGATGGCCTTGATGTGGCTATGGAATTCCTTTGCTCAATAGCCTGCCACACAAGTGCATAGTGAGAATCACTAACACTTTCCTGTGAGTGATTCTAGGAATTCACTCCTGAATGCCATAAAACTTAGTGCGCTTACCATGGGCATTCGACTCAGGGCATCTGCTACCACATTATAGCGCCCTTTCCTGTACCTTAGCTGGTAGTCAAACTCTTGGAGAGGTTCGGCCCAACGAGCTTTTCTTCCTTTCAAGTCGCTTTGGGAGGAAAGCCACTTGATACTTTCTTGATCAAACACGATCTCAAACTTAGTTCCATAGAGGTAATGCCTCCATTTCTTAAGAGCATAGACTATCGCAAACAACTCCTCCTCATAAGTGGAATAATTTAACTGGTGTTTATCCAGTTTCTTACTTTCAAACGCGACCGGACGATCATGTTGAGTGAGAACAACACCAACTGCCTGATTAATGGCATCCGTTTCTACTACAAATGCTTCATTTGGATCCACTATACTAAAGACAGGAGCAGTTGCAACTGCAGCCTTTACATCTTCAAAGCTCGCTTGTTGTTTAGGCCCCCAGCTAAAGTACTTGCCCTTACCCTTGGGCTGATCCGTCAAATGAGCAGTCAAGCGGGCATACTGATGGATAAACCTCTTGTAATATCCAGCCAATACGAGGAAGATCTGCAGCTCTTGCATCGAAGTTGGTACTGGCCATTGCATAATTGCGGCTACCTTCTCAGGATCCATCCTGATCCCCTCAGCGGAGATAATATGTCCGAGGTAGTGAATCTCTTCCTTGAAGAATTCACATTTTGGTTCCTTCGCATACAAAGAATTCTCTCTCAGGACCTAGAACACTTGACGCAAATGATCAAAGTGTTCTCCTTTAGAACGACTAAAGACCAGGATATCATGAAGGTAGATTAACACAAACTTGCCCAAGAGATTGAATACGTTGTTCATTAACCTCATAAATGTTGTTGGGGCATTGGTAATCCAAAGGGGAGAACCAAAAACTTATAATGACCATGCTGTGATCGAAAAGCCGTCAACAGAACGTCATCTTCTCTAATACGTACCTGATGATATCTAGACCTAAGATCTATCTTAGTAAAATACCTTGCCCCTTTAAGTTGATCAAAGATCTCATCCATCCAGGGCAACGGATATTTATCCTTGATAGTGACTTTATTTAAAGCCCTATAGTCTATGCACATACGCATAGACCCATCTTTTTTCTTAACCAACAAAATGGGTGCGGCCCATGGTGATTTACTAGGGCGTATAAACCCTTTAGCTAAATACTCTTGCAGCTACCGCTCTACCTCTAGGTGTTCGGAGTGGCTTAACCTATAAGGAGGCTTACTAATAGACTTAGTCCCGGGTACAAGCTCTAAAGGATTCTACCTCTCTTCTCGGGGGTAACCCGAAAGGCAAATCACTAGGAAAGATGTCTTTATAATCATTTAAAATAGTTTGCAAACTCACATCTCTCTCACTTCTCTCAACAAAAGAAACACATTTTTTTGAATATGGAAAAGATAAACTTGAAGTACTTGAAAAACTTCAGAAGTAAGGAACACAATTGTCTAATCTATGAACATGCATTGTGTTTGCATCATTTTGCAAACACGCATATTTGGTTGATGCAAACACGCATATTTGTTTGCTTCAACCACATTTGCAAGTATAAAGTCCCTACTCCAAGGATACACTAGCCAAGCAAGCCGAAACAAAGCAACACAAGGGAATCGGATGGTGGACAAACAACCCAACAAACCCAGATCATACGGATCTAGTCCCCCGAGCTATGGATCAATCACGAACAAGGGATAGAGGAGTCCTACCAGCAGCATATAGCTACTAGCATCACAATCAAGCATACACTAGTGAGAGCCCAATGGGTATACTTATACCCGCACCTTGCACACTCTATATTCAATGGGCTTCAATTTCATTTTAAATTTGAAGGAAAGTATGATATTAATTTTTGTACTAATCTCCCTTTGTTATCAATTTCATGAATTGACATTGTCTTTTGTCATCATTTTAGATTTGTCGACATCTTTATCGTGCTGAAAAACAATGTGAGTTCGAGGCAAGAATTATAGAGGTGTGCGGTCAATGATTCATGGCTGAGCTAGAATACTTCTAGACCAAGTTCTTTGACTAATTGATGGGGAAAGTGCAACCGTGGGATTGACCTATGAGATGAGTGATAGAATAGTGGAGGTATTAGAGTCTACCACTGATGTTGTTGAAGGCAAGCATAATATCATCAAGGATTCGCGTTTATTAAGTTGGGAGATGATGCAATCTCCTTTGCATGCAGCCATAGTTTTCCAACTTTTTGGAATTGACCATCTTAGTATTGGAAGAATTGGCTTTTCAAGTGGGTCAGAATTGGGCCTGCTTGGAAAAAGTCAGAGAATCAAAGTCAGGGTTTTAAAGAAAGAAAATTTCGACCATTGCCTACAAGAAATCGATTGTTAATAGATTAAACACTCCATAGTTTACATTATAATCAATCTCAATATTTTATAATGAGATAGAATGTGATTTTGGATGATATAGGAACTGGTTCTTTATCAATCAGCATAGGCCATAAACCCTAAATCCTATTTGAATAGGTTATCTGTTTGAATTGAAATTGTCGTTCAAATCTCAATGAATTGGAGAATTGGGAAACTACGCATGCAACGGGCTTTGTGCTACGTCCATTGCAGAGAGGAATGGTTCAAGAGATGGATGTCGGGGTACCGCAAGGCGGTTATGAAAATGTTAGGGACCCAACTCCCTTGGGTCCCAAACCCAAACTTGAGACTGGACGATGATTGGGCTTGTTGACTTGACCGGTGACTCGTGAACCTGCATGGTTGCCATGTGTCATGATCTAGGACGTGCGCATGGCTTGGAGTCTCTCACCTTGGAGGTATACAAGGGGAGGAGGACTCATTTGCCATCCATTCTATCTACCTAGGAGGAGGTGGATGGAGAGCATGTGCACGGCCAAGATGAGTGCTAGCTTGAGGCGGGAGATGACTGAGAGCCTAGGCAGTGGTATGGGACATTGTCTAGGATGGAGGTCGGATCTTGCTTGATACAGTCACAGGCCAAGGCACGAAGGGTGACCCGGATTAGGTCCTATGGCGGGGTGGAACGTGAATCGTTCGGTCTCTTGTGGTTAACCGGCACCTTGAGGTTTGCAGTGAGAGTCTAACAATATGCCTGCGTGGCTTGCCACGTGGCACATTTGAGCCCACCTATATATCTCTCTCAAGGTCCACTTAAGCCTATGTGGCAGAGCCCGGTTGGCTTGCCATACAAGCCTATGGTAGGCCTACATGGGTTGCCACATGGCAAACCTCAAGCCTGCATGATTTGCCATGTGGAAGACCTACGTGGCTTGCCACGTGGCAGTGTGTGACAGGCTTGGTAGATAGCAGACCACGTAGGCAGAGCCTGGTTGGCTTGCCAGCCTATGATGGGCCTACGTGGCTAACCTCAAGCCTGCATGATTTGCCACGTGGAAGGCATACGTGACTTGCCACATGGCACCCTATGACAGGCTTGGTAGATGTCGGCCGCCCGTCAACGACGAGCTTACCCACTAGTGTATATATATATATATATATATATATATCTATATATATATATATATATATATGTCATGCATGCTTCCGGAACGCATTTCGGGAGGTAGGTGGTCAACATTATGGAATGATGATGTTCCGGAACTCAGAATGCTGTTCCGGAACATTTTTTATTTATTTATGTTTTAACATATATATATATATATATATAGATATATATATATATATATATCATAGTTGCACCCCTCATTCCGGTACGTATCGGAACGCTTTTTTTTTTGTTTTTTTTTTGGGAATCATGGCTGAAACCATATTGAAGATAAGACACATGTCCCCTCTTTGTCACTCTCCATCTCTCTCTCTCTCTCTCTCTCTCTCTCTCTCTCTCTCTCTCTCTCTCTCTCTCTCCTGAGATCACAACAAACCGAATTGAAATCACAAGGAACCCTACTGAATCATACTGAACCATACCGAATCGCACTGAACCATATTGAATAATGGCTGAAACCATAATGAACCATACTGAAGAGATAAGACACGTGCAAAAATATGAATATATACAATTTCGTGCCGTAAGGCAATGAACTGGTCCAGTACAATGAAATGATAACAATAATATGACACATAATCATCTAGACACTGTCTCCTTTGATTGGTAGTTAGAATCATCTGACTCAATGCTAGAATGAAATAGGGACTCTGTTTGGTGACGAGGCTGATGTCAGTGTTGGTGATGCACTGGCTCTACATGTGCATGTGCCGTTTGTCATGCCGACGATTGGTCTTGGGTACCGTGTCCATGCTAGGGATCAGTAGACCAACAACCCGTAAGTTAAGTGTGACTATAAGGGAATTGGGGCCCTTATGTGTGTAAGGTCATAATTAATGGTTGTAGGCCTAAACTCATGATGGTGGATTTACATGAGTCTATCAGTATCATTGGGGAACTGGATGACGTGGCCCAGAGAGGCTCCAGAGGTGTCCAGTGAGGTGTCACAGTGCACTACTAGTGGTGCATGGGCCTTGGAGGGTATAAGTATAATACCTATTGGGCTCTCACTAGTGCTTGATTGCATGACTGGTAGCCATATGCTGCTGGTGTGAATCCTCATTCCTCTTTGAGATTGATCCATAGCTTGGGGGCTAGATCCGTTCGATCTAGGATTGGTTGGGTTGGTTTGTCCACCATCCGTTTCCCTTGTGTTACTTGTTATTGGCATGCTTAGAGAAGGATCCTTGGTTGAGGACTTTACACCGTTGCTCATGCCCCTGCCTTTTCCTCTGCCTCTCTCTTGTCCCAGTCCCTCTCCCTCTGCCACCCCCTTGGCTGTCTCCAATCCCCCCACTCCTGCCGCTACCTCTAGGCCACCCCCTAGCCTATTGTGTCTGCATGTCTAAGGTCCTAGATCTCACCCCCTGCGAAGGCCCTACAAACTGGGATGATACCTGGCCTACAACTGCCTGTGATACCCCGTTCTTGTCTACATACAATGAACCCAAGACCCCTCTCGCTCTGCCTCTAAGGCCCCCTAGGCCTAACTGGAGGAAAAAATGGCTCCACTTGTGTCTCCGCAACTGCTCCATATCAAAATCCCATGGATCATCTCCCTTAGCTCCCTCCGTATCCCCCCACAGCCTCTTCCTGCTGATCCACCCACTACTCATAGTCAACTGGGTATTCCCTCCCCCTCTCTGGTGAATCCTCCTCATCTCCTCCCTCATCCCCTCCCTCCTTCACTCGTCTCCTCCTCTCAACTGCTCTCCGTTGGCGTCGTGCAGAGCAGGCCTCGGCATCCATATGTCTGTGCAGCTCTCAAAGGATCTCCTCGTCAGCATCAGACTGCGTCTAGGGTGCTCATGGAATGGTGGCATCCGTGCCGAGCATGCAGGAGTCAGGGTTCACTTGCAACCATGACAGATATCGAGTCACCATACAAGTTTCATTGCAGAGCTTATAAAATACTAGAAAACTAGCAATGACGAGAAGCATATGTAAGGTAAGCAAGGGTAGGGCAAACAAACCTCTAGCAGGCCTCAGTCTTTGTCGTACCATAGACCAGCCGTTTGCACTGCTCAATCATTAGCCGGTTCCTCTGCTTCGTGTGCTGCATGGACCGCTGCTCCAGTTCTGCTCACAAGCGGAAGCTGAACAATCTGGGGACAACACTCTCTTCGCTAAGCGTTGTAGCTATGACATGGGGCCGTGGCGAAAAAAATTTCTATGCAGCTCTCAAAGGATCTTCTTGTCGGCATCGGACTGCGTCTGAGGTGCTCGTGGAATGGTGGCGTGCCGAGCATGCAGGAGTCAGGGTTCACCTGCAACCATGACTGGACCAGCTGCTTCAGTTGTGCTCACAAGCGGAAGCCGAACAATCCTGCGACAACACTCTCTCTGCCAAGCGCTGGAGCGACGAAAAAAATTTCACTGGAGCTGGTCCTCCCTCCACTGACACCGATCATGGCCAAAGATCCCGATCCCTCTCTCGAACTTCAACAAGTTTGCCTCGATGATGTTGAGGCGGTCAGCCCCACCGGATGGCAAAATAACGATTCCACGAGTCAGTGTCTACACACACAAGATCGTACGGACATGAACCATAAAAACAATCTGAAGATAAATTGCAATGTAATACCTAGCCTTGCATAGACTCGATTTGTGTACTCCAGCAGCCATCCTCTGTGGAGCTTCGGGTCGTCTGCTCGTCTGGTGGTGTGCCACAAGGGGTGCAACATGTGGGCTACCTTGTGGATGGGCTGTGGAAATAGTCCCACCTCTATTGCCAAATGTCTAGCAGCTCCTGCCTCCTGCAACACCCATCAACATAAGACACATTACAATCATTAGTCGTTTCTCATGCAAAATTACAAGATGAAATGGAAACACAACATAGACAGGGGATAGAAATTGTATCTGGCCTCGTCCAAGCAGGATCTGGTCAGCGCCTCTCTAATGTGGTCCATGAACTCGTATATGAGATCGAGAGTGCACCCCTCTCGGTCTACTAGGCGCAACACACAAAATATAGGCCTCATCACATCAATCAGCTCTGATGCCCGTATCCATAACACATCTCCATTATACAGTCGACCAGAAATGAGCTGCATCCTCACTACGGTCTCTGAACTCATCGAATACAATGCTGGCCACCATCCTTCCCAAGTGGTCTTGCACACTTGCCAGATGCTCAAGAACCACAAAGTAGTAGCCAAACCGTGTGAGTGCAGGGGTGAGAAGCTGCTAAATAGGGCCAATATGCGCTTCTTCCTGGTAACGAAGCTGACCACGTGCAAGACAAACACCCATCAAAATATTGATACAGGTTGAGCAAAGCAAGGAAATGACAGCAACAAAACTAGTGTAAAGGATAGGAAAGGAGAAGATACCCCATGGATCCATGGAAGTGTGCACATGTCGTGGATTAGCAGATCGATAGAATGCGCAGCACATGGTGCCCACACAATGGAGGAGTTCTCGCGCATCAGCAACTCTCCCATCTGCCTGCAGTTCGTGGCGTTGTCTATGACAACTTGAACCACGTGCTCAGTCCAATCTCTTGGATGGTAGAGTTCACTGCATCGTAGATGAACTTTGCGGTGATGGTTGCACCTCCAAGAGTGGCATCCACCCCTCGTAAGAAAACGGTGCATGTTCATGACGGATCTGTGACGAATGTCAGTCCATCTGTCGGACAATATGGAGCAACCATAATTGCAAAACAAATGTTATCAGACACAGGTTAGACACACTTGGCATATCAAGGACGTATAGACTATGAAGACATGCTAGAAAGATGTAACAAATGCGAAAGAAACTTGCAAAACGAAAAACATAAAAGTTAAGGATTCTTACCTCTGCCATGTTGTTCAAATAGGGCTCAGTTCTCATGTGATAGTCTCCTCCTGCTGGCATAGGAGGCGCGTGCGTATCACCTCCCTCCTAGGAGGTGCCCATGAGGAATCTATTGTTGCTGCCTGACGCATCATCTCTCTGAAGACACGAGTGTCACCAATGCAAATGGAAAGGTAGCCTTGTAAAAAACCTGGGCTATCGCTCCCAGAGTAACCTCGTGCTAGCACCTCTGCCCCCCTCTATCCAATGTAGTCTGTTGTGCCCTCGGCCTAACATGTCTTTGCTATGCGTGTGTTGGCGGTCGGGGTCTAAAATGCCATGTGGTGGTATGAATTGGAGCATTGGGGGGTGCATTTGCTGATGGCATGGCTGGTGGTGTGTCTCTCTCCCCACCCGTGCTAGGACCTGCATCTGGGTGTGTGACACCAACAACTGATGATGTTGATGGTTGTGAGGGCTCTGATGGAGTGGCAGACGACCAAGGTGCCCCTACATGTGTGGCAGGCACCGAGTGACTGTCATGGATAGGTGGTGCTGGTGCCCCTCTGTGACTAGGCCCTAAACCTGTATCCTCTGTGCGGCTAGGCCCTGCACTTGTATCCCCTGCATGCTTAGGCCCTGCACCCTGGACCTGTGAGCTCTGCCCTCTTTGTTGGAAAATACTATGTGCTAGTCTAAGTGGTTGGCTGGCTGACCCATCATGGCCGTATGTCTCTCGTAGCCTCTCTACTTCAGCGTCTGTAATGGAGCTGCACACTGATATACCCATGCCCAGCCCATCTGGCCTCGTAACAAATGGGCCTTGACCCTGGTGAGTGACCCAGTGAACTCAAAACTGCAATAGTAGCATCTCCATTTGCGGGCACTTGAACCATGGGATGTAGCCACATCCCCTTGTATGAGGTCAGCCTCAACCCACATGCCCTTGCCAACAACTGGCATGGCGTCGATGCGACCTATCAGCTACCATGATCACTCAAAGCCCTGCAGAACATACACAAACCATGCAGAGACTTAGTATGTCACGAATTAGGGCTAAACGAATGCAAAGAAGCAAGCATGAGACTTAAGAAACCCTAAAATTCGCCGTATGCGCCAAACAAAAGTTCTAGGATTAGGGCTAACAAAGACACCAAAAAGCCAACTTGACATTTATAAATTGATCTACGTGCACTACAGGCATAAATCGACATTCTTGGCATTCTTGTAGGCATTTAGAAACACAATGTGGCATATAACACCTCAATCTAACACCTATAGCCTATTTCACAAAAAAAAGAAAAAACACCAAAAGAGGGCACCACTCTCATAACTTCTTCTATGCACCGTAACGGCCTAAACTGACGTTGTAGGCATTCTTGTAGGTTTCTCCGTGATCACCTCCATCGGAGCCAAGATACGCATGGGTGATATTCTTCTCACCATATTTGTCGCGATAGATTTACGAACACTTGCATCATATAGGGTTGTAGTTTTGAACAGCTCTACTATACTCAGTAATACAGGTTCGTAGTTGTATATGCAGTAATTTTCTATTTTCGTTTTGATGTAATCAACCTAACATTAAAACCACCTTTCAGGTTATGCATTGGTAGATGTACGGGTACCATAGATTATGGAAAGTCATCTTTATGAAGATTGGAAAGCATAACTAATCGGAAAATCAGTAGGGCCTCCCCCTCTTGGATTTATGGATCTATCCAATCAAGTTATAAATGATGGAAGTAAGTTAAGGCTGATTACCATGGGAATGATATGCGGATCAATAGCCATAGAGATCACTTTCAGCTAGAAGATAAGATTTCAAAGATCCTTGATCTAAAAAATATATTCATCTCTAGGACCAGAGACCAAATAATGAAAGTTGTAGCAATGAGTCACTGCTAATTCTCGAGGATTTTGAGAGGATTTGCATCTTTCCATTTTGAGAATTTACAAAATGACGACTACGTAAGGCTCAAGCCTAAGAACAACACTGAGTGGCATGCCAATCACAATATAATATCCCCGAGAGTGATTTTGTGCCATAATAATTCAAGGGGGAAATGTTTTACATGTAGACAGTGTTTTTTTGAACTCATGTGGGCTTGGGTGTCTAAAGTACATACTATGAACTACCATATCATGTTGGCAGGTCAGGTCGGTTACTCTGGACACTTGGCTTCCTGAGCAGGTTGCTTTCATGCAAGGTATGCTTTGTGCATTTCAATTGTTTGCTGTTGTTCTGTTTGAATTGCACTGTGCTGTTTTGGTTTTAGATAATTTTGATGAAGCACTGAAGGCCATATAATATAAATCACATTGTGCTATAGTCAGACTTTCCTATGTGAGTAGCTTCTTTAATCAGTATTGGTTGTTTCAGGGATGGGTAATGCAAAAGCAAATTTGTTTTGGGAAGCAGAGTTGCCATCATCGTTCAAACATCCCACTGAGAGTGATCAAGCAGGACTTGAAGCATTTATTCGAGCAAAGTATGAATAACATATTGTTTACTAAATTGTAAAATTTATTTTTGCAAATCCTGAAAGCATTTATGTGCTAGCCCAGATACTGTTGCAATAGAATTTACCTCTGCAATGCATTTGATATAACGCTGAGCCATGAAGGAAAGGGAGGATGCACTGCTATTTTCTGCTTTGCGTTCAACTTATGACTATTAAAGTTTACTTAAGCATCCTCACATTACGAAACAGAGTGATATTCACCGCATTGCAAATGTCGTACAGGTATGAGGCAAAAAAATGGACACCTAGAGATAATTGGTCTTCTTTGGGATCACGTGAGGAGAGGCACCTTTCGGGAGATGATCGTAGGAGCATTGATGGCAGCAAAGGGCGCCGGGCGGCTAGCCATGATCAAGAGTTCAAACAGGATTATGCTTCAAGTAGTGGAATTGATACAAAATACAACAATACTGAACATCATCAGTATAAGACCAGTTCAGAGAGGGGTTTCCCAGAGAGTTATCAGCATATTGAGTTGAAGGCATTTGAGGTGACTGAAAGTCAATCGTTTGATCCTTTTCAAAGCAGAATCCGAGAACCTTTGTATCCCTTACATTCGGTCCAGCAACTGGCTGCACCGGCTGTTCTTGCTCCTCCAGATACTGTAGCCCACATGTCTTATGTAGGTACACCAACCTCCCAAGCTCTCAGAAGACACATGTAGGAGGAGCTAACCAGTCACAGTCTATTAGACTTTCTCGACATTTGACTGCTGTTTCTTTAATAGACAGAGTTGCTGTGATTTAGCGGACTAGATTAGGCAGATTACTAGCTACTCACATTACTATGAAGGCCCTGAAGTTTTGCTGCTGTCAAATTTAAGAAGATAGGAAGACTAGCAAACTGTTGTGCATACTGCCAACTGTTTGCAGACATAGAAGCCACTTTTATGTCAATGGGTCATTCGAAGGTTGCTGATAGCATGTCTGTTATTATTATTACAATGTTCTTCAAATCCAGCAATGATAAGCGTTGATAGCATTCAATGTAAGATCTCTATTTCTTAGCTCCTTGGAGGTTCTAGCATGAAAAGGATCTTATACTGTCCAATCTGAAATGTTTTTTTTTGAACTGGGTGACCAAGGAAGTGATTCCAGACATTTTTTCTTCCGAATATTGGAAATTACAGTTGCAGAGGCAGAGGTTGCACACACCCTGCTGAAGTTGATAGTCGGGAAAATATATCTTTTAGTGGAAGCCACTGAATTTGCTGCACTTTAGTGAATAATGGAAGTATGACGCTGGTAGTTCAGTGTATAAAGGTTGGTCTGATGCTAGATCAAAGCCTTATTTCATTACCCAGGTGATAATCAAGTGACAACATAATTCTGCTCATGTTAGCCTTTCTTTAAAATCTCAGCAATCATTACTGTAAGCCATCCTTGTAACACTTTTATAGAAGCCAATAGCACTTTTACAGAAGCCTCATGTTGCCACCTTAATTCAGTGTACACTTTAGTTATAACCACATCCACTTTCATGTGTCACACTATGTTCAGTATTTAGTCTTCCTTATTATGCAAGCCACATGCATCCACAAGTCTAGTTGTGAGTGTCTGAACATACACTAGAATAAGACATTTTTGAGTTTATTACTTTATGATCAGAAAGCATTTATTATGTACAGAACGCATTCAAGGATTGTTATATGTTAGTGAGAAGTCTGAACTGTAAATTGATGCTGTTATTAGAAAATTTATTTCAAACTTTTAAGAGCTAAATGTTTTGTTGTTGCATTAATCACAACTGTATTCATAGTTATGTTTTTAAGGGGTTATTAAGGATGTTCTGCAGGTAAAGTCAATGGGTTTATAGCTAACATTGATACTTTTTTGGATATGCTGCAATTACTTGTCAGCATCCAGTCATTCCAGCACCGTTGAGATTCCACCATTTTTAGCAATGAGTACACCCCTTGTCTATTCCCAGAGATGACTTTGCTCTAATTATGTCTGCTCTAATTATGTATCTCTAATTCGGTAATAGTCTTCAATAAAACTTGGATGAGTGTCATGCTTTGGAGGAAAAGTGGCCTCGAAATTCCATACAGTCCAGTTCTACTAACACATTGACACATTTACCTCCCTTATAGCATCCTTTCAGTTGGTGGCTCACAATTTGTGTCTGAGTTCAGCCTTGCTCAAAAGTTCTTCCTGCCATGATTTAGTTCTTTTGATTTTGCTTTCTTAACTTGTCTTCCTTTTCACTCTGCTTATCACTCATATTTAAGTGCACTAGTTCTGCATTAAGGATTTGTAGTTTATGAACATGACTTAGTTCTTTGGGTTCGTCTTGTACCCTCAATGCTTGGGATAAAATTGTTCCATTGATATCTCCTGAATGTCTTGGTAGTGGTGTATTCTTAGCCATGGCGTTGATGAGTTTGGTCATGATTGGACTGATCTTGAACAATCAATATCTAGATTGAAACATTGTTGTTGCCTGATTGACAATTGAGATGGGGACCTCGTCTAGTACACTCTCTAAGGTCCCAGAGCAAGTTAGAACGTCAAGGACTGAGCCTCCGACCTGTGGTGAGCCAGTCAAGTAGTCACAAGTCATGAGCTAGCTCTGGAGCTCGAGTCATGGCCTAGTCAGGAAAGCAAGTTGATTCGGCCGCCGGGACAGCTCTTGGGACCCATATCCAGGAGCCAGATTGATTCTGCCAGGCTTGCCAGGCTTAATCAGCAAAATAAAAACTAAGTCCTAAAAAGCGCGCTTTACCAGAAAGCACTATGTTTCAAATCAGAGGGGGTGCGCCGAATCACAGCAGAACTATAGGGGGAGTCCGGCAGACAGAAACTTCGGCAGCTCAACCAGCGCCAGGAATCCAGTCACCAAGTCTCAGCTCCCTCTACCAGCACGAGTCAGGCACAATGCCCAGCACGTGTTGGTGGGCCTGAGACCGGTTAGTCTATGTATGAATGTAACCTCTTCCAAATCTAATAAAGTTGATCCTTGGGGATGATTACCATTTCGGTTTCGCCTCCGGGACTGGTCCAAGTGGAAGGACCCTTACTATAACCTTTCTACGTCGCTGGCGCCTAAGGGTCCTCGTCATCGACGTGGGGCTTGCCGCTATGCCAATTGGTCAGTTTGGCGACCACTATGCCTTGAGTTTCATGTGTGGCTTGTCATTGTCTTTGGTTACCTTTTGGGGACGGATTCTGAGTTGGCTTTCGGGTTGGTTGGGATTCCAGTTTAAGCTTGTTACGTTTCTGAGTTGGCTTTTACGTAAGTGCATGATGGATGAATGTTAGACTTAAGCGCGTGTTGGGGAAACTGCTCAAGTCCGAGCGCCCTTTGAGACGCCGGCGCAACATGTGGTATCAGAGCCGACTAGCCGGTCAGCTACGCAAGTCTCATAGGGATGACCACGTTTTGGGATTTGTCAGGCCAACCGTTGCGCAAGGTGCTGCCCACAGTGTAAGCACGGGTGCGTCCACGGTCGGGGTGGTCGGCAGAACGGGGGACTTGATGAGGCAAGGTGCTGCCCTTGAGGTGTAAGCACGGTCAGTTTCCGCGGTTCGGGCCTGGCGCCGTCTGCACGTAGGACAGATGAGGCAATGTGCTGCCATTAGGTTGGTGAAAGCACGGTCTGTGCCTTGTGGGGTGCGGGGTGACATATTCGAACTGTACGGGTTAACCATTGATACAGAGATGTTGCTCGAATTCGGGTGTAAAGCACGGGTGGTTAGCTTCCGGTGCGGGATAGCTGCCGATCGTTTAGTTATAAGGGCTATCGACCAAAAAGTGGTGGGGCGTGACTGAGGCAATGTGCTGCTTAATGGTGAAAGCACGGATGGTTGGATGGATGTTTCCCCGTGGGCTAATTCTGTGATAGATTTGTGTGGGCGCGGCTAGGCAAAGGTCCTACGTCCGGTCTCAGGGGGGTTTGTGGCTTGAGAGGGATCCTCTGTGTTTGCTTTGGTTGGTATGTTCCGTTTGTTGTGTGCTTGCTTGGACACAAATGACCTGGTTCCTATTTGGCTCTCAGGTGATGTGAGCGTGCTAAGTTTGGAGAGGGGAGTGCGAGTTGCGACTCAGAGCGAGCTCCAACCAAGTCTCAGCCTCCCTTGCTGGAATGTTGTCATGGCTCTCGCCTTGGCATGCTAGCGCCCCGGAGACTAGGGTCGGTCACACACTTGAAATGTAACCTTCTCAGATTTATCAATAAAGTGGGATTTTCCTCAAACTGACTTTGATTACCTTCTGGGTTTCAGTGTTCGGTAAAAGCGCCAGTTGTAAGGCCGCTTCAAAATTTTTAAGTTGGCACATAGCTGAGGGTCGTATCCCGGGACGCCAACGGTATGCCGTCGGGGCCATTTGGTCCGCGGCGCCAGCGGTATGCTGTCAGGACCATTTGGTCCAGGAACTGGTTGTCTCCATATCTGTCGCGACTTGTAGTTCTGAGTGTTCCTTGCATGAATGTGAATGAGTTAAGCTCTTGGGGAATGGGCTCTAACCTGTCGACTGAGTTGGATGGCTTGCTTGGGTGGAAGTTACCTGTTTATGGCTGTCTAGTCTGGCGTGGCGCCAGGTTGGCTTCCAGCGCTCGTGACGAAGCTTTCAGTTGGTTAAGTATGATGTAAGTCAGACCGCTTGCTTGGAATGGATGTTACTCGTTTGTAACGAAGCTTCGAGTTGGTTAAGTTTGATGTATGTCGGGCGGCTTGCTTGGAGGGAAGTCACCCACATCGGGACCCTCGATCTGGCATGGCGCCAGGTTGGATCTCAATGTTGGTTTTCGGAACTTCAAGTTGGTTAAGTCTGATCGTTGTTGGCGAGTTGTATGTCAAGTGGGTTTGGATGGCAAGAGTTGAAGGCTGAGAAGCTAAGTCGTCGGTCTATATCAATGGTTAACCCTTACAGTTCGAATATGTCGCCCCGCATCCCACAAGGCACAGACCGTGCTTACACCAACCTAATGGCAGCACACTGCCTCATCTGTCCTACGTGCAGACAGCGCCAGGCCCGAACCGCGAGAACTGACCGTGCTTACACCTCAAGGGCAGTACCTTGACTCATCAAGTCCCCCGTTCTGTCGACCACCCCGACCGTGGACGCACCCGTGCTTACACTGTGGGCAGCACCTTGCACAACAGTTGTCTTGATGAATCCCACACCGTGGCCATTTCCGTGAGATCCGCATAGCTGACTGGCCAGTCGGCTCTGATACCACATGTAGCGCAGGCATCCCAAAGGGAGCCGGGAACCACGACTTAGCTTCCCAGCCTTCAACTCCTGCCATTCAAACCCACTTGATATACAAGCAGCCAACTCGCCAACAACGATCAGATTTAACCAACTTGAAGTTCCGAAAACCAACATTGAGATCCAACCTCGTGCCATGCCAGATCGGGGGTCCCGATGTGGGTGACTTCCCTCCAAGCAAGCCGCCCGACATACATCAAACTTAATCAACTCGAAGATTCGTTACAAACGAGTAACATCCATTCCAAGCAAACGGTCTGACTTACATCAGACTTAACCAACTGAAAGCTTCGTCACGAGCGCTGGAAGCCAACTTGGCGCCACGCCAGATTGGACAGCCATAAACAGGTAACTTCCACCCAAGCAAGCCATCCAACTCAGCCGACAAGTTAGAGCCCGTTTCCCAAGAGCTTAACTCATTCACGTTCATGCAAGGAACACTTAAAACCACAAGCCGCGACAGATATGGAGACAACCAGTTCCTGGACCAAATGGTCCCGACAACATATCGCTGGCGTCCCGGGATACGACCCTCAGCTATGTGCCAACTTAAAAATTTTGAAGCGGCCTTACAATTGGCACTTTTACCGAACACTGAAACCCAGAAGGTAATCAGAGTCAGTTTGAGAAAAATCCCACTTTATTGATAAATCTGAGAAGGTTACATTTCAAGTGTGTGACCGACCCTAGTCTCCGGGGCGCTAGCATGCCAAGGCGAGAGCCATGACAACATTCCAGCAAGGGAGGCTGAGACTTGGTTGGAGCTCACTCGGAGTCGCAACCCGCACTCCCCTATAGTATTGGTGGTATTCGGCACCCCCCCTCATACCAAGCACTCTTCTCAAGCTGGTAAAGCACGTTTTTTTCTCTCTTGGATTTTCTCTTTCTAGAAAGTCATTTTCTCTCTCTAGATTTTATTGATCCCCAGGCTTCCTTTAATCATGCCTAGATCGTGTGAGGTGATTGCACATCGATCTGAGATCTCTGGACTTTGCTAGAACCGATCAAAGATTTTCAGCCATAGGAACTTGGCGCCGGCTGAATTCTGGTCACAGTGGCGCGTGGAATGGTGCCGGCGCCGTTTGCGCCAGGAGCAGCAAGGGTGCTGCTGGCGTTGGGGACAATGCTGGCGCCAGTGGCGCCGAAAGTAAAGATGTTGTAAAGCTGACTCGGGTGCACCCAGCGTGCCCTGTAAGATTCTAAGGGGTGACACTCTCTAAGGTCCCAGAGCAAGTTAGAACGTCAAGGACTGAGCCTCCGACCTGTGGTGAGCCAGTCAAGTAGTCACAAGTCATGAGCTAGCTCTGGAGCTCGAGTCATGGCCTAGTCAGGAAAGCAAGTTGATTCGGCCGCTGGGACGGCTCTTGGGACCCATATCCGGGAGCCAGATTGATTCTGCCAGGCTTGCCAAGCTTAATCAGCAAAATAAAAACTAAGTCCTAAAAAGCGTGCTTTACCAGAAAGCACTATGTTTCAAACCAGAGGGGGTGCGCCGAATCACAGCAGCAGACAGAAACTTGGGCAGCTTAACCAGCGCCAGGAATCCAGTCGCCAGGTCTCAGTTCCCTCTACCAGCACGAGCCAGGCATAATGCCCAGCACGTGTTGGTGGCCCCGAGACCGGTCGATCTATGTATGAATGTAACCTCTTCCAAATCTAATAAAGTTAATCCTTGGGGATGGTTACCATTTCGGTTTCGCCTCCGGGACTGGTCCAAGTGGAAGGACCCTTACTACAACCTTTTTGCGTCGCTGGCGCCTAAGGGTCCTCGTCATCGACGTGGGGCTTGCCGCTATGCCAATTGGTCAGTTTGGCGACCACTATGCCTTGGATTTCATGTGTGGCTTGTCTTTGCCTTTGGTTACCTTTTGGGGACGGATTCTGAGTTGGCTTTCGGGTTGGTTGAGATTCCAGTTTTCTTAAGTCTGAATGGTTAAGCTTGTTACGTTTCTGAGTTGGCTTTTACGTAAGTGCATGATGGATAAATGTTAGACTTAAGCGTGTGTTGGGAAAACCGCTCAAGTCTCAGCGCCCTTTGAGGCGCCGGCGCAACATGTGGTATCAGAGCCGACTGGCCGGTCAGCTATGCGGATTTCACGGAAATGGCCACTGTTTGGGGTTCATCACGACAACTGTTGTGCAAGGTGCTGCCCACAGTGTAAGCACGGGTGCGTCCACGGTCGTGGTGGTCGGCAGAACGGGGGACTTGATGAGGCAAGGTGCTACCCTTGAGGTGTAAGCACGGTCAGTTCTCGCGGTTCGGGCCTGGCGCTGTCTGCACGTAGGACAGATGAGGTAGTGTGCTGCCATTAGGTTGGTGTAAGCATGGTCTGTGTCTTGTGGGGTGCGGGGTGACATATTCGAACTGTACGGGTTAACCATTGATACAGAGATGCTGCTCGAATTCGGGTGTAAAGCACGGGTGGTTAGCTGCCGGTGCGGGATAGCTGCCGATCGTTTAGTTATAAGGGCTATCGACCAAAAAGTGGTGGGGCGTGACTGAGGCAATGTGTTGCTTAATGGTGAAAGCACGAATAGTTGGAGGGGTGTCCTATGTGGGCTGATTCTGTGATCAATTTGTATGGGCGCGGCCAGGCAAAGGTCCGTTGGCAGGACCATCTCAAAGGGAGACCTTGTCTTTGTTACTTGTTAGTATACCTGTCTGAGTGTCTTACTTGTATGTATTCATGGTGAGTCTTAGTACTCGTGCTTTGCCTGGTTTGCATGATTGCTTGTGATACAAGGAGCTGATGGCTCGAGAATGAACCTTTCTTTTGAAGGCTGATACCATCAAACAAAGAGGACTACAGAATCTGTGGGGCGGATTTGCAGTTCAAGTACTCGCACGTGAACGACAACGAAACGACTCAATGTTTGTAAAGGATGGATGGCTAGCCTGTTTCTTGGGTTAGTTTCATTTGCGACAACGCCCACTAGACGCAAGCAGGAAGTCAAAAGTTGGAAAGGGCAATTTCAGGGGAGATCTTCTATGAAGCGGTTGGTCTTCAATTTGGGACGGCCACCTTCGGAACTGAAACTCACTGAGCATGGGTAATATCCAGTATCAGTTGAGTTTTTCCTCAAAGGGGAAAGACTAGGATCCTCTTCAGAGATTGGCAACAAGTTGGATCTAGCCATAATCCTAGCAGATGGGAAGCGAAGTGTTGGAAAGACTTTTTGTCCGAAGAACTCTACTCTAAGTCCGATCAACTGATTTTATAAGTGGAGGGGAACTATCACACACACCTCTCTCTTGGGGCAAATTTTGAATGAAAGTTGATCAAAACGGGGGCAAATTCAAGGTGACCTAGCCATACTCACACGAGAAGACTGGCGAACTTTGGACCTAATAAGTTGACAAGTTTTTGTTGTGGAAAGGAAAGCTTGTTATAGGCTTTCTCTGGACCAGCAATGATGAGGAAACATATGAGTACACTGGCTTGTGTTACGTGTAAGGCAGCTGATCAATGAAGGAACTGTGAAAGTTGAGTCTTGCATGAGAGACTTGGTATTTCGAACGGACGCTAAGGGACAGTTCGTATTGAGATGGAATTGTGAAAGTCAAGTTTTGCGCGATGGACATGGTGCTTCAAACAAACGCGAAGAGATAGTTCGTATGCGGATCAAACTGGTGCGACCCTTTGGCTTTCCACGAGGTCAATGGTTACATTTGGGCTGATTCAAAGAGCTACTTCAAGCTAAGTGAGAGGTGCATTGCGGAGTACTCAATCTTTGCCTACCTTACAGAGCCAAGATGGAAAAGTATCAAGATCAGGCTGAGACAAGGAGAGAAATCAAGGTGCAGAAGCAACAAGGCACGGAGTGGACCATAAAGTGGGCAATCAAACGATAAATCCTTTGGCTCAGGGAGCCTTGATACTTGTGTGGAACTGATCAAATCTGGAGCTCAAGGAGCTTAACACAAAGTGCATCAAGGACAAAGCAGGAGCTCAAAGGAGTTCCAAAGTCGAAAGTCAAAATCGACAGGGGCGAACATTTCAAAGAAAGGCCTCTGTCACCAGTTAATAAGGTTCTTGGGTTTTACGAAAGCGATATCAAATCTACGCTTTTCCCAGGCAAAGAGATATTTACAAGTTATGTAATTTTTCAGTACAAAGAGCTGAGCCTCCGACTTGTGGTGTGCCAGCTTCAATGTCAATAAAAAGTGGCCAGTAAATTGAGTACTGTGCCAAGTAGCTTAAATGTATAGTTATTTTAATTGGGAGACACCTTTACTTTAATTTGACATCTAATGAGGACATCAGATTTTATAAAGGTGGGGTGGATGTTGTAAAGCTATCTTCATAAGCTTTACTTCCAGCGCCACTGGCGCCAGCAGCGCCCCTGCTGCTCCCGGCGCCAACGACGTCGGCGCCACTCCCAACGCCACTGTGACCAGAATCCAGTCGGCGCCAAGTTCCTATGGCTGAAAATCTTTGATCGGTTCTAGTGAAGTCCAGAGAGCTCAGATCGATGTGCAATCACCTCACACGATCTAGGCATGATTAAAGGAAACCTGGGGATCAATAAAATCTAGAGAGAGAAAATGACTTTCTAGAAAGATAAAATCCTAGATAGAGAAAAATGTGCTTTACCAGCTTGGGTAGAGTGCTTGGTATGAGGGGGGGTGCCGAATCCCACCAATACTATAGGGGAGTGCGGGTTGCGACTCAGGGCGAGCTCCAACCAAGTCTCAGCCTCCCTTGCTGGAATGTTGTCATGGCTCTCGCCTTGGCATGCTAGCGCCCCGGAGACTAGGGTCGGTCACACACTTGAAATGTAACCTTCTCAGATTTATCAATAAAGTGGGATTTTTCTCAAACTGACTCTGATTACCTTCTGGGTTTCAGTGTTCGGTAAAAGCGCCAGTTGTAAGGCCGCTTCAAAATTTTTAAGTTGGCACATAGCTGAGGGTCGTATCCCGGGACGCCAGCGGTATGCTGTCGGGACCATTTGGTCCAAGAACTGGTTGTCTCCATATCTGTCGCGGCTTGTGGTTCTGAGTGTTCCTTGCATGAACGTGAATGGGTTAAGCTCTTGGGGAACGGGCTCTAACTTGTCGGCTGAGTTAGATGACTTGCTTGGGTGGAAGTTACCTGTTTATGGTTGTCCAGTCTGGCGTGGCGCCAGGTTGGCTTCCAGCGCTGGTGACGAAGCTTTCAGTTGGTTAAGTCTGATGTAAGTCAGACCGCTTGCTTGGAATGGATGTTACTCGTTTTGTAACGAAGCTTCGAGTTGATTAAGTTTGATGTATGTCGGGCGGCTTGCTTGGAGGGAAGTCACCCACATCGGGACCCCCGATCTGGCATGGCGCGAGGTTGGATCTCAATGTTGGTTTTCGGAACTTCAAGTTGGTTAAGTCTGATCGTTGTTGGCGAGTTGGCTGCTTGTATGTCAAGTGGGTTTGGATGGCAAGAGTTGAAGGCTGGGAAGCTAAGTCGTAATTCCCGGCTCCCTTTGGGATGCTTGCGCTACATGTGGGCAACACCTTGCACAACTCTGTGGGATATTACATAACCGAAGGATTCACACATGAGATTGAGGACAGAATTATCAGGGCTCAAACAGAAAGGGTCATTGCGAGAGTACCTCAATAAATTCAGACAGTGTATGGGTTATTGAAGATATGTTCGAGGCGAACAAAACTCATTACCTCTTGTCTGGAATGCAGTCTTGAACCCGACGTGCAACAGACAGCTACATGCCCCATGATTTTAATTCAACTATTCGGGCGGCTGAAATGGTTTGTGATTATGAGAGCACATTGGCACCAGCTGCTCCGACAACCTCA
Source organism: Diphasiastrum complanatum (assembly GCA_029204225.1). NCBI lineage: Eukaryota > Viridiplantae > Streptophyta > Lycopodiopsida > Lycopodiales > Lycopodiaceae > Diphasiastrum > Diphasiastrum complanatum. The sequence continues at coordinate 29,546,375 of CM055095.1, forward strand.
GCAAGAGTATTTAGTGAATCCAGACCGAGTCCGAGCTTCTTTTCAAAGGGGAACTCAGCTTCAAATGGCAACCAAGCCTCGAGTAGCGTGAACAAATTCCCAACAAAAACAGGGTTTGGCAACCAAGGCAACAATGGAGGGAACACGTTCCAGAGAAGAAACAATGTTGGACCTTCAGTTAGTCACAACAACAGCCTCACCAACAGTGGGCAGTTCCATGCGCTGCTTCAACTGTCATCAACAAGGTCACTCTTGGAGGTCATGCCCCAAACCATTGAACAAGCAAATCATGGCTGCCACTGAAGGATTTGATAGGATGGAGAGAGAGGCATTTGATCAAGAAGATGGTGAACAGGATGACGAAGAGGACCCAGAAACGGATTTGACGGAATCTGACCTGAATGCCTTACAACAGATAGGGGCACTTGCGGCGTATCGTGAACATCTCACGACGACTCCTGTGAGTGGATCAAAGTTATTGCACCTGAAAGGCTGTATTCAAGGCAGGATCATTTACTTCATGGTAGACCTGGGGGCGTCACATAACTACTTGTCAGAAAAACTGACAAGGGAATTGGACATCCAATGTGAAGAAAATGTGACTCCTATTTGTGTGGAGACCGCGAAAGGTACAATGACCACTTGTAGATTGGCAACCAACTTACCAATCTCCCTGGGAACCTGGAAGAATCGACTAACGTTCACAATCTTGAAGATGGATGCCTTCGACGCTATTTTGGGATTAAGCTGGTTTAACGAACATGTGGTGGCCTTCTTGGCAAAAGGGGTTAACCTTGCGTTATTATATAATGGCAGGAGACCTTGTGTCGTCGAGCTGTGCCAGGGGACCAACTAGAAAAGAATGACACAAATGAACCTGAGCCAACCATCCCTCCCAATCTCATTCACCTCTTTAACGAAGGACATCCAGCAGTGACAAACCAGCTGACGCAAGGTCGAATGGAGCCAACATTGCCTGCAACTTCTACATCAGAGGTGAATCTAAGTGCCGATGCAAAGCTCAAGGAGCTCAACCTGGATGACCAAACGAAAAATCTAGAGTCCTAGGAGACTCATCCAGACGTGCGACGAAAATGACATATCTGAGGCTTAAGGGAGCCGTAAGTACCTTTTTCTTTCATGTTAATAAAGTAAGCCGCATTTCTCATCGAGGAGTGAGCTTCAGTCTAATGTCTAAGTGCAGCAGCTTTACACAGGTTTTACGTAAGTGAACTAGATCCACACTTTTCCTGTGCTAGGTGCAAACACAATATCTTTACTTCTCTTTACAGTTGGTCTCCTTTGGCCGGTGAATCAAGCCCGTGCCCTTGTATATGTGAATAAAGTCTGGCCGGTGAATTAAGCCCGTTCCATGAGTCTTAGGTTCTAGTTTGGCCCTGATGAGGACATCAGCTTTCTCAAACGAGGGGAGGATGTTGTGAAGCTGACTCGGGTGCACCCAGCGTGCCCTGTAAGACTCTAAGAGGTGACACTCTCTAAGGTCCCAGAGCAAGTTAGAACGTCAAGGACTGAGCCTCTGACCTGTGGTGAGCCAGTCAAGTAGTCACAAGTCATGAGCTAGTTCTGGAGCTCGAGTCATGGCCTAGTCAAGAAAGCAAGTTGATTCGGCCGCCGGGACGACTCCTGGGACCCATATCTGGGAGCCAGACTGATTCTGCCAGGCTTGCCAGACTTAATCAGCAAAATAAAAACTAAGTCCTAAAAAACGTGCTTTACCAGAAAGCACTATGTTTCAAACCAGAGGGGGTGCGCCGAATCATAGCAGAACTATAGGGGGAGTCCGGCAGACAGAAACTTGGGCAACTCAACTAGCGCCAGGAATCCAGTCGCCAAGTCTCAGCTCCCTCTACCAGCACGAGCCAGGCACAATGCCCAGCACGTGTTGGTGGCCCCGAGACCGGTCAGTCTATGTATGAATGTAACCTCTTCCAAATCTAATAAAGTTGATCCTTGGGGATGATTACCATTTCGGTTTCGCCTCCGGGACTGGTCCAAGTGGAAGGACCCTTACTACAACTTTTTTGCGTCGCCGGTGCCTAAGGGTCCTCGTCATCGACGTGGGGTTTGCCGCTATGCCAATCGGTCAGTTTGGCGACCACTATGCCTCGGGTTTCATGTGTGACTGTCTTTGCCTTTGGTTACCTTTTGGGGATGGATTCTGAGTTGGCTTTCGGGTTGGTTGGGATTCCAGTTTTCTTAAGTCTGAATGGTTAAGCTTGTTACGTTTCTGAGTTGGCTTTTACGTAAGTGCATGATGAATGAATGTTAGACTTAAGCGCGTGTTGGAAAAACCGCTCAAGTCCCAGTGCCCTTTGAGGCGCCGGCCTAACACGATGTCGGTCTGCCACAAAACCCAAAAAACGTGAAGGTGCCCTTGAACAGAGTTGTCTTAACCAGATTGCTTGGTTGCATTTGTGGCAGCTATGTACAAGTCGCGATGGTGAGTCATAGGTTAAGTTGCTCCAAAATCTAGATACCAGGAATCTATATCCTGATGTTCTTCAACTTTGGTCATGAACGCTGCTCCATCTTCTTCTTGTTGTTGAATTGAGTGACCGGTTGTAGCACTGTGTGCTTGTTGTTGGAACTACTTCTTCTTTTCGTTGTTGTACTTCAAAGTTGGGCAGTCCTTGATTTCATGGCCAGTCCTCTTATAGTATCTGCAGAATAGTTTCTGCATTGGTTGGAACGATGAAGGGGTTGAATTCGATCCTGAACCAGAATTTGGTCCAGACAGCATGTTCTTCTTCTTGTCAGTATAACTGACTTTGTAGATCTCTTGGATCTAAACTTCTGATTTTTCAAATATAGAGCTTGAGGATCCGATTCTGAGCCTGAGGAGGATGCTGTGATCTTCTGATCTCCTCTTGTAGAATTAGCGATATTACTCTTGATAGAGTGAGGTGCTCCTGGGTAGAAATTGCCATTATCCAATTTTCGTATGCTTCAGGTAGACTCGATAATAGAGTAATGAGTGCATCAGAATCTTCTATGACTAAGCTAGTTGCAGAACACTTTTTGCGTCTGACATCCTCAGGGTGAAGAATTTCTTCCTCAGGTGTAACTTAGAAGTAACATCTCTAATATCGTACAGAGTTGCTAAGATGTCCCATGCATTCTTAGCAGTCTGAGCAACACGTATGTGGCTGATCTGAGTATCCTTGATGTTGAGGGTGATCATGGCAAATGCTTTGCCATCTCTCAGTCTCCACTTGGTGATGATGACTGCATCACCTTCTGGTTTGAGCTCTGTGCCATCAACGATGTCCCACAGTTATTTGGCTAGTAATATAGCCTTCATCTTGAATTTATAGAGATGGTAGTTATCTCTATCGAGTTTGTCAATGAGAGATGAGCTAGATGATGGATCCATTCTGGTTGAATGAGATCATTGGTAGAAAGAACGATTGTCGAAATACTGTTGGCTGCGTGTTTGCTAGAGAGACGTCTTGGTAGAAACAAGATTGATAATCCGCAGTAGAAATACAGATTACTAAAATGTCCGCTCTGATACAAAGTCGTAAATCAAGAGGACAGACAGCGGAAGCTTGAGCGTAGGCGTGTAGGAATGGAAACGCAACAGTTAGCAGCAAAAATATTTAAGGTGAATCATTCATACAAAATTGCACAAATGAACAATACAATAGTGAGACAAAAATTGCACTATGATTAATATCAACTGTGAGTCCAATGGCTTGAAGTGATAACTTCAGCTTGCTGAGCGTGATAACACTGGCTACAGAAGAACTCTGATTATAATGTTAAAAACACTTACATTGCTTGATTCAGCTAGTAGTATATATTTACAAGTGTTTTCAAAAAATATCTTACAAGCATTGAATGTTATGTACGCCAGTCTTTGTATATGTACAAAGTGAGTAACCGCCCTTGGGATATTTAGCAGTCCAGCTGCTTTTAGGGTTGATAAGTTGGCGACGTCGGTTTTCCACTGTTGGAAACACTCCAAAATGCGAAAGTGCCCTTGAACAGAGAAAGCATGTAAATCTCGAAGGTGCGAAAATCCGGGAGGTGTCTTTAAAGCGAAGACAGAGAAACCTGATAAACCTGACAGTGCTTTTAAAATGGATTTTGGTCACAGTGTCACATTTTTCCCGAAGGTAAAAAACCTGACAATGTCGCTTTTTTCTCGAAGGTGAAAAATCCGATAGTGTCGCTTTTTCCCGACAGTGTCGCTTTTTTTCGAAAGTGCAAAAAATGCAAAAATGCGAAGGTGCCTTAAAATGATTAAGGCACAAAAAATTCCTCAGGTGCGAAAAAGACGACAGTGCCTTAAAACGAAAATGTTTTAAGGAAAAACAAAGTTTTTGAAAAAAATGCGAAGGTCCAAAATATGTTTGTCGGCCTTCGGCTGTTTTCAGGACGCTCATTACTTGAACGATTTGTTAAGGCTGAGCATAAGAAATCTAACAGCCTCAGTAGTAGAAGCATTGTCAAGTTCAAATGCAGACAACTCGTGCACTGCCATGAATGCCGAGTATAATTCATTGATGAAGAACAAGATTTGGTGTCTTGTCGAAGCTGCTCTTGATGCAAAGATTATCGACACCAAATGGATCTTCAAGTTGAAGCTCAATCCAGATGGTTGTGTAATCAAATGGAAAGCTCAACTAGTCGTCAAAGGATATGAACAAACCTATGGGAGTGACTACACTGAGACTTTTAGTCCAGTCATAAGATTTCAGTCAATTCGATCACTATTTGCTATCACAGCTGTCGAAGGTTTGGAAGTTCACCAGATGGATGGTCAGACAAAATTTTTGAATGGATACATACAAGAATATATTTACATCTATCAGCCTGAAGGTTACGTCTCTCCTGGATCTAGCCCCCAAGCCATGCCATGTGATAGCCAGAGGAGAAGAGAGCTCAATTGACCTAGACCAAAGTCGTTGACGAGATAATCACTACCTCAATATATAGAGATTAGGATCCTGTGCATGATCACATGCAATCCCCATGTAGGTCAACTATAAATAGGTTACAGCTCTATATGCATACCTCCTGCCTATATCAGTCACACGTACATGCACTACTCCATATGTCTCAATTAGAGTGTCTGGGTCCTCTCAAGGTCATTTGTCACCAACAGGCTTTGACGTGGAATTAAATCTAGGCGTGACCAATAATCTCGAACACTGGAGGGCCGGTCTACCATATTAGGACTATTCCATGTCCTTAGTTGAATATGGCCATAACATTCTTCCTCCCTTAAACAGGTTCTGTCCTCAGAACGAGAAAAAGAAAACATGAAACTATTCCTTAAGCTTTCAAATCTTATTCATGAATCATTATTCTTAGTCTAATTTTTCCATCTGAATAAGTACTCAGAGATGCAACAATATTTAAATTGCTTGACTCTACTCAAGAATACTGATTCAAATTCTCAAAGATACACTAAGTTATGAATTTTTCAAATGGGTTGATCTTATCCAAAAGAAGAGTTTATCACCTTATCCCAATTACATAAATCACTGGGTGATTTACCTCATTTCAGAAAGTCAAATCTAAAAGCTGAGAGATTCTATTTCAATGTATTGTAGAAAATAATGCTTCTTGGTACAAATATTCTTAGAATATCAAAATATTCTAAAATATCACAATTCAGTCATCTAAAATCTCTAGGAGATCCATCAAGTCTCAGACAATTATAACTCAAACCAGAGTACTGCAGTTACTCTAATGAGTTAACAGTCTCATTTCTAGCATTACATGCAAGAAATCAGCAATTATCCGTATCTTAATAGATTTATCTGTCTCCTATAAATCTGGAGATATAGACTGAACTTTGCACACAAACACTTATAAACTACAATCTGGAAGGTAAGCAAATTTCTCATAAGTAAATAATTACTTAATAAAAATGCCTGTGAGATCCACACAATTTCAAGTATGTGTTGGGGTAAAGAAACTTAGAGTTCAACCAACATATCTAAATTCTTGACTTCCTAGTTGATCAAGGATTATTCAATATCTTAAGAATCCTCATATTTCCTTATAATCTTCAAATGACCTTTAAGTATGAATTTATGATCCGTCAATCATAAACATTTAGAATCTTATGATTCGTCAATCATAATCTACAAGATTCCAAAACCATAATCATTGAAAGATACTGGAGTATATGTACAACATACAACTCAAGAAATATAAGAATCATCCTGAAATCTTTCCACAAGGAAAAATCACTGAATTTTAAGAATATTCTTCCAAACCAATTCTTAACCAGATTATGAGCTCCAAATTCTACAATCAACCAAGTAATTAAAGACCATTACAACATCCGTCTCTAACAACATAAACTTTATACAACCTCGTAGAACAATATCTAGAGATTACAAAGTTCTGCTGAATTCCAACCAAATTCAGTTTAACCAATTGAGCTCTCAGGGATACTATTACTAATGAATCAAAACTATTTCTCAACTGAGAAATACTCATCCAAGAATTTAGTATCCTATGCACACAATTCCTTGATGAATCTAAATGACTCATAAATTATGTGTCTTAAAAGCAACACACACAAAACAAACAGTTTTCGGTGAATTCTCATTACACTGTCCATTTTATCAATTAACTTTCACATAAGTTAATCAACTACTCTAATTGCTCATGATTTAGAAATCTTAAATGTCTAGGTGCATATCTCAATTGTACTAGTACAACACCACATTTAGATCCAAATTCAAATCACTTTTAAGTTAACCTATAGATCCATCAGAACAGATCTGTTAACTCTGCAAGTAATGGTCAAACACAATACTTGATCATATGTCTATGGTCAATGACTAGGTTAAGTGCACCAGGTAACCTTAGTAACCAAGAATACATAGTAGATCCAAACAAGATTAATCGTGCACATGCGAGAATAATCTCACTATGACCCAATACATAAACACATACGTCTTTATAAATCCGCATATGTAACTCACATATCTCACTGAGAATCTTGTAACTCAGCTACAGAAGAACTCTACTTCTCATGAGTAAATAACATATTTGGAAAATCTCTGAAGTGAATAATTCCACATCACAAGTTTTTGAACCATCATACTTTTCTCAACAAAATTCCTTCAACCAATCAACCTACTTCAAATCTTAGTGCACAAACCAAGATTAGGCTGACTTAAACAGACATCAGATCTTTAACTACATTATGTGATAATCCAGAGATCTTAAAAACTCTATTGGGATTTTCAATACCAGATAAGCACATATCTATTCACCCCATGTTTGTTCTTAATGGATCACAATAATCCATCTACAAATTTGTGATTTAACAAGAATCTGCACATGGTATTACTGTCACATAAGTTGGTACTATCATCCCGAATTCCTAGCATCATCTGAGAGTTACAACTCTTAGGAATAAGGTGCGTTACAAGACAAATGTGAACCAAGTGTCATTCTCGTTCCATGTCACAATTTCCAATAACAAATAGGGTCAATTCATGGTCCTATAGATATTCAAAATAAATTCGAACTTAGTGAATTCAAAAAACCGGTGTTATGCAATTTCCTTACAGGGATTCTTAACCAATCCAAATTACACAACACTATCACGTTTACCTACTCAGGTGTCTCATTTTCTTCCTCCTTTAGATTTTTCGGTCACCCGAAAATTCTTTTAGCGAAGGTCCCCGAAAATTCCATGGACACAAGTAAATGCTAGGCTACTTCCATTTTTGACCATACAGTTCTTTTTTATTACTTTGTTAAAGTTGCTTGAATCAATGGAAAATCAATAATATTCGGATCCAAGTACTCTTTACAATATTCGAAATACGTGTTTTAATCGAATATAGAGCTACTTTTCAAAATTTACTTTTCTCAATCCTAAAGATAAAAATCTTTTAAGATAAACCTATCGGTGCATCATCGAGTCCAAAAGGAAGAACCGAAAATATCATATACTCTATTAACCGGTAATATTTCTATTCCAGAGTTAAAGTTAAAAAAAACACAGTACCGGAAAATTAAATTTCCACTTACAAGGCACTTGCCTGGAGAAAATTACCATGAAATTTTTTTATTGCCAATCCTAAATCCATGGATCCAATCACATGGGCATAGCAGTTAGAATAATAAAATTATTCTCCAAAGATTCTCTCTTGTTAAAGCCAGGAGAATAGGTAATTCAATTCTCAACTGTCGATTTAGGAAGATTTACAAAAAAACCCTTCCCGAATCGACCAAAACTTTGATTACATCTATATTTTTGCAAAGGACTTTGAAAAAACCGGGCTATGTAATAAAAAATCCATTACAAATAGCCATGCATTATCCCAAATGTATTAAAACCCTTTTGCAAAAACTATGAAATCAATGCAACCACATGGTAACTGACATGCAACTCAGTGAACTAACTAAAATATGCCATCAACAAGATCAGGCACCACCATGCGTCCACTTCATGAATGGGGAAAAAAAAATTAAATAAAAAACTTCAACCATGTAAAAAAGGTGCCCCCCATCAAACCCTAACTACGGCTCCTCAAGCCACATTCTACCTCACAGCCTCAATCCTCATCAGATTTAGCCTCGCGGCACAGCTGCTTGTTGGATTTATTTTCTCTACTCTCCTAAATCCCATTTTTAGTCTGCTTCCATTCATGCTGCATATTTACTCGTGTTGTTGCGCAGTATGCATATTAACATATAAATTCTCACAGGCGATGAAAAGATGAAAAGCAAAGGCTGGCATCACACCCTTTTCATGCTCACCCCATGCAGCTGCGCTAACGGACTGGACAACCTGTAGCCACCCACGATCTCCTACAGACAACACATCCACCCTGTACTTTCTTCATCTGCACACTTGTAACATTATGCATATATATTGAATATCATCTATGTATTCAGTAGGACGATGAGACGAGATTGACTGATCAGAGATCATTGATTGAAGATCAAGTTTATGTAAATTAGCATCAGAAGCTTATCAGAGAGATAGACGAAGTAGATGCCTTGTGCATCGATTCTTCATTGTCAGTAATAAGGTTTCATTCCTTTACAGATTGAACAAGCTTCGTAGAGCACGCGGTTTCATCTCCTATCACTTAGACTAATTCTTCCACATGGATTTCCAAGGGAAAGCCAGTCCTATCATGGACAAGCTTGATGGAGCCAATTACCATTTGTGGAAATTTATGATAAAAATTGTACTAATGACAAAAGAATTGTATGACGTTGTTACAGGTGCGGAAGGAAAACCCGAAGCAGACGACACAACAATCGCCAGATGGAAGCTGAACACAGCCCACGTTTCTTTCGGTCCTTCCAAATTCGAAATGTATGGAATGATAGCATCTCTGACTGACAAGTTAATGGCATTTTGTAGGCATAATTATAGAATGTCTTGCAGGTAAATCCTGTAGGAATGCAGTCTTGATATCAATGTGATGGACTATTAAGGAATTCTTAATTGCTAAAACATATAGGAGACGAATAGTAGACTGTTTTACCATAGAAGAAAATGTTTCTTGATAGTCTACTCCATATTTTTGTGAATACCCTTTGGCTACCAGTATGGCCTTGTATCGCTCAAGACTCCCATCAGGGTTTAACTTTAATTTGTAGACCCATTTGCAGTCCACAATTTTTCTTCCTTTTGGTGGTTGCTCCAGTGTCCATATTTCATTCTTGTGCATTGAGTCGATTTCCTCCTGCATTGTCTTCCCCCATTCTTCTGATTCCTGACTTGTAATTGCTTCTGAGTAAGTTCTGGGTTCTATTGTCATCAGAGCTGTTTGCTACAACTTTCTCGCAACTGTTTGCTACAGCTTTCTCAATAGCTTTCTGTCAGATTCTGGCAGAGCGTCTTGGTTCAGCAACACTCTTCCGTTGTTCAGCTTGTATTGTTTGTTGGGGGGTCTGCAGCTCCTGTTGCTCAATTGCTTGTTGATCCTTTCAATCATTTGGCTTCATAGAAGTCTGATCTTCCTCTTCAGCCCAGTCAGAGATGTAAGGAGTCAGATCAAAGAACTAATGACCAGTTTGGTCTGCATTTGACATCTCTGCTTATTTGCACCTTATTGGTTTCGGGATCATATAGCCTGTACCCAGGTGAATTGATTGCATATCCCATGAATATCATGGGTCTTGATTTTTCATCAAGCTTAGACCTCTTTTCTTGAGGCACGTGCATGTATGCTCTGCAACCAAGCACTCTAACATGCGAGAGATTCGGCTTTTCGCCAGTCCATGCCTCATAAGATGTGGCATCGCTTACAATAGCTGTCATGCTCCTATTTTGTAGATACACGGCTGTCAGTATAGCTTTTGCCCAAAATTCTTTCGATAAGTTCACTTGCACCATCATTGCACCTTGCTGCCTCCATCAGGGTCCGGTTCTTTCTCTCTGCTACCCCATTGTGTTGTGGTGTGTAGGGCATAATATACTGTCTTTCAATTCTTTCATGCTGACAGAAGTTCTTGAATTCTATACTGGTGTATTTTCCACCATTATCAGATCTCAGAACTTTGACTTTTCTTCTTCTCTGTGTTTCAGCTAGACTTTTAAAATCTTTAAATATTGTAAACACTTCAGACTTTTTCTTCAAGAAATAGACAAAGGTCATGTGTGTGTAATCATCAATAAATGTAGCGAAGTATTGCGATCCTGATATAGACGGAACCTTCATAGGTCCACATAGATCGCTATGTATCAGCCCAAGAACCTCCTTTGTTCGTAATCCTTCGAATCTGAATGGCTCACGATGCTTCTTGCCCTTCAAACATGATTCACATAGACTGATCTTTTTGTCAGTCACATTCATGCCTTCTGCTATTTTACTTCTTGACATTTTGTAGAGTGTGCTCATGTTGCAATGGCACATCCTCTTATGCCATAGTTCATTCTTGCTTTTTTCATCTGAGGTGACAAGAACTTGATCTATAGGATCTAGGACATGATACAAAGTTTTCTTTCTTTCAGTTGTCACTAGGATCTGGTTGGTTTCACAGTCCTTTATGTGACATTCGTTACTATTGAAAGTAACGTTCAACCCCATATCAGTGATCTTTGCTACTGACTATAGGTCACTCTTCAATGTGGGAACGTGTAACACTCCCTCTAAATCTTTGTAACCAGATGCGGTCTTTGTACGTAGAGTTTCAGTCCCTTTGACATGGGATAACTTCTCTGTCCCCGTTGGAGGTCTCGTAGTCCTTTAGGATTTGGCTTTTGTGTGTGATGTGTGATGTGGCTCCTGAGTGTATGACGAATTTAAGATCTGAGTGTGCATTTCGCACATCCCTTACTGTCATAGCCTGCTTCAGTTCTTCCTCTTGATGGGATGATTCTGCACTGTATGGGCTGTGTCTTTGTTCTTGTTTTTGGGATTGAATTTCTATTTTCTTCTGACAATGGATTCTTGGTCCTAACTGTCTTGAGAGTCTGTATGATTTCTCATGATGACTTCATCCTTTACAGCTTTGACAACATCGTTGAATGTCATGTTAGGCATCCTTATGAGTATTGACCTCAGGCTGTAGTAAGTAGATGGTAGAGTTCTTATGAAGTGTAAGAACTACTACTCCGGTGGAATCACATGATTCTAATCTGCAGTTGCCAGTTGATCGAAGATTGCTTTCATCTTCCCTGCATGCTTGTCTAGACCATTGCCGTTCCACTTCATGTTCAGAAGCTGATTGTTGATATGTGAGATCTCTGCACTTTCTATGCACTCATGTTTGGCTTGTAGCCTTTTCCACATTTCGTGGCTGGTCTCGTAGTCCACGGTGGTCATCATGATGTCTTCTGCAAGTGACAGAGTGATTAGAGCCATTGCTCTATCGTTCTTCTTTCTCCATTCGGCCGGATTCTGTTGTAGTCCTACTTCAGTACCATCCACTATGCTCCATAGGCCTTCTCCTCTGAGTAGCATCTTCATTTTGTGTTTCCAGACAGCATAGTTGCTGCCATCGAACACGCTTACAACTTTTTGTTGTAGGTTCATTGCCATTTTGCTCTTAATTCTAGTCTGCAGTGCTCTGATACCACTGAAGCGAACTACTTGTCCCTGTCTCAACTATAGCTAGCAATCTTAAGGATGTGGAAGCATGCATTATTCTGTAATTGTCGCATTTTTCAGGAAGGCGAAAAATGCGAACTATTCGAAACTACGTGAATTTTATGCACTCAAGCACATTTTTACCTCTACTTTAAAAACGTGAAAAACCCAAAGAGAGAAGATACGAAAAGTGTGAAAACTTCAGTTAGCTTCTGATACTTCATCTTTAGATTTTGCAGCCCGCGGCTATTTACTGATTGAGAAGACAATATGACTCATTCATCAGAAAAAATAATACTAGTATTCATGCATACATAGTACATAGTTGATGGAAATGATCTATTGCTTCATGAAACTTCTTAGAGGAGAGTTTACCGTCTGCCGCATGTCTAAGTGCAAATATTTGTTCTATTCTATTCTATGCTATCAGTTTTTTTCTCTCCTCAGTCGCTTACTTACTTACTCTCTCTTTGTTTCTGTTCACTTGCAAAACTAATATATTCTCTTTTTTTTTTTCTTTTTACATTTTCTTTTAAGTTGGTCTTGTAACAAAAAGGGGTGCGCTTAAGTGCCGATTAGTTGTAGCTGTCCGCTTCCATTTGAATGGACTGTACTTGCAGCCGCTTTTGCGAGATCTGATTCGTCCCGCGTGGAAGTATCCAGGGATGAAGGAAAGTGAAATTCATTTTCCAACACGCCCTGCAAGGTTTTCAAGCTCGCTTCGACAGGTCTAAAGGCACGACCTTGACTGAGTTGGCAAAGGCCAAAGAAACTATCAAAGCTTATGAAATGGCTGCCTCTCAGGTTTTGGAGTCCAACCCACAAATCTTTGTTCCATTGATGCCACAATTCTCGCCTCAACAACAAGAATAGACAGGATTGGATGCCGCAATGGATTATGGATCAGGGTGGAGCACCAGAGGTAGAAGAAGTACAGCCAGTTCCACAAGCAACGCAATCAGGTCCATCTACATCAGGGACCAGACTCTTATTAAGAAGACCAATCAACGTCGAGGACCAGATCCAGAGCTTCCTAAGGCAACATCCACATGAGTCCTCGCATGGTGGTTGGGTCATCAAGTTTAAGACCTATGAAATAGAGGCCGACAAGGAGTTGGATAAGCTACCTACATTGGGAGAGCAACCAGCCTGGAGAATAACAATATTTGAGAAAACTCCAGAATCAATTCCAAGTTATGTGGCCAGCCCTCGCCAATTACGCGTAGATCCATACTACGTACCAATGCCGCGACGAAATAAGTGGAAAGATGTGGGAGTGGCCATAGATAAAATTACGATCCATACACCAAATTGGCCAATAATCCACCAAACTTACAGTTGGGAAAATTTTAGTGGATTTTTCTTTTCGAGAAGGACAGTTGTTTATTTCATTAAACAGAAATAAGAGGTTTTGAATCTCTTTGGACAATTCAAGGAGCGTGCATAACTCAAAACTAGTAAAAGAATTAAATCAATGAGATTAGACAAGGGGGAGAATACATCTCAACCAAATTCAAGGAGTATTGCCTTTGGAAAAACATTGAGCAACAATTCATTACTTCTTAATTGCCTCAGTCAACTGGACTTGCTGAGAGAAACAATTGGTCCTTGGTTGAGGTGGCTAAGTGTATGCTCGCTCATGTAACACTTTCTAAATTCTTTTCGACTGAAGTTGTTTCCACTATAGCTTCAATTCAGAACAGATGCTCCACTAAAAAGTTCTAAAAAAAACATCTTATGAAGTTTGGACAGGCTCCAAACTTTCACTATCGAACCTCAAAGTTTTCGGAGGTATTGCCTATGCGCGGAACCATAGGAGATCAAGAAGATGCAGGACTCCCAAAATATCAAATCCATTTTCATTGGTTACACCACTTCAAATAAAGCTTATAAGATGTATGATCATGTTGGATAAAGAATATTCACTAGCCGAGATATCATTTTTTATTGAGGATCAGTTTATCAATTTCAAAGACAAGGGCAAAACTCAAATAGTTGAATTCTTAAATACTCATGTTTTCAATTTGACTATTCATATCGAAGGTCCCGATGCATCAAGTTCAGGTGAACAGCTTATCAACAATGAATCAGAAGAAGATGTTGTAGCTCAGCAACAACATAACCAAGAAAATGATTATCAACCTCATTTGTCTCCCAGAAGAGCGTCGACAAGAGATCGCAGACCATCTAATAGATATTTTGATGAATTTGCTTGTTATCTGATTCGAGAGCCGACTAACATAGAAGAAGCACCCAGTCAGTCAAACTCCGATCTATGGAGAAAAGTTTTGAATTGAGAGTAATCATCTCTCATTAAAAACTAGACTTGGACTATTGTCAAATTACCTACCAACAAAAATGTAGTTGATTGTAAGATCAAATACAAGCGGATGGAAGTATCGATTAAAGGAAAGCTTGAGGATTTTTCCAGATCCTGAATATTGACTATACTAAGACTTTTAGTTTGGTAGTAAAACATTCTTCAATCAGATTTCTACTATTGTTTGTTGTTGCTCGAATTTGGAGATACATAAGATGAATGTACAAACAACGTATTTGAGTGGAGTTATTGAAGAAGATATTTACATGATATAGCCTGAAGGTTATCTTGTTGGATTATTCTCCTTCCTACTAATCGACTAATCGGTTTTAATCTTTATCCATTGTTTATCCAGTTCAGCGGATTCTCCCATGTTTTTATAGTCTGCAGAATTACAAGTGTTTTACACAGTCTGCAGAAATATACGCAGGCTAAACATAAACTACTTCCTAGTAACCAACTGATAGTCACCCTGGGAATCAATACCAGGAAGTGAATGATGCTGACTAGCATGAGTAAAGGAAAGTGTCTATTGAGATAGATCCACAGCAGCAGTACCAAGTGAGGAGAACTATCTGCACTAAAAATAATACCATAGCATTCTAGAGGAATGATGTAGAAATCTACCTGACCAGAAAAGTCACCAATGCGATAATCCAAGCCTTGAAACATCTGAGAACTGAAAAAGAAATGGGAACTGGCAACCTCAACACTGAGATGTTGGGAAATAGAAATATGTGTAGCACGAATCCTGGTGGAAATGTAACTGCTAATACATGAATGTGTACTGCTTGTATCTACCAAACCAATGTACTCTCGTCCCAAGATGCGGACACGTAACCGAATAGAACGAGGACCAAGATGCCCAGCCCAAGTAGCATAAGCAAGTTGCACATGGAAAGCAGCAAGAGCAAGATTAGAAGGAAGCAGGTTAGCCAGCACATCAGCAGGAGGTGGGTCATGAGTATCAAGAATTTGGATGTAAATGTCAGAATCAGCAGGAGTAATGGCCTCATGGTAAAAAAACATCTATAGTAGGGCTAAGAATCTGACGACAGTCATGGGCCATGTGGTCCGGGCTCTTATAGCGATAACAGAGACGCTTCTGCTGAATCTCAGTGAACTCTGTGGTTGAATAGCGATGAACAAAGGTGGAGCGGGATGTAGGAGGGCAAGCAAGAATGGAAGTAATAGAAGTCGGGGTAGGAGAAGTAGTCGAAATAGTAGGCATCCCTAAACGAGGGTGGGAAAAATGAGAGGAAGTGGATAACTCAAGGTAGTTATGCTACAAGGTAGTGGCCAAAGAAATAGCATCAGAGAGAGTAGGAGGCCAAAAAGATGACACATCATATCGTAAAGAACCTCGAAGACCAGCAATAAAGCGTGAAATAAGCTCAATAGGATAGAGATCACCAGAAAAGTAAGAAAGCTTAGTAAATTGGTCAATATAAGCAGTCAACTCACCAGTATGGGTAAGGCTACAAAATAGATCACATTGGTGAACTAGCCACTTGGGGTCAATCATAGCCATACGAAGGTCATGATGAAAGGTAGGCCATATATGCAACCCCTCACGAGCAGGCTCAAAATGGTAAACATGCCACCAAGTCTGAGCTCGACCATCTAAATGTAATGCAACCAACCAACTAGACCTTCTGGGTTTTAGTCTTGGGATACATAAGAAAATAGGTTTCTAATTTGGTTAAAGCATAAAATAAGCTGAGTTAAACACATACATCCTTAATTAGCATTATAAAAGATCATTTTTTAGTTGTGAATTTCAAGCTCTTGCATCCAATTTCTTTCTCTGTTCTTCGAATACATGTATATAGACTTTGCTCCTGAATATCCTCATGTGTCCTAAAGATGGCTTCTTGCATGACCAGATCGTCTCTGGAATCTCATCTTTCAACGTTGAGCTTGGTACTCTGTTTGTTATGTAGATAGTAGCGCTGAGAGCCTCAGCCCACAAAAACTGTGGTAGTCCATTTTTCCTCTAATCTTGATGATGTGATGGCAATTTATTGATCTTGATTATGTGACAGTAGATTGCACATACCTTTTGAACAAAAAATTGTATAATTACACAACCTTTCGAGGTATAGAATGGTGTACCTTTCATAATACCAAGTGCAGTTGATGTGATTATCAAAAAATGCACTTGATATAATTTTCACTTTCCATTTTACTACACAGAGCAGGTTGCGCATCGACATCATAATTTTAAACAACTTGCCATCCATAATTTTATTGAAACTAATGGTCAAGCCATCAAGTAGAAATACAAACTTTGCAGAGGGCACTCAAAGGGTACAAACCTTAAAAAACAGCAAAATAGTTTAATCACTATAGGCTTAACAAATATGGATTCTGGCCTACTAAAGCATACCAATGAGCTATTACATTTTTGAGTTTTGCAAGCCTAGAGAGTTGAACCAATATATACTATTATTATATAGGCTTAACATATATGGAGAATAGCCAATGGAACCATACCAAGAAGCTACTAGACTTCTAAGTTGTGTGATTTGTTGGTCGTGAAGCTGTGCAAGGTGAGTTTGCTCGAAATTCCTCTAAAAAATCAAGAGCTCTATTTCATGAAAGCGGAAAATCAAATCACAACACACTTCAAAAAGTATGTGTCATCTTCAAGGTGGGGCCACTAAAAGAGAAAGTTAATGGAGATTAGTCCCAGCCAGATAGATCAAAGGTGGCAACCACCAATTGGCCTTGAAATTGACCAAAAGGTATCAAACTTTCTAAAAGGAAATGGGTATATATGCCCATACTAAATAATATATAAGCTTCAATCTCATCTCACTCATCTCAGTAGAAAACAATACATACAAATCCTTGGATCATCGTCATCGTCATCGCCATCGCCATCGCCATCGCCATCGCCATGGGAGGAGAATGGATCTTCACGTTCCGTAACGACGATGAAAAGCCTCTAGATGTGATTGCATACCAGCAAAAACTCCGAGAGTTGAAGGCAAACTACTCGCAGGAAGCAATGAAGGGAGCTACATGGTTCGATGAGAACCCTGATGACAACATATATGCCAAATTTGTGTATGAATGTCATAGGCATGCGCACTGGGGCGATGGAGGCCACAAGCCGGTGTGGCACCTGCTTTGGAACCCCATTAGTGTTCTCAGCAGTGACAGCCGATTTCATGTCAGCGATGTTCATGCTCGTTGTGCTCCTTATGATTTCAAAGTCTACAGCAATATCATCCAGCAGGAGCTTGAAAGAGATTTTCCAAAGAACTTTTCAGTCTACTGGGGTGATGGGCTCAGTGGTGTTGGTTCAGAATTTGATTGTCCGTCCCCGCAAGCGCTCAGTGACGATAGTACTGGAGAAGCGCTCAGTGACGATTGGTATCAGGAATATTACGAACTCTAGGTGACGAATATATGTGGGTAAAGAAAGTTCTCTTAACCTCTCAGGAGAGCGTTGTAATGAGTAAAACGTTTCTCATTCTAATGCATATTTCTCATGGATGTTCTTGAGCTTGTGGAGCCATTCTTGTGCAATGAACAGGATTACCCTAATTAAGCTTCAGACTAGTTTTTCCTAAAGTTCCACTAGTGAGACTTTGCCCTGTTTAATGGCGTCGAAGCCCTAATCAGAGAAAAGAGACGGTAATATCAGTAAAAAGTTCAGGGCATTTCCACGTTGCTGCTATTCCTTAGTGATCTAAATTGAGACGTGCATATATTGTAAAGATATTTTCGAGCTTCATGCTAAAAGCTGTAGCTAATTTCGACAATCTCAACCGCTCCCTCTCCAGTGTGTTTATACATTTAGCGCAGTTTCTTGAGACCAATTTTCATTGTGCTTTTGCAGCTATCTTTCTCACATCTGTCTGTATTTGTCGCAGTTCATACTGATAAGAGCCAATAAATTCAGTATAATGAACTTGCAAGCCGCTGTCTATCAGATTCAATCGAATTTAATCAGAATCCAGAAGACGCCCACACCTCCAATCTTATACCTAAGAAGACACACACAGTTAAAATTCAGAGTGTCTACAACTGATGATTCTTTATGTGGCATACCAGATCATAAGTAAATGTCACCAACAGGTTAATCATAAACAATCTAGAGAATCATTTATTGGGAACAGTTTGTATTCATGGAGTGTAGAATCTAGATACATATTGGTGGCACGTTGATATCTAGAGAACCAGGGATTTATGTACAAGAATCTGTATTATATAAAGTGGACTTTGCTGAGGCTTTTTTCAGGAAATCATGAGAATTTTTATTTGTTGCATGCAAGAGAAAAGATATACATACGGGTTTAGTTAATTGCAGCACACACTCTTTTTGGAGATTCTCATCTAGTATTCAAGGGACACCTAACAACATCAAAATCACAAATGAAGTAATACAAGGATGACCCAATTTTATTTATGATAGCAATAATTCTCCTGATAAGTTCCTATATGCAAGCTCCACAAAGAGGCCCACACCCTTCAAAATTGGCTCCATGAAAATCCTAGAGATTTCCCTTGTAGGTGACTGAAACTCTCACATGCACGAAAGAATCTTCTTTTGTTAACCTCCTACATATCATACACAATTTCTACTTAGTTTTCGGCTTAATGTTGAGCTTGGAATGATTATAATTGTTGACAATGTCCAATCACCAAATTAAATTTGTGGCTTTCCAAATATGATTATCATAGCAATATAACCATCATTAAACAATTGAGTTTTCCTATTGGGGCTACACTTCTAGACTTGGTGACAACATTTAAAATGAATGCCAAGTTGGCATATCGAAACAAACAATATTTGATGTTTCAAGCAAGAACACATTCTATTGACAACTAGTCTAGTATATGAGTTATCATGTTGTGGGAGTAGCTCATTCTTATATAAGAAGATCCAAATGATTTATAACAATTTTTTATGGCAAGTGTTCAAGCTAAAGCTAGTTTCTTTGAATAATCCTAGACCAACTATACTCGGGAGGGGGGGGGGGGGTGAAGTACATGCATTAGGGATATCTTGATACAATCTACTAAAACAACCTTAAGGATTAAGGACTATTTGCAAGAGTTTTCGATGGACACCTAGTTTTAAGAAACAAAACGTGTCACTTTACTATGGGCCTACAATAAGAAGAGGATTAAAACATGAAAATTTTCACCAAACCAAGTCGTCTCATTAGGTTATTGAACCTACATGGGTTAGTGGATGCCTCTTGTCTTCCAATACTAGCTAGTCATTTCAACTACTAGGGTTGTGCCATGAACTAATTTAGTAGTGCACTCATTATATACCTTGTTACTAGTCCGTCTTGCCTCAAAGCAATGCTAGGGTAGTTGGTAAATGAGTAGGATAGTACCACAATGCGTCTTGAATTCTTTAAGGCGTTGATCTAACTCTAAGCTTCATCTGGTGTTACTTGGGGGGAAGGGGGTGGGGGGGGGGGGGTGTTCGGTCAAAACCATGATATTTAATTATATTATAGAATTAAATAATCCATCATTGGCCCCTCATTTGATGTTGAGTATTTGGAATCAATTTAGGTATTGTATGTAATAATAAACTTGTGGGAACAAAAGAAATCCAAATATATGCATGCATTAAGAAGTTATGTCCATTTTTGAAATAGTGACTATAATATAGGAACTACAAAATGATTGAAGTGCTAGGTGAGTGAAAATGCAACATGTGTCTAAATAGTCTAAAGTGAAGCATTTAAACAGTCTATTATCATTACATAAACCAAAAAATAAGAAGATAAAATAAACCAAAAATAGAAAATGCAAAATATGACACTACGACTTCTTGAAAAAACGTTGTAAAACTACAGAAAAGAAAAAAGAGAAAGGACATTTCAAAGAAAGAGACTAAAATTGGGCCAATAAGGGGCTCCAAACCTTCACTATCAAACCTCAAAGTTTTCGGATGTATTGCCTATGTGCGAAACCATAGGAGATCAAGAAGAAGCTAGACTCCTCTAGTATTAAATCCATTTTCATTGGTTACACCACTTCAAATAAAGCTTATAAGATGTATGATCCTGTTGAATAAAAAATATTCACTAGCTGAGATATCGGTTTATCAACCTCAAAGACAAGGGCAAAGCTCAAATAGTAGAATGCTATGACAATTGTCTTTTGTGATAATCAAAGTGCTATTGCTTCATCGGCCAATTCTAGGTTTCATTCCAGGAGTAAGCATATTGAAATCAAGTATCACTATGTGAGAAGCAAAGTTTTTAACAAAGAGGAAAGCTTGGAGTACTGTCGAACACGAGACATGACTGCAGATATTTTCAAGAAGGCGTTGAGCTTGGATGCACACAAAAGGATTGAGGAAGTGTATGAAACTGATGGAAGATCAATATCTTATAATTCATCAAACAAATTCTTTGTTGATCTAAATCACTTGCTAACATTTTGAAAAGGTGAATGGTAAAATAATCATAGTACTTAAGTTAGATGAGCTAGAGATTGTGAAAGGGCAGAAGATGGAGAGAGTTATACTAGAGAGTTAGTATAACTCTCATGAATGGTGCACTATCGCAAACAGTGGGCCAAAGAGACTTCAGATTCAGTGTCCAATCCGAAAATGATATATGGTGGTTGGCAGCTTTTCAGGTAATTTTTCTCATTATTAGATTAGTGTTAGGATCACCAAGTGAAGATCTTCCACAATTCTGTCACATGCAAACCAAAAGGACACCTGTGGAGCATGAACCACCCAACCAATATGGAGAGGCTAGTCAATACCCTAACCAATCCACTCCCAAGCCACAATGAAGAACACAAGAGAGGAGAGGAGAAACTGGCTCAAGAATCACAATTCACAATAGGAGGATGGGCGAGTTTCCAATGGTTATATTCTCTCCAAGAAGAGAGAATATTCCTCCTAGGATTTCCATGCAACCTAAATTGAGCTATTGACCTCCTATTCTTGCATTATAGCAGTCTTCACCATGCATGAGCTCCTACGTCCAATTATAGGTTTGGGCCCTCATATGATTAATAATTACTTGATACGACCACGTCCAGAATGACGTAGCATAACTAATAATCACATACAACTAGAGTGACCGGCTACCCATGTCAGGAATTATTCCGATTCCCTTGTACAAGACATGGACATAACATTCTTCCCCCCTTGAACCACTACTATCTCTAGAAGTGAAACTTAGGGAAATCCTTTTTTATGCTTTTGACCCTTTCCCACGAATCATCATCATCCTCAGTCAGTCCCTTCCACCTGATCAAGCACTCAGAGATAGAATGATTTCTCAACTATTTATCTCTGGTTTTTATTACTTTTTCAGATTCCAAAGGAACACTAAGCGATAAGTCCTCCAAATGGGTAAGATCTTCCTCTGAACCAACTAGGTCACCTTCATGTAAACTTAATTTTAGACGGCTTACATGAAACACAAAGTGAGCTGTAGACTTTTTCTGAAGATCTAGTTCATAAGCTAAAGAACCAATTTTCTTTATAATCCGAAACAGTCCACAATATCTCGTAGACAATTTATAATGCTTCCCCGTACACATAGTTTTAGAATCTTTAGGTATTCTAAGATATACCAAGTCATCAACTTAAAATCTCTAGGAGATTCTTAATATCGGCATAGTGCTTAGCTCTATCCTGAGCACTCTAGATACAATCACGAGCCACTTGCAATATTTCACGCATATCATGCAAGAAATCTGCAACTTTCTGGATCTTAACAGACTTTCTCTCCACATTTATCGAAGATCTAGGTTGAAAACCATACATTAGCATAAACGGACTATAACCAGTAGTAGTTCCTACTATTATAAGCAAACTCAATCAAAGGAATGTAATCTTTCCACTGAGATTGCCTATGAGACACATATTTTCTCAACATATCCTCCATAGTCCGATTAGTTCTCTCAGTCTAGCCATCTGATTTAGGATGATCAAAAGAACTAAAACTAAGTGAGATTTCAAGCTTATGGAACACAGTTGACCAAAAGTGACCTGTAAATTTAGGATCTCTATCACTAACTATATCACTTGGCAGTCCATAAAGCCTAAATAATCTTTCCACAAAGATCTGGGCTAATTTTGAAGCCTTAGTAGTTGACTTGACTGGTATAAAAGTAACTAACTTTGTCAACCTTCCACCACAACCCAAATAGAATCATTCTGGCATTGGATCTTTGGAAGTCCAACCACAAAATCCATAGATATACTTTCCCATCATTTCTGAGTGATATCTAGGGGATGTAACAACCCTCCAATCTTTAAGCATTCAGCTTTGGCTAACTGACAAGGTCTATATTTAACCACATAAGACTCGACAAATGGCTTGAGTTTTGGCCAATAAAACTCTCTTCTAACCAAGTCCAAAGTCCTGTGTATACCCGAATGACCTGCACAGGGAACGTCATGACACTCATAAAGAATCCTCTTTTTTAACTCATCATCTGCTGGTACACAAATTTTCCCATTCCGAAATAGCAAACCACCTCGGATAGAGAACTGTTCCGCTATCATCTTATCTTTTGTAGGATGAGATCCCTGTGAGTAAACCTCTATTCCATTTTCATTTTTTCCTGTCTCCACCATCTTCCAGATGGGACCAAAATGAGAATCTGATTCACACTTTCCTCTTAGCGAAAGATATAGATCAGTGGAAATCTAGGTGAATGAAAGTTCAATTCACCAATCCGACTAAGCGCATCCGCGACTTGGTTAGAGCTGCCCTTTGATATATCGGATCTCATGATTAAATTCTTGCATAAGCTCAGCCCAACGAGCTTTACAACCCCCAAAATCATTCTGATTACAAAAGTATTTCAAAGGCTGGTGATCTGTATACACTATAAATTGACTACCATATAGATAATGCCTCCAAGTTTTAAGTGCATGAATCATAGCAAATAGCTCTCTCTCCTGAGTTGTATAATGCAATTGAGGCCTTGTGAGTTTCTTGCTTTTAAATGCTATCGGCCTATCATCCTGTAGAAGAACTACCCCTATCGCCAAATCACTTGCATCAGTTCTCACGACATAAGGTATATTAGGATTCGCGATCTATAAAATAGGAGCTGAAGCAACCATTTGCTTGAGCTTCTCAAAGCATTGGTTTAATTCATCATTCCACTCAATAGGCTCACTAGGTTGACCTCTCTTTTTCTTTTTATTAGCTCTGCCTTTAGTCAAATTATTTAAAGGTGCTGCCACTTTTGCATAATCCTCAATTGACTTATGAAAGAAAATTGTAAAACCAAGAAAAGATTTAACTTCTCTAACCACCTTCGGTATCGGCCACTCAAGCACTGTCTTGACCTTACTCTCGTCAATCTCCAACCCAATGCGGGTGATCTTATGACCGAGGTACAACAACTCATGCTTAAAGAGCTCACATTTAGATTCTTTAGCGTAAAGTTTCTCTCGCCTGAGAATATCTAAGACAGTCTTAAGACGACTCAAATGCTCCTTAAGTGTCCTACTGTAGATGAGAATTTCATCTAAGAATACAACCACAAACTTCCCTAGATATGGATGAAAAAGGTCATTCATCATCTGTTGGAATGTAGCAGGTGCATTCATCAACCCAAAAGGAAACACGAGAAATTCATAATGACTGAATCTCGCACAATGAAGCGAAATATTTTATCCTCTTTAGAATAATGGCGATGACAGAAATAACCTTCCAATTTAGTCAACCAATCATCAATGCTGATTGAACTTGGTTGTCCGTCAAATGCAAGGTTGTAACGTACGATTTCAGATTGTATTTCATCAATAGATGGAAGATGAATGTTTTGACTATAACGATAATCCATCATTAATGACTAGTGAAGACTTGTGGACTATGAATTCACCATCTGAAATTTATTCAGAATGGTATTTTATAGGTTGGTAAAATTGCTCTTCTCCATCCACTTAAAACTTAGAGTTCTACGATGAGTGAAACTGAGAATAGCAAAAACTTGTAGTTCATATGAAACTGAGCACTTTTGCTCTTTACAGCATTGAATTCCAAGGTCAAATAGAAACATGAAGTGGATATGGAGAATCTATGAGTTCCGTACATCGGATATCGAATTCAAGCGCAAATATACTATTAGAATAAGTGCACAGAAGCAAACGTGCTCGAAATCGATATTGGAGAAGAAAAGAAGGAAAAAAAAAAGTTTTTTTTTTTTTTTTTTTCGGGTATCGGTTTCAAGTGCAAATAGGATAGCCGAACTTTTTGAATAGTCCACCCGCGCTCGAAAGCAATATTGCAAAAAAAGAAAAAATTTAAAAAAAAATTAAATTTTTTTTTTTGAAAAAAAAAAATGACGTACAAGGTTTACGAACCTTTCAAAATGAAGAAACTGAAAAAAAAAATTATAGCAAAAAGAAAGCTCAAAATTGAAATTTTGAAGTGCTTCTCTCTCACCAAGAAATACAAAGGAAAATTTCCAGAATTCTAGCAAATCTGACCCAGCTTCACTAATTTGATCATAATCATGTTGAATCAAATGATTATTGGATCTTAAACTCTGATACCATTATTTGGCCTACATTGGGCCCTTGTTGGCCTATTATCCTTATTAATTACTTTGGAGGGCCTAAAGAGGGAACCGCCTTGTTATTAAGGCTAATAGCTCCTTTTGGGCCTACAAAGCTTACAATGGATATTATATTGCCTTGAAAAGCACTGATGTACTAAAAGTACATGACAAATCACTTGAGTTGCGCCTTTCTTTCGCAAAGGGCAAAATTTCATAACATGTCCAGGCTGACCGCAATGGAAACACGCATTGGTCGTTCTTGTCTTTTTTCGGGACAATTTCTTCTTTTGTCTAAACTCAAATGCAGCTTGATCTAGTTCATCAAAATATTTAGACTTTTTGTTACCACAAACTCTTTTCTTTCCTTTTTTAAAGCTGGGTCTGGATGATCCAGATGGATTAGCCTGTAACTGTTTCCTGGATGCCACCACAGTAGAATCATATGCTTTCGCGACTCGTACGATGTCATCGAAAGTTTGAAGCACGTTACGCTTACACTCATTCTGATAATCTGCAGGCAGACCTAGGCTAAACTGCCACAGTGCCAGTTTTGCATCGAATGAGGGAACTTTATTCCATAAATCCATAAAATCCTACAAGTACGAGTCCAAACTCTGAGTACCCATTTTGCAATTCACAAATCTTTGGTAGAAATCTAAGTCATCCACAACCACAAACGACTTTCTGAACACCTCCATAAACTCATCCCCTATAGTAGGTTTAGGTTGCAGATCACGCCACCACGACAAAGCTTTCCCGCAGAAGAACAGAATAACACTCTCAATCTTTTTTTCTTCAAGAATTCCGTGTAGATTAAAGTAACCGGTCCACTTGGTTAACCAATGTAGCGCAAGCATCCCAAAGGGAGCCGGGAACCACGACTTAGCTTCTCAGCCTTCAACTCTTGCCGTCCCAACTCACTTAACATACAAGCAGCCAGCTCGCCAACAATGATCAGACTTAACCAACTTGAAGTTCGAAAACCAACATTGAGATCCAACCTGGCACCATGCCAGATCAGGGGTCCCGATGTGGGTGACTTCTCTCCAAGCCAGCCGCCCGACATACATCAAACTTAACCAACTCGAATCTTCATTACAAACGAGTAACATCCATTCCAAGCAAGTCATCTGACTTACATCAGACTTAACCAACTCAAAGCATCGTCACGAGCGCTGGCAGCCAACCTGGTGCCACGCCAGACTGGACAGCCATAAACATGTAACTTCCACCCAAGCAAGCCATCCAACTCAGCTGACAGGTTAGAGCCCGTTTTCCAAAAGCTTAACTCATTCACGTTCATGCAAGGAACACTCAGAACCACAAGCCGCGACAGATATGATGACAACCGGTTCCTGGACCAAATGGTCCCGACAGCATACCGCTGGTGCCACGGACCGAATGGTCCCGACGGCATACCACTGGCATCCCGGGATACGACCCGCAGCTATGTGCCAGATCAAAAAGTTTGAAGCGGCCTTACAACTGGCGCTTTTACCGAACACTGAAATCCAGAAGGTAATCAGAGTCAGTGTGAGATGAATCCCACTTTATTAATAAATCTGAGAAGGTTACATTTCAAGTGTGTGACTGACCTGAGTCTCCGGGGCGCTGGCATGCCAAGGCGGGCGCCAGGACAACATTCCAGCAAGGGAGGTTGAGGCTTGGTTGGTGCTCGCCCTGAGTCGCAACCCACACTCCCCTTTAGTATTGGTGAGATTCGCCACCTCTCCTCATACCAAGTACTCTACCCAGGCTGGTAAAGCATGTTTTCTCTCTCTAGGATTTTATCCCTCTAGAAAGTCATTTTCTCTCTCTAGAATTACTGATCCCGAGGCTTCCTTTAATCATGCCTAGATTGTGTGAGTTGATTGCACATCGATCTGAGCTCTCTAGACTTCGCTGGAACCGATCAAAGATTTTCAGCCATAGGAACTTGGCGCCGGGTGGATTCTGGTCATAGTGGCGCCGGGAGCAATAGTGGCGCTGCTAGCGCCGGGGCAATGCTGGCACCAGTGGTGCCAAAAGTAAAGATTGTAAAGGTAGCTTTACAACAACTAGTCATCTACAACTTCAGGTTTTTTCTCTTTCTTCTCCCCCGAAAAAGGTTTAGGCTGAAAGCCCAAATTCGGAACGGAGAAGGTTCTTACTTGATTTAAAAGTGATTCCATTTGTTGATCACGTAAAGTGTTCCTATTGTTTATCTCATTAAGCGCTTGGCTTAACGACTGACAAATTTGCAGATAGGTAGGCATTGGCACCTGACCATCAAGAGCTGCATTTGCATTATCATCTGCCATATTGATTTCTTGACATGCAAAATTTGCTTTAATTAGTCGAGATCCACTCATCAACTAATAAGTGAAACATTAAAAACCTTCATAGCTGGCTGATATTATTTAGCAAGGTCTTTCGCTCATATATGCAAATTTTTGCAAAATCAGTATCAGATCAAATTAAACAACAACAACTTCTATGACCAAATCCTAAAATTTACGAAAAGCTGGGATTTCCGAAATTCGTTCGAAATGGACCAACTGTGAAAATCGATTAAGAAGATCGATTTTGGGTAATCATAGGCACTGTCACAAATCGAAATCATCTCGAAACATCTGGCATGCATCTAACTTAACATGCACTGACGTTTCTGAAAAAACGAAAAAATTTCGTAAATAGCTTATTTACTGGGAAATCTGCTTTTTGATCTAGAGTTATAAAAAATAACTACATGCAAGAATTCTACTGATCCAATCTTTGATTACGCATGCAACATGCATACAGGTCTATCCATACATTTCCATCACAGACATGCACTAAACTGTATTACAAGCATGCATGCATCAGAACAATTCCAAAATTTTGCAAATTTTAGTTCAAAAATTGCCAAACTTCAGACGGCCATAACTTTCTCTACAGGACACCAAATTGGTCGCTGTAAAGCACAGTATGGAGGGAGAGGGGGTCTACAAGGCACTTTCCATGTCACCTTGCCACCTAGGTCTCACACGTGTGAGCAATAAATGCATAAAAAACAGGTAGGAGGGCGCACTTTTGGAAGGAGAAATCATCAAAATCTGCATCCCAGCCCAATAAGCCTTGGATCAGAGGTTACAAGCACTCTACTAAGGTTCATTAGAGAGGCATAGAAGCTTCTAACAGGTCCAACAAGCAATCATAAGCTTATATCAAACAGAAAATGCATTTTTGGCCTCCTTCAACAAGCAAAACTTTAATATGTTGGTGTCTAATGCACATATATTGGATGCATGATGGCTCAAATCAGAGGCAATACAAATATCTTTAAGCTTGTAACAAGATCCAACAGTTTTAGACCCCCAATTGAGAGGTATTCATGCTCAAAAATCATCAAAAATACACTAATTTTTGGTGTTTTGAGCCCCCTAACGGTGTTCAAACCTAACCAAACTTCATGAAAGCTCTGGAACAGCTTCATTACATTAACGTAGCATTCAACAAACTCAACCAATGTGCGAAATTAAAAGAATGGGAGAATCAGACACACGAATAACAACAAACACATTTGCATTCAAGATCATACATCATAGAAAAGACATGTGCACAATGGCTACAAGATTATCTATTGATTTTTTCTGATTCTTCAAGCACTGCATACAGACCACGCAGTGCACTGGTGTGAGAGAAAAATAGTTCTCTCAGGAGTGGATGTCTTGCTTACTAGTGGCTCATCCTGAATACTGCATAAGCAATATCAGGACGTGTGTTGTCTGCAAGGTACGTCAATGATCCTATAAGCTTCATGTAAGGTGTGAGCTGCATTTGTTCTCTGTCTTCCTCAATCTTTGGACAGTCATCATTTGTCAGCACCGTCCCTACGAGCATTGGAGTATTCACTCCTTTGTAGTTCAGCATCCCAAAATCCTCTAGGATCTTCTGGGTGTATCTGGACTGGTGAAGGTATAGCTTACCTCCCTCATAGACTCTTTCAATTTGCAAACCCAAGTAACACCTGGCTTCTCCCATATCCACGATCTCGAAATGTTTCGATATGTCTGTCTTCACTTCAGCAATCGGCTGCTCACTCCTACAAAGTATCAGAGTGTCGTCCACATACACAGCCACAATCATGATCTGCCCATCTATAGCTCTGACATATACATTGGAATCAGCCAACAGTGGCTTGAATCCTAATGATTACAGGACAAGGCAATAGCACTTTGATTATCACAAAATAAAATTGTAGGGTTGTACTAATACAGATTGACATCTGACAGCAAATTTCTCAACCAAAACGCTTCCTTAATAGATTGAGAAGCAGCAATATATTATGCTTCAGTAGAAGAAAGTGCGATAGAGGTTTGGTTATAACTGTTCCATGAAATAGGACCATCGTTGAAGAAGAATGTAAATCCAGATGTGGACTTATGATTGTCTGCATCTCCTCCCCAACTTGCATCAGAATAACCACTGAGTTGATGAAGATTGTCGTTGCTGACATCTCCATAGCAGATGCACTGGTCCATGGTAGCTCGAATATATCTCATGACTCGAATAAGAGCCTTCCAATGGGTAATGCTAGGATTAGCCATATATTGGCTGAGTGAGCTTACAGCCAAAGAGATATCTGGTCTTGTACAGACCATTGCGTACATGAGTGATCCAAGTATCGATCGATACAGATATTCTCTCATCTGCTCCTCTTCCTGCTTGGTCTGGGGACGTTGGTCCTTCGACAAATGCAGGCCTGGATCCATTGGTGAGTGAGCTAATTTACAATTTATCAAATTGTATCTATTAAGAACATTGTGAAGATACCTTTGTTGAGTGATGTAAATCAGCTGATTTGTTCTGTCTCTGTGGATTTGAGTTCCAAGACAGAAGTGAGCGTCGCCCAGATCAGTCATGTCGAATTCTAAGAACAACGTATAAGGTGATGATAATGAAGGATTGTTGCACTGACCTTGAATAAACGTTGCAATCAACAGTGCTTGGTTTGAATCCTTGTTCAATAAGGAATGTGTTGATCCTCTGAAACCAAGCTCTGGCAGATTGTTTCAAGCCGTACAATGCTTTGTGGAGTTTACAGACATGATTCTTCATGCCTTCCAAAACGTATCCTTCGGGCTAGATCATGTAAATATCTTCTTGTATGACTCCGTTCAGATAGGCTGTTTGTACATCAAGTTGATGTACTTCAAGGGTGGCAGCTGCGGCATAAGACAAGAGCATTCGAATCAACAAATGTTTGACGATTGGACTAAAAGTCTCACTGTAGTCGACATTCGATATCTGGGTGAATCCTCGTGCTACTAGTCTAGCCTTCCTTCGATAAATTGCTCTGTTGGCATTATATTTGATCTTAAAGATCCATTTGCAATCAATAATATTGCAACCAATAGGAGCTTCGACTAATGACCATGTGTGATTCTTGATCAGAGAGGAATACTCTCTATCCATGGCTTCTCTCCAGAGATCAGAGTCTGGTTGGCTAAGTGCCTCTTTGACTATCGTCGGTTCTTGCATTAAGAGATAGGCAGACTCAAGAGTATACCTTGTGGGTTGTGTGCGCACTCGGCTTGATCTTCTGGGAGGATTCAACTGATAAACCGCTCCTGGGACTTGTTGCTGGGTAGCAGCAACATCTTCGTCTGATTCGCTATCTCAAAGTGGGTCGACAATAGACACGCCTGAGCCAGAAGCTCGGACTGTTGTGTCAACGGCAGGTGATGAAGATTCTTTTTGAGCAATGTCCTTGCCTTTGAGGTCTATATTCTCCACCGTTGTCTTACCTTAGGGCCTTGATTGTCCTTCCAGTCTCTTTTTCTGCATGCTCCCTGAAGATACTGAAGCAGTTGAAGGCTTCTGATTTCTTCTTTATGAAATACACCATCGTCCTTCTGGAGAATTCGTCAATAAAGGTTATAAAATACTTGGCATCCTTCAACGAAGGATTTTTCATCGGGCCACAAATATCTGAATGTACAACGTCTAGTAATCCTCTAGCAATATGTTGATGGCTTGACTTAAATGGTTTCCTAGTCTGTGTACCAACTAGACAGTCTTGACAGACAGGTAACTCGACTTTTTCACGAGGATAGTCGAGATCAAGGACAATAGATTGTCTAGACATTCGTTGTACAGCAGCATGATTTAAATGCCAAAAAACCTTTATTTGAGTGAATTGAAGTACTAAGAGCCTAACTAGAGGAAAAAAAACAATGAGTTAGTTTAGGCAAGTATCCATGCCTTTTTTCGAGTGCTAGGATCTTGCATGTCCTATCAACTACTTTACACTGATCACATTCGAATTCTACTTTGTGTCCTAGATATGTGATTTGTAGATAACTTTGGTACATACATGACTTTAGAGAGTAGCTTGGACTGATCATTTGCAAAGCATAATCTTACAGTGCCTTCACCTTTAATAGCTTGTGTGTGGTTGCAGCTGCATTTGCCACTTGATTCGACTGCCCTTTGTTGTTGTTCTTCACTTGAAGTATGCGACAGTCTTGTATTTCATGGTTGTTTCATTTGCAATATCTGCCGAACAGCTTCTTCTGGGGATTTGACTGTTCCTTGTGCTGAGCTGGTTTTTGGTCCATGAAATCATTAAATTTTGTAATTAATGACTGTAAAACAGTAGGTACAATCTAAAAATTGTACTACACCACATCCTATGACCAATTTCTTGCAAAAACCATGAATTCTAGGTGAAAAATTCACTAAATGCATCAAAAAACCTATAATTTTCTTCAAAATTCATGGAACAAATCCACAATCATGATTATTAGGCTGAAAGTACACCAAGGATATGAGAATCCGCCTTCTTGAAATTGAATTCCAGCACCTGGAAGAACAATCAAAGAGATGCACCAATAGAACTGCAAAATTTAAGATCTCCAAGCTCCACCTCCTCGTAGATGTGAACCAAGTGAAGATCTTCCACAATTCTTTCACATGAAAACCAAAAGGATACCTGTGGAGATACTGATTATATCCCTAAATCTGACATACTGGTCATAAAAAACATCCGGACTCTGTTGTGGTATACTGAACACATGTAAGAAAGTCCAGAAGAGGGACTTGAAGTACTCTATGCGCAAACTCAGTGAGAAATCTAGACAACAAGGACTCCCAACTAGGATCAGAGGAGGAAGCCATTGCCTATTATCGGTTCTGTGTGAGAGGACTATCCATGAAAAAAGGAGCACACTATATTGCACACGAAAAGCAATATGTATAGTTGTAGTATCGCTCTTGTGCGCACATAGAGAGATGAGACAATGAGGGAGCAAACGAGACGCGTAGAGAAGTGATATTTGAAGAAAATCCTAAGAAAAAAAAAGTGAAAATCCTCTTACGGACTGAGGGGTTAGATATTGCTCTTGTGTGCGTGTTGTGTTCTAGTTCATAGCGACTACAAGTCAGGCGTGCATAGAATCGATATGACTGAAAACCGAGAAAGAAAGATGAAAAAAAATTTCTGGGATCGTGCCCTTTATAGTTGTTTCACACGTGCGATTCAAATGGTCAACTATCCACATGTCGTCCTCCAATTGGCTCAGAATGACCACATGAGCAAAGCCGTACAGTCGCCATGTGTCAAGAACTGATTGGGCCATACATAGCACGTGTCGAGGTCTCATTGGGCCACTAGATACCCACGTGTGAATGCCACATGGCAATCATTAATTGGGTTTTACGAAACTCGCACGTGTGACCACACGTGCAAAATCCGAAGGCACAAGGTCGCAAACGTGGACATCATTTTCACTTTTTTTTTTCTTCGGATTTTTGTCACATATCGCTTCTTTGCGCGTCCCGTTTGCTCCCTCATCATCTCTCTTTCTGCATGCGCACAAGGGTGATACTACGACCATACATATCGCTTCTGTGCGTCGTTACCTCATTCGCCACTTTTTTTCTTTGTCGACCCTCGCACAAGACCGATACATTCGTACATATCACACCTCTACAAGCGTAGTTATCCTCCTTTGATCATTGTTACTATAACTATGCACAGAATCGATACTAGCCTCATGTCTAGGGTCAAACTATGTCCAGAAGTACTCCTGTTGTGAATCCACCATGGCAAACCAGGCATAACAGGAGGAGATGGCTCTTTAAGATTAAGAAATATTGTCCGTCTGATTACCAGGGATAATCTAGACAGTCTTGTTAGGTTCACACCTGGAGCACTATAGTGCTTGTAGGAGTCCACGAAGGACTATTTGGCACTTTTTTTTGAAGATTCATTTTTGCTTTCAATCCATGCTAAGCGGGTCACCATAATGCCCAAAAATTTCCAAAGTTTGTAGAGAATGAGTGTTAGATTTTGTATACTTCACAAGGGTGAACCCTCTGCTCCCAGGGACGATCCCATTGACATGACTAATCTTTCCACTAAGAGGCCTCACAAGCAACCTGCCTTTAAAAGGAGTAAGAAGGCACCTAAAAAGGTCTGACGCAAGGACCTCCAACATTCCTCATCTGGAGGTGATGCGATTGTAAATCCAGTTGTCTTAGATATTGTGGTCGATTCAGCCACAAAATTTTGAACAACCCCTCTATTGTGAATACTGCTCCTCCCCCCCTCCTCCCATTAATCTCACTCCTATATTATATTTGGATTTTGATGATTATCTAAAATTTGAGAAAGATATGTCGGATGCTATAGATAATATCGGCATGCCAATTCTCTTCCAAATAGAAGAAATTGGTTTTACTCTTAACATTGTATCAATTAATTTTGGACTTTGGCAAAAACTTTTTTTAGGGTAACCCCCCCAACCCCACTTCTCTCTCTCTCTCTCTCTCTCTCTCTCTCTCTCTCTCTCTCTCTCTCTCTCTCTCTCTCTCTCTCTCTCTCTCTCTCTCTCTCTCTCTCTCTCTCTCTCTCTCTCTCTCTCTCATGGGATAGAACATGGAAATGAAATTTGGTTCCACATTGACCACATATTTAAATGCACTCGTATATTTCAATTCTTATATATAAATTTAGTGTATCGCTTATAAAACTTACATTCACTACCTACAATAATGACATCTCAAGAGACATATAACATTGGGATCTTCAAATTTAGTTGCGTAGACAAAGGTTCATGAAACGAGAGAAAGAAATAGTTTAAGATGTTACTGTAACAATCAACATGTTGCAATATCATCCAAATTCTCATACTAGCATCCAAATTCAGCTAGTCTATGCACTACTAGAAGAAACATCATTTTGTAAGAGCATCATGATCATTTTAAATTTGCATAGTTTGAAAACACAAAAAGAAACACAAAACTGCAATTAAGACACATGGATTCAGTAACCGAAATTGCAAAATAATTTTTTTATTGATAAGTATGTGCATATGTACATGGGCGAGGATTGCTTAAAAGGTAATTATGTCTATTTGATCCTCGCTTTCTCCATACACTTAGTCTCAAGTCTTCACATTCTTTGTAAGTGATTTTGCGTATACATAATTTCTTGCAAGAAGGCTGCATCAAAGTCCCTTTTATATGTTTTGGTGATAAAACAGAATCTGCCTTCTTCAGAGTGACGAATGCAAGCACACGTTTTCTTTTGCAATTTTGAGAAGCTCCAAAAGATTCAAAACTTGGATCACGTTACATTGGACTTTCAAAACTTTTCTCGTGTGATTGACCAACTCTTGATACAAATTCTTTTAACATTTCATTCCAATTACCTAGCTCGTCGTCTTCATCAAAATCAAACATAGAAAAATCAAAATCATGGTGTCTAAGAAGCAGTAGAAAGCAATGTTGTAGAAGATGCACATGTTGTCTTCGTGGATTGTCTTGCCATTTGAGAAAGTCTACGATGATTGTCGGTGATAGCATTCGCTTGAGATGGATTGCAGTGTCCATTTTCCACATTAATGTTTCAAATATGCATCAATAAATCTGAACTAGACCCATTTCGCCGAGATACATCATTGTTAACCACATCGTCTGTCCCAGTTAGGATGTCCGAGTTGTATGCCAGTCGTGTCAGATCATAACGAATTACATCGTCCACGCCTGTCAAAACATCAGAGTTGTATAGAGCTAGTCTTGTAGCATTGCTATCAGTCACATCATGAGCATTGATATCCACACCAGTGAGAACATATGAACTATACCTAATTTGTTTGAAGTTTGCACTATTATTATGATTGACATCTTCCACGCCAGTGAGGAAATCAAAATTATATGTTGTTTTTGTCGATGTTCTCCCGTCGTGATTGAAGGTAATCGTACAATGCATACTTGATGATCTGTTGTAATTACGATTATAATAAGTGTAATACTCATTCATTGTCTCGTCGAATGATACGTGCCTAGTATTTGTAGCATGTAAAGAAAGTTTCAATACACACCATATTATCAATCTATTTGGTGAGTAAAATGGGACTCCATCATCTGCCATGACATTTTGAATGGTTCCTTCATTTGTTACCGATATTAACTTTATAGTGGCAAAGAACTGATTTTTTCCAAAACTGTAGTAACCTTTGAAGCTAGCCATGATGCGAATTAATCAAAGGAATCACGAAAGTGAAGCAAACGATGCAATGCAATTCGGATGGAGTTCAGATGTGATCGTTGGACACTACCAGCTGAATCGCTCCTACAGTCCTCCAGAATGTAGTCAGGCACTGCTGATCTACATTTATGAATTAACATATATATGTATATATGTGTGTATATATATATATATATATAATCCTTGAGAGAGGCAAGACTGGACCAATAGGATTCAGAGGCCAGGGTCCTCCTCTCTACTATAAGAATGGACCAACTCGAGTTGCTCCTCATGTTCATTTCCTCATTTAAATAAAGCAGATTGGTTCTCTTCATAAATGGATTGATGAATGTCATTGCTCTCTATCACGTTTCCTCCATCTCTCATGCTTATTTGGATTTTGCTAATTGTTGGATCTGAGTGTTATTGAGATTGTATGTTATTATACTTTTTATGAGAGAGAAAGAGTAAGCTATCTCTGTTGCGGATGTGTAGTGTTAAGGGATTGTAAGTGTTAAGGGATGTGTAGTGTTAAAGAGTAGGGTTAATGGATGTAGAGATAGATGTGAATCCTCCATTCATGTTGAAATCTGAACTAAACTATCGCTCTCATGAGAACGAACCTACGCGTGACAACTAACTCCGTCTCTTTGATGCTAGATTGACTAGATCTTGGATTCAGATTAGGCAAAGAAAGAAACCCACTACAGAGAGCAGCAACAGTATCAGCAGAAGGGAGAGCGGGTGTGAGAGGAGCTAAAGCTCGAGCTGCATGAGAATACTCACCAACTTGCCCAAGATGTAGGGTGCGACGAAAGTGACGGTGGAGAGGTGGGGCGCCTTGAGGTTGAGAGTCCTGTGAGTAGCGAGCAGCAAGTGCCTGACAACGTGCAAAGTGTTCATCATGAAGCGTTTCCCAGTCTCCTGATAGAAAGCGACGAAGGCGAGCACGAGTTTCTCTATGACCAGCATCCCCACCCCTCGGAGGAAGGACTAGACACCAAAGGGAAAAAAGAAGAAACAGA
This sequence comes from Diphasiastrum complanatum, assembly GCA_029204225.1. Lineage (NCBI taxonomy): Eukaryota > Viridiplantae > Streptophyta > Lycopodiopsida > Lycopodiales > Lycopodiaceae > Diphasiastrum > Diphasiastrum complanatum. The sequence goes on from CM055095.1 coordinate 29,582,792, forward strand.
TGCCAAGCCGCAATGTCAAAGGGGTCAATAGCCAAGCGATCAAGAGGAAGGCGCATAGCAACTTGAGTTTCACGACGGAGAGCGAGGGGAATATGAAAGTAGAGCCTTGGACGAGGGAAGCCCAAGTGAAAAGCTCCGAGGACGTCAAGGGAAGAAATCCAAGACCAAGCTGAAGCAGAGGGCGAATGAGGTGCAGAAAGAAGAGGGCGATCTTGAGACGACTGAAGTAGTGCAGGACAAGAACGCTGGTGACGGGCAAGAACTCCTCTAGGAGAGAAGAAACGACCACAAGCATGGCAAGGAACCCGTTCAGGGGGTTGAGAAGGCAAAGCACAACCTGCCGCGAACGAGGAGAGGAGTCAGGAGGGGGAGATACAGTTGAAGCAGGTCGTTTGAGACTGAGAGGACGAAGCAGGGAGATGTCCGAAGCCATGAAAAGAACTATACAAAGGGAACCTTGTGATGGACCACCTCACCAACTGAATCGAGATCTTTTTTATATTTTTTGATTTTTCTTCACACGGAATGCCGTTAACCTCGATGGAGCCGTCGGCCGTTGTAAACCTTTTGCAATAGATTCCGAAAAACTTGCCCAAACAAAAGCGCCCACCAAAACTCTGAAAGACCAGCAATAGGAAAAGATTTGAAAGCTCCACCGCTACTCCTTTGCCCTAAATTGATAGTAGATCAGACAAACACGGGTCTGGCAGGAAACAGTGCTGATTTTTGTTGAAGAGTTGGGGATTCTGGGAGCCCTATTGCCTCAAATCATCACCTAGGAGCTGGGTGAAGACATAGTGCCCAACTTTGCACAACACAAGAGGAACCGTTTGAGAAAGCCTCTTTTGCCCGGCAACCGTATGTGCTATCTGAGCCAAACCTCCACTAGAAACGGCTGATACTAGCAACAATATGCAAAACAGCAAAGGGCTGGAATTCCTGAAGGATTGTGCTTAAATTCTCTTTAGAAAAGGTTTATTGCAAAATTCTTCTTTCGAGTTGCCGAGTGATCAGCCATACTCTGCCAGCTTAAACGACTAATTGAAAATCCAATGTTCTTTGAGGCTGAAGCCAATTGCATTCTGCTTATTTTTCTTGCATCAATCAGAGTGGCGTAGGAAATTATAAGTAAAGATTCCCAAGACCAAGGGCGCTTGGCATATCAGAGTCTCTATTACTCTCAGTTTTCTCATGAGATTTTGCAATATGGTGTACTTGTTATTCTGTTGAATATAAACTACCTGCGTCGGAGGACGTGCTTGCACGCTTGTGAATCCAAGTTGTAAAAGAAGATCTCACAACATCCACACTTTTAAGTAAAAACCTGAACTCTTCTAATATACGATGGAACTGGCTTTCTGTATGCTTGTAAGAAGAGAATAAGTTCTTGATCTAGCATGCTGTCACTCAATTTCCTGTCGTCTATTGAAGATGCGAGTTCCTTCAGTGAGCAGAAGCACCGAGATCAGCCGGATGTATATGAGCTCAATGTACTTACGAATCCTGCCAGGAGCACCATCGTTGCCCAAATAAATGCTAGAATACCCAATCGGCTTGTTGCCTTCTCAAGAGGTGCCAATTTTACTGCCATTAGTACTACATACCATTCAGGTGCCTAGAAATCGTCAGCTTTCAGCTCTCTGTTGAGTTCTACTGTCTCTTATTTTCTTCTGGTGATGATTGATGTTTTGCGACTCTCTCCGCCATATCCTGAGTGCGGTGAGAATGGTGTCTTGAACATCATCCGGATACTTTTGCTATTGGATTGTTTAGCCACCTTCTTAGTAACCTCAATATCATTGATCAGCCAGAATCCAGATTAAGCTTTGACCTTGTATAAGAAAGTGCAATTCAGTCGACTGTTTTCAACCATCGTTTTACAGCTAGGCCATTCCTTCGGAACATAGTAGAGGTCGTCATATTGGAAAAGATATCCTGGATTGTTCTATGCTCATTCCTATGTTGGGCATAGCAAAAAAACTTTTGTTATGCTCAGCATAGCAAAGGAATACCATGTCCACTCCTTTGTTATGTGAGCATAGTCGAAGAGCGGACGTGAAAGTTTTCCAAACTTAAAATATTAAAAAAATTAAAAAAAATTAGAAATTTAAAATTTAAAAAATTAACCAAAAAAAAAAATTTAGTGAAAAATAAAATGTAAAAAAAAAAAAAATTAAATTTTAAATTTAAAAAATCAAAATATTAAAAAATCTTAAAAATTATAAAAATTTAAACTTTAAATTTGAAAATTTTGGACGAAAACAAAAAAATCTTAAAATCTTAAAATTTGAAATTCAAAAAATAAAAACTAATAGTAAAACAATAAATTTAAAAAACTAAAAAATTTTAAAAACTAAAAAATTTAAAAAACTAAAAAAATTTAAAAATACATTAAAAATTTACTACAAAATTTAATAAATTTAAATATTTACAATAAAGATAAAGATAAACATTTAAAATAGTTAACATAAAAATAATTTAATAATTCAAAAATAAAGTAAAGTGTGTTACAAATAATAAAAAAATGTAGATTGAAAAAAAATAATATGTTTGATTTTTTTTTTTGGAAATACACGAGTTGAAACATGTGATAATCTTATGATTTTCAAGTTGGAAGTCTTGTTGCACTTTTTGACTTTTGAAAATAAGAAAAAAACATATGTTTTAGATTATATAAGTGTTAGATTTATTTAAAACAATACGTAAATAAAAATATTATGGGTCCATTTGTTACACACCATGTCAATCAATATTTTCTTAAAATGTACGAATAAAAAATGTTGCAATTAGAACCGAAGAGCAAGAAAGAATGATTGTGAAAAAAATCAATTAAGAATTGATGATTTAGATCTAACAAATATGGATGTTTTAATGTTTAATTCTATATTGGCGATGACTAATCATATACAAAAGTCAACAATATCTATTTTGAATGAATGAATTGAATTAATCAAACAACTACTGTTCTGAATTGTCAATTGAAGAAGATTGACTTACAAAATTTCTTGTCAATATTAGAAGCCTATTAAAAGGAAGATATGTTAGTTGATTTTGATGAAGAAGATGGGTCTTCAATTTCATCATCCGAGTGATCTATTCAAATTATTTATTTTTTATATAGTTTCGAGATTAACTTTAAAAAAACCATGATTTTGGACTAAAACTAGGACCATTAAAAATACCGAAAAAAATTACTCTTTTTTAGGTCAAAGTCCCAAAACAAATGTCATCGTGTTTACTTCAAAAACCAAGCTCAAGTGGATCTCATGTGAAAGCCTTTGTGGTGATATCCAATAAATCAATTATGATCCCGAATTCTCCATGGACAATGTTGAAAGTCTTTGTGTCCTCCCTTCAAGACAAATTTGCTTTCGACAGAGCTGAGTTTATGACTCGCGGGCAAGATGGTTCTGAGTGTCATTTGTCTTATGCGGACATTGCACATTTTACTACTGAGTCACCAACTGGACCAAAGACTCCTGCTGGGCCATCTAAGCTAGATGATATTCAGATTCTAAATGAGACTGGAGAATTTGTAAATACCCAAGCTGAATAGATAGACATAGTTTTATACTGATATAGAAATATAGACATATAGTGAAATACTGACATATAGTGAATATAGAAAAAGAATTATTTGCACAGTTGTACAAAATCCCCAAATTCGGGTGATATTTTATTGAATACAGATATCAATTTGTACAATTGATTGTATCACTTGTCATTGTTCTTCTACAATGTTGATATCTGTTGGAAGATCCTTGCAGAGTGTTGTGTTTTCCTATCTTTTTCACATCTACATGAAAGATAAGCAACTTGTTAATTTGGTTATTATCTGAATAGAGTTACATATATAATGATTGACTGATTTGCAAATCACAAAAAATTATTATCAGCTTTATATTGATAATGAATCTGAATTGTTCAGGTAGAATTTCATAGTGCATTAAGACCAGGTCTTGTCTGATATAACTTAAGCTCCAATGGTCCTCCACTTCAATCGTAGTTAGCATATCTTCATTGTTGAAAATGTGGACTTCTTTTCGATCTGTGTGACCGTCCATTTGAAGGTCTTGATCTAGTGGCATCCAGGTCCTACTTATTCGTTTCCATCTCTAGTAATTGAATGTAAGACTAAGCATTTGTCTCGCAATGCAATAACAAAATATCATAGAAGATTTTTTAATTCTACATTCAATATCTCCAATTGCCTTTCATTCCCAACCCACATCCATCAGATATGAAAGAGTGTCATCTGGCACATCCTTACAAACAAATAATGTTGGTGTTCTACAAACATTTGCATTTGAAAAATCTAACAGTAATTTGCATCTAAAAGATTCTGACACAATACTACCAGGTGCAGGCCATTCATCACTTCCAAAATATGGCAGTGGGATATCTTCAAGCTTTCCAAAACCTCCATGCATATCTGGAATGTACTTGGACTCATAGAAGAACATACCACTATCTGCAAGCTCCTCAGAAGTTCTTCCTCTATATTGTAATTTTCCAATATTCGAATGAATCACATCCAATATACCCGCTAGGGATTGTGCTGGCTTCCATTCACTTATGTTGGATGGATATAAATCTGCAAGAATGCAATACATATATGATAACTGATATGATTTCTACAAGTTTTCAAAGCATGAATGTTAGATTATAGATCCCAACAATTTTTGAACTTACAGTTACATTTTAAGCAATCATGAATACTGAAATCTTGTAGATATAGTTCTGAATGCATATAGACATGTTGAACCAAGCCTTCTGAGATTGATTGCCCTCTTAGAGAAGTCTTAAAATCAAGGATCTTTGCTTTCCAATAAGATTTTAATGTCATTGTTGCCTTCTTCCTTGGTCGAAACATGTCTTTTGAGGACGGATGCAGTAGAACTCATGAGTTTTTTTATGTATCTTGTTGGTTTCCAAATTTCAGCATCATCCTTCTCATTGTGAAAAATCATCAATTCAATATTGAATCTTGGTCTCCTAGCCATAGTGATTGTTGCCAAAGTTCAGTGCCAAATTCTCAAATCTATGACATACCAGATAAATTCAAAGTTATATCAGACTTATTACATGTGAACGGGGAACTGAACCACAATATCTACATGTAGTAACTATGCTTACTGTCGAACTGATGCAAGGATATTGGAAAACAATATGGGGTCACCGATTCCAAAGCATCTGATAACTTACTGTTGGTAAACCTATGTAGTTTGAAATTTACCAACATATTAACCAATGTGGTTAAATATTTTAACTAGAGACAATGTCGTCGGGTAGATTCAGACGTTCGGGACAACACTGTCTACCAATAGCATTGTCCCATCCTGCCCAGCGGCAAACTTAAAATTTTTAAAAGTTTATTTCTGTAACTTATTTATTTTCATCTATGTTACGTAGATTTCAAATATATGCATTTTGATTGGGCCACATGGCAGGCGAAATCAAGAAAAAAAATAAAAAACATCTTTACAAAGGGTCGTTTTAGATTTCAGAAGTCCTCTAATGAACATCTGAGAACTAAGAAAGGAATGGGAGCTAGCAACCTCACACTGAGAAGTTGAAAAGCAAGAACATGTGTAGCACGAATTCTTGTGGAAATGTAATTGCTAATAAATGAATGTGTACTGCCTATATCTACCAAACCAATATACTCTCACCCCAAGATGCGGATACATAACTGAATAGAACGAGGATTTAGATGGATCAATCTGACATCCATCCCTTTGGTGAGCTCCTTGTCGGCTTGATTCTGCTTGTGACCTTTGAACCTCTGGATCTTGCCGCTGCTCTATATTTTTCCTTTGTAAAAACTACGGATTCTTGATTGGACATCTTTTACTTGGATGACCACCGAAGCAGTATGTATATTCATCCTTCTCAAAAAACTGAATTGCGCGAGCATAATCTTGCTGACAGCTTGAAGTGCAAGGTTCTTGGTCTTCTACTGCACTCGATCTGTTTGACTCTGTTGCACTCCCCGATGATTCGTAGCCTTCTGCCCTTGTCTGCTCGACTAGCATGAACTCTTCAGACTTTTCTGATTCTCCATCCGATATTTATCTGTTTGGATAGGAGAAATGGAACCTATGTTAATGGAGCGACTTGAAGGCAGTTCAGCACAAGATCCAAGGGAAAGTGCAATCATGCAGCCTTCAAATGGGAAGTGCACTGACAAGGGAAAGACTAAGGTTGATGATTGTCCCTCAACGGGCAAGTTTCAACCAAGGTCTGATTGTTCCACAATGCAACAGAATCCCAAACCAAAACTAAATCCGGGTGTAACAATACTTCATAGGCCAAATCCAGGAAATCCAAGCCCAAAAAGGCCAATTATACAACAAGAGTTCAAGCATACCACGAATACCTGGATAAACAAAGTAGTCAAGCGAGCACGTCTTATCTACATTACGACTTGAGAGAGATAACGACAATGCCCTTACCTTGGGATCCTTTGATAGATGGTGTCGACTACCCATTTGTCGATGAACAAGGTTACCATGCATGGCCACCTGACCCTTATGGGTGTTATTGAAAATCTGGCAAAAGACTAGGTTCTTGCTGATCAACAGCCAATAAAGCCTCAGGTTTTACGTAAGCGATCACTTATCCACGCTTTTCCTCTCTCTCTCTCTCTCTCTCTCTCTAGGTTGGGTGTGAATAGCTTTGGGACGGTGCTCGGGCCTCCAAAGCCTCCCTCAACCTAGGCATTTTCTCTCTCTTCTCTCTCTTTGTGTGCTATGCAGGTGAAGGCGAGGTTGCACTCCCAGTGACGAACCCCATACGACAACTGACACTACATTAGTCATTGTCTTAAGGATGTCCCAAGCCTCCTTGGATGAGGTGCAAGAACTAATCTCTCTTAGCACTTCATTGGACACATTCATTTTGATAAAATGAAGAGCAATTCTGGATCTCTTCTTGAAACTCTGAGCTTCATTAGGAGCTTCAGGTTCAACTTCAATTCCTAACACAATGTCCATTGCATCTTAAAGAGCCAATAATGATTCCATTCTTAACTTTCAAATAGCATAGTTGGAAGATGTTAACCTCTCACCATGTTCCAAGGGATATGAACCCATGGATGTCATGTTCTCTTTGATAAATTTTCTAGTAATGACAAAAAATGGAATTGAATGTGTTGTTTCTCTCTCAACCTAGGATCTAACTTGGAATGTTGATCCAACCTATTGAAATCTTGCAACCAAATATGTGAGATCTTGCTCACAACAGAGAATCAATCAACTTGAATTTGAATCTAGCCTCTATCTAGTGATGAAGCACTTACAATTTGATGTCAACTTCTTCCACAAGTTTCGAAGAACTGAAAACACTCTAGGGTCTCACATGCAACTCACACACAATTCTCTTGTGTGAAATGATGTGGCTATGACCTCAAAAACTTTTCTAAACAATTATATCTTTGATTAACATACTCAAAAATGGATTTTGAATCAAACTAGCAGGATCAAATCAAAAGTGGCCACGTAGGATTAGGCGACAGACCTACCCTACTTTGATTGTTTACAACTCTTGCTAGGCTCATCAGAATGATTTGAGAGCAATTGCAATGGAAAGTAGACATCTCCAGCTTTCCAGCAAGCTATACTGTCAATATCTTTGGATGAAGCATAAGGGAGAACAAAAGGAAATAGATGGGCTAGATTTCACACATGTGAACAACATGAAATGCATACATCCTTTTGTTCAGATCTGATCATTACATTAATGACCTCTAACATTTACAAAATCTTCAAAACTTGATAGAAAATTGTGAAATCCTACTTTCTAGCTTGAATTGTCTCAGTATTTCTCATGCACAAACTGATTATCACATTAAAAGCTTAGTAGGGTCTGATACCATGTGAAAAAATTAGCAAGTACACACGTGGAAAAACCACAAATGTGTTAATGACCTCCCTAAGCTTTGTGATAGCACATGAACCACATTTAGAGTGCAATCCATAATCTAATACTAGAATCCAAGGCTAGATCACAATCTATAATGCACATAATCAAAAGTAATAAGATTCCACACGTGTGAGAAAGTATAATGAAATTTAATTACATTAGAAAAAGGCTCTCCTCAAGTTAGAGAGAGAATCACATTACAAGATTACAATTCCAAAATCCAAATTGACATGAATTTGCTACAATGCTTGATTCATCATCAAGAATAGTGAGAATTCTCAATTACATTTATGGTGGATGTAATAGCTCGAGGTAGTACTAACATGCAGACTACTTTTGTACACATCTACAAGTCTGTTAGAGATTTTTCCGACAAGGGATTGGTCCCGCCAGAAAGCCCCAGCAAGGGAATGGGCCCCACACTACCCTTACGCAAATGACTAAGGTCAATTACCGCTTCCAACCCTAGGGGATGTCCTAGTCACCTTGTACTCCTCAATCAATGAGAGTTTCCAGGCTCTCAAAAGTCTGATTGCAAGGAGAGATTACTAATACGCTATCTCCACTTGGTTTCTAGGTCTAGACTATGACTCCTAGATCGTCCTTGCTTCCATATGTGGGCTAGTCGAATCATTAACAAGATATTCACTAGGAGTTCCTAAAACCAAATCAGGGTGTTGAAACCATGCTCTTCTAGGATCATTCACCAGATTCTCGTTGTCACTATTAGATGCTACAGATGAGTGTACTTCTAGATAAATATGTTCTCCGCAATGTTGTACTCTAATCAGACTATCATGGGAAAGTAGGTTGTGATGGAACTCTGGGGTGTAAAAATGGTATCGTAAGATTCTGCTTCTATACATTTGGCAAATATCGCCAAGTGACGACAAGAGTTGATACTCGACTCTACTCATACGTAACTATCCATATTTGTTTTCTTTGGATTTTTATTTGGTAAAGCAGAGCATTACCCTTTTATCCTCTGAAAGACTTCCTAGTCTTTAGAGATTGCCCCTAATTTCATGTGGTTGGCATCATGCTCTCTAGGGTGGCTTTGCACTACTAGGGTGTGATTTATAGGTCCTCATTTGATGAATATGTTTTTTTTTAGGGACTATACAAGATGTGCTCGTTGATTCTAAACTCCGTGTCTGTGGGGTGCAAGTTATACATACCACTCTGTTTGATGAGCGGTAGTATTTCGCCATCCGTTAGGTCTAGGTATTTTGCTAGACATTTTCGATAGTGGGTGTGACTAGTGAGACTTAACCAAAGCAACATATTTTGGCCACATTTGCTGGACTGCCCGATCTTGTGTTTCAAAGAGATCGGGCCCAATTTAGTACATAGTTATGAGACGATTTTAACTTAGCAACTTCATATAACATAGTAATGACATGCTTGCTCAGTTTTGCTTTCCATTATAATGACCATCAATAACACCGTGAGAATTGAGTATCATCAACTGACTACTTATCTTTCGTTTAATAGTAAAAACGGTTTTTTCATACAAATCATAACACATACAATAGTACTAGTGATATAGCTAGCATGCTAAGAATAATATGATCCAAGCTTTCAACATGCATATCATCACGTTCTATCCAAACTGTAGATCGCAATTTCCCATGCATAACGTGTCATCAAAAGAAACACTCATAATAATGAGCAGCATTCCACATATTCATCATAGCCATATTGAGATAAGTCAGAAAAGTACCTTAGTGATGAGTGAGATAACTGGCTTGTAGTAAGAGGCGTCTAGTCATGTATGTGGAGAGCCTCCTCTTGCATTGCCTTACCACTTGTGCAGGTGTATTGCTCAAAAGTGTTGATCAGGTTGGAAAGTGTGAGGTTCTAGACAACATGCTTTAAATGCTCATTATGAATCATTGGTGGTGCAAATTCTCCATTAGTTGTGATCTAGATTGATCGCTCTTGTTGCTGTGACTTTCAACATAGATGTGTTGATTCAGAACAATTACTTATCAATGTAGGTACCATGCCTCATAAATGCGCTTGACTGGCAATAGAAATATGCTCTTAATGGGCTTGCTAACTGACAGCAAAAGTGCACTCATAAGTCAGTGATGGAGCAAAACCTCTCATTTGATTTTTCTGATAGTAATTTTGTTCATAGAGGGAGCAAAACCTCTCATCTGTTTTTTCTTATAGTAATTTTGTTCATAGAGGGCTCTGAGTATAGAGATGGAGCATACTCTAGTCTCATGCAGGGCAGCGCAAATCTAGATAGAGAGTAAGCATGATTGCTCACAAAGGTGTTTACATTATAGCCCACAACCTTTACTCATGATAGATCAACGCTCTGACAATAGCATTGGAGGTAGTATCATAGGAACTAGTAGTGATGGAGGCCTCTAGAAATGCGATGGACTGGCTATGATTGTTGTTAAATTCTTCTTTTGGAATTGGTGAGAGATTGGCTTCAAACATGATCTTGAAGTCTGCTATGGAGATGTTGTAGCCTCCACATAGATGCAGGCAACTAATCAATAGAAAGTCATTGGAAAAGATGGTAGTAGCCGATGTGCGATGTAGGTTGCCGCAGAGGTGCGCTTGAAATCTGCCACGAAAGTTGATTGGTTGCCACTAGGGATGTGTTGAGGTTGCCCATAAGAAATGTGAATGCATGTCACAGAAGTGGGTTGATCTCTGATAGTTGAATTGCGACTGGATTTTCCATAGACAGTATTTTTTTGATATCGGTTCGACGCACACTTGTTTCCATTGTAGATTCTATTCTAGCATCCTGCGCATTGATCTGATATCTCATAATGTTAAAATTTGGGTTCTGCAGTCCTCCCAGCAGGTTGATTCTGTCAGTTGTGGTTGGTATACCATATGCAATGCCAAACACTTTTTTAATTGGCTTGCATTACAAGATGGACTTCCAAATCTGGAAGAGGTAATCTTTGATTAATTACTTTTAATTGTGTTTTTTTTTTGCATATACAAATTCCTATTAACAGATCTTTGATTAATTACATTTAACTGTGTTTATGTTTTTTTTTCAATTTAAATGCCCGAAGGTCTCCCCAATGGAGATAATGCACTTCAGGCAGGAGACCGTAAAGCTTGTGATCCAAAATTCATATCCATTTGCAGTGGCCGAGTGTTCTCCACCCAAGCTACTTCTAACTGGAAAAATGGATTTAGAGATCATAGATAGTTGATACTGATTAAATATTCATCTCACTTGATGTGGATGAGACACATGTACAGAAAATTTTAATAGAAATGTATTTACAGTTTTTCTATGGTTGTTCTTACTTGTTTTTTTTCCTGTTATTAATTCATGTTATGATTCATTCATCATCAATTTCTATGGTTTTTCGACATGTTTGTTTTTCGTAGCCTTGGTCTGCCTTGCCTTTACCATGGTGTTTTTTTGGATAAGTTCAGAAAGATGATCTGATGGAACCTTTGCCACAACCAACCCAAACATGCGACAAACTTAGATTTGTTACAACAAAACTTTCATCAGTTCACCTTCTGAACATATTTAAATATGCCAAGACAAGGACAATACAGACCAAGGCAATGAAGACCAAAAACACAACCGATATATACGAGACATCAACAAGGGCAAGCGTCTAGTGATCAGTGGAGTTCAAGTGACTGAAGATCTCCCCAATGGAGATAGTTCATTTCCTGCAGGAGACAATGAATCTTGTTTTTGAAAACTCATATTATCCAGTTGCAATAACATTGTGTTTTGCACCATGGAAATGGAGATCATAGAAATGAAAGAGCCTCATAGAAAAAGTGGTTCATATATTTTCAAAAATTATGTATACGAAAAATTGTATTACATAATACAAAATTCCATAGTTCATAATCTATGGATCTTCAATTTCGATGGATGTTCCAGTGTCTTTGCATTTTATATGCTCTTCTTGTCTTACTCTTACCTGCACAAGAGAAATTGTTTTAGTTAATATATTTTATGAAACTGATTCACTTAGAAATAGAAAAAAAGAAATATTTTAATATGGCATAACGTACCTTTACACCATTCAATCGAAATTGATAGTACTGAGGTAGATCAAATTGCAACATGTCTAGTTTTGATCGAATGTGATTGAGACACCAATATTTTTTCGACCTCAACCATTGCAAGAATGTTGTCATTTCTTTTCACTGTTATCTGAAGTTGCTCGAGGGTTTATACCAAAATCTTGATCAAGTGGCTTCCAAACATTTTTGTATTTAATCCATCTTCTATAATACAGCAGCAAAGTGAGCATTTGTTTTTCGATGTGATATCTAAATGTCATGGATGAGTAACATACTCTGCACTCAACTTGCTGATTTTGTTTTGTATCCCAACCATCGTCCAACAACTCGACGATTTTATCAGTCCTTACAAATATACATTATTTTCGTTCTCCGAACATTGCATTTGGTAAAAAAATCAACAAAAATAGTAAAAGGTAGATACCAACGTAAACTATTATTCTTTGATCCAATGCTACATTTTAATATACTCTGAATATCAATATATAGCCTAGATCGAAAACTTTCTGAAATTGTTGCATTAGGAGAAATCCATTCCTCACTTGAAAAATCTGGTAGAGGATATGGCTCTAATCTACCAACTAAACCATTTTTATCAGGAAAATAGGTGTGATTATAAAAAGAAAAACTCCTGACTCTAAAAGTGATTTTGGAGAACGACCTTTATATTGTAAAATATCGATATCCGAATGTATGACATCGATTATTTCTGCAATCGGTTGAACTGATTGCCATTCAACGAAATTTGATGGATACAAATCTGCAAAACCAACAAAAACATCTCAAGAAAAATATAATTTAAAGAAAATGCTAAATCTAAAGAAATTGAATCTGAAAACTTACAATTGCATTTCCTTCTATCATTTGGATTCAGATCATGAATGTTGAGCTCATTGTGAAGATAAGCATGCTGAACTACAACTTCTGTGACAGATTGACCGGCAGATGATACTTTAAAATCCATTATCCTGCCTTTCCAAGAGCTTCTATATATGTTATCTGATCTTTTTCTTTTTCGAAATGAGCCTTTTGCAGAGGGATGCATCAAGATCCATTGATATTTTTGATATATTTTCGGTATCCATTGATCTTCTGCATTTTTTTCATTGCAAATATTGATTGCATCAATGGTTCCTCTTGGACTCCGATTATGTGTAGCCATTAGTCGAAAATACGAGTACACAGGCTGAGATCGAAGAGAATAGAGATTGCGAGGCAAACCTAAGAATGACAATCCAAAATAAGAGATAGAATGAAGAAAATGAGAGGTATACCTATGAATGACAAGAAGTTCCTTAACTGCAAGGATTAGTTAACCACAATTTATGGCTATTGACGTCAAATCAACCTCGAGTGAACAATGACGGGCAACATAAGAGTATTCGAGCAGTAACTGTGGTCCAATCACAATTGTTTGCCTGGTGGGATATTTGAAAATCACGAAAATTTGGCCGGGAAAGTTAAATACAATTTCCATCCGTCAACCACTGTTTTCACAGATGGACACCATTCATTGGGACACATAAGCATTGAAAGCGTGCGAAGTCAAAAACAACATCTTGACAAAGGACCCATTTTGAGTTCTAATATCCCCTAATGTCTAATAAGCCAGTTTCATCTCATGAATAAATTCTCAAAAAATTAGGCCGTCAAGAATGACTTTTTGCCTGGCCAAGTATGTTGGTGCTTTCGACTGGTAAATAGTACATTTATGCTGCTTAATTAGTTTCATGTCTCATTGATCATTGAGCACTCTTTTTCTGCTTAATTAGTTTCGTGCCTCATTCATCGTTGAGCATTCTTTTTCGCTTCGAAAGTTTGTTACCATTTTGCTTAAAAGTTTGAAGAGGAAGAAAAGTTCTGCAATTCACACATCAGAAAAGTGTTTCTGTGTCTAGAAAATGAAAATGGTATTTCCCCTACTATCACTACACCTATTGCTTCTGATGCTCCCACCTCTCCTCGCCGGCTTGTTTATACTGAAGACCTTGATGAAGACAGTGCCTCTCAGCTCGAGATCTTTTCTCAAGACATTTGCGATATTGGTGACCTTTTCTCTTTTGATTTTCATTCCAAAAACTGCCAAGTCCCTTTTGTTCCTGCTAGAATTATCGAGTATAAATCTACTCTTACCTCTTACAAGCTCTGGAGTCTCCCTTCTGTTAATTTCCTTGCACAAATACCTATTGACCTTTGGATTCTGATGACTCATTTGACAGAAAAAGAAATACAAGTATGCAAATTGGCTGCTTTGCACAAAAATCCCTCACTCGAGACCCTTGTTTCATTTGATACCATTATCCGCATGAACAAATTTGAACCCTCTCGTTGCCCCTCTGAGTAGGTCTGGGCCAGGACCAGAGGACACTTTGAGACTGGATTCAATAGAATGAACCTTCACTAAGCCAAAATCTGGAACTGGAAAAGACCCTTTTTCAAATGTAGATGTGGTGATAAATGTAAAAACAGTTCTTCCATCATTTGGTTTGATCATGCTATTTGGTTCATTATGAATAACCTGGCCAACTTTTTTCTTGTTGCTTCCCTCCAGAATCAGATAAATGCCTTTTTCATGTGGCTAAATAAACCTGCTAGGGATGTGGTAAAATCTCATACACTTTTCTCTTTATTCGCCAATACATGATTGATGCCTCTATTGAACTGGCTAAGGACTCCTCAGCCAAATTACTTGTGGGTGGATATATGTTAGAATCTAGTGAGAAACTAACTTCCACAAACTATTCCATTTGGAAAGTAAGAAAGGAATCACTACTAGTGGTTCATGATCTCTTTGATATTGTCTTAGGAGTTGAGGAAGAGCCTCAAGCTCCCCAAGAACAACTAAAGTACAAGAAGAGAGTTAAATTAGCCCTACATTGCTTGAAGTTAAATGTAAGCGATGACCTCTTGAAGGAGGTGGCTTCTTGTACCACATCAAAAGAGGCTTGGGATTCACTAAAGAACATTTATGAATCCAACAACACTTCAAGAGTGCTTATGCTAAGAAACTTGATCTTGCAAAGCATGAGGGAAAGTGGAGAAAATGGACTTGCACAAAGAATTGGGATCTGTAGGAGAGAAGATCCAAGATAATGAACTAGTACGAGTAATTTTGAATGGATTAGGAGATGAGTTCTCTAATCTAGTTCAATCTTTTGCTATTCAAAACCAACTTCCATCAATTGAAAATTTTGCATAATGTTCTTGTGGCCGAGGAGAGTAGGATTCTACACCTCAAAACAAGAATGGGGTTCTTATCGCTACATAATGGTGATGAGGAAGCAAACTTCACATCTAAAGGCAAGAAGAAGTCTCATCCTTTCAAGAAGATCCAAGGCAAGGAGGCCGAGGCAAAGGATGGAGCATCTACCTCCAAAGGGAAGCAAAAGAACAAAGCGAAGTTGAAGTGTTTCTTTTGTGGGAAGAAAGGACACTTTGCTTCCGAATGCTATGAGAAGAAGAATGCACAAGGGAATGAAGATCAAGGCAATCTTGCACAAGGGGAGAAGGAAGAGGATGGCTTCAACACATCCTTGATGGTAGCACCTACACCAACATCAAGCCAAGAGACATGGTGGATTGATAGTGGGGCTAGTTCCCACATGTCATTCAACAAGCATTATTTCTCTTATCTACTTTTTTGTAATGATTCTAAGAAATCAATCTACACTGCTAGTGATCAAGAATGCAAGATCGATGACATAGGATATATTCCACTGTGCTTAGGATCATCTAAAAGGATAGATCTTGATAATGTTTTGTATGTTCCATCCTTTACAAAAAACTTGCTTGTTGGTCAATTAATGGACAATGGGCTGGATGTACATTTCAAGAATGGAGTGTGTTCCATCTTGAAAAATAATAAGTGCATAGCTAGTGGCATTAAGCAAGGAAGGATTTTCAACTTGGATGCTAATGTGGCTATTGAAAGTGTGAATATGGCTAGGGAGGAGTTGACTCAAGTGGAGCTTTGGCACAAAAGATTGGGCCATCCTAATCTTCAGTCAATGGAATCCATGACATCAAAGGAGCTAGCTCTCGGCCTACCAAAAACTTTCAAGAAGTGTGGCAAAGTGTGTGAGGCATGTGGCCTTGCAAAGTCACACAAGACTTCCTACAAGAGATCTTTAACAAGATCTATCTCACCTTTAGATCTTATCGATTCGGACATGGTACATACTTTTTCTCATGAAAGTAATGGAGGAGCTTTAATGTATGTGACTTTTATTGATGATTGTACTAGATACACTTGGATTGAATTACTGCCTATGAAAAGCCTTGTATATGAAGCTTTTGTAAAGTTTAAGTCTCTAGTGATATCCAGCCAGAGCCTGCAAAGGAAGATGAAGAAATTCCTGATGAAGAAAGATAATACCGAGGCACCAGTCATGGATGATGAATTATACTTGAAGACCTTTGGTACGTTGCTGTCAGACACCCATGCAGCCATTCAACACTTCGTCAATCTGGAAAAGGTCTCAAGGAAGCTCAGAAGTAAATATGATTCTACACGAACAGACCTGATTCAGAAAGATGAGGAGCTAGTGGTGACCAAGGCTAAGCTAACACGCAAAAGTGAAGAACTTGAAGTAGCTCAAGTGGAGCTGTCAGAGAAGAATACAGCCCTAGAAGAAGCCCAAGGCAGATTTGATGCTACCCTGGAAGCACTTGAGGCAATGCAAGAGCAATCCAACAATTTTGAAAATAAAAATGCATTACTCAAGCAACAGATCCAGACCCTGCAAGCTTCCCTACAAGAAGAAAGACACGCTCAGACTACTCCGAAAAGTGCAAACAAGGAGTTGAACGATAAACTCAGCGAAGCAATTGCCAATAAGGAGAGTGCCGAAGCAAGCCATAAATAGTTGCAGGACTTTGTTTCACAATTGTAGAGTTTTGTAGACATGTTAAGTCAAGGCAATAAAACTTATAAGAGACAGGCTGAGGAGACAGTTTTATGGTGAATAAGTGCCGAAGTAACACTCGGAGCCTACGTATCTCATGGTAGATATAGGATTGATCCGGTAGAATGGAAACCAAAAAAGAATTATCCAAACCTTCCAGCTACAGTACCTCCAACCACAAATGGCTGCTTACAAAAAATTGAAGGAAGAACTGGAAGAGGTAAAGTTTAACTCAGACCAAGTCCAGATTTCTAACGAGGACTTCGTTCGGCAGCAAGACTAAGCAATGCAGACTGATGCGCCAGTTGCATCCACAATAGAAAAAGCCATCCAAACTGATCAAATCTTCATGTAGGTATTGAAAGATCAATTTGTTCAAACTAAAGCCGAGGAGACAAAGCTAGCAGTTGTCGAAGCTGTACCAGTTGTACCACAACCTACAGTGCTACCACTTGCAGTCAGGCCACCACAAAGCAACATTACACTAGAGGGGACTGAGAAGCAAGAGAACAAAGTAGTGTATTCACTATTGAGCACAAAATTTTAGACATTCCAGCAGGAACTAACCTCTTTTTTACCTCTTTTCTATAGTCCAAAACTCCAATGGAGAATGGATTATCTTCTTTTACCGAAATTTTTTGGTTATATGAAAGGGCAATGGGAAAGTCCTTGGAATTTCTCTAACCTAAACACTTTTTGGGCCAAGCTAACAGTGCACCAACACCATAAAGAGAAATTCAAGAAGGGGAGAGCCATTCGAGCGAAAAAGCCACTTGAACTTATCCATTGTGACTTGTGCGGCCCGATGAAGACCATGTCATTGGGAGGAGCCTACTACTTCATGACATTTATTTATGACTACTCTAGGAGAACATGGATCTACTTCTTGAAGAACAAATCGGATGCATTGACTTGCTTCAAAGAATTCAAAGATTTGGTGGAGAACCAGCTGGATGAACGCATTAAGGTGCTAAGATCGGATAGAGGGGGCAAATATAATCAGGTGACTTTCAAACAGTTTGCAAGGAACATGAAATTAAGAGGCAGTTCACACAAGTGCATACACTGCATAACAATGGAAATGCGTGATCATTGATGAAGCAAATGGGCTTGCCAAATTTGTATTGTTTAGAGGCGTACAATGCGACAATGTTCTTGCAAAATAGTAGCCCTACCACCACGGTTCCCAATGTAACTTCCGAAGAAGCACTTTGGGAATGAAGCCAAAGATCAACAAGTCTTGCATTTTTGGGTGCAAAGCTTATGTGCATGTGTCAAAGGAAGAGCGAAAAAACTTGATACAAAGTCAATCAAGTGCATATTTATTGGGTATGAAGAGAAGACAAAGACATACAGGTGCTTTGATCTAGTAATACAAAAGATCCACATTAATAAGGACGTGATTTTTGATGAGACACATGAAGAAGATGATCATGCAAAAGGTTACATTTATGGTGGATGTAATAGCTCGAGGTAGTACTAGCATGCAACTACTTTTGTCCACATCTAAAAGTCTAATTTACCAAAATAGTGACACATATCACTTTGCATGCATGTATATCCACCTACTTCTACATGCTGGACTGACATTATGTTGGTAAGATTAGAAATTGAAAAGTATGTCAATTTTTTGATTTCGATCGTACTGACCGTGCTTTTGAATTTCAAATTACGTAAATTTTTTTTTAAAAAAATTAAATTTTGAAAATTTAAAATTTTCTCAGTTTTTTGAATTGTCTATGAAATGAACCAAACCTAGTGAATTGACCATACTGGAGTCAATTTCAGTCGGATTTGGTCAATTGTACTTCACTTATAGTTAAGAACATACGTATTCATGAACTAAAATTAGTTATTTCTTGAAATAGATAATTCAAGATGGCTGAAGAAGCTGCAAAGCAGGCAGTGCCACTACACCATCTTATATGTAGATTTGTTTGCAATTGAGTACGACACTCAATGACATGAACTATTGGACCCATGAGTCTCTAACAAGTTAATTTCATACTAACTTAGCTAACTCTAATTTTAGTAGGCCTAATATAATACCAGTAGATGGAAGTTCTTTTGAACCAAATAAAGCTATTCGTTGAACCTCCGATTTCAGCCTAAATCTTATTCGGGGGAGAAGAAGCAGAAGAAACCAGAAGATGTGGAGGACTGGCTCGTTAAATGGAGCAATTATTTCAATTTGCATGGAATTCTTGATGAAAAGAAAATTGAAAGTGTCGTATTATTCTTACGTAGCAAGGCATCGTAAAGGTGGGGGGCAAATTTACTAGTGAAACCCACGACCTGAGATGCTTTTGCGGAGGTCTTTAAGAGAGCGACAATTCTAACTAATGTGTGCAGGGAATTAGCCGAAGCTGTTAAGCATAACCATAAGCAGAACTTGATTCAATTCTGAATGAGCTATGTGTTCAGATAACGAACTTGACTGATGCTCCATCTTGTTTGCTTCCTGTGATAAGAACTAATTCTCTGTGTTCGATTAAGAGAAATCATTAGCCAATTCGATTCTGTTTGATGAATCTATTTGCTAGTTCCCGTCTGATCTGATTGCTTATTGATATCCTAAGAGCCTGGAAGATAAAGTAACCTTTATAATCACAAACCTTGACCAAATCGTTTCACCATTGGTGTTTCTGGTTGTCAATTTACCCAAATATCTTTGGATAACCAGCTATGTCGCTGTAGTATTCATTGTGAATATTACACATCACATTCCATTCACCTTCTTACATACACTTATCATACAAAAGAAGAGATTATTCTCTCTCTTGGGGAACGATCAAACCTTTTATACTACTTAATTCATTGATTTTGTGGAAATCTATGACGACTAGGCCACCACATAATTTGGCGCCATTGCCAGGGAGATGAATTTCATCTTTTGTAATATTTTTAAGTGTATTAAGTCTACGAATCTTTTTCATGTAATGCATGCCAAGAACACACTCTCAAGCAACTATTGAACAGAAACGTTTAGAGCGTGCACAACGATTAGAAGCATATAAGAAATCTAGAGATTTGTATTTGTAGAATTTGCAAAATTCGCCAGTTAGAACAAGATTAACACCTGAAGCGTTTAATGATCTTCTTAATGCTACTACATCGTTTGTAAATACATTAGAGAAAAGGTCCGTTAAAACACCAAGTTCTACAGACTAATCAGATTCGTCTAATTCCACTTCTGAACCAAGTTCAGAATCAAAATCTTCTTCATCAGAACCATAATTTGGGCGTAGTCTAGATCCCGATCCTCCTAGTCCTTCTAGTTCACCACCTGTCCCAGTTTGAATCTATTACTATAGCAAATAAACAATATACAGATGAATACAAAGTTAGAATTTTGCCAGGTCTGCTATGAAAGCAGGTTAGGATTTGGTACAGTCAATTAGTACTGAAAACGATTAATACTTGAAACGCTTTAAAAGCAACATTCCTTAAGAAGTTTAGGGAGATAGGATACTCCACTAGATTGTTGGCACGACTTAATTCTGTTGAGAAAAAGTCGAAGGAATCGCTTAGAAAGTATACTCATAGAGTTAAGAATTCAATAGGAAAATTAAGAGCCCAGTATCCGGTTCCTATGCAAACCGAATGGTTCTTGGGTGGCTTGCCTAAGAAAATGGATCGTTGTTGTCGACATGGATTAATGACCTCTTTGGAAGATGTCATTGCCTCTGTCGAAAATTACGAAACTTCTCAAATTTCTCGTAGATGGAGGAATGAGAGAAAAGGTAGCAAAAAACATAAATCGAAACGTACGGAAGAATTTGAATCATCTACTAAGTCTGAATCGGAATCCGATTCGGCAGATGAGAAAGAGTCTTCAGATTATTCATCTTATTCTTCTTCATCAGAAGAAGAATCTTCTTATAGGAAATCAAAGAGTAGGAATTTAGATAGAAAGAAGAGAATGGAGAAATCCGAAAAGATGAATCCATTAAGGAAGAGTGTTGAGATATTAACAAAAGAGATGAGTGATTTAAAAGTCCAGATGTCTAACGTTAAAGCCAAATGGAAGAAAGTGAAGCTTAACGCCAATCGTTGGTGTACCGCATGTGGGAAGGAAGGTCATTCTAAGACTAATTGTCCCAGTTTACAGACTAACTATTTAGAAGAGGAATTATTACTCTGTCCGGTTAATAATCATGAGGAGGTAGCTTATACTGCAACTCCATCTAACCAAGAGAACATTATACCAAAATCACGTACTGGTCAACAATACACCATTTTGCATAGAGGAGAGACAAGAGATTCAACTTCTCCATCCAGGGTAAGGGGTTCGTGTTACAATTGTGCAGCCTGCGCGTCACTATTCGTCTGATTGCCCTGAACCCAGGAGATCAGTAGGAATGTGTCGCTCTGTGCTAACTGTAAGGCATGTCACTGCGAATGTCCTCAACCACAACAGCTGCGGTCTAAACCGAGGTTTGTAAACTCATCTAGAGAAGATGAGCTTCGGCCATCTAAAACTAACATTGACATGATAGTTCAAAGGATAGAAGTAGAGTCCGAATCACAAGATCAAGACCATCAATGGCCTGATATAGATGTAGAGATAAATAAAGTAACTACTAGATGTGAAGAATTGAAAAAGATTATCTATGTTAGATATAGGGGTCTTATGTTTTTTACATCAAGCATCTAGGTGTAGGATGTTGATAGGAATAAATTTGGCATAGATGACAAATTATGCATTTCCACTTATAATGCCACTATTGAGCCAAAATAGAGTAAGAGGCTAAACACGTGCCAATTAGAGTGTAGACAAGTGTAAAGTTTTTGTTTGATGAATTCCAAGAGGTCCAATAGGATTTAGAGGTGGAACCTTGTGAGGTCCAATAGGAAATTGAGGTGTGCTTGAATATAGTCCAATAGAATTAAGAGGTGCATGGATCAATGATCCAATAGGATCAAGAGGTGACAAAATATGGTCCAATCATAGTTAAGCATAGTGGTAGCTCGTGGACCTACTAGTATCATTGTACTCCTCATTTTGAAGCTAATTGATTTGGTGATTTCATGGATTTTGTGAGTTATTGGATTTCTAGCTTTCTCTCTCTACCCGAGAGCTCATGATGCATTTTATCTCTCTACCCGAGGAGAGCAGCTTGTTTTTACTTAGATTATTTTTTGAATACTTCCCACACGTGTGAGTGAGAGTTGGAAGTGATTGAATGCATGTAGTAGTGTGTTTTTGCCATAGGATCCAAGATTGATCTTGAATCTCAATCTAGTCTTGATCTTGGTGCATCTACACACCTTAGGAGATCACAAGTACATGTAGTGGACAGTCCACACGTGTGAAATTCAACACTAGAAGTAGTAAAGATGTTTCAACTCTTAGAGATAAGAAGAAAATCAAGAAAACGAAATCTGTGAAAGTCGCAGAACAGCCAGTAGAAATTTCTAATAGCAAAGAATTAGACCTTGATAGGCCTACTGAAAAACATTATGATGTTTCGTTATGAATTTCTTTGTCATAAACCCAGTAGATATACCACCATATTCAATATTATTTGGAAGACCATGGTTATATCAGGCGAATGCTATTATAAATTGGTCTACCAAACAAATCTTTTTTCCAGACATTCTCATAGCTAGTCCAATAGGGAGTCACCTTTTGAGATGTAATTTCTCAAAAATACTTTGTATGTAAATCAAGTATATGTATTGAGGTTCTTTAAGCTGGCAAAAATCCTTCTCCTGGAGTTCACAGGACGTAACAATCATTGTGTAGATAACTTCTCTAAAGCATGCACCTTGAAAAGATACACGCACGCACGCGCACACACACACACATTTATTCCACAATTTTAAGCTAAATAGTAGATGGCTAAGAACCATAACTAAAAAGCAACGCTTTTTTTTATGAAATAGAATCTTCAAAATAATAGACAATTTCTTTGGTGTTGACTTTTTCTTTCTTGACGAATCTTAACAAGGCCTAAAATCTTGAATGAAATCAAACTCTTCTGTAAAAGATAATCTAATTTACATGAAATTTTAGGCTTGATATCCAATGTGTGTCAAAGGCTCCTTTGACTTTAAAAGAAAGATGAATAATTCCATATGTGAATCAAAAGGCAAATTTAAGAGTTGCTTTTTTGTTGGAAACATAATATTGAAAAGTTAAGAAGCTCCAAATTTTGATTTTTCTTTTAGAAATATAGTAATGATCCTACATTTTCTAATTGAAAGGTAGCCTTAAAACATACACATCAAACCTTTCAATATGAAAAGAAGGTACACATCTCAAATTCCAAGAATATTATGAACATGTCCAAATTAATTTAAAGTGAAGAAAGAAAGAGAGTCTTGCAATTTAAATGGTTTAAAAAAAAAAAATCCATTTTTCAACTAAAAGCCACATACAAAAAAAAGAAAGAGAATCATTACCATAGCTTAATGACAGCATGATGAAGCTCAAATGGGACCAGAGGATTGCAGGGCTCCAATAGTCCACATGAGGGTGCTCATCCCAAGAGTGCATAGTTTTTGGCATTTGGCACCACCAATGTTAAAATTTCATGTGTGGGATTGACTTTCATGTATTTTTTAATATCGTCTCAGGAAAATTCCATGCTCGTTAGGAGAAGTTATTTTGTGAAATTCACCCTTCAAATTCAAATTTCCAAAAGCAAAATATTGTGCATGGTTTTCAGATAGTGAGATGAGAGGCTACAACATTTTGACCAGTGACCAACCTACTTCAACATGTTACATACGGCGAAGGTAGGCGACATTGTAGATTTGGGGCTAGACGTTGACATTTCTCATTTTGGCCATCAATTCGATGGCTTTGTTAAAACATTGAACGTCATCATTGATTCAAAAAATTGAGAGCCTCTCTAAAATATGTTCAAATAAGAAGAAATTTCCTATTTTTAGTGATAAAGAAGAAGTGAAACTTATCAGGGTACAAAGAAATTTCCTGTTTTCAGTGATAAAGAAGAAGTGAAAACTCATCAGAGTACAAAGGAATGCATGTAGACAATATAAAGGCCATAAGGCATATTTAGATACTCTAAAGATTATCAAATGCATGACTGCATTCGGTCAAATTTTAAAAGTATGCACCACTAAGAGAGGCTATCCTCTAGAGTCTAGAGGTAATAAGATGTGGGACCAAGAAACTTGGCCAATTCTGACCTGGCATTAGTACTTTCGCTCACAGAAGAGTTGACGAGAAAAGAGAGAGAAAAAAAAGAAAGAAAACTTAAAAAAGGCAACGAGAGAGAGAGAGAGAGAGAGAGAGAGAAATAGGGAGAGAAATAGGGAGAGAGAGGTTCTGTCGAAGTTGCACGTATACATGGAGATGGAGGAGGGAGCGAGCGACCTGGGATTTGTTCTTTGACCCCTTGCTTCATCCGGGGGGAGATCAGAATCAGCAGCAACGCGTAGCTGAAGCGTAGTCTGAAATGAAGCCGCTCAATGTGAGCAAATGGCTCGGTCTGGTATTCCTCGTTTTGATCGGATCATACTATTTTGGGCGCCCAGTGTATTGGGAAATCATGTCTCGAATTCTGGATTCTCAGAGCTCCCTATCATCTTCATATGGGTCAGGTGAGAATTTGGGCAACCATCCATGCTCAACACTGGCCATGTGTTGAGTGCAGTTCAGTTGTTTCCATTCGTAACTAAATGCTTAAATTCTTGCATTTCTTACTGTTGGTCAGTGATCAATCACATAAAACTAGTTCAAGGATTTGCTTCACTATCCTATGACGACAAAATTTACTAGCTTTACTTTATATGTTCCAACAGCAATTGTTGATTCCTTTGCATTTTGAGAATGACATGCGTTGTGAGAAAGTGGGTCGGAACAGCTAGGCGTTGCCCACATTTGAAACACCTGGTTTTTCAAAAAACCTGTTAATCAGCCAAGCAAATTGTCACGTTTGCTGGACAGTGCCATGTGATTTAAACAAGTTGGTGGAAAAAAAAACAACTTATTTGCATGCAAGATTTTGTTTTTGGCTGTGCACATTGCCACTATTCGAACAATTTACGTTTTCCCAGGTTCTGGGTTAGTCCATTCTGGGTAGTGCGATTATTGCATAGTCATTGCAAGTCCATGAACATGTGGAAATTCTTTTCATAAATATTTTAAGTCTCCAATTTTTAATATATGTAATTCACTTTACAAAATATAAGATCAGCCCCCTTCACTTCAGTGCCTTGCTAACTATGTCTAAATCTATGTTTACTTTCAAAGGATAGGTTTATCGTCTTGCTCAACACTACGCCTACACCTACAACAATGCCACTTGCATCTGTCTCTAGGTCAATCAATATCCGGATATCAGCAATCTTGAGGACTGGAGCCTTCGATTCTCCCAGAATACTAACTAGAATGCTGGAGCCAATAAACACAATAGAAACAGATGGTGGATCAAACCTACGCGTCCACCTAGATCACGGATCTAGCCCCCAAGCTATGGACCAAAGCAAGGTCTCACACCAACAACATGTATCTATGCAAGGTCTCAATAGGAGAGATGTCACACCAAGCTCACCAACAACATGTATCTACGCAAGGTCTCAATAGGAGAGATGTCATACCAAGAACTTGTAGCTACAACACAATTCAAGCTCTCCTCCTGGAGATGCCTATGGGTATACTTATACCCTCCAAGGCTCCACCCCAACTAAGAGTGATCTGAGACACCTCATTGGGACACCTCAGCAGCCTAACTGGGCCATGTTAGTCACTTACCTATGAGTCACTGCTAGTTCGATATAAGTCCATCATCATGGGTTTTAGGCCTCTAAACTATAAATTATAATTAATACCATGAGAGCCCCAACCTCTCATAACCATAACTAATTTATGGGTCAAGATAGGTATGTCCTTAGAACTTAAAGTTAGGAAAGTTCTTTTTAAGGCTATAGATGAGACTGCTTGTGGTTTGTTAGTGAGTGGCTTTATTTGATTACTATTAAAAATTGGAATCAACATTCACATAACACAACCCACAAATACTGCAAGTCCATCTTTTTTATTAGCATAGAGGTAATAAGAGGACTCTCAAAAGAAGGTCTCTCTCCTTTTAAGACATGAGACATCCCTCATGTCTAAACTTATACACGTGTAATAAAATCTATTGTGGGCTGCTTACTTGCATGCCATCGCTTACTCAAAACAATAATAAATTTCGCTTACTAATATTATGTGAGGAATCGGTGTCGAATAAGATGATAATGTCAGGACCTTCCAACTTCCCCCTCTCAGGTCACTATCCGGAAACTGATAGTCTTCATGTGCCTTGGTGGATAAAAGGCAAACTGGTGCCTTCGAAATCATCTTCCTTACCAAAATAGTCATGATATGCCAAGTGTCATTATCATTGTCACTGATAGGCAAATCATCCAAAATCTCTGCATCCTTGCCTTGATCTTGACACTATTGTAAGAGATGAAGCTTCTTGCCCGTGTGTTGCAGACAATCTTTGAAAAGATGCTTGCCAAGATAGAAAAAGCATAATATGCCTTTTTTGGCCTTATCCTTGTCCTCAGGAGTGAGGGGACACGATTTGCCATGGGAGATGCTGACTTGTGCTTCAAATTTTGCTGCATCTAGATAGGATCTTTTTGCGAGAAATCCTTCTAACCAGCTTGGCTAGACTTCCTCAAACTCTTTTTCAAGGGACAACTTGCATATTTCTCTAGGTGATTCGCTTTTTCAACAAAGGACAGGTATTCCCATGGGTACTAATTACTTTTATCTTTTCTCTTATGAAGTTGAATTTATACAAAGATTAGTTTCTTGTAGTACTTTTCCCATCTTATTACATAAATTAGCTCACGTTAGAAGATATATTGATGACTTATTTGTTCCTGATCTTCCTAATTTTGGTAGTTTTCTATAAAAAGACTTCAGAAAAGTGGGGAGCTAAGGAGCCTGCTTTGTTTCTAGTATTTTGTCTTTGTCTTTGTCTCAATAACTTGTCTTGTCTACATGGTCCTTGTTATTTTATTTTATTTTATCTGAATTATTATCATCATTATTATTTTTTCTCTCTTCTTACTGATTGTCATTTGCTTCTTAGTCAACATTGGGTCTACCCAAGAGAATCCGGATTCTTTCGAAACCTAGTGAGCAACTTATGCTTGGGTACTAATGAGACATAAGCAATGCTATTTGGCACTTCTCAATTAAAATTTGTTAAATTGGATATATTTTGATTTCAAAAATAGATATCCTTTTCTAGGGCCAACATGCACCTCCAAATTTAGCCTTGTTGCACACATTACCTTTAAAGTGTCGCAATTGCCTCTTCAAAGCATCTTGCAACTCTCATTGAGAACAAAGGCCTCAACTCTTCATGAAGACCAAAATTCAGCTTGTGCACCACAGCCACCTTTGCAATCTCCTAAGGGATTTTGATAAGCACCTCTTGGTACTTATCAGCATATTCCTACACATTGTACTACCTTTGATGATGTAATTTGTTGCATGTACATGCTCGTGTGGAGGAATGAACTGAGCCTTGAAGACTTGCTTGAAATCACCCCAAGTGGTCGGGCATTGATTTGACTTTAATAACTTGCACTACCACTTGTTAGCAATAGTAGTGAAATGGTAAGTTACCTTACGAACTCGCCAATCCTCGTCGGTTGGGGTTTGTTTCAAATCAAAGTATTTCTCCCATTTATGCAAACCATTAATCTGCAACATTAGTAGTTCGTTGGGGAGGATTGTTAGAAAAGCGGGTAGGCTTAATATACTACCTCATAAGGTGCCGGATCGATAGGTTGTGTAGAGGAAGATAGAAACTAAGAATGATATGGTGGAGGATACTGAGAAGACAACGCGTACTTACCCATCACAAGTTCAAGCATCATCTGCATCTCTTCCATGGATTCCTCCATACTATCAATGCAAGCTTCTAGCAGTAGGTGAACTTGGCTTGACTGCACTTGGATTATGATCATGGCTAGCACACAGTCTTGACATCTTGACATAGCTACATATGATTACTATGCACACACGTGTCTATGTTAGTTTTTAGTCTGTAGCAGATGTTTTTCTCTATTACAGTTTGGAGACGTTTTATATGCTCCCATGGTTACCACACACTTGACATGTACTTCTTTAGTCTTATATGCCTTTTGGCATGGAAAATACATTATTAAAGCTTTCTCTCTCTCTCTCTCTCTCTCTCTCTCTCTCTCTCTCTCTCTCTCTCTCACACACACACACACACACACACACACACACACACACACACACACACACACACACACAACAAAGTTAATAAAAATGCGATTTTTTCACAAAAGAGAATGGAAAAATAGTGTTCACAAAAAATAGGTTATTTTCTGATCTTGATGATTGATATGATATACTCACTCCCAATCTACTCTCGAATATGATAAATCAATTTCCAGGCTCCAAAACCGAAAATACAAGAGCTGCCGCCAGAAAGAAAGAAGACTGTTTCGGCTGCCACCAAGATACTTTTTTCACAAAATGCACCAATTTTGGTGGCTCATCATAGTATCCACTCCATATACCATTGCTTAATCATTATGGAGTCGTTAGGAGTTAAATGCCCTCAAAATGGAATTTTCAGACCTGCTCTTGGCTTTAACAGCCTATAAACACTTCAAATTTAATGCCTTTTGATCCCAAAACACCAAAACTAGTGCCTACGGGCTGCTTTGCCTTAAAACTGATGAATCTTGCTGAAATTTAGGTGCAAATGGCTTCGTAGAAGTCTTTAAAAGGTGCAAGCCCCCTGCTGTGGCAAATCCGCCCTCTTGTAAAACTCTTCAGCCTCCAATAGGCTAAAAAAACTGTGATGGAGGCAGCGACTGATTGTAGAGCAACAAGCAGCTGTTAGGGGCAGCAGTTCTGCTGTAAGCAGCAATTTCCACCAGAAAATTAGCGAGTTTGTTCTGAAATTTTCTTTCTTCTTTTGTGTCTTTGGTGTGACAACTTGTTTTACCTGCTCAATGTTGTGGGCTTGCCTTGCAAAGTCAAGTCTGTGTTAAAAATGATCAACATAAGTCTTTTTATATCAGGGTCGAACTTCAAAGGAGCCCATAACATAGCTCTTTCTCAGTAGATAAGCAGCTTGAGCACTGTCATATCTGCAAGACCAGTATGAATTCATTCAGTCTATATGGCCTAGCTGTTCAAAAGCAAGAATATATACTAGATTGATGTAGTTTATTAGGTTGGTCAAAACATATCTGCAATATGATGCAGCATGCTTGTAAACACCTGAAATTGCCAATAATAGGCAAGGTCATCTTGAAGGCTATTTATCAATTTGCTTGGTTTTATTTGTAATTTTCTGTTTGTGTTTTGTAGATTTGGCTTGGTTTGCACTGGATCAAAACATGTCTTATGTTTTTTGACACACAGATGATAATCGCAGCTTGGTTTCAATGTGGGTCAAAATTGGCATCTCAGACCTGATTTTTGATTTGCCAAAAAGTTCCGAGTTTCAATCTTGAGGTTTGTAAGGTTTTTAATGTTTCAGAACCTTGCCAGAAAAGTGTAGGCCTTATGATGATCTAGAAGTATGACCTACCTTGTTCAAAAAGTCCATATAGACCCAAAATCTGGAATGGATTTTCCGAAAATGTTGAGTTTTATCAATGGACGTAGTGTTTGTTTACATTTTCTATGATTAAGAATCTGTATTTCACCATAATCGTTGAAGTGTCATTGTGTGACTTCTTGTAATACGATCTCAACAAAATGCATGTAATCATATGACTGCTTTTTATCCCAGGTTTTAGATTGATCTTGGCTTTTTTGAACTTACGGAACCTTTTTCATTAAAAAACCCCAAAGTTATAGGCTCTTGAAGACTTTGAATAGTAATGTGCAGCATTCAGTGATGCCAAATCTCTCATTTGGAATCAATATAATCATCCTTTACGACACAGTGCTAGAAATCCATAAATCATAATATGGATGGACATACTAGGATTTGAGCCCAGGACCTCCCTCATACGGGATGGGATGCTCTACGACTGAGCTATCCACCTTGTTTGATAGTTCTCTCTAGAGTGTGGATTGATATTCCAACACCCCCCCTCAAGCCACACTCGGTTGGGGTCCTAGTTGTCACCTACCCCACAACTTGGGCCACTTAACCATGGCTTTGACACCATGAACTATTAGGTCTAACTTGGCTCTGATACCATAATAGAAATCCATACATCATAATATGGATGGACAGACTAGGATTCCCTCATACGGAATGGGATTCTTTACCACTGAGCTATCCGGCCTATTTGATAGTTCTGTCTAGAGTGTGGATTAATATTCCAACATGTAGTTCAATGTATCTTCTTTCTTATTGCATGATCATTTATCTGTATTTAGCTTCTTCCCAGGCCATTCAGATACTTTACTTTTGTTGCTTTGCTCCCCTTTTTCCTTCTCGCTGAAAGCTAACATGCACTTTTGTTCGACAAACAGAGAGTCATGGTGAGCTCGAGGCAAAACAGTCACTGGAGAATGCAGGAAAACAAGAGAAAGAGAATGTGCTGGTTCCAGATGGTCCAGAGTATGCAAGTGGAATTGAGAACCATAAAATATCTGCAAATGCTTCAAAAGATGGAGCAAGGTACGACGATAAAAAACAGGGAATAGACACTGGATCTTTTGCGTATGAGTTGCTGAAAAGGCCAATATGGGAAGCACCCTCAATAGACAGTCAAATGCCACCCTTGCAAGCTTTTGCACTTAGCAAGGAGATGGTGGATTTTCGTGCAAAAAAAAACGTGATAGTTGTCACCTTTGCTAACCATGCATTCTTGGATTTTGCACTCAATTGGGTGAAACATTTGACACAGCTTCGTGTTTCGAACATTCTTGTTGGTATGCACACTTCTGAATGACTTACTGCATGGAAATTGACTATGCCTGCATAAAGAAACATTTTGCTTTGTCGAATGGCTTTATTCAGCTTGAGCATATTATTATAACAAAGTCTAGCTAACAATGTCATTGCAAAAACTTGCAAATTTTGCTAGGCAAATGCATGACAAAATTGGCTGTTTTTTTCAAGTACAGTACAAAAACTGTTTCACAAAAGAAGGATAAAGCATTTGTTTGTGTAGTTGTAGGATGTGGAAACATTCATAGCTCTAACAGTGTTTCTTTAAGAATGCTCTCTCTCTCTCTCTCTCTCTCTCTCTAGGCCATTCATTCTTATATAACCTTGAGCCATTGACGTGGAGGACACTGACCCTGAAAGGTAGGTGAACTAAGGCGTGTTCTTTCTAGCCTTTTGGGATGTTTCTTAACCAAGGCCAGTCAGTCTAGCTATGTCCTATTGGGGACATAACACTTTCAGAAGGATAAAACTCTGCAGTAGGGTTTGTCAATATGCAATCAGAAGGGAGGATAATGGTTGGGTATCAATCAGTATATAAGGATATTCAAAGACAAGTGCTTTTGAAGCTACCGGAGTGTCTATGTTTATAATACGACCACCATAAGTGACATCTTCTATACCTCAGAAATTTGTATAGGTGAAATCAAAGAGCCTCTGATTATTTACATGACAATTGTCTTTGATTAGCTAGCTAAGTAATCAGAATGCTGCTGGAGGTGGAAAACTTAGAAGCTGAAAAATTGCATGTGGTAGAATCTCTTTCCAAGTGTGTAATAGTTAAAGTGAGGGAGCTTCAACAGACCAACTACAGAAAAGGAGAAAAAACTTTGAAGCAATGAAATTGCTGGTCCCTAATCCTATGCTGTGCATTCCATATCTAATGTTCTTACTTTGTATCTAGATGAGCATGCATGTGGAAGCTGTCATATTCATAGAGTGTTTTGTCGTCATGACTTTATTCCCATGCATGGACTTGTCAATTTCAAATTGGGCAAGTATCAGTTGTCAATCATTCTGTTTACAATGTTCTGGTAGCTGTGCAAAAAATTCACTTTCAGGTTTTATTGGCAAAAGAACATCTATACTGAGTTGCTCCTCTTGTAATCTCAAACTGGAAATATAAGTGAAGTAGAAACTAAATGAGATACACAATGCAATTAATGTGAAATCTGTTCATCAATAGGCCTATATTACTCATGCAATTTGATAGATTAGTAGAACTTTAAAGAGGTTCAGACCTAATATTAAATCCACTTGCTTTGTACTTGTATTGGAACCATTTAGGGAATTGCCTATTGACCAAGGCTTTTGGTTCCTGAGGAGGGCTCCTATGTTTTGCCTTGGGCTTGCAATGACAATTTATAAGTTGGTGCTTTTACTGCATTCATGCTGTGCGGAACCCTACGGAGTTTTGACTAAATAGTTTGAAGGTTTTTGTGATTGAAGGTGCCATGGATCACAAGTGTTTGGAGGCCCTTTTTTGGGCAGGTATTCCAACATTTGATATGGGCCACCAAATGGACGTAATAGATGTTGGCTGGGGAACTCCATCATTTCATAAAATGGGACGTGAAAAAGTTATTCTTGTTAATGAGATTCTCTCATTCGGATATGAATTGCTCATGTGCGATACTGATATGGTCTGGATGAAGGTATCTCTTTTATTCATAAGATAGTGTTTTGTCATTTCCACTCTAGAATGTTATCGCCACAGATGACAAGCTTGGTTATAACCATGAATATCTGCTTTTGTTTTTCCGTTGTTATATGTAGTAGATTTGTTTCTGAAAATCTGTACGTTAAGAGTTCAGTTACATCCTATGCTACTGAAGTTCATTCTTTCTGAAGAAGGGAAAGTCTACCTCTATTATAAGCCTCACATATATATGTTATAAGAGAAAGCTAGTGAATGTTGATAAGAATGTCTGAGGTGGCTATTAGTCTTCCTTGGCCTCTATTATGTATCACCCCTTTGCCTGCTTCCTGTTTTCCTCCTCTCTACATCTAGACCCTGTGAGTCTGTGACACACTAAAATATTGTCCTGCAAGTGAAGCTGCTAGCACTATGATAGTGCAGCATCTTCAAGTATGCTTCACATAACTTGGTGGTCATTTGAATCGTGTTGACAAAAGAATATTTGGGTGATTATCTTGAGCAATTTTTTTGTAGCTTTTTGTCTCATAGGTAATATCTCTCTGCTGATTCAATACTAGTTGTCATTGAGAATGGTTGGCCTTTCATACCAGAAACCGTTTGGTCATGCCGCTTGCATCTGGTTATAAAGCATTGAAGCATCAACACCCCGTGGGAGGCAGTTGTCTGTTAGTGAATTTCTATGGTCAAACAAAATGAACTTACTTTACTCTTATATGTACCACTGATATCTGTTAGGTAATTGGGCCGATTAGGAAGGCCTCAAAGAAGAATCTATCACTTGCTTAGGGCTGAATCCAGCACAAATCTGAAGGGTTACAACTTACAAGTTACAACATACATCTTGCAAAATGTTGGCAAGTTTGCTTGAGAATGGAATCTTAGAATTGATTGTCACTTGTACTTATTTTTTAGTTATAATAATGCACACACATCTTGTGTTCTTTGATAGTGGGCTCTTAAGATTCACTTTTCACATCTTCATGGACAACTAGATCTTTGATTGTTGAAGTTTTAGTTGTTAGCCTGATTGCAAATGATGAAAAATTCAACTTCGAAACGATTCTGTCAAGGTGGTCAAAGTAATCAGGATATGCTTGTTATATATAACCTTGGTTAAGTTACCACTCATCTTTTAGAGCAGCCATTCTAAAGATTGACCTACCTCTTGTGCGAATGAAGTTTGAATCATTAATTTTTCCAAGATATTTAAATTAAGCCTTCTGAATAGTGAAAGATCATAGCATAGATAATCAATTCTCAATATTTCTTAGCTTAGTTTGTGGTGGCTCAGAAGATGTTTCTTTAGCAAGCTTTATCCTTGTTCCAAAATTTTGCCAGGTTCAATAAAAGGATGCTATGAAAGTCATTTGGCTTAATCCAGTAAATTTGTTATTTTCGTTCCTGACATCGTAAAGTTTACAACAGGATCCTCTTCCATATTTGGAGCAGTTTCCGGAGGCAGATGTATTGACTTCAAGTGATGCAGTTGTGAGTACTGTAGACGATGATCAGCTGGAAGTTTGGGATCGATGTAAGCAGCACGTTTAGTATCTCAGTTCTTAGCAATCTTACTGACAAAATATCCTTTTGTGTACTTAGAGTGACGGAACTGCATGCATAATGGATGGTCCAAGACTTAATGCTTACTCAATCACTTACATATGTACAATCAGCTTTTGGGGCCTACAATATTGGAATTTTTCATTGGAGGCCATCAGCAGTATCCAAGAACCTGGCAAAAGTTTGGAGAGAGCAACTATTAGGTGATGACTCGATCTGGGATCAAAATGGTTTCAATGAATTGATGCAAAAACAACTTGGCCCTTCCGTGATAGGCCATCGTGGGCTATTTTATGCTTATGATGGATCACTAAAACTGGGAGTCCTTCCAGTCAGCATTTTTTGTAGTGGGCATACGTTCTTTGTCCAGGTATTTTCGATGTATTTACTCTGCCTGTTTCAGGGTATTCTAGTGTAAGATCTCATCCGATCCTTTGTGATCTTGCATGTTATCAGCTCAAATAGGCTTTTCTTCCTCTCAAAATCTGAAAACATGGCTATAACGTGATTGCATTCAATAATTGACTCCATTTTGGTGAACCAGGCAATGTACAAGCAGCTCAAACTTGCACCATATGCTGTGCATACGACTTTCCAGTTTGCTGGAACCGATGGCAAGCGACACCGTCTTCGTGAAGCTAAACTCTTTCATGATAAGCCCGAGTATTATGATTTGCCTGGTATATATAGATCACAAGTACTGAGAGAGAGAGAGAGAGAGAGAGAGAGAGAGAGAGAGAGAGAGAGAGAGAGAGAGAGAGAGAGAGAGAATTGAATTAAATTGAATTGTATCAATGTCTATAAAATACCCCTGGGTATATGAGACAAATAAAAAGTACATCGGTAAGGAGCATTGTCCATAAAAACCGGACATATTCTAACTGCTACAACCATAAGAAAAAGAAAAACCAATGCTTAACCTCCAGCTATGGTGAGGGTACAAAAAGCAATAGCTTAACCACCAACTATGCGGAGGAGAAAATTGACTAACTGAGAGAGAAAAACTGCGTGATCTGGCGGGAGGCACAAGGTGGCCTCTGGTGGCGAGTTCGAGAAGGTCGAAGGGGGCACTGGAGCTTCGGTCGTCGAGCTGGGATGCCAATCTCATCATCTAATAAATCATCTCTACCTCTTTTTTGAAAGAAACGTGTAATATGCGGTTGAGAGAGAGAGAGAGAGAGAGAGAGAGAGAGAGAGAGAGAGAGAGAGAGAGAGAGAGAGAGAGAGAGAGAGAGATTTATTAATATCTTTGAAATACCAAAAGGTACATCAGAATTGAAGTACATGTCAAGTGTGTTTTCAATCAATACGGAGCATAAATATGTCTCCTTGACAAAGCGATGACACAAATATAGGAATAAAATACATAAGTTAAAATACTGCATTATCTGTCTAAATGCTATCAAGGTATCTTGCTAAAAAAGGATGTGATAGTAGTAGTAGCAACTCTTAATGATGAGGACGAGGATGATGATGATGATGATAACACATTGGGGCATTGTGGTGTCGTCATTGTATGTGGTGGTATTGTGTGTGTGTGGCCGTGCCAACCGATGAGTCCCTCCAGTGATTGTATGCCTCTGTGTTCGACATAGTCTTTGATTATTGTGCCAATCTTTAATAGGGATGTCTATCATGAACTCTGGCACTGACTCTGCTTCAAATTCTGGTCTCACTCGTCTCTTGGTGAGAAAGATGCCATGTGAAGTTAAGAACTCCTTTGACTATGTCTGTCGTCTTCAGGCTTGACCCCCAATGGTGTTAGAAATCAATGTTTATTTGTACCCCTAATGTTTGATTGGCCATGCCTGTGTGCTATTATATGGGCCAAATCTATATTTAGTATGTTTGTAGGAGGGCGCACTAGTACTAGGATAGAGTTTTGTTTTTACACTTAGTTATGGACTCGGCTCATTACATTCGCCAGGTCCATTTACATTTACTTTACTTTATGCATAAGCAAGCCTTGGCCCCTTTTTTATTCATTATTGACACTGAGACTTTATGGTTGGCTTTGGGCCTTATTATTCATTATTTGGTGGGGCCTTCTTGGAGGGCGCACTATTATTTCTCCCAGTTGGGCCCTTGCCACTGGAAGCTTCCTTGTTAGGGCTTCCTTTAGGCTATAAGTAGGGAATCTGTGTCATTTGTTATTCAGCTGATGATATTGATCTCTTTCTTTAGTCTCCTTAATCTCTCTTTCTTGCTTTCTAGGGTTAAGTCTTGCTTATGTAATGCTTTCACAACTTAGCTCTAGATCAGTTGTGGTTGCTTTCGTAACTTGGTATCAGAGCACTTTCCTGATTGCTGAATTTTAGATCTAATTTTTTGATTGGGCCCCCCTTTTTTCAGCAATGCTGATTTTTTTTTTCTCTTTGCTGAGGGCTTTCATCTCTTTTCTTCAGCAACATTCAACACAGTTTGGAGGAGGACCAGCTCCCATCGGAGCATTTTCCTTGGCGGAGCTTTAGCGGATAGCTAGCGGAAGTACTTCCACTAGATTTGGCGGCCAACGCCCAATTCCCTCATCTCTTTCGTCCATTTCTCCTTCCATTTTCAGCCCTCTCTTCACTTTTGTTTGCAGGCTGTCCACGCCCCCTCATACTTGTCACTTTTGTCCGTTTTTGTTTCCGTTTGCAGCACTTTTTTTCAGATTTGGTAGAGGCTGGTCAACGCCCTACTACCTTCTCACTTTCGTCGATTTTCTCCACCGATTTGCTGCCCATTTCGTGGATTGATTGGAGGCTGTCCAATGCCCTACTTTATCACCATTTTTAGCGGTTTTTCCATCATGTTGCAGGACATTTGTGGATCTTACTAGCTGCTGCCCAGCATCCATTTTCAGCTTGGATCTCCAGCATTTTCAGATTGGATCTTCAGCTTTCTCTCTCCACTTGTTTTGTAGATTATCACTATCGTTTGGAGGAGTACTGGCACCCTACTGCTGCCCACCTACTGCCCATTTTCTAGCCCACCATCACCTACTTCCAGCACCCTACTTTACTTTCCGCTTGCTGTCCACAACTCAACCTATTTGTACTCTTTCCCAGCCCACCCCTCCTTGCATTGTCTCCACCTTCTTACTACTGATTTTCCAGCTTTGCTTGCTGGCTGCCTAACCCTCTCCTTTTGGCACTCACCTTCCTTGGCTGTCCATTTTCCAGCCATATACTCCACTACTTGCTACTTATTTCTCTCATTATTTGGTTGCTTTTGCAGGCCCCTCTTATCTCTATTTGGTGGCTGCCCAGTATCTCTCCATTTTACTACCGTTTTCAGCACGCTTTCGATTGCAGTCGCGAGGTACTACTTACATTATTTGTCATTTCCCTCTTTTTTTTTCTTTAGCAGGCTTTTTCACGTCTTTTCATTAGTGTACCTGTTGTGACGATTTATGTCCTCTCCTTCAGTTCGTCCACTTGATTAGCATCTTGCCTGGCTTAACTTTCTGCCTGTGGTTGTTGTTTTGTTATTTCCATTCCATTTTGTAGTTTGTGTTGTCCATCGCATTTTTCATTTTGTCTTTCGTTATTAGTTTCCGTTCCATTTGCGTTTCAATTCCATAATTCATTTGCATCGTCGATTTCGTTTTTCACTTTTTCTTTGTTTTCTACGCTTCATTATAAAAAATAAAAATAAAAACCACCCAGATTATTTGGATCATTGGGTTACGTATTCTTTTCCATTACTTTTAATTTTATTTTTTATCATGACTTTTGATTTTCGATCTCTATCCCCTTTAGATTATCTTTTTGTTTTTAATAGTGATATACCATCTGAAGATATGTTCGACAAATGGCTCACACGTCTTTAATATTACTTTGATACTTCTCAGCCAACTTGTCCAGGTCCTAATAAGATTCTTGATGCAATTTTTCTCTTAAAGGGTTCTGCTAGGTCGAAGTGGTGTGACTATGTCCATTCTCATCCGCCTATCTCTGA
Source organism: Diphasiastrum complanatum (assembly GCA_029204225.1). Taxonomy (NCBI): domain Eukaryota; kingdom Viridiplantae; phylum Streptophyta; class Lycopodiopsida; order Lycopodiales; family Lycopodiaceae; genus Diphasiastrum; species Diphasiastrum complanatum. Next base: position 29,620,693 of record CM055095.1, read on the forward strand.
GTGGCATGACTTTCTACCAGTACTTTGCCTTCTTATATTTTCCGATGATAATTCTGTAATTGTTCTTCCTCTCACTCTTACAAGTGGTATTATAGGTCTTGAGAGTTCTACTCCTTTTGATTTCTCTCGTGAGCATTCTTCCATATGCGAGGTTCCATTCTCTTGTGCAGGACAAATAGAGATAGAGTCACACATTTCTAGCGATTCACATGAGGTTGATTCACACATTACTAGCGATACACATGAGGATGATTCTATATCACACAGTGTGAGCGAGTTGACTGATTTACTTGAGATAGTTATTGATCTACCTGAGCTCGTCATTGTATTTCATAGTGAGTCAGAGTCACATATACAGGTTCCTACTGATGCTGATTCACATATACAGGTTGCGACTGATATGGTCCTTGATACTGATATAGCATGCTATGATACTATTGATGATGTCGTTGCATGCTTTGATGGTGCTACCGATGTTGTTGCATGCTATGATATTGTTCCATGCTTTGATACTGATATAGCATGCCTTGCTACTATTGTCGATGCTGTTGCATGCTTTAATATTGTTGTTGCGTACTTTGATGCTACTCATGTTCCCGAGCGCCATGCTATAGATGTTGTCGCCTATGCTCCTTATTTCAATATTATTCATGGGTCTACGGTTGCTCTTTCAGATGCTTTTGCTAATCCGGTTATACATTTCATGATGGTCCTATTGTATGCTCACTAGCTTATTTTGCTGATACCTGTCTAGATGAGTATGCGGTTCTTCTAGATGCACATTTAGGCCAGAACTTATCAGTTTATGCTTCTGTTATTATGCCTACGTATGTTGTTCCATTTGTGGATCATATTATTCTATGTAAATCCGGAGCAGCATCAACCTGAGGAAGAGGACCCACGGATGGTGAAAGTGAAGCAGCAACTAATGTACTCTGAATGGAAAGAAGAGCTGCATCGTGAGCCTTTGGCAGGCTACGAATAAACTGCTTTCCGATAACCAACTGATAGTCACCCTGGGAATCAATACCAACAAATGACTGATGTTGACGAGCATGAGTAAAGGAAAGTGTTTGCTGAGAGAGATCCACAACAACAGTACCAAGTGAAGAGAACCAGTCTGCACCAAAAATAATGTCATAGTGCTCCAGAGGAATGAGGTAGAAATCTGCCTGAGCAGAAAAATCACCAATGCGATAATCCAAGCCCTGAAACATCTGAGATGATGGCTTGGGTTATTGCCTCTGTTCAACTACTGTTTGTCCGGGTGATCTTCAGGTTCCCTGTCATTTCGGGTTGCTCCATAATGCTGAGTTGCCACTTTGTTCTGGTGTTCCGAGACCATCAGGGTACCTTGAAAGAGTTCCTTCTGCTCTCTTGGATATTTTTGGGGAATGTTGCCGCCATATACTTCAGTGTTGCTCATATGTGCTTTGATACTCATTCCCAGCTACACGTGGATATTGCTCCGATGCTTGCTATTGATGTTGTGGATCCTGTTCCTCGTTCCAGTGCATTTCTTCTATTCCTCACTTGTGCGCCTGGTGTGTACTTTGGGATTACACTTGCGGCCAGTGCCGATGGTCATCCGATTCTCCATCCGTTTTTGGTTTATCCTATGATGGATTGGTATCTCCATATGAGGTCTTTCTGGATGAGTTTTTTGGCTATAGTTTTTCGGTTGGGGCCTCTACTATTTCTAGATTTGTTGCTACTGTTTTCATGCATCATGTCTTTTTAGATGATGCATTGATTTCTTGGGCCTTCTGGAGCTTTTGGCATGCTGCTCTTCTCGTGATATGGGCCTTGAGGGTACCATGTGCCATTGCTACTTCTCATTCATGGGCCTTATGGATACCTTGGCCTTTTTTGACCATGTTCGTGCACATTTCTCCATTTTAGCTATCCTTTGTCAAGATGATCTCTTTATGATCCATGTTTTTTGGCATATCGCTTGCTTTTCCATGCTATTACAGCGTGCCTGTCATCCTGCTTATGATCCTACTCCTTGGTGCTGGTCTTCCGATGCTACTATCTTTTCTTGGGGCACCTTGCACATATAGTTGATGGTTACGTGTATGATGCGGCTATTCACGATGAGTGTCCATCTCTTTTCCAGTTTCCTTATTGGCTTCCCGTTGCTGATGCAGTTCTCCCTTCTTGGGCTTTTTGGATACCTTGGTATGATGTCCCTATCTTTTGGGCTGATCCTCTACTAGCTTGGGCATTAGAATACCTTGGCATTCCTGCTTGCTAATTGATCTTCCTCTGGTTCCTTGGCATTCCTGGTTGTTCCATATTGCTTGGTTTCAGATGAAGCGGCCGAGATGTTCCCTTCGTCACGATGATGTTGATCCTGAGGTGTTCCCTTTCTTACCAGCTGCCATTCACCAGGTTCGCCTTCACCATAGTCGACGCTGCCGGCAGATTCAGTTTTTGATCTAGTGGGATGGTCGTCCCATTGAGAAGGCCACATGGGAGCCTATTGATGTCTTTTATCATACGCCATCACTTGCGGATCAGGATCGTGCTCTTGCTGCACTTGTTGATTCCTCTACATTAGATGCTGTTCTAGTTGTTGATGCACCAGGGCTTGCTGCTGTTTAATCCAGTTTCTTTTCGGCAGTTGGGTCTTTTTTTTGTGTTGGGGAGAGTTATGAACTCGGCTCATTACATTCGCCACGTCCATTTACATTTATTTTACTTTATGCATAAGCAGGCCTTGGGCCCTTTTTCATTCATTATTAACACTGAGACTTTATGGTTGGCATTGGGCCTTATTATTCATTATTTGGACATTTGGACATATTACTGGAGAGTGGGGGCCTTCTTGGAGGGCACACTGTTATCCCTCCCAGTTGGGCCCTTGCCACTGGAAGGTTCTTTTTTAGGGCTTCCTTTACGCTATAAGTAGGGAATCTGTGTCATTTGTTATTCAGCTGATGATATTGATCTCTCTCTTTAGTCTCCTTAATCTCTCTCCTGCTTTCTAGGGTTAAGTCTTGCTTATGTGATGCTTTCATAGCTTAGCTCTAGATCAGTTGTGGTTGCATTCGTAACTCACTTATGGGTCTTTACCCAAAATAGAGTATAACTTTAGCATTTAGCTTTCTGGCTTTTAAGCTTTTGCTTTTGCTTTTAGCTTTTGACAAACACTAGAGAAACTATATTGGAGAGGCTGGCGCCCCACCTCATGTCACTCCGATATATAGAGCTTTGCTCATTCATGTATAATCTGAGTTGTATTTAATTTCTATGCCGATCTTGATTTGTGATGCTAATATGATTAGTTAACTCCTATCTAAAATTTGTGGATCAAATTCTGACATGGTATTAGAGCATGCTCATGAGAGAGAGAGAGAGAGAGAGAGAGAGAGAGAGATTGTTTGTAGGGTTGCAACTAGATTTTTGAAAGAGCTGAAGCTAGATGTGAAGTTGATGTTGGAATAGCAGTAATCTTAGGAGAAGATTGGATTGTCGGAGGGAAGTTACTTGCTGTCTACATATCTAATTACTATCTATAGTTCACTAATAGACCTGAATCTGTTTGCCGTCTGCAAGCCTATTTGTTGTCTGCTGGAGACCTGATCGCTGCTGGAAGTCACTGTTGGAATCTGATTGCTGCTGCCTGATTGCTGACCTGTGAATACCTACAGATCTGTTCGCTGACATCTGTCTGCAATAGTCTGTTGGAAGAGAAGTGATCTGAATCTGTTCTGTTTGCTGGCACGGTCGCTGGTACTATAGGTGTTTGGTGCAAATCAGGTTACTAAGTTGCTAACGATCAGTAGTATGGCAAGGTTGAATGATGCTGTGTTGCCAGAGTCTAGCAATCTAGATGGTACGAACTACAGCATATGGAAGTTCAAGATGTAGAATATTCTCCAGGATCGAGAATATTGGGAGAATTCATGGGTGTGGAGATACCTCCTACTACAGACAGGGAGTTGCGAGAGTATCAAAGGTGGAGTATCAAAGCTCATCATGTCATTAACTTGTATGTTAAAAATATTATTGTACCTCACATCAAAGATGCTGTTGGACCCAAGGAGGCTTGGGACATTTTGAAGAATTTATACGAGACCGTAAATCAATCTCAAATTTTGTTCTTCACTAATACGATACACCCGTTAAAGATGGGTATAGGTGAATCAGTAACGGACTATTTTACTCGGGTGAAAGATTTGAGAGGGCAACTTATTGCAGTTGGAGAATGTGTTCTTGATTTAGTGTTGGTATCTATCATGCTTAATAGTTTACCTTTGGCTTATCAAAACTTTGTGATGATCTTAGCTTTACGGGAGACGAGGCCTTCTTTTGATGAGTTGAATGCAATACTGCTACAGGAGGAAATGAGACAACAAAATCTTATCAACAAGGACAATTTCAAGGAGCAAGCATTCTTAGCAAAGAAGCAAGAGCAAAGTTCCAAGCAGGGTGGCGAAGGAAAAAGAAGAAGAAGAAGTAGCAGGACCAGGAACAAAATGAATCAGATCAATTAGAAGATGAAAAGAAAGCAGTTCAAACAGGAAATTTCTGTATTTGTGAAAAATTAGGGCATTATGCAAAGGAGTGCTGGCACAACAAGTTCAAGAAAAAGCAAGATGGCAATTTTGCTGAAGGACTTAATACAAAATTAAGTACTTTGAATCTTGATGGTTGTGAGTTGTTTTCGGCATCGACATCTTCAGGTGACTTCTCAAGGGAAGAGGAGTGTTGGTTTATTGATTCAGGTGCTTCAAAGCATATGAAAACTAGGCGAGATTGGCTATCTAGTTTTCAAAAATTTGATGATGGATCACATGTGAAGTTGGGAGATAACTACACATGTGATATAAAGGGAGTGGGAAAAGTACAGATTCAACTACCTTTAGGAAAGATTGGAGACATAAAGGATGTGCTTATGTGCCAAGAATCAAGAAGAACTTACTCTTAGTATCGGCTATTGCGAGCAACATATGGTTGTACAGTTTGATGAAGAGAGGTGTCTCATCAAAAGGATGACTTGGAGGGTAAGGAAGTTATCATAAGCAGGGATGTAGGCTTTGATGAGGATGGATCTCATAAAGAAATAGAGATATCTTATGATAGGAAGCAATATGGAGGAATTCCTATCTTGTGTGACTAGTTATTACAAGAGCCTGAATCAACACATGTACCGCCTACACCAATTCACCTACAGTGACCATGGTTGAGAAAGGAAAAAGGACGAAGAGATCAAGTATATGGGATACTTATTCACCTCCTACTTCATTAGGCAAGAAGCATCCTACACCAGAGACTAGATGATTGCCTAGATGGTACCATGAAACTATCAAGGATAGTGTCATTTTGGAATAGGGAGAGTCTAATACGTAGGGGACTAGGAGATCTGCTAGACTTGAAAAGCAACATGAAGATCAGGATCGGCATGAGAATTGACAGGAGGACTTACATGGATACGATGTTGGAAACCAAGGATCCATGTACTTTCAAGGGAAGTGGAGCTGATCTGTTGCCCTATAGAAGAGCAAGTTGGGGATATCCTTACCAAAGGACTTGGCAAAGAAAAGTTTCAGAGGTTTAGACAACTTCTCGGAGTAATAGATAACAAAGTAAACAATTGGGTGGGGGGGGGGTGCTAGAAATTAATGTTTGTTTGTAACCCTAATGTTTGATTGGCCATACTTGCGTGCTATTATAGGGAAATTTTTATTTAGTAAATCTTAAAGTCAAGTAAATCAGACATGTTCGTAGGAGGGTGCACTAGTATAGAGCTTTGTTTTTACACTTCGAAATTTATTTATGGGTCTTTACCCAAAAAATAGAGTATAACTTTAGCAATTATTAGCTTTTTGACTTTTAAGCTTTTGCTTTTAGCTTTTGACATACACTAGAGAAACTATATGAGAGAGGTTGGCATCCCACCTCATGTCAAATCAATGTATAGGGCTTTGCTCATTCCTCTATAATATGAGTTATCTTTAATTTCTATGTTGATCTTGATTTGTGAGTGCTAATATGAGTAGTTAACTTCTATCTAGATTTTTTGGATCAAATTTTGACAAATGCCATACTCTCTAGATGTATGCACAATTTTGACATGCCATACTCTCTTTTGATGTATTGATGAGATCCCTCAAGGAGTGAGATAGAGATGCCAAATGTGCCTAGTAGACACTAGGGCATCAAATAATGAACAGTTGCTCGACGCATCTTGAACTTAATGTTTGAAGCAACATCCTTCCAAGTTGACTAGGGAGGCATGTCCCTCCCCAAGTCTAGATGTGGCTGCATGTCTCATCTTGAAAGTTAGACCTGTGAAAAGCATTCCCAGGTATAGATAGGATGATGCTACCTCTAATGGCTGGTTGTCTAATGTGAGCTCGTGCCTCTGCACATAGGCTTTAGAGGTGTTAAAGACCATGATATAGATTTTTATATAGATTAATGACACTTCTAAAATGTCCTTCACATAGAGCTGATGAATTTTGCTTTTTATTGCGTTGAAATCCGAGCTCAAATGGAAAAGATAAAAAAAGAATGGAATAGAAAATGTGAATGTAACAACTTAGAAAGGGTGTTGATTTTTTTTAAAGAATTGAGTAATGATCACTAAACTATAAATAATTGCTAAGTGTCAAGCTCATCGAACTGATCACACTAAATTCCAAAAGGTAAAAGTTTCAAATCACAAAAATCGACCCTTGGTGTCAAGAAGGGCTGTTTTTTCTTCCTATTTGCGATAATATGCACTGAAAAATGAATCCCAAATGTCTAGATTGATATGGTCTTTAGCAACGTTGTGTCATTATTTAATGGCACTTTTTTTACATCTTTTTTGAATTTATTTTTTAAAACAGACTTCAATTTATTTTGCTGCTTAGGCTGGCTGTCTGTCTTGTTAGATGTTGTCATGAATGACATTAGTTATCAATGGTAGATGCCTATTCATGCTTAGTCCTTTGAGGTAGCTTTGGATTTGTTGCGTCCAACATGATCTACTTTTGATTTTGAAACTAGTGATTGATCACCTTGAGTTGAGCTTCTTGCTTTGAGTCATTGGCATTCCATACCACCAACACAAAAGCATCACTATTGCTTGTAAGCATATGGCACAAACCGAACAAAACATCCTACTAGTGCATACCTTATATAAGCTTATATCCTCTCGATAGGATCTCTAAGTTATCCCGTCCACTCCTCCATATACTCAAAGTTGGAATTTTGCTACACCAATGCGTATAGTGGCTTTGTTCTTTAGTGCTAGCCTTCATCATGACTAAGTCAGTCCTTCACCTCCGGAAGTGATATATACTCAGTATTTTGGTCATTGGACAAATGTATGAAAGCTAATTTGGACATGTGTTTGTGCATGTGACCTGGACCTACCCTAGGGCACTGATGATGTTAGTAGGAATGTTGTAGCACTTGGTCTAAAACTTGATGGTCTAAAACTTTGTGGTTGGACTCCATAGGATTGAAAATTGCACTTCTGCTTTGTTATGTGAGGTATCATTCTATACATAACATTGATATACTTGATACCATTGTGAAGTCCTCTCGTGATCACATCAATTAAAAAACAGATATGAGATTTATAGCTTAATTGGTCGCCAAGCTCCTTTGTGCTTGTGTGCCATAAACATGAACTAGCATGCATGATCCAACCAACGAAGATATCCCGTGCATTTCTCAACTAATGCCCAGCATCTCACTTATATAGCTACAAGCCAAGGCCACATTTTGTTTTTATGTGTTGTGCAATTGCTCACACATGTCTAGTCTACGCATCCACTCTTGGACCTTGGGTTACCACTAGAAACTGAACTTGTTTACCGCTTCAAACTAAACTTGAATCACCGCACTAATCATAGACTGTTAACCTCTAGTTAGAGCCTAACCTCCATGGGTTTCCCTTAACTTGAGGTTAGACATTGACAAACCCCCAACAAGTCATGAGTTAGGGACATAACAACTTTTTAAACTATATGTATAGTATGTAAACCTTAAGGCTCAGATACAATTGTTTTGCTTGCATTGTTGTTAAAAGGCTTTATTCTTCTTTATATCATAACACGAGTTTTCATTTTTTTGTTGTTTAGCTTTACATGTGTTGAAAACTATGTTTTTTTTTGTAACTTGTGAAGGAATCAGTGAATGTGAGAATAATGTTTCTCTGTTGGCTTGTTTGCACGCCTTGACTAGCTAAATGTATTTCTATGCAGGAGGCTTTGTGTCTTTCAACACCTCCGTGCCAGAACATTTACTCACTGGCGGGATTCATTCAATTGAAAGCCACTTTGCTTTAGTTAATTACCAGGTGCAAGCATGCCATGATAAAATGATGCATGTCCTTTTTGTGATTCTTATTGGATCATATTCATTCTGTTGCAACAATTTTTGTGAATAGGAGAAACTTGTGATGTAGTTTTAAACCATAATATAAATTTTTAATCTTTCATTTGATGAACTTATATGCTATGCTCCTTCAGAAGTCTCCATTGTATGTTATTTATATTCACGGTTCTTTCTTTACTTTGTTGTCATGTCCTAGAAAAGAATAGAGGTTATTTTTAGTGTGCAAAAAGTCCTTGCTAAGATTGTCACCTTTAATTGATTGATGTGAACGAAGGACCATCATGGGTATTGCTTTTCTCAACATGGTGTTGAAGAACTAAATAGGTAGAGTTGCGGTGAGGAAAAGTATCAAAATCTTAGGATTTGAGAGTAGGTGTTAGTAGCCATTATAGGTTATCAATGGATTCCAAGACATTCTCGTTAAGTAGGATGAGAATGTTCAGAATTTTTTTTACAATTTAGTGAGTTAGAAGTATCTCTTGTTATAAAAAGAATGTTTCTTTGGTTGATTATTTTGAGTGATTTTTTGCAAAGTATTTCTTCTCACAATGGGTAGTTAGGTGGCTTGAAATTTTCTGAACTATAAGGTGCTAGAAGGACAATGAGTGTTAATATTCTCAATGGCTCTCACCAAATCGCAAGTTAAGAGGATAACTGATATAGGACGGAGTGAGATGGCCATAGGAGAGTTGGTATGAACAATATATAGTGTCCTAGCATAATCCATCCACAACTGTAGGTTGGTCAAGGCAAGGGTTGGAGCACGAGGAATAAAGTCGTGCCAAAAGCCCTAGATGAAGAATTGAAGAGGGAGTTAATAATAAGCTTCCTCCCCTTATTCTCAAGATTAGGGGTATGAATTTTGGCGCACTTGAGCAGAGAGTGAAGATGATGACATTCATTATCATACCAAGGGTGAGTTGAGCGGTCTAGGGATTACCTGGATGGGCTTTAGATGGAAAGGACATTGAGGCTACAATATGCAGAGTCTTAAGAAGAAAACTAGACTAGGAGTGCAAGTCCTCCTCCAGGGGGAAATGAGCTAACAAAGTGTTAGAAAACTGATTTGTTCATAACAAGCAACCAAGATAAGATTCCTATTGTGATGAAACAACATCATGAGTGTCACAAGCAAGTCCCTCCAAGCTCGTGAATCCTAGAAGGCCGATGTGTAGAATGAACCTCCCAACCATAGGCACCCCCTCTTTGAGTCCTACCTGCTATTCCCGTCAACTGGCACATGACATCCACTTGTGGGTGCTCAGTTGTCACAAGCCACTCTCTCCAAGCTCGTGAATCCTAGAAGGTCGGTGTGTAGAATGAACCTCCAACCATAGGCACCCCCTCCTTCTACTTGCTATTCCTGTCAACTGGCACATGGCATCCACCTATGGGTGATCAGTCCACTTGGCATGCTTGGCCCCTGTGACTTGTGAATACTTAGTGACTCATAGGGTACCACCCCCGTGCCCCGCCAAAGACCTGTGACCCTCTTGGTCACCCCGACTACTTGCCAGCTAGCATCTCGTCATTGACGGCTAGGGTCCCGACGGTCAAGACACACCGCATCTTTGACAGCTTGTCAGGCGGCCACACCGGATCACTGCTTGTGACGCACCGGTCCCTACTTGGGACAAATGTCCTCGTCAGTCACCGACCCTTGCCAATACTAGGCCTCAGGCCCTTTGGTAACCGGCCATGCCGAGATCATGATAGAGCCATAACTGGGCTCTAACAATCCTTCCCTCCTCTGGCAAGTCATTGGTCCTCGATGACAAACTCTAGGTAAGACTTCTGCAACGCCTGTCGCGTCTCCCAGGTAGCATCTGACAACTGATTTTCAAGTTACTAGATACTCTTGAAGGAGGCGATTACGCAAGCGTCTCTCCCTTCGATCTAGGACTCTTTTTGGCACATAACCTGTGGTGTCTTTCTCCTCTAGAGACACTAGACCTTCCACCAGGCTATCGCCATCGTGCAAACACTTCTTTAGTTTGCTAACATGAAATACTGGATGCACCTTGCATCCCCCAGGTAGCTGTAGCTTATAAGCTACTTGGCTCACCTTCTTAATAATCAACCATGGTCCACAATACCTAGGAGATAACTTGGCGCACTTTCCTGTGCGTAGCACCTTCGACTTTGAAGGGACTAGTAAATACACCCAATCTCCATTCTCAAATCCCTCGATAGGTACGGTTCTCACGGGTATAACTCAGTTCCCTAGCTACAGCCTTGGACAAGTTATCTTGTGCCATCTCTAGCTTCTGCTGCATCTGAGCCAAAAACTCTACAACACTAGGTACCCTATGCGGAATCCCTATGATTGCTGGACTAAGTGGCCTGAAACCATAATTGAGCTCAAATGGACTCAACCCAGTGGACGCATGTCTCTTATCAATGTACGCGAACTCCAATAGCGGTAAATGCTTTACCCAGTCTGTTTGCGTACTACTAACATATGCCCTGAGCATATCTTCCAAGATCTGGTTCACTCGCTCTGTCTGACCATCCGTCTGAGGATGCTCAGAGCTAATGCAAGTAAAATAGCATCCCCAATAGAAAGATAAATGTATACAATGCTTCCTCACACAAAGTAACTGATACTCCCCTTCAAATACTTTCTCACACGAAGTACTTGACATGCTCTTTTCCATGGAATCTCCTACCTCATCTCACACACAGAGTCACTTGCACCAAACAACTTTCCAACCTAGAAAGCATTTCGTCATGATATCTATTTATTCTGACACTTTGTCATATGCAAACTTGGTTCTATTATGAAAAACGGGACATGGGATCTTGTTGTACTTCCAGCAGGTTGCAAGTGGATTTATAGAACCAAGTTTAAGTCTGATGGTTCTATAGATAAGTATAAAGCTGGTTGATCTATTGCAACACCAATGATCAAGTTGCAGATATCTTCACAAAAGGACTTGGTCATGAAAATCAGGACACTCCTAGGTCTTATTGATAATCAATTATCCATTAAGGGGGAGTGTTAGGAATTAATGGTTAATTAATTGTAGAGGCCAGCTTGCGTGCTAGAAGGCCTAATTCAATGGTTAATTAATTGTAGAGGCCAGCTTGCGTGCTAGAAGGCCTATTTTTAGTATAGGTACCTAAGTTTATCAATTTTGCTAGAATAGTATAGAATACTATTTTATAATTATGCTATAATAGATTGCTATTTCTGAGACTTAGTAATTAGCATAATTGCTTTTGCCAAATGGTATTGTTGGCAAATAGCTTTTGCCTTAGAGTTAGTCCAGCCTCTTTAAGAGTAGATGGGCGCCCTACCTCATTTGTAATGGGAAATAGTTGGAGTACATCTCTTCATCATTGTTGTTCTCTCTCATGTGTATGACTATTGTCTAACAACAATAGGAATCTTGTCTTGGGTTACTTGTATGATCAAGTTGGTTTTCTAACATGGTATTAGAGCCATGGTTGTGGGTGTGGTCTAGGCGGGCGGTAGCTAAAACGGCTATGCCTTGAGGGGGAGTGTTAGCATAACACTCTTGGAACACAAATGGACGGGTAGCTCAGTGGTAGAGCACCCCACCGGAATGGGGGAGGTCCTGTGGGTTCACTCCCTAGCCAGACCACACACACCAAGTGTAAAAACTTTTCACACATTCATGAAGTATCTTACGACGAAGATCCTTCACGTCTGGCACGAAAACTCTTCCGTTTCTCATTAACATACCATCCTTCACGATGTATGTTAGATATATATTGGTGTGTGCCTCTACGGAAGCGACAACCGCGACTGACCTTTCTGTTGGTCGACTACCTTGCGCGCATTAGGCCACACACGCTGACAGTGCGGGTCCTTTTCTTGAGCCTTCTTAATCTCCTCCATGAGACCACTGTCAACCACAATAAAGCTCATCTGATGCAGTATACGAGATAGTGCATCAGCGACCACATTTTCCTTCCCTCTTCGGAAGTGAATTTCTAAGTGAAATTCCTGCATCAGCTCGGCCCACCGAGCTTGGCGGCCTTTCAAATCTAGCTGAGTGCAAAAATACTTTAGCCTAAGGAAGATTGCAATTGGCGTATATCGGTAGGCCTCGGCCACTTCTTAACCACAACCACCTTGGCGGGGTCAACCGAAATACCCTTAGCTGTCACTACACGAGTCTTACACAACTCTGTCTTCTGGGCATTGGCATACAAGATAGAAGCTTGTAACTTACCAAATACGGTCTTGAGATGAATCTCATGCTCCTCGACCACTTTACTAAAAATCAATATAACGTCAATAAAATTGACGACAAACTTGCCCATATAGTCTCGCAAGACATCATTCATGAGCATCATGAACGTGGCTTCGCATTGGTTAACCCAAATGGCATAACCAAAAACTCATGATGACCGAAAGGGGTTTGGAAGGCCATCTTCTGGACGTTTTCATCTCGAATCCGTATTTGATGGTATCCACTTTTGAGATCTATCTTACTGAAAATGGTTGCACCTTGCAACGCATCCAGTAGATCATCAATCCTAGGCATCGGATACCTGTGCTTTACAATGATCTTATTCAATCCTCTGTAATCTACACACATCCGGAAAATTCCATCCTTCTTCTTGACAAGTAAAATAGGAGAGGCGAAAGGTGGAAACTAGGACGAATGTACTGTTAGAAATAAATGACTATGCTAAAGTTAATCCATAGGTTACTATGACCCAAAAGGTCGAGATTTGTGTAACCATGGGTATTTAGTTATTTAGGCCATCTTAAGTTTGTCTTAAGTTCAGTTGGACCCAATTTTGCTCATGTACTGACTCGTGGGTCCTTAGGGGTCTAATTTTGTTTAGGGGCCCTATCTTGACTTTTGGGGGTGCCTTACATTTAGTAAGTGGTTAACCTTAGGGTTTGGTGACATTTGGCCACATCCAGGTAGAGTACTTAGATGCTCATTATGTATTCCATTTTTACAGTTTGGCTAAGCATTGCTCTCCATTGCTCTTGTTGTTGTTTTCTCTCTCTCTCTCTCTCTCTCTCTCTCTCTCTCTCTCTCTCTCTCTCTCTCTCTTAGAGTTGGGCGCCCAACCTCTTCTCTCTTGTTTTCTGTGGAGATTGATTGATAACTAGATCTTGGTGACTTGACTCTTGCTTTCCTACATGGTATCAGAGCTACCGGATCTGCAGCGAGCTTGTTTGTTGGCACCCTACCAGAAGAGGAGCTTCTCTGCTTTTTGCTGTGAAATTTCAGCATCTTGCTGATCTTTTCAAGTGGAGTTTGGATCAGCTTTTTTGTCTCTTTTCAGGTTGAAGGAGGGCGGCCATCAGAGATCTTGGAGGAGCAATTTTTGGCACCCAAAAATCAGAATCTCAAATCTGATTTTTATGCAACCAGTTTTCAGCAAGTTTTGTTTGGAGGAGGGCGCCCAAAAATCTGCTACTGATTTTTGGTTGTCGTGTCTCCTTATCTTGCTGTTTTTGTTTTCAAGTTTGCATTTGTGTAGGAGGGCGCCCAAAATTCAGCAAACCCTATTCAGGGTTAGGTCAACTTGTGGCTGGAAATTTGCAGATTCTCAGCAAGTAGTAGGGTGCTTACAACAGCCCTATTGGAGTGTGTGTTGATCACACTATTTGGCTTCCTAATTGGGTTTCGTTGTAGGCTTCAATCGAAGCTAACCTAATTTTCAAGAAGCTGGTTTTTTTGTGCAGAAAGACTGCATTTCTTCGAGAAAAGAGAATTCTACATCAAATGACAACTCCCTATATGCCTCAACAAAATGGTGTTGCCGAGCGAAAGAATCGCACACTTATGGAGATGGCCCGTTGCATGCTCAAAGCAAAGGGGCTGCCTCACAAGTTTTGGGCTGAAGCGGTTATAACGGCAGCATACATAAGCAATCATTGTCCTACTAAAGCATTGAAAGTATTAACTCCTTACGAAGTTTGGTATGGAAAGAAGCCTACAATCTCTCACTTTCGCATTTTTGGTTGTACGGCTTATGCTTTTGTTCCGGATAAACTTCGTACAAAGCCTTGAGGATAAAGGGACAGCCCACATAGTGTGAATGTTGAAGTTTTTCCAGATTTGGTACCATCTTCTATTGCTGGAGATAAGGGGCAGCAATCAACCAGTTTCGACCTGCCCAACACCTCATCAAGTTTAGAGCCTAATGTTCATCAAGAACCGCCCGTTGTTGCTCAAAATCAGCCTGCAAGAACTTTTGGACAGCAAGGACCAGTTTTGGAAGATCTTGGACAACCAAGTGCGGTGTCGGAGGATCTTGGACTGCAAATTGTAAGAAGAGACATGGCTGTTGGACAGCCCAAAACAGTCCCACGGTGGCTGTTGTCGACTTTGCGGGACAACAAAGTAAGCTCATTCTATGATGGAAAGACACGTGCCTCTACAAAATCAGTGGACTATGCTGATTTTTCAGATTTTGCTCTTACATCTCATGGAGATGTTGCAGAAGAACCTGTTTTCTATGAGCAGGCCAAGGGAGTAAAATGTTGGGAGGATGCGATGCAAGATGAGTATGACTCACTTATGAAGAACCAGATTTGGGTTCTTGTTAATCTTCCTCATGGGAAGAAGGCAATTGGTTCTAAATGGGTATACAAAATCAAGTATAAGGCAGATGGTACCATTGAAAGGTACAAGGCAAGGCTCGGTGATCCGTTCGATCTAGGATTGGTTGGGTTGGTTTGTCCACCATCTGTTCCCTTGTTGGTTGCTTGTATTGGCATGCTTAGGATTGTATCATGTGTTGAGGACTTTATATTGGTATCAGAGCCAATTCTAAGCCATTGATTTGTGCTCAAGATGGAATCTCGAACTGTGCAGAGATTGTTCCGTTGTGTGATATGGAATATCAACATTGTTTGAGGAATCGATGGACTAAGTAACAGGTGGTGAAAATTCGAATTCCTCTTCCCGAGAATCACTTTTCCGAGGAGCAATCGGTTGTGTGGTATGAGGAAGTGTACCTTCAACAACCTGTTGGTTTTTTGGTTGAAGGCCAAGAAGATGAAGTTTGTCTTCTCAAGAAGGCACTTTATGGACTGAAGCAAGCTCCGAGGATGTGGTATCAAAAGATACATGCCTACTTTTGTGATCGAGGGTTTACTAATAGTCCTAGCGAATCTTTTCTAAATGTCAAGCATACTTCAGATTATATCATCATTATTTTGCTTTATGTTGATGATATTATTATTACGGGAAGTAATGAGCAGCAGATTGATGCCGTAATACTTGATCTTGGTATGGTTTTTGAAACCTCAGATTTAGGCCTATTGCACTTTTATCTTGGTCTTGAATTTGTACAAGAAGGGGCTGGAATTTTCATCTCTCAAAAACGCTACATTGGGCAGATTTTGAAGCGGTTCAAGATGGAAGATTGCAAGCCGGTTGCTACACCTATGGAGACAGGTCTGAAATTAAGTAGTCAAGGTGATGGTGAATCATTTGACACTACTTTATATTGTCAAGCTATTGGCTGTCTCATTTACCTATGTAATTCAAGACCGGACATTTCTTATAGTGTCTCACTCATGAGTCAATTCATGCATGCCCCGATGACATCACATTGGAAAGCGTTGAAGAGGATCTTTTGATATCTTCAAGGAACAAGAAGTCATGGACTGGTTTTTCCTGCTTGTGATGATGCATGTTTGGTTGGTTTTAGTGACTCGGATTGGGGTGGAGATCAAGACACTAGATGCTCTACAAGTGGACATTGCTTTTTCTATGGAAATTCTGCAATTTCTTGGTCAAGTAAAAAGCAGCCCACTGTTGCTACTTCTTCTAGTGAGGCAGAATATAGAGCGATGTTTTCAGCCACAACGGAGTGTTTATGGCTGAGAAGACTACTTGTTGACATGAAGTTTGGCGAGCCCTCAGCCACTCTTATCTTGAGTGATAGTCAAAGTGCTATTGCCATTGCACGGAATCCTGTTTTTCATGCGAGGACGAAGCACATCGAGATCCATTATCACTTTGTTCGGGAGAGACTTCATGATGGCGACATGTTTCTTGAATATTGTCCTACGGAGGATAATATTGCGGACCTCTTCAGTAAGGCGTTGCCTAGAGTCAGATTTGAAGCTTTATGCAAAGCTTTAAATTTGATACCACGTGTTGGTTTTGTTACATAGTGAAGATTTTAGTTTTTGCATTGTCATTAGGGTTGGCGGGTCCGCAAAGCTACTTACCATTTCACTGATTTTGCTGACATGTGATGGCGCAAGTTGTTGAAGTCTAATCAGGCTCCATACACTTGGCTTGAGTTTAAGAGAGCTTTCAGAGCTCAATTTATTCCTCCACATGAGCATGTGCGTGTGACGGATGCTTGGCTTTTGCATTGTCAGAGGCAATACATGGTTTAGGAATATGCCAATAAGTATCGTGAGACGCTTATCAAGATTCCAGAAGAGATTCCTGAGTGGCTAGTAGTCCAGAAGTTCATGTTTGGCCTTCGTGAAGAGTTGAGGCCTTCAGTGCTTAAAAATTTGGAGCGCCAAGCTGGCTTCAGAAGAAGGGTTCACGAAAGTCTGGCCAAGCTGGTCAGAAAGGCTTTTCGCAGAAGGATCCTATCCAGATGCAGCAGACTTTGAAGCGCAAGGTGAGATCTCCTATGGCTCGTTGTGCTTACGACGAGTCTCCCCTTAGTCTTGAGCAAAAGGAAAAGGCCAAGAAAGACGGATTATGCTTTTTCTGTCTTGGCAAGCATCTTTTCAAGGATTGTCCTCGACGTACGGGCAAGAAGCTCCATGTTATGCAATATCAAGATGAGGGCAAGGCTGAGGAAATTTGTAAGTGATGATGAGGACACTCGTCGTGTCATGACTCTTTCGGTGCGGAAGCTTGTTCCAGAGGCACCAGTTTGTTATTTGTCCACCAAGGCGCGTGAAGCTTATCAGTTTCCAGATAGTGAACTAATACGCATGAGGGGGAAGCTGGAAGGTCATGACGTGCTCGTCTTACCACTTATGCAACCACTGATCTACAATATCAGTATTGCGTTGGGGAGTGTTTCTTGCGAAACGAGTAGGTTTAATATCTTTGTCTTCTAGGTAGGGTGGAGATAACAGAGGACGAACAACAGAAGACGGATAAGGCAGAGCATACTATGAGGAAGATGCATAACCACCAGCTACCATCATCGCTCGCATCTCTGCGATGGTCTTTCCACTTTATCCATGTGAGCTTGCACAGAAGGGGAAGTACCAGCAGGCGAACGAGCAGCCACTGTAGGCGGATTACGGTCAAGGCTAAGCACAGGGCTGGGTGGTGGTGATTGGAGGGCAACAGGAGGGCTAAGTGGAAGAAGTAGCTTATTTGGATCACATTATCTCCCCAGTAAGGCTAAAGCCATACTCAGTTGGCTGAGACCTCAGAATATTTTAGAGCTACAGATCTTTCTAGGTTTGGTGGGATATTACAGACGATTTGTCAAAGAAGGTGCTCAAATAGCAGTTCCTATGACAAATCTTCTTAAGGGAAAGGGAAAGGAGTTCAAATGGGAGTTCGCACAACAGGAGAGCTTTGATGCTCTCAAAACAGCCTTAGCTACTGCACCAGTTCTAAAAGTCGTCGATCCACTAATCAGCCATTTGTGGTCGAAACAGATGCCAACGACTTTGCAGTTGGTGCTGTACTAACTCAGAATGGACGACCAGTTGCGTTCGAGAGTAAAAAGCTCGAACCAGCACAGACTAGGTATAGTGTCTATGAAAAGGAACTCTTCTCCATAGTACATGCCCTTAAGACTTGGAGGCATTATCTGTATGGTGCCAACTTTGAGGTCCTGACAGACCATGAAAGTCTCGATATGTCTATCAGATATATACGGGAGAAATTCAACAGAGTAGCAGATGCCCTTAGTAGAATGCCTATGATAAACGAACTGAGTTTTACTCAGATTCGTAGTGAGTTACTCGAGTCCTTGAGAGGGAAGTGCTAGCATGATGCTTACTTCTCTACTATCTGGAGCTCAGTTCAAAGCAGACAGTTACTACTCCAGAACCAGTTCCCGGGGCTGGGGCCAGTTCATCCAAGAATGTGGCAACTTCCGTTGAGGATGATGAGTCCGAGTATACCTCAGATGACGTTGAGGACTTAGAGCCTGTTTTACCCAAGGAAACTGCAGTGGTTGAGGGTCAGTTGACTCAAGGATTCAAATGGAAACAATATTCCATTCAAGATGAGTACTTGCTCTATAGAGATAGAGTATGTGTCCCCAATTCAAAGGATTATAGGCAACAGGTCCTATATGAGTGTCATGACAGTCCTAGTGTGGGGCACCCAGGCATTCAAAAGACCTATGAGCTTCTTCGTAGGCAATTTTTCTGGCCCAGTATGAAAAAGGACGTCCAACAATATGTAACCATTTGCCAGAAATGTCAGGTTAATAAAGCAGAGCGTTTGAAGGCAGGATGGTTGTTACAACCCTTAGATATACCGCTGGTAAGTGGGAGAGTATCTCCATGGATTTTATAGTAAACCTGCTTAAGACCCAAAAGGGTAATGATGCTATATAGTTGACCGTCTGACCAAAATGGCTCCCTTTATTCCGACTAAAACAACCGTTAGAGCTCCAGAGTTAGCGAGGTTGTTTATAGATGGGCTATTTAAATTGTACGGTCTACCTTCCGGCATAGTCAGCGACCGGGACAATAAGTTCAATGGAAATTTTTGGAGGGCAATATTCCATCATCTCCATACTAAACTAAATATGAGTACCACCGACCATCCACAGACGGATGGTCAAACAGATAGAGTAAATAAGGTGTTGGGGGATATGCTTCGTGCATACGTCAACAAAAAGCAGACTAATTGGGAGGAGTATCTCTCGATATTAGAGTTTGCTTATAACAGTACCAAACATTTAGCTATGGGATACAGCCCATTTATGCTGATGTATGGTTTTCAGCCACGCTCACCTGTAGGAAAGCAAGAGACAAGTCACCAAGATCTAGTTATCAATCAATCTCCACAAGAAACAAGAGAGAAGAGGCTGGGCGCCCAACTCTAAGAGAGAGAGAGAGAAAACAACAACAAGAGCAATGGAGAGCCAAACTGTATAAAATGGAATACACAATGAGCATCTAAGTACTCCACCTGGATGTGACCAAATGCCACCAAACCCTAAGGTTAACCACTTACTAAATGTAGGGCACCCCCAAAAGTCAAGATAGGGCCCCTAAACAAAATTAGACCCCTAAGGACCCTCGAGTCAGTACATGACCAAAATTGGGTCCAACTGAACTTAGGACAAACTTAAGATGGCCTAAATACCTAAATACCCATGGTTACACAAATCTCGACCTTTTGGGTCAAAGTAACCTATGGATTAACTTCAGTATAGTCATTTATTTCTAACACCCTCCTTAAATGACAATGCAAAAACTGAAATCTTCACTATGTAACAAAACCAACACGTGGTATCAAATTTAAAGCTTTGCATAAAGCTTCAAATCTGACTCTAGGCAACGCCTTAGTGAAGAGGTCCGCAATATTATCCTCCGTAGAACAATATTCAAGTAAAATGTCGCCATCATGAAGTCTCTTTCGAACAAAGTGATAATGGATCTCGATGTGCTTCGTCCTCGCATGAAAAACATGATTCCGTGCAATGGCAATAGCACTTTGACTATCACTCAAGATAAGAGTGGCTGAGGGCTCGCCAAACTTCATGTCAACAAGTAGTCTTCTCAGCCATAAACACTCTGTCGTGGCTGAAAATATCGCTCTATATTCTGCCTCACTAGAAGAAGTAGCAACAGTGGGCTGCTTTTTACTTGACCACGAAATTGCAAAATTACCATAAAAAAAGCAATGTCCACTTGTAGAGCGTCTAGTGTCTTGATCTCCACCCCAATCCGAGTCAATAAAACCAACCAAACATGCATCATCACAAGCAGGAAAAACCAGTCCATGACTTCTTGTTCCTTGAAGATATCGAAAGATCCTCTTCAACGCTTTCCAATGTGATGTCATCGGGGCATGCATGAATTGACTCATGAGTGAGACACTATAAGAAATGTCCGGTCTTGAATTACATAGGTAAATGAGATAGCCAATAGCTTGACAATATAAAGTAGTGTCAAATGATTCACCATCACCTTGACTACTTAATTTCAGACCTGTCTCCATAGGTGTAGCAACCAGCTTGCAATCTTCCATTTTGAACCGCTTCAAAATCTGCCCAATGTAGCGTTCTTGAGAGATGAAAATTCCAGCACCTTCTTGTACAAATTCAAGACCAAGATAAAAGTGCAATAGGCCTAAATCTGAGGTTTCAAAAACCATACCAAGATCAAGTATTATGGCATCAATCTGCTGCTCATTACTTCCCGTAATAATAATATCATCAACATAAAGCAAAATAATGATGATATAATCTGAAGTATGCTTGACATAAAGAGTAGATTCGCTAGGACTATTAGTAAACCCTCGATCACAAAAGTAGGCATGTATCTTTTGATACCACATCCTCGGAGCTTGCTTCAGTCCATAAAGTGCCTTCTTGATCTGACAAACTTTATCTTCTTGGCCTTCAACCAAAAAACCAGCAGGTTGTTGAAGGTACACTTCCTCATTGAGATCACCATTGAGGAATGCTGTCTTTATGTCAAGTTGCCGCAAACGCCAACCAAAGTGGGCAGCCAAAGAGGTTACTACCCTCACGGTAGTCATCCGAGCAGTAGGAGAAAAAGTCTCCTCATAATCAATTCCCTTTTGCTGAGCATAGCCTTTGGCAACGAGCCTTGCCTTGTACCTTTGAATGGTACCATCTGCCTTATACTTGATTTTGTATACCCATTTAGACCCAATTGCCTTCTTCCCATGAGAAAGATCAACAAGAACCCAAATCTGGTTCTTCATAAGTGAGTCATACTCATCTTGCATCGCATCCTCTCAACATTTTACTCCCTTGGCCTGCTCATAGAAAACAGGTTCTTCTGCAACATCTCCATGAGATGTAAGAGCAAAATCTGAAAAAACAGCATAGTCCACTGATTTTGTAGAGGCACGTGTCTTTCCATCATAAAATGAACTTACTTTGCTGTCCCGCAAAGTCGACAACAGCCACCGTGGGACTGTTTTGGGCTGTCCAACAGCCATGTCTCTTCTTACAATTTGCTGTCCAAGATCTTCCGACACCGCACTTGGCTGTCCAAGATCTTCCAAAACTGGTCCTTGCTGTCCAACAGTTCCTGCAGGCTGATTTTGAGCAACAACGGGTGGTTCTTGATGAACATTAGGCTCTAAACTTGATGAGGTGTTGGGCAGGTCGAAATTGGTTGATTGCTGCCCCTTATCTCCAACAATAGAAGATGGTACCAAATCTGGAAAAACTTCAACATTCACACAATGTGGGCTGTCCCCCTCCAAGATATGAGTTGGGGCCACATCCAATGAATTCTTTTCATCAAAATGCACATCACGACCAACAATAATCTTATTAGTGCTCAAATTGAACAGCCTATACCCTTTGCTTTCACTACTATAGCCAACAAAAATGCATTTAACTCCTTTATCTTCAAGCTTTGTACGAATTTTATCCGGGACCAAAGCATAAGCCGTACAACCAAAAATGCGAAAGTGAGAGATTGTAGGCTTCTTTCCATACCAAACTTCATAAGGAGTTAATACTTTCAATGCTTTAGTAGGACAACGATTGCTTATGTATGCTGCCGTTATAACCGCTTCAGCCCAAAACTTGTGAGGCAGCCCCTTTGCTTTGAGCATGCAACGGGCCATCTCCATGAGTGTGCGATTCTTTCGCTCGGCAACACCATTTTGTTGAGGCGTATAGGGAGTTGTCATTTGATGTAGAATTCCCTTTTCTTGAAAAAATGCACCGAACGTATTCTTAATGTATTCCCCTCCTCGATCGGTGCGTAGGGTCTTCAAAGAATGCCCCAAACTGATTTTCCACCACTGCTAGAAAATCTTTGAAACGTTGAAAAACTTCCGATTTAGCCTTCATAGGATAGATCCATGTAAAATGGAAAAAGTCATCAATAAAAGTCACAAAATAGATGCACTTTTCAATGGATTCGGTCCTCATTGGACCACAAACATCACTATGAATCAAATCAAATTTATCAAGAACCCTTATAGTTCCATCAATTGGAAAAGGTTTCCTTTGAAACTTTCCGAGTATGCACCCCTCGCATACATGCCCTTCCGGCTGCTCAATAGTAGGAATGTCTTCTACCATATTAAATGTCTTCAGCTTCTTCAACTTGCAAACTTGAGATGCCCAAACCTTGCGTGCCACAATTCAGCTAACTCCAATGATTGTGATGTAGAAGCAACAAGACATGTAGAGGGAATTCGTCGCTCGTTGGTATCCATAATGAATAAGCCAGCATGCATCGTTCCCGAAACAATAATCAAGAGTGATCTTTTAGGATCCTTGACAAGACACTTATCTTCTTTGAACTCAACAACTAGTCCTTGCTTCAACATAGTTGAAACCGAAAGAAGATTCTTCTTGATTCCCGGAACATAAAGCACATTCTTAATGTACTTTTCTTCACCATTAGGCAAAATGATGGCTACAACTCCAATTCCACGAATAGAATAAGATGCATCATCCGCACATTGTACCTTACTTCCATTTTGCACTTTTACTAATTTAGTAAATGCTTCTTTGCGAGAAGTCATATGACGAGTAGCACCACTATCAATCACCCATTCAATGGGCTGAAAATCAGCAACTTGCAAAACAGAATCTGAATTCCTCATAGATGTAGTAGTACTAGTAGAAGCAATATTAGACACAAAAGCATAGTCTTGGTTGAAGAGATCACCACTAGCTTCAAGCTCTTGCTTTAAAGTAGCAAGTGAAGCACTAGTATCAATTCCTTTACTCTCCTCTTTCGCAAGCTTCTTCTTACAATCCTTGATGAAGTGCCCATACCTTTTGCAATAATGGCACTTCCCTTTCTTCTTTTGAGTGTTGACATCTTGACCTCCAACGGGCTTTTGCTCATCCTTGGAAGGAGGCTTCCCCTTTCCTTTTGACTTGCCTTTGCCCTTGCCTTTCGTGAAGAAAGCTTGATCTTGTTGAGTGTCACCCGCAAAGTTTTGCCTCGTTTGCTCCTCTTGACGAAGCAGCCCAACAAGTTCATCAAAGGAGAGTTGCTGTCCACTAAGAGAGATACTCAAAGATGAAACAAATCAAACAGGTCTGTACCATTAGCGAACATGTGTGTAAGGCATCAATTAGCTTTTCAATTCTAGCAAACAGATCTACGAAAGACAATAATGATATGATTTGGTTCAGTGATCCAGCGAACATGCAACAACATGCAGCAAACAAATCTTTAGACAACCAGCTAATAGCCAATGACAATCTGATCTTCAGCGATTTGTAGAAAGTTCTATCACTCTGCCTTGCACCTTCATCAATCTGTCTTGCAGATCTAAATCTTTGAGAACTGAGGCAGAATTCATAGTCTCCTCATGAAGCACAGTTTCTCCTAATAGCGCCAAATCTTCTTCCACAAAGCTGCTATCCTTGTAGATGAAGATCAACTGGCTAGGGACACCACCTGCACACCTTGAAGATGGTCAAATCAACCTGCATATGTTGATTGACTTTGTTCGTTGAGTACCTCCTTGTTCTCTTGAATCTTGAACTTGGCTCTAATACCATGTTAGAAGACCGACTTGTGCATAACAAGCAACCAAGATACATAGATGTAGACAGATGTATAATTGAGGATGAGCATGGTGCTTGTGTCATCACTCACAGGAGGTGACTCTTTCTCAAAACACATCCGACCCTTTGGGAAGGATTGAAAACATGCATAGATGGACCAATAATCCTAATTAATCCTAGATGACAACATTAGGGGTAACAATGTGAACATTAACTTTAACACAAAGAGCATAATAATTCGCAATAAAGAGGGACAAACAAGTGGTTGAAGATATAACCTAGGCATGTTTGAATGCACTATGCCAAAGGAAATTTTAAGGTGACCAAATTATCAATGGACAAGGAGCCCATATGCATTTGATACAAAGCTTCATAATATCAAAGTCTTTTATGCTTATCACTTTTTTTTGTGAATAGGGTTCATCCATTGCCTTGATACGGTAGATGACCATCCCTCCATTCACATTGAGATTTTCACTATCAAAAGGTTATGAGGAAGCTTATCTATAATAGGATTTTCAAATATAGTTTAAATATTAGCAATATTTATTCCAATGTACTTCTAAAATGCTTCCCTCTATAAGGTTGTAAGAAGTAAGCTCTTACATCTTGGAAAGATTGATTGGTGTTGTTGAAAGGTGGGCTATAGTTGTAACGATGAATTTTATTTTGCAGATGAAGCAGGTTCGAGATGCCCTAGCTATTGCAGCCATATTGAACCGCACTTTGGTATGTTAATCTTTGCTTGCACAAATCTTCCTATTGTTGATGATGTGCACTTTGAGATAAAGTACCACAAATTCTGGTGGCTCTATGATGACAACTTTTAGCTACAACTCTCTTACCTTTGACCATAAAATGCTACTATTTTAATCTAGTGAAACGTAAGCAAGCGTTGTTTCTAGTCTTCAAGAAAGTACATTTAGCAATGGAAAAGTAGTATAACAAATGAATGTGTTCAGGGGGTTCGGGGGGCGGTAGCCCCCTGGTAAGGGGTTTGGGGGGCAACGTGCCCCAAAGGCAGGGTCCGGGGGCTGCCGGTAGACCCCGGCCCCGACGGTAAGGCCTCTTCATGACTTGGCCTTCCAACTCCCTGAGCGAAAACACACTTACTGGGACCATCTCTGATCGTAACAGACATGCTAGAGGTTAGTTTTGAATTTTTATCCTTGACAGAACCCAACATGGATTAATGCATCTGAACTGGACCATTCTGCACCCGAAACAGTCGGTAAATTACACAGTAATTATGCTCTTAATTTACCCATATTGCACAAAAAAAACCAAAAAAAAAAAAATTAAAAAAAAATGTTTCTGGAAAAAAATTCCATATTTCCGAAACGCTTTTCAAAAACGCAATGCAACTATGGTGGTGGTATACTTAGACCTTGGATCATTATTATTTTTACAAATAGTTAGTGCCTGAATTGTCCTGTATAACATAGATAAGGTGAAAATACATTTTTGTAGGCTTTTTTAGTGTATCCTTTAAGATTGAGCCAAAAAGAACCATGTATCTTCTTGAGGTGGCTTGCCACTTGGTAGTACGCTAACACAGGCAAGTGGGTAGGCTGACGTGTGTCACTCATACCTGGACCAAGTGTCCTTGTGAGCATGTGACAAGTGTCATGTTTGACCAATCAACCCTAACATGTGTCACTCATTCATTGGACCAAGTGTCCCAGTGATGACACGTCCCATTGACTAGTCAACTGTCGTCTTTTTAGGAGGTCAGTCCTGTAATAGATCCTAACACCATAGTAGGGCAAACACTAACTGATCCACCCAACCTTGCCTACTCCCTGATATAGAGTAAGCCCCTCCTAGCCCAGTGTGAGGACTGGTAGCATGCTACTGCCAAGTGTCGGCCACGTGGCACTGACGTGGCCGACTGCACGTCGGGACCCAACTGGAGGCCCTATCCTGCTGACAGGGTCCCTAGGCTGTGTTAGGCCCGCCATGGCTATGGACCGTGCTGGGGCACACTACTCACACTGTCTTGCCCTGTTGGTCATGTACGCTGGACACGACCCTGACTGTGGTATCTGACCTATCTGTGTTCTCTAGGGTTCGGCACTGGTTACGAGCTCGTAACACTCCCTCCCCCTTAAGAACCGTCTTGGTCCTCTAAGACAGAGTCTGGAAAAATCTTGCGAAGGACGCTGCCTCTTTCCCAAGTGGCATTCTCAACAGGCTGATCATTCCACTTAACCAGATATTCTCGGTATAGAGTATGACGAGTTTGCGTCTCTCTACTATCTAGAATTTCCTCTGGTTCATGTGGAGGTTGTTGAGGATCCAATGGGAGAACTAGAACACTGTCCCCTACCAGATTATCTGATCTGGTTAAGGCTTTTCGTAACTGACTTACATGAAAAACTGGAAAAACCTTACTGCTGTGTGGGAGTTCTAGTTCATAGGTGACCTCGCCTAGTCTCCTACTGATGGTAAAGGGACCACAATACCTTGGAGACAACTTAGCACACACTCCTGATTTGAGGGTTTTAGAGTCAACTGGGACTCTCAAGTAGACTTTCTCACCAGTGGAGAACTGCACATCCCGTCTGTGTGGATCTGCATAATGCCTGGCTCGATCCTGGGATTGTCTAATGCTACGCTTAGCATGTTCTATCATCTGGTTTAGGTCTTCTAAAAAGTTTCTGGCTGCTTCAACTTTTTCTTGTTTAAACCCTACAGCTGTGGGTGAGCGTGGCTGAAAACCGTACATCAGCATAAATGGGCTGTATCCCGTAGCTGAATGTTTGGTACTGTTGTAAGCAAACTCTAATATCGAGAGATACTCCTCCCAATTAGTCTGCCTCTTGCTGACGTATGCACGAAGCATATCCTCCAGCACTTGATTTACCCTTTCTGTTTGACCGTCCGTCTGTGGATGGTCGGTGGTACTCATATTAAGTTTAGTATGGAGATGATGGAATACTGCCTTCCAAAAATTTCCAGTAAACTTACTGTCCCGGTCGCTGACTATGCCGGAAGGTAGACCGTACAATTTAAATAGCCCGTCTACAAACAACCTTGCTAACTCTGGATCTCTAACGGTTGTTTTGGTTGGAATAAAATGAGCCATTTTGGTCAGACGGTCAACTGTGACCCATATAGCGTCATTACCCTTTTGGGTTTTAGGCAGGCCTACTATAAAATCCATGGAGATACTCTCCCATTTACCAGCTGGTATTTCTAAGGGATGCAACAACCCTCCTGCCTTTAAACGCTCTGCTTTATTTACTTGACATTTCTGGCAACTGGTTACATACTGGTGGACATCCTTTTTCATACTGGGCCAGAAAAATTGCCTACGAAGAAGCTCATAGGTCTTCTGTATGCCTGGGTGTCCCGCGCTAGGATTGTCATGACATTCATATAGGACCTGCTGCCTATAATCCTCTGAATTGGGGACACATACTCTATCTCTATAGAGCAAGTACTCATCCTGAATGGAATACTGTTTCCATTTGAATCCTTGAGTCAACTGACCCTCAACCACTGGGGTTTGCTTGGGTAATACAGGCTCAGAATCCTCAACGTCATCTGACGACGTATACTCGGACTCATCATCATCCTCAACGAAAGCTGCCGTATTCTTGGATGAACTGGCACCAGCCCCGGGAACTGGTTCTGGAGTCTGTAACTGTCTGTTCTGGACTGAGTTCCAGATAATAGAGAAGAATGCATCATGCTGGCATTTCCCTCTCAAGGACTCGAGTAACTCATTACGAATCTGAGTAAAACTCAGCTCGTTTATCATAGGCATTCTGCTAAGGGCATCTGCTACTGTATTGAATTTTCCACGCCTATATCTGATAGACATGTCAAACTCTTGCATCAACTCTGCCCAACGAGCTTTCCGACCTCTAAGCTCAGGTTGATTGCAAAGGTATCTGAGACTCTCATGGTCTGTCAGGACCTCAAAGTTGGCACCATACAAATAATGCCTCCAAGTCTTAAGGGCATGGACTATAGAAAAGAGTTCCTTTTCATAGGCACTATACCTAGTCTGTGCTGGCTCGAGTTTTTTACTCTCGAACGCAACTGGTCGTCCACCCTGAGTTAGCAAAGCACCTACTGCAAAGTCGCTAGCATCTGTTTCGACCACAAATGGCTGATTGGGGTCGACGACCTTTAAAACTGGTGCTGTAGCTAAGGCTGTTTTGAGAGCATCAAAGCTCTCCTGTTGTGCGGACTCCCAAATGAACTCCTTTCCCTTCCCCTTAAGGAGATTTGTCATAGGGACTGCTGTCTGAGCATATTCCTTGACAAATCGTCTGTAATATCCCGCCAGACCAAGAAAGATTTGAAGTTCCAAAATATTCTGAGGTCTTAGCCAACTGAGTATGGCTTTAACCTTATTTGGGTCCATCTTAATCCCATCTGAAGAGATAATGTGACCCAAATATGCTACTTCTTCAACGAAGAATTCACACTTGGATTGTTTAGCATAAAGCTTATGCTTTCTAAGCAGTCGAAACACCTTTCTGAGGTGTTTTAGATGCTCCTTCCTCGTTTTGCTGTAGACGAGGATGTCATCTAAAAATACGACTACAAACTTACCCAAGTATGGTCTGAGGACACTGTTCGTCAAGGTCATAAAGGTAGCTGGAGCATTTGTGAGCCCAAATGGCATCACCTTAAATTCATAATGACCGTGACGAGTCCTAAAAGCTGTTTTCGAGACATCTTCCGATTTTATACGGACTTGATGATATCCCGATCTGAGGTCTATTTTGCTGAAAAACTTAGCCCCGTCGAGTTGATCAAACAACTCGTCTGCCCGAGGCATAGGGTATTTATTCTTAATTGTGACTTTATTGAGGGCTCTGTAATCTACGCAAAGACGCATAGACCCCTCCTTCTTTTCACCAATAGGACTGGTGAGGCCCATGGTGAACTACTGGTCTGAATTTGGCCTTTCCCAAGATAGTCTGTTAACTGCCTAGTTATTTCTTCATCCTCTGTTCGGCTGACCCGATACGGAGGTTTAGAAACAGGTGCTGTACCTGGTACTAGGTTTATTACATGATCTACCTCTCTGCTAGGTGGTAGACCATGTGGCAAATCTTCAGGAAAAACATCTTTAAATTTAGACAATAAAGTTTCTAATTTACTGATTTTCTGCTGAATAGAACTAGAAATAGAAACTTCAGGAATAAACTGAAAGTCACATAAGAATACCTGATGGTCTTCATCTCCGATTAGCTGACAGAGCTCTGAACTGCAGACCATAGGGCTGTTGGGAACATCATGCTCCCCATGCAACTGGATCTCTCGGCCTTTATACTGAAAGCTGAGGGTGTTCTCCTGATAGTTTCTGTGGAGGGAAGGTCCTAAACTGTAGAGCCAATCTCTCCCGAGAACAATGTCTGTTCGATCCAGGTGCATTATCTGAAAGTTTATTTGATCTTGGTACCCCTGAATACCAAGATTTAACTTACTTACCATAGTTTCCCATATTTTTTTATCTTCACCCTTAGCTAATGAAACTATGTACCTATGCTGACTAGGTACTTCTGGTAGTTTAAGCTTTTTAACCAGGGTGTGGTTGATGAAATTATGGGTTGCCCCATCATCAACCATGACTCTTACTGACTGGTTACCAACTTTCCCATGCATACGTACTAGGTCATGCGGCCCAAAGCTGAAGGGTCTCGCTAGCATTGCAGAGGTGAGCTGGCAACAGTGTTCATGATCTTCATGATACACTTTGATCTCGGAAGCTGCTGAGTTACTGGGGAAACATACAGTCTGAACAAGATGAACTTGTTTTTTATCTTTTTTTAGTGAAAGGCCCCTTGGGACACTGTCTGACTGTGTGTCCCTTGCCCATACACACAAAGCACAAACGTTCTTGTTTGGCTTTCTCAAAATCATCTGGTTTTAAGGGCTGTATGAGTGAAGGGCGTTTCTGAGGAGCTTCACCTTTAAATTTATCTTCTTTCTTTCTTTTTAAAAATTTCTTTTTAAATTGAAAGTCTTTCTGAGGAAGCTGCTCAGAAAGTGGTTGCTGTCTCGCTCTCTTCCTACCCACTGAATCATCATAGATTTGAGCATATCTGAGAGCTTGCTCAAGGGTAGTAGGCGAGTTTCTCTGGACCTCTACTTTATATTCATCTTTGAGGCCACGGACAAATCCCCTGATTTTTTGATAGTCATCCATATTTTTAATCTTTAAAATTGCCTCCCGATACTGCGAGATATATTGGATGAGGGACTTGTCCATTACTGTTCTTTCCCAGGCTTCCCAGGCTCTATCAAGTTCATTCTATGGTAGAAATTCTCTTAGGAAAGCTTCTTCAAAAGCTTTCCATGACCGGGGAGTCTGCCCAGTCTCCTGGAGATTTAACCACCACTTATAGGCCATAGGCCCTAAAGAAAGACTGGCCTCAATTGCTTGCAAATGGTCAGGGGTCTGTTTAAGAGCATGAATGTTCTTCCATTTGCTGAGGAAGGTTTGTAGAATATCTGCATTTCTATCCTTCTCTTCCCCATTAAAAGTAGGAGGCTTTAAATCTTTAAAAACACTGGGGTGAGACCGTAAAGTCTCACCCGAAACTGATGGAAGTGGAGAAGGGGATAACTGAGAAGTGGAGGGAAGGCTTCCTTTCGCGGAGCTCAAAATCAAGTTTTTGAGTTCAGCGAACGAGTCGTCCACACTGGACTTGAAATTGGCTAATGCCAGCTTCAGTTCATCCACTTCTGTTACCAATTGGAGGAACTGCTCCTTGGTAACCAGTTCGTCGAGTTCTTCGGCGAACTGTTCCTGTTCTTCTACTTCCATGGGTTCCTTCCCTTTTCTGTAAGCCAAGGCTTCTGTCTCAAGTTCGTCGAAGCCTCTCTCCTGGGGTTGATCAGGTCCCTGAGGAGTGGTCATCTTCGAAACTGAAAGAGAGCTACCTTAACTTCTGAAGGAAAAAAGTCTAAAAGACTAATTTACAACTGTACAAGGGAAAGGAAAGATGACTTAGCTGTTTCTGAGGACTGTACAAGAGGAACCCTTTCAGCTCTTTTCCCCAAAATTTCAGACCTGCTGTTCCAAAAAATGCCAGTTTGAAGCTTCAAAACGGTGCTAAATTTCCCAGTTTTTTGATGATAGTAGCTCGCTGGTCTGATAGGAATCCTCTTGCTCCAAATCTGTGACGTTGGGGCCCAAAAACTTGTTGAAAAACCAGATTTTCAGAAGTACTGGCAGCGCTGGCCCTGCTCCTCTTTTTTGGCTTCAAACTCGCTGAGAACCAGTAACTTTTTCCCTGGAAATCGGATGTAGGTCTCTGACTGTACAGCGATGGAGGTGCTGGCTTCTTCCTACTCTAATTTCGCTGGGAAAACTATAGAGAAT
The DNA here is from genome assembly GCA_029204225.1 of Diphasiastrum complanatum. Taxonomy (NCBI): domain Eukaryota; kingdom Viridiplantae; phylum Streptophyta; class Lycopodiopsida; order Lycopodiales; family Lycopodiaceae; genus Diphasiastrum; species Diphasiastrum complanatum. The sequence goes on from CM055095.1 coordinate 29,652,032, forward strand.
CCTCTCAACTCAGTGGGAAACAGCTGTTTTTTCAGCGAGTTACCTACACTTGGAATCTGACTCCTTGCTCCTGTGATTTCTCAATGGAAATCAGAAGTTTGAAGGCTGCTCCTACAGCGATCCTCCTCCTCTATTCCTCTCTGAGAATCTGAGAAACACTTCCTATCTTCTGATAGCTTTCTCTACTACTGTCCTGAACTCCCTAGGATGGAGATGGCTCTGATACCAGTGTAATAGATCCTAACACCACAGTAGGGCAAACACTAACTGATCCACCCAACCTTGCCTACTCCCTGATATAGAGTAAGCCCTTCCTAGCCCAGTGTGAGGACTGGTAGCATGCTACTGCCAAGTGTCGGCCACGTGGCACTGACGTGGCCGACTGCACGTCGGGACCCAACTGGGGGCCCTATCCTGCTGACAGGGTCCCTAGGCTGTGTTAGGCCCGCCATGGCTATGGACCGTGCTGGGGCACACTACTCACACTGTCTTGCCCTGTTGGTCATGTACGCTGGACACGACCCTGACTGTGGTATCTGACCTATCTGTGTTCTCTAGGGTTCGGCACTGGTTACGAGCTCGTAACAAGTCCAGCCACTCCTAGTAAATGACTCAGTACTCCATGCCAAAGCTAAGCATGGCTCTATAAGGTCCAATGCCAACTAATTACAATTTATTTACAATTTACTTCCAAAGGTCACCACAGGCTGGTGACTTAGCTATTTCAGTAATTACAATAATTACAAAATGTACATCTGTCACTGAAAACTGTAAATAACCAGGACAAGGAGTATAGGCTCTAACATCCCTTCCCCCTCAAAAAAAGACATCGTCTGCGATGACAAAACTAGCCCAGGCAACATCTGCAAGAGGTCTTCCATGCCAAGCAACCAAATATATCAAAGATAAAGTAGTTACACAGTTGTTTCTCTTGCCTATCCAAGATCCTTGTTGGGCTCATGGATCTCCTCTACATGCTCCTAAATAGAGTCACAACTGACTCACCTCCATACATCAGAGTTGTCAACAACGACTGGCCTAATAAAGCCTCCTATGATAACCAACACCCCATACTACTGGCGATCGCACTTGGCTCTCACTAGCACCAAGATTGCCTGTCTTAAACTTTTTTAACTAACTCAAGCATTTCACCCATTGAGTTAGAAATAAGGTGTACTAGGCACTTTGAGGAATTTCCACCGTGACAAGACTAGTAGGCCTGAAACCATATTGGGCCACCAAAAGTTACATAGGATCATCTCATAGGTTCAATCACACCAGGATGACTATCACCAATACTATCATGATATAAATGCAAAATCTCCCTACACAACCCTTTACTAACTGGAATGGGGAGTTTGCCATTTCCTTTAACTATACCATCTGCCATAGTATACTTTAGGCAAGTGTGAGCAAAGAGATTAGAGTTCTTCTGAGACACTACTTGGCCAAGATTTACCTCTCTCACAACTTCCTTGCAATAAACAATGAGGATCTTCTTGCTGAATTTATCTGATCTCAGCAATTAGGTCATTTTCTATGACCACAAAAGACATTTGATACAATATACGAGATAATGCATCAGTCACATGATTTTCAGCACCTTTCCTATATTGAATTTCACATGGAAATTCTTGCATCAATCCAACCCACCTGGCTAATTGCAAAAATACTTAAAAATGTCATGGTTGGCGTATACAAACCCGCACCACACAAATAATGCCTCCATACTTTCAAAGCATGGACAATGGTATACAACTCTTCTGAGCAAGGTTGAGCTTCTCGCTCACAAAAGCCGCTGGCCTACCCTCTTGCATCAAAATTGTCCCAATGATGACATCACTCGCATCTGTTTTTATGACAAATAGTTTCTGAGAGTCTACAATCTTCAACATGACAAAGTTTCTTGTTTCAAAGCATTGAAACTTCGCAGCCAAACTTCCGTCTACTTATTATTTTATAGCATATCAGTCAAAGGTGTAGCCATGTGTGAACAACCCTTCAGACCTTGCAATATAACCCAACCAATCCAAGAGAGCCTCTCAGTACCCTTCAAGTCTATAGATACAGGCCACTGAAGGAGAACAACAACTTTCCTTGGTTGCAGTTTTATGCCTTCAGCTAACAAGATAAAACCCAAATACTCTATCTTTTATTATCATTAGCAAATAAGATTTTTATCCCTTAGGGTTGACAAAAAATTCTAAGGTGAGTTACATGCAACACACAACTTTAAACCAAAACGTCATCCACAAACGGTTTGAGTACATTGTTCATCAACATCATACATGTTGTTGGGGTGTTCGTCAATTTGAAAGGCGTAACAAAAAGTCAAAGTGACCGATACAAGTTCTGAAGGCATGCCTTATGTGCATGCCCTTCACGAACTCTGAGTTAGTGATATCCATTTTTCAAACAACTTTGCTAAAATAGTAGCACTGTACAATACCAAATCATCAATGTGCGGAATAGGGTATCGATGCTTGACAAACTCCTTGAACATTGGGTGTCCCATACCGTCGTTTGCCCTTGGGGAGTTGAAGCATTGATAAGCCCACACACATACGCCATGACCCATCTGTTGGTCTAGGTTCCTAAGTAAGCCAATTTGTTCTTGCTATATGTTACTTTTGCAACCAGCAGTAAACATCTCAAACAAAAACAAAAGCACATATACTTGCAACGAAACCCCACATACTAAGCTGCCATGATCAAAGGTCTTGGAGGCACATCGAGCTCACCTTGAAGTGAATGGATTCTACAATCGCGCTGGAACTCATACACATGTAGAGCTTCCGTGCTACGTGCCAATATATCCCTAGTCGACATCAAAACATGCCAAACACATTATCTTAATATCCAACTTCTTACCCTAACTCCGAATGGTTACTGGCATACCCACAACCCTGAAATGTCTCCCAACAATACCCTTTCCATCAGCCCTCACGATTGTGTACTGGTACTGGGATGGTTGTGTGCTCACAGTCAACCTTTCAATCAAAGTCAAGTACGTTATGGGAGGACCTAATGTCAAATAGAACACACACATCCTTACTACACAATTGTCCAGTCATAACAATCAAGAAGTACTTGGAAGTTGATACATGTGTTGTGTTGTTTTAAACAATGATGGCAAAAAGTAATAACGTCAACCTTACCTGATCATTGACACTTTCACAAGGTGAAGAGTACTTCCCTGGAGTTCATCCTGATCTAGCTCTTCAATAGCCATAGGTGCTCGTGCCTGCGTAACTAGAAAACTACATGAAGTCCGCATTGGAGTCCGTGGACATTCCCTCCGCATGCATCCTCCCAAGTAACCAAAGAAAAATGAAACTTTCACATTTGGAACACTCTTGGTCATGCGGCTATAGCAACAAAGATCGTTGGCCCCTTTTGAACATCGGATTGCTCGTTGTCCCTAGAAGCTACAACTACTTGTTGCACTGAAGGACGTTGACCTCTTTGGACACTAGACCGCCCGTACAATCCTCTGTCCTCGAAAGCCCTACTCCTCCTCCTTTCAAGTCACCTCTAAACCTGCCTTTGCACAAATTGACTCTTAAGTCTTTTGAGCCTCTTCTCATCCCAAGGCCAAAAATCGCCTAGGTTCACTAGTAACCTTATTACTGTGTTTCAAACATAGAGCTATCTGAACTGCTCCCTGGAGGCTACGAGTCCGCTTCTTTACAACAAAAGGTTTTGAGACTTCCATGCAAGCCCTCCACAAAATGAAACACTTGAACAATCATACCGCTTCCGGTTCCAATGAGGATCTTGATGTCTTCAGCGTTCAAGGATTTATTGAAAAATCACTTCCATAGCATCCACCTTGGCTGCCACTTCCGCATAATTGTCAATCTTGCACTCATACCTTCTTGTGGATCCATAATCATAGTGTTGCAGAGATGTCCACCCGATTAGAGGTCTAAAATGTGGGGAAACAAGGGTTTATGAATCACAAAACCATCTCCAATCAAACGCACCAGTTCTTTCCTGGTTGGTACAATGTACTGTAGTCACTTCCTAGCTGTCCAATTGTCCAAATTGGCAAAGATAAGGCCCTTCGACACTAAGCCACAATAGTACACAGCCAAACACAAGTTATTTGAGCAATTCTGGCAAAGATTTGGGGCCGAAATCATGGATTCTAGTCCCTGCTTTGTCAGCAATGGACCTGCAGCCTAAAAATCAGAATTTTAACACTTTGTTTGATCCATTTTCTGGCTCAAAAATTGCCCACTTTCTTGAATGTCGGGTCCTCCTCTGTTGGCTCTAATTTCCACAAAATTTTACGCCCTTTTGATGCTTCTGATCAGCGATGGTCCATCTAGGGTATTTCGGAAAAATTTGCAGCCCTCTTCTCAACACAACCTTTGCTTTGATACCAGATGTCAGGACCCTAATTTGAAACTTCACTCAAAACTTAGCATATCCTGTGCACAGTGATCTGAAACTTCAATCCCTATTGATAGGGGCCTGTACAAACATTAGAAAGCATGAAACATGGTGGAGCTGGCTGCCTTGTCTCCTCCCAACCTTTGCTGCATAGAATGTGATGAGGAATGCCTCTCTCTAGGCTCACTTATGCACAATCCTCAAGCACCCCTAAACCCTGACCTTTCCTAGCATCGACACATTTTCAATTCCATGCACAGTTGACACTTGCCACTTGGTAGTACCCGGACACATAGGCAAGTGAGTAGGCTGACATGTGTCACTCATACACTAGACCGTGTCCCAGTGAGTGTGACAAGTGTCATGTTTGACCAGGCAACTCTGACACGTGTCACTCATTCACTGGACCAAGTGTCCTAGTGATGACACGTGTCCTGTTGACTAGTCAACTCTCCTACTTTTCAGGAGGTCAGTCTAGCCACTCCTAATAAATGACCCAATACCCCATGCCCAAAGCTAAGCACGACTCTCTAAAGTCCAATGCCAACTAATTACAGGTTATTTACAATTTACTTACAAAGGTCACCACAGGCCGGTGACTTAGCCATTTCAGTAATTACAATAATTACAAAATGTACATCTGTCACTGAAAACCATAAATAATCAGGACAAGGAGTATAGGCTCTAATAGATACTACTAAGGCGCCTTGTAGACGAGTACTTGTTGGAGAAACTTGATTAGTGTAACTGGTGGCCCAAGTGTTTTTTCAATTTCAAGACATTTTTGATAGAAAAATATAGAAAATCATGTAAAACTTCATACATATGATGGCCAAAGGGATATCAACAAGTAGCCATAAAGCACGTACTGACATGTGTTGTAGATGCCTTGAGCCGCATTGGAGAGGTTAATTAGTTACTCTTTGCTGAGATCCAATCCGATTTGTATCTTTATGTTCAAGATTTTTGCCAGACCGATATTTATTCTGGTCATATTTGGCATAAGGTCCTGGTAAGAATTTTGGATCTAGTGATGAACTTGGAGGGCAGAACTCTAAGAATTTTCAAGATGGAAAAATACTTATGGAATATTCCATTTGAATGGTTTGCTTTTGGGAACATGAAAAGTGTTCTCTAGACAAGGAAGACATTAGGGCCCAAATCATGCATGAAAATCATGATAATGAAGTGTGGGTCATCCTAGCATACAAAGGGGACATAACTTGGTATACATTCTTTTTTATTGGCCAAAAATGGATAGCCATGTGGAGGAGCGTGTTAAAAAATTGTGAGCAATTATAGGTCAATAAAGTGGAAAGACTCAAGGTAGTAGGTTTGTTACATTCATAAAAAATCCTTGACAAAAAGTGGAAAAGTATTCCAATGGATTTTGTGATTGGACTTCCTAGGAGCGAGAAGGGTCACAATGCCATTTGGTGAATATGTTAAACAAGCTAACCAAAATGGTGTAGTTTGTTCCTACCAAACGTACTATCTAGGCCTTTGAGCATGCTTAGCTTGTTGTGAAAAAATTGTTCAAAGCTGTATGGTTTGCCGAACAATATTGTCAATGATCGTGACTCTAAGCTCACTAGCAAGTATTGGCAATCTGTTTTCAAGGAATTGGATAAACTAATCATTTAGGATTCGATGGGTAGTAGACTAAATGTATCAATTAGTCCATGGAAGATATGCTGAGAGCACATGTTTCTAGAAGACAATGAAATTGGGAAAAGTACCTCCCAATGTTTGAGTTTGAGTACAATAATGTGAAGCACTTTGCCATTAGAATTAGTCCTTTATGTTGATGTATTACTTTCAACCTTATTTGCCAATATTTGTTGGACTCAGAGATCTCAAGGTACAAGGTGTAGTAGATTCCTTGCAAGATATGCAAGAAATGTTGTAGGTGGCTAAGGATCATAGTTGCAGCGAATCGCGATTCGCTAGCTTTGCGATTCGGAATCGCGATTCGCTGCAGCGAATCGTGAAAAAAAAAAAACCAGAAACCTGATTTCGGGCCTCCTCCTCGCGGATAGAACCGCGCCAGCAGTGGAGGCAAATTTTTTTTCTGAGAGCTGTGGGCGTCCAATCTTCGCAAGTGAATAGTTGGCAGGCATCTACTCGGCGATACGGAGGTGGTGTGCACGGTGCCGGGTGGGTCTGAGCTTCGTGGAGAGCGAAACGACCAATTTTTGATATTTGGTAAGTGTAGGCTTGATTTTTTGCAATTGTTGACATTGAGCTTTAGGCAACCAAATCGAGCGTAGTTTGGCTCTAGACCACCTTTCTTCACGTCTACCATCATGTACGGGCCCGATAGTGCATCACAGGGTTCTAGACAGGGACAGGTAGCAGGAGCAGCTACAGGCAGGCATGCAGGAGGGCTCACAAGCAGGCAGGCAGGGCCTACCATGGGTATTGGGCTCAGTACATCACGGGCAGGGCATGGTACAGCTGCAGGGCGTAGTACATCACGGGTTGGGCATGGTACAGGTGCAGTGCCTAGTACATCACGGGCAGAGCTTGGTATAGGTGCAGGGCCCAGTACATCAGGGCAGAGCATGGTACAGCTGCAGGGCCCAGTACATCACGGGCAGAGCATGGTTCAGGTGCAGGGCCTAGTACAACACCTTCAGTTCCATCCGCAGCAGCAGCAAGACCATCAGATGAGCATGTTGGTTCAGCAGCAGCGGGTGCTTCTCGACCCTCCTCCTCGGTAGCAGATGCACCACATGCTTCGGCAGATGTTGCCAGAGAGAGTGACACACCCACGGATCAGCCATCTGTTGGGCATGCTAGACCACGAGCACCATATACACAGCAGAGAGGGGTTAGGCCCAAGCAGCAGACCCTTGATCAATGCGGCTGGCAGAGAGAGCAGCAGGCCCGTTGCACTCGACTGTGTGGCCAGTTCTTTTACGAGTGCGGCATTGCCTTTGTTGTTACTGACACTTGGGTGTTCAAGGAGTTCTGTGCACATATGGCGGCCGTGGATGCTACATGGACACCTCCCAGGCGAGAGGCATTGCGAGGCAAGTTGCTTCGTCAGGAGGAGGAGACCATCACGCGGGAGTTGAGTTCCATTCGCTCAGCTTGGCAGCAGTAAGTAAATTGTCTTTATAATCTCTTTGCATGTGTTTAGGATTTACTGGTGCCGCAATTTTTGCATGTAGCTAATGGGTGTTTTGCGGCAGGTATGGATGCATTGGGATTGAATCTACTGTAAAATTTTGTCATGGTATTAGAGCCTAATCAAAAGTGAGCTTTGGTTTGATTTTCTCAAGCTTAGATCCTAGATTTGAGTAGTATTGGGTTTGCCCTTGCTACTAGATGCTAATCTAGTGATTGTACCTCCAAATTTGGTTTCATTTGAGTGAGAATAGATCAAAGGAAACTTGTTTTGCTGAGTTATAGCTGCAGAAACCGAGATTGACCCATTTCCATTCAACCAAACCAAATTAGAAAGTCCTTATGAGTTGAATCTTGGAGTACATGTCTCCTAGTAGAGATTTTCATAAGGATTTGAATGCCACCACTCTTTAGAAGTTTTGGATCAACCATTTGAGAGCTTAATTAGGTCATTCTTAGGCTTGTTAAGGTCCTAAAATACACCTTTTAGGATATTGAGTGATGGATGGACCGACATTCGTCGGCGATCCGTCAATGTCTTGGTTTCGTGCCCGCTTGGCACAGTATTCCTACGTGGCGTGGATGCCACTCGAGGTGGTGACGCCATCACAGCCGATTTCATATGGGAGGTCATTAGAGATGTTATTGCTGACATCGGGGTTGAGCACGTGGTTCAGGTTGTCACCGACAACACCTCGAACTGCAAGCAGATGGGTGAGATTATGATGAGGGAGCACCCCAGCATTGTGTGGACACCCTGTGCTGCACATTGCATAGACTTGCTCATCCATGACCTGTGTGCGCTTCCATGGATCCGAGAGGTATAGTTTGTTCTATTTGCTATGCTTTCTTCCTTTGATGCTGCTAACCACGTCTCAACTACTGTCTAAACTTTTTTACTGGATGTTTGTGTTGCAGATCACTACTACGGCCATGCGCCTGGTCACTTTTGTCACCAGGAAGAGGCGTGTGTTGGCCCTGTTCCGCACCTTCTCCACCCTAAACCTGAAGAAGCCCGCACCCACACGCTTTGCGTTTTACTTCTTGGTGCTAGAGCGATTGGTGGTGGTGAAGGACGCATTGCGGCAGATAGTTTCCAGCGTGGCCATCCGGAACTTTACAGACCTCCCCCATTCGGCATTTTTCCAGTCCACTGTGTACGACGACGAGTTCTGGAGAGCTGCTGAGGAGATTACTGGGATCTTTCTACCCATTTTCAGAGTGCTGCGCCTGGTAGACCGTGAGGGGTGCACCCTCGGTCTCATTTACGAGTTCATGGACCGCATCGGCGAGGGGATTCTGTTATCAGCCTTGGACGAGCACATGTATGACTCTTTAGTGTCTAGTTTGTTGTTTCTCACTCAAGTCTGATGCGTTTCTTTTATGCTATGGTTTAGTGATTGTTGTAATTTGTTTGTTGCAGGAGGCGCAAGATCTCACGTATCTGGGAGGCCAGATGGGACTACTTCCACCGACCCATCCACGTCGTAGCCCACATGTACCCCTTGTGGCGCTCTACCCGAGAGAGGGACGATCCAGAGCTGCACCGGGGATGGGTGGAGTACACGGAGCGCGTATGGCCCGGACCAGGTACGTGTGAGAAATCAGGTTGGTAGCAATGTTACTGCAGTATTGTACTCATTGGTAGTGGGTGAATTCGAGGGGTCTTACATGTGCCATGTTTTTCCTTTTGCCAACAGGTCCGATTCTGGCCAACATTGCAAGCCAGCTGCTCGCATTTGAGCGCTTCCAGTTTCCTTTCGATGGAGAGCAGAGTCGGTGGAGGGAGGATCAGCCGAGGCCCGTTACATGGTGGTGCATCCACGGGCGCAACACAGGTGACCTGAGGCGATTGGCTGAGAGAGTCCCTGCACAGGACTGTTTAGCAGGAGCTTGCGAGCGGAATTGGAGCACCTGGGCCTTGTATCACACGCAGAAGAGGAACAGGTTGTCCATCGAGCAGTGTAGGCGGTTGGTGCTTGTGAACACCAACGACCATATGCTGAGGCGCACACAAGGGGAGGGTCAGATGCTCGAGGCGAGTCACATCATCACCCCTTTTTTCTTGCTATGCTTTGATGAATTGATTTGCTTTCAAAATATGCAGTGAGTTGCACAATACCTGCCTGACAACAATGTATTGTTTTTGGTTGCAGGTGGACCTGACACTTGCTTGGTGGATTCGATAGCTGCTGCTCCTCGGGCACCACCCACACAGGAGGAGATGGATGATGAGATCCATAGAGAGTTCTACAGACAGGCACAGGCTGACGCACGGGCTTTACGGCGGCAGAGGAGGACAGAGAGGCAGAGGGAGAGGGCTGAGGAGGGAGATGACGAGGGCTCGGAGGGTGGAGAGATGCTCGGGGCAGACTATGTGGAGGAGGAGGATTGGTTTGAGGGAGATACGGAGGAGGACGAGGAGATGTGGGCGGAGGCACAGGGGGATGACCTGGCTGACCTGCTGGTGGACCTTGATGCAGAGACAGAGGAGGAACCAGCCATTCCTGCACGTAGGCCTAGGGGGAGACCTAGAGGTTCTGGGAGGGGGGGGGGGGTTGAGTACTCTTTTTGTAGACAGGAGTGGAGCATCACAGGCAGCCGTCGGCCAGGCATCATCACAGTGGGTAGGGCCATCCCAGGGCGTAGGGTCACAGCCACCTGACACACAGGCACGACGGAGTAGACACAGGGCTGGGGGCAGCCAGATGGGGGCCAGAGGAGGGGAGAGAGGCAGAGGCAGAGGTAGAGGCAGGGGGAGGGGGGTGGTCCAGAGCCAGGGCATGCAGCAGGGATCCAGAGCACGCAGCAGAGCCAGGGCCACACCACAGCATATGACTCCCTCCAGTTCCGATTCATCTGCAGACCCATGGGACCTGCAGTCCATAGATTCGGATGATTTATCCTACCATGACTCTGACGAGCCTTAGTTGTATAGTTTTCATTACGTTCATGGAACATCATTGTACCCCTTTTTGGTGCAATGTGGCCCGATATTATATATTATGATGATCCTGTTCACAGCATTGTCGTGATTCAGTATTGTTCTTTGTGGTTTTAGTTCAGTAACTTCGGTTTTATGCTTTATGATTTATGGTTGTAGAGAGAGAGAGAGAGAGAGAGAGAGAGAGAGAGAGAGAGAGAGAGAGAGAGAGAGAGTATGGTTGTTTTGTCAAAAATTGTTTCATTTAAGGCTAAAGTTCAGAATGATTCAGCTAGGTTTTTGTTCAGCATGGTTTTAGTTCCGTTTGTTGTGAATCGTGATTAGAGAGAGAGATAGAGAGAGGGAGAATAAGAGAAAGGGAGATTCCTGCTATGTTCATTGGGAATGCCCCAATGTGTTCTCTGTTTTTTTATATGGGATGCAGCTTTAGCGTAAAGTTGTAAACCTAGGAGTTAATACACCTAAAAGGGACCATCCTGCACCTGAAACAGTCGGCAAACTACACCATCATATTCCCCTCGATCAAAGCTTTCATCTAATACCCATATTGCACAAAAAAATTTCAAAAAAAAAAAAAAATCGATTCTACACGATTCTGGGAAAATCCCGAATCGCGAATCGGGATTGCGATTCTGATCGTGATTCTGAATTGCGCTACAACTATGCTAAGGATAGAATAAAAACATCTCAAATTTTATGCTAAAAGAAGTTGTTACCTAGAATTTGAGGTCAAAAATTGATTGTAAATATTTCGTAGAATTCTAATGTACTAAGAATCGGTACATGCCATGAGTTATTTCCAAGATATAGTGGTCCATACAAGATTGTAAAGAAAGTCAATAAGGTCATGTACCAGCAGATCTCTCCATAGGGGTAAGTGTGCATCTTCTATTCCATGTTAGTTGCTTGAAAGAATGACTAGGTGGAAAGGGCAGCTTTATTCCGTACGATGAAGTAGTTCAGTTCAAGGAGAGACCCTTTGTACCTACAGTGCCAGAGAAAGTTGTAGATGTGCAACAACATAAGCTTAGGAACTGTTTGTTTGGCTCATTGGAAAGGTAACTAAATGGCTCATTGGAAAGGTAAGTCAAATGATGAGGACACTTGAGAGAAGGAAGATGATCTAAGATTGAAATTCCTTGGATTCCTTCCTAAAGAAGGAAATTCTTAAGGTGGAGGGAATGTTATGTACCCAATTAGGTTCATAATGGCTAACTTGAAGTGATGACCTTGGATAAGAGATGGAAAGCTGGTATGGAGCTATCAATAGTTTTGGTGAGACTTGTCAATGTGCACAATTGCCATGTGTTTTTAACAAAGGAATCGTGATTACCTTGAACAAAGGAATCTGCTTGAACTGTATGTTTTCTTGGTTCTCCAATTCATGTTTATGCCGCTATTCATGTGCCATGGGATGTATGTAGCAAAGTTATGTCTGATATCTAGCATCCCTCAACGTATTATCAAGCATCCCTCAATGTATTATCAAGAAGAAAATATACCTTTTTTTTAATTTAAAAAAAGAAATGTTCCGACCGACGAGTACGTTCCGGCCCAAAAGGGTCAGAACGGGTTTCTAAGATATTATACACTAAAGTCTAGTGAGTATATATATATGAAAATGTAAGCTTTTCTTGAGAGTTCCAACGATCTTTTTCAGAACTTTTGAGGCTTGCAATAGTATTGGCTATGACTACGATTCAATGGAACATATGGCCATATTGATTGTAACCGATAGCCTTTTGAATAAGCTATAAAAATGAATAAATGAAAAGCTATACGTTGTTCGTCAGAGCAGCTACACTTATTTATCTGTTTGTCATTGCACATTGAAAATTTTGGATCCTTTATCTTTAAATCATACAATCAATTTATGAATATGGTACATAATGATAATGCGACAATAGCCAAGCTACTTCAATTAGTGCTTTACGATATTTTATCAAGGAGAAACTTTCCGTGGAAAAAGTGGGCTGATTCTGGAGCAGGGTGGTCTTACTGGGCTTATGGTCTTTCTATGTTTATGGTTATGGTTGTTTCATAATTGGCAATGCTCGATCCTAGTCCTGTTGGTCCCTTTTCTCACTTTCAGTGGTACATAAATTTCCATGGGCTTGCGATATTTGAGTTTTTCTAGGGACTCACTGTTCCAGCCATTCAGAAATCTTAGACTGGTGGTCTGCGCAGGTAATGCCAGCACTATGGTGTAGATTTGATCGAATGTGGTTTGGACATCCTGGAATTCTTCCAGGTACAAAAACGCAGCAGCCTTTCTTATGCCCAATGGACCACATTTTTGAGGTGAGAAATTGAAGCATTGTCTCCTTTTGCACTAGCAAGCAATGAAAAATAAAATAGATATCATTTTAAATCTCATACAGAAATTCATGACCCAGAACATGTTGTTTTGTGAGTATGATGTATGTTTTCTGCGATGGAGCCACATAAGTTGTTGCATTATAAAAAAGCGAGTTTGTCATTTTATTATCATACTCCTACATGAGCAGCTTCATTTCAGCTAAAAGTTTTGAAACTTGTAAAAGCTACACAACTTGGATAATTCATTAGTCTAAGATTCAATCATTGGACACTGTTGTCAGTGATGCTTCTTTACCGATGCTAAAAAAATCATAAATATTTTTCATCTGTAACTTGTAAGTCCAAGCAATATTTTCTACTCTCGTGACAATGCCACTGTTGCTGAATTCATATAAACCTTCAATCAACCTGCATTCTTTGGTTTAGTTTAGTGTGCAAGTTAGATATTTAAATTTGAGGATGGAAGTGGTCCATGTGGTTGACTTTGTGTTTTAGTGCTATTCTTCATGTTGACCTGCTTGACCTTCACCATGAACATGCCTTTATGCATGACATGAGCACGGATGTTGCTACATGAAAGTGCGCCATGTATGATGAGTTGATGGCTTCGGTCTTTTTTGGTGAACCCATAAATTCACGTTTTTTCATTAAAGATTAATGTACTATCCTAGAATTAGCATTGATATATTCTTTTATCAACCAATTTAGGAAATTCTAGTATCTCCTTGGGTGCAAAGCGAACAAAAATGATAAGCGTTCAGGATGTCCAGAGTAGCTTAGCTTATCATAGCTTTAGTTATATATTAAATTTCTCCTTTGGAGAGCCTAAGATATTCATCCTCATTTTCATCCTCATTTCATAGTTTTGTGAGCTTATAAAGAGCTCTCTCTCTCTCTCTCTCTCTCTCTCACACACACACACACACACACACACACACACACACACACTCTCGTCTCTTATTGTCAAGGAGCTGATGACTCCCGACATGCCTCGATCATCAACGTGTGTCCCAGTGCCGCTCAGATGCTGCCCGGCCCCTTGCCTGTACCCGCTCCTGCCCGTCTTGCCCGTCTGGTTCACATTATATTTGCATTGCATGCCTTGTATATGCGTGTGGGCGTGGGGTGGTGGTCTGGGTGCTCCCCGCGCGCACTCGAACACACAAAACACACACAAAAGAACCTCTTCCCTCATTTGCAAGAATCACAAGTTGGAGTTCTGTTTTCTTCTCTACTCACTCTGTATCTCTCTCTCAAACGTTCTCCCTCTCTCGCTCTCCCTCCCATATGGAGTTCTCTTCCCACGTTTGCCAAAATTACAAGTTGGAGCTATCTCAAGCTCTCGCTCTGAACGTACTTGCTGGAGATTGTATGTTGCCATCGCTGGGACATTTGGGAGATCACTACTGGGAGAGTACGTACTAATGCCATTTCTGGGAAAGCACTCCGTTGCTCCCTCCCTCTCCTCTCTCTTATGCCTGCTGTTGCCATCGCTGGGAGAGTTTGTTCCTTGGAGATCGTACTGCTGCCAGTTATTGCTGCCTGAGATCCATTCTCAGGTAATAGGGACAAAGCGGGGGGGGGGGGGCGCTGGGGCTGGCTGCTCATGTGCTGAAAAACAGAAGGGGCCTTGACTTCTTGGGCTGCTCCATAGCTTTTTAAGATAAGATTTAGGTCAACCTCAAGGCCGTTTTAGGTAGGCAGCTGAAGCCTTGATCTGATGCAAGCTTTATCCCTTTGCTGTCTATCCTTCCTTTTCCATTTCTAGCCATTTTATTGAATTCTTCCATTACTAGAAGTTTTCGTTACAATGGTGGAAAGGGCATATACCAATGAAAGAGGTTTTGCCAAAGATTCAAGACCTTGAGCACAAATTTGAATACGGGAGGAGCCCAAGCATTGGTCAGCCGTAGTCAAAAATCTATGAGAAAGAGAAAACTCCAATGGTGTTGATGATCTAAGCCACTCTCTTAGAAGATAAGTTGAGAGAAAGTAAAGCCCTCAACATTATGGTACATAGTAAGTATTCTAGATATGAATGAGGCTGAAAATGAGGTCAATCACTTACTACCATTTTCCACAAGCGTTCAGGTATGGATATAGCATGAAGAACAAAGAAAGACAATGCCACATTGTTAATCAGATTTACCTCATTGAACAGTCGTAGAGAGGCTCTTAGACAAAGGATCAAGCTTCGAGGCACACATAAATTCATGGGCGACAATCTCACCCACATATAGGTGTAAGAGTATCCTAAGGCTTTCGAAGAAGCCAAGAAAACCGGGAGGTGGGTCACTTTAATGACAGTAGGGTGCAATTCATCTAGGTGATTGTGCATAAGGAGTTGCACATCTTGGCAAGGAACACTCATGGGTCTCGACCACACCCATTGCGGATACGCTTCTAGAACTACTATGGTGTCCATAGGTTTGGCATGTCTGTAGAGAGACTTCATACACTTAGTTCTCTTAGTGGTTAGACATGATGAGCAAGTGTGCTATATGTGGGTCAACCTACATGGACATGTTATTGGTCTAGAGAGGGATGTGTTCATTGCTATGTGCTACTTTCCATATTTAGAGGATACTTTGTTTGTTGATACATCATCTGACATTGTATCATATTTAGAGACTCCAGAGGATACGTACTACTTCTAGGGCTCTTTAATGCATGGACAAGAGGTTGACAAATTGATATTCATGACGTGAACTGACCTCTACATACCCCTACACTTGGAAGTGTAGAGTTGGGTATTATCAAAGCATATGCAGAATGGAGATGGTCGAATCATTGACCTTCTTCATTTGAGCGAGTCTTCAAGGCGCCAGGTAATTCTAGTATTTCTTTTGTTGATTTATCCTTTAAGGATGACACTAATTTTGAGAATTGTTGTTTTAATATAGTTGTTTTTGGCCCCCATGACCTCTTCGTATGAATGGGTTCGTAGGATGCCAAGATGTGACTATTCTTTTTGATGACGGTTCTACCCATAACTTTATAAATGCTAAACTGGTGCAGAAACTCAAGGCGGCCACACCACGCCAAGTAACCATTTGTATGTGGTGAAAATGGCGTGGGGGGAAGATCGGCAAGCTTGGGACTAGCTTGTTTCTCAGTTGCCTCTCAAGATTCATGGGTTGACAGGTTCCAAGCAACATGACATTCAATAGTCTTCTTCCTCAGTATCTCCCTTGATTGGATAGGCTATCTAATTCCAGATGCATCTTTTCTTGTCCCTGCATCCGGTTTTCATTGCTCCTAGGATCACAATGTCCTTTTGTAACTCCAAAGCATTGATTAAAGCAATGATTCCATCCAAGTTATCTGATTGAGCACTGCTGTTTCATCTTGTCAAACCAGTTTTAGCAAGATTGTTAGCATTATCTCGCTGAAGAGGCCATAGGTCCATTGATTTCCTCTGTGAGTGAAGCGATGGATATAGTTCTTGATAAATCAAAATAGTAATGCTCCAAATTAATTGATTCATTGTCCAGATTTGGCCACATTCTAGTCATTTCCAACTCATCATTCTGTTCAAAGAGAGCATTATTATGTTGGAATCAAACAACTTATATTCATTTTGTTGTAAGCAGCGATTATCTTCTGTTCGATTCCCAAAGATAAATTTGTCATATATACAATGTTGTAAGCAGTGATTATGTTCAGTTCGATCCCCAAAGGTAATTTTTTTATATATACAAGGATAGTCAGTCGTTTTATTAAGCCTAGAAACTCTCGGATCAGTAATCTCAAAGGATATGTCATGAGCCACATGTTGTTGATGTTGAGACTCGATTGGATGATTGAGAGTCGCATGCTGCAATTCCTTGATCCCCTTCAATCCTTCATCAATTGAAGAATTTTCCTCTAAAATACTTTTGTTCGAACCAACACTTTGGTGAGCTTGGAATTGGCATATTTAGTTTTGGGGAGTTTTGCTAATGGAGAGTTGAACACACTGGTGTAGGAATTTCTTCTTGCTGAGACTCCAATTTGATCCGTAGTTGCATCTTTTGTTACCTTATCCTTAGATCTTGAATTAACGCCTTTTGCATTACATCTGCCAAAGTTGGATTTACTTGAATTACTTTACCAAATGTTGACGGATGTGATCTTGAAGACCACGCAGATAGTGTTGGATGGATAGCTCTTCATTAAGCCACTTCAATTTAAATGCTATCAAACGGAACCTCGCATTTTATGCCTTCACTGTACCATTTTGTTCCAGCATATACCAAGAGTCCATATAATAATCTATGAATATTTTTGCACAAAACTCCTTGAAATCATCCCATGACTTAGGTTCATACTTTGGATGACGTAACACTACTTGAACGTAGGATATTGCTATGGAAATTTTGCCCTGATCAGAGATAAGATGTAGTCGAAGATTCTCATCGACAATAGATAACCAGTCATCAATATGTAATGAACTCATTTCTCCTTCAAAGGTTGGTATGTTCTCAAAAGGAACATCGTCAGGATTTCATTGAATATTGATCCGTTGATGTTGACTTGCCTTTGACAAACTGCTCTCACCATTGTAATAGGAACTAGGAATGGTCACTATGCTCCCATAACTAGTATTGTCTCCTATTCGTAACCTAGTGGTTCCAGCAATTGGTTTAAGAGCCATAGAGGAAGCATCTTCTGTTTGCATGGATGTACCGTTGAATGCTATTGTACAAAGAGAAGATTGGTATTCAGAATTATCTTCTTCAACTTCGTATTGTTCGGAACAAGCTTCGTTATCATCATTGTAGTCTCCATCATCACCGATGTAATGATTGGGATGCACTCTGTCTCTTGACAATGTAATCTTTTGTTGTACATGTTGTGAACCGTTGGATCTTCTTCATCATAATCACTACTTTCAGGGATATCATTTGGTTGACCTGTAGGCTCATATTGGTTCTCATGTTGCCATTCAGAGTGACTATGACTCTCATAATCAACAATGCTATACTCGATTTCATCTGGGCCATCGTTATATTCGTCTGCATCATCAAGCTGATATTCCTGATCTTGTAGTTGACAAACATGATCCCCATCGGAATATTGTTCATGCTCGTTCGTATCATCACATTGCTGATCATCCTGTTGACAATCGCCACCATCATCACATTCCTCCTCATCTTGTTGACAATCATCACCACTATCATCATACTCGTCACTTTGGATATCGTACTCATAATCATTTCCATCCCATTGATCTTCATAATCGGACATATATTCATTATCAGTGTCCATGATATAGTGACAAGTATGGGTTATGGGTCCACAAAACTGAATGAAGTGGGAAGAATTTAAAACAATTGCAAATTTCACTGGTAAAATCACAAATTTGCTAGTAACAAATTTGTTCTTCTCCACCGTCCCAAAATTCCGAGTCCTCGAAGAATGTAACCTGCAAGTTTTAGGGAACAATAATAGTTTCTGGCAAATTGACTTTGTTTCAGTGATTGGTTTTGGCTTTTATACCATTGCTATCATGTCAAGATCGACGTAATGATCAATTCTGCTTTTTGTTGTGTCGAAACCTGAGGTCACACGAAAGCGATATGGAAGTTTAAAGAACAAAGCTTAAAAAATGTGAACAACTTAAGATAGAAGGGGTCCTAAAAAAAATAAAAATCAAAATGAAAAGTAAATAATGATGATGGAAACGTTGACCATGTTCTTAGCTCGAAAAACTAAACACTTTTTGTTCTTACAGTGTGTTGGAATCCGACTTGAAACAAAAAAAGATAGAGGGGTTTGAAAAAGTAAAACTATGAAACTTAAAAAAAGGGGCCTTAAGAAATATAAATTGGATTGTAAATTTCTTTTGGAATCCTTGAAACATTTGCCCGTCGAAAAAGAATGTCGTAAACAAAATTAAAGTTTAACGGTATTTTTTTTATGTGATCATTATGTTGGGATGGCATGTGCTCATGAAAGGAAAATGGATCGCAAAAGAAATAAGAGAAAATTGAGAAATAAATGTATATAAAATTTGCGGGCATAGAGATGGAGGAAAGAATTTTAAAAGTATATTCTGGGAATTGGATGAGGGAGACGTAGGACAGAGGGGTTGGGGCCAGGCACACGAGGAGAGAGGAGAGGGAACGGTGATCACTGATCACCAATCCATATATTTGTGATGCTAAGGACCTTCATCGCCGTAAGGCTAGGTGGTCGGAACTCATTCAACAGTTTATGTTCGACGTTAAGTATCGTAAAGGTATGTCGACCAGTGTTGCCGATGCCGTGAGTCGGATTGGAGAGGTTAATCAGTTATGCTTTGCTGAAATCCAATCTGATTTGTATCTTTCACTTTGGGATCTTTGTCGAACCGATGGGTTTTTCGGTCGCATCTGGCTAGATGTCATGACGGGAAATGACAAGATACTTGAAGATTATTCCATAAGGAATAGCCTGCTTTTCTATAAGGGAAAGGTTTGTGAGCCGGATAGAGAGGACTTGTGGGCCCAAATCCTGCAGCAGTGTCATCACAATCGTTGTGCTGGTCACCCAGGCATATAGACACGTGACCTTGTCAGGCAGAACTTTTTCTGGCCAAAGATGAAAGGTCATGTCAAGGCATATGTTCAAGGTTGTGAACAATGCCAGCAAAATAAAGCAGAAAGACTCAAAGTAGCGGGTCTTCTACATCCTTTGAAAATTTCCAACAAGAAATGGGAAAGTATTTCAAAGGATTTTGTGACTGGACTCCCTAGAAATGGGAAGGGTCACGATGCCCTTTGGGTGGTGGTTGAGAGGCTAACCAAAATGGCGCAATTTATACCAACTAAATCAACTGTCAAGGCATCTGAACTAGCCCAGCTTTTTGTTGATAAGTTGTTTTGATTGTATGGCTTGCCAAATGATATTGTTAGTGACCATGACTCCAAATTCGCTGGCAAGTTCTGGCAGTCAGTTTTTGATAAACTTAAAACAACCCTTAGTCTCAGTTCTTTAGATCACCCAGAATATGATGGGCAGATAGAACGTATGAACTAGATGTTGGAAGATATGCTTAGAGCATATGTCTCTCACAGATAATCTGATTGGGAAACGTATCTCCCAATAGTTGAGTTTGCGCACAATAGTGCAAAGCATTCTACCACTGGATTTAGTCCTTTTATGCTGATGTATGGCTTTCAGCTGCATTCGCCAATTTCTGATCGGACTCAAAGGTCTCAAGGTGCGAGCTGCAGTAGATTTTCTGGAAGATATCTGCAAGTGGCCAAAGAAAGCATTAAAACCACTCAGAATAGAGCTCACCACGGTCAATCACCTCGAGAATTTGAGGTCGGAACCTGGGTGTATCTTAAAATCCCTAAGGATTCTACGGTACTGAGGACGGGGAAATTTCATAAGCTATCTCCACGGTATAGCGGTCTTTAGAAGGTTGTAAAGGAAATCAACCGGGTCGCTTATTAGCAAGATCTTTCAATTGGGGCTTATCGAAGATCCAAGCTTGCTTGATGGTCGTCTATAGCTCCAGTGCACGGGGGAGAGGTGGCAGCACCTCTATGGATGGGTGGTAACGTAGCGTTTGTAACCTGATTGTGTCTTAGCAATGACCGGAGTTGATGATGGGGATTCTAATAGGGTGGCCTCATAGCTTCCTACTCATCATCACCACCTTTTGAGGGCTGAGAGACCCCTCGCTTTCCTTAGTCTCTTCATCAGAGCTACTGAAGCTACAGTCTAGATGCTACTCAACAACTTGAGCTTGTCCCACATGCAAAGATTTGCAGCTACTAGAAAGTACCCAAGATTAAAGACTCAAGACGTAACCTAGATACTATAGTTTACTGTTTAGAAACCTTAATTCATAAAATTTCAAAACTAAAACTATAATTTGTAATTAGATGATAGATCATAGATGATACATCATACTAGATAGGAATTGCGAGCTTTCAAGCAATATTGCTGAAATACAAGTTATCATTTATCAAGCAAGCCCACTTGATCATGCAATAGACTCACAATGCAAGATGACACATTTATTCTCCTCCATGACCTGGGAACCTTGGCAATGTCGATCTTGTGAAGGTTTACTTAAAGTTTAAAGAATTGGTGTATCCATGACTCGTGACTCACGCCACATGTGACACAAATTACAATGGATTATGGATTATGGTTCGTGAATCGTTAGACTAGTCAGCTTTCACAAATTACAATGGATTATGGTTCATGAATCGTTAGACTAGTCAGCTTTTAGCTTTCAAATATCAAGTGACAAGTTTCAGCACTCAAGTTCAAGAATCAAGCTCAAGTCTCAAATACAAAGCTAAAAGTTGAAAGTTCAAACAATTACCTGCATCTGCTCTTTGGCCTCCATCATCTTCTATAGAAAGCGTAGGTTTGGATGCACATAGATTAGCCTTTCTAATTGATTTTTGCAGAGCCTATTTGTCTTCTTGGTGTGTATGAGGGAGTAGATGCTTCAGTTTCCCTCACAAGTTGTTGTGGTGCAGTCTTGTGAGAGGAGTCTTGATGCGATGCATTGTAGCCTAGGGGTGCACCTTTTGTACTTATACCACCAAGACACTTGCCTCTAGTGGCCTACTCTATCTTGTTATGTGAGGCGGTTTCTCCAAAAAATCGTTCGTTGCAAGCCTGTGTTAGGGACCCAACCTTTTTGGTCCCAAAACCCAGAATTGAAACCGGACACTAGACTAGGCTTGTTGACTTGACCAGTGACTCGTGGACCGCATGCATGCCACTTTTCGTAATTAGAGATGTGTGCTTGGCTGGGAGACTTCTACGTTGGAGGTATACAAGGGGAGGAGATCTTAGGAATGTTGCACGAATTTGGGTATTCGAACAATGAATCACGATTCGAATCGACAACCTGTTCGAATAGGACGACTGGTAAAAAAAGGGCCTTTTAGACCTATTGAGAGAGAGAGAGAAGAAGAAGAATAAGCTTTATTAACGTCTTGAAGGCACCCATAGGTGCATAAGACACATACATATGTACAAAGATGCATGGGAGCATCGTCAATGTGTAGACTGAAGAAAATTGTACATGAGAACTAAGAAGTGTGCCTCATCTTCAAGCTCACGCATAGAACAGAGGCTACATAATCTATGCTCACGTGAGATATTCCAACAGCGACCAGTCTCAACAACAAGCTGATGGGAAGAGGTGCATAGCTATCCAATGCGGTAACGCAAGCCGTATGAGAGTGACTGTGAGAGATACAGCGGGAGCAGAGGTAAACCCGCTGGAGGGAGAGAGAGAGAGAGAGAGAGAGAGAGAGAGAGAGAGAGAGAGAGAGAGAGAGAGAGAGAGAGAGAGAGAGAGATTTGCATTGTGTGGTGTGTGTTTGGGCTTTTTTTTTTGTGTGTGTGTGATAACTTATAAGCTATTAAGCCTTGGCCCCTTAGCCATTGATAATAACTAGCTAAGTGCTCTTGGAAGTTGGGATTCTCCAAGATGTAGTAAGTAGTCTCCATAGTACCATACAAAATAATTGATTATTGGAGTCCTCAGTCCTCAGTCTTGGACTTGCATTGTCTTTTTACCCATCCTGGATGACTTCGAGTTCTATCATTAGTATGCGATGGTACAAATGGGGAACCGGTCCCTTGATCATTACTTGCAAGATTTTTAAGAGTAAACTCTCGTTTTGCAACTAGCACAGTCCTGCCTTGGTAAAATTACATTTTATTTTGGGTTTACCCAAATATTTTCAGCCTCTTACCCTCGAGCATGCGATTCATTATTCCCGCATATATGATGATACTATATATTGCCTAGGCTCGAAACTGCAAAAGCCGTTCTTTTCGAAGAAAGGAAAAGAAAAAGTGAAGGAGGTTTTGTCAGGACATAATAGATCAAAGCCAAGAGGCCTTCGCTAAAGCCATAAGAGACAATTTGTGCTTTAACTGCATGGAATCAGGTCATATAGCAAAGGAATGCCCGAAGAAAAGGAGGCATGCTAAAGGGGTCAAGATGCTAGGTAACTCTAGCATATCTAAGATTGATGTTTCCTTTGCTAATGATTCTGTTTGTGTGCATTGTTGCTTTAACACAATAGTTTTTGGCTCCCCATGTCCTGATTCAGATGAATGGGGTTGTCAGTGGCCAAGTTATTACAGTTTTGTTTGATGACGGTTCTACACATAATTTTATCAACTCTAAGTTGTTGTGGAGGATAAAGGTGGAAACAAAGCAAACTAACCACGAATATGTGGTAAAGCTGGCCATGGGAGCTGAAAGTAAAAAATGGGACTGGATAGTCCCACGTCTACCACTACAAATTCAAGCCTATAACGATAACTTAGACTTTCACATTATGAATTTGGATAAAGTAGACGTGATACCCCTAACCGCAGCCCTGCCATCTCTGGAAGTAGAGGGGCCAACTACATCTGCTTGTGGTGTAGATGTACTAACCTTGAGCCTAGGTGGTTGCATACCCGCTTGAAGTAGATGATCCTATTGCAACAAATGAAATCAGAAAACATTTAATTGCTACAAGTGACAATGCACATTCATCATCTAAAATTCAAGTTTCAAAAGAAAAAGAATCAGGTCACAAATGTATGATGCTCACGTGTAGTTGGAGAACCATATCCTCGTTCCGAACAGCTCCTAGTCTCGCAATCGTGGTTGAGAGACCTGGTGGTGCTTGTGGGCATGCTCCAATCACAAAGCTATGCAAACAAAGGTGCGCTCGAATACACATTGAATCGCTTGTGTAGCTCACGTGACAATAATTACATGTCCATCGTTCTGTGTCCAAGCTACCATATGCCAAAGAAACTGTGGCGTGATCCCATATGGGATCTCTAGATCTTACACCATGACAATCTCTAGTCTCTAACTCCTAAAGGCTAACTCTAGTCTCTCCTAGCTTTCAGGTTGCTTTCCCTACTCCTAACTCCTAGAGTCTTAACTCCTAACTCTCTTAACTTCTAACTTCTAAGTTTTAACACTCCTAGCACCTCTAGTACCTAACACTAGATTCACACACCCCTAATTTGTAAGTCCTCTTTCTTGAATCAATCTCTTATTACCTAATAGAGGCTAATACCTCCTCTCCTATTCTCTCTCGTAACTCCTGACTCTAGTCTTTCCTGACTTCTAACCCTCCTAACACTAAAGTTTAAATTCACACACTCCTAAATTCACACACCCGTTTCAAGTTTTTTCATCTCCTTCTTTATTGACCTAATACCTTCTCTCCTATTATCTCTGCTAATATTCTCTCCTCTCTTTTCTCCTCTCCTTTCCTTTCCTTATCTCCTTTATCCTTTGTCCTATTCTCTCTCCCTTGAAATTTAGCGCAAAAAACACTACCTGCACCGGTTTGGAATTGCTATGGGGAATTGGGAATGGCAGTTCCAAAAAAATTTAGTCCTGATTTTTTGTCTCAAATTTGGCCGGACCATTTTTTTGATGGATCGTGATTTGTAAGCCAACGAATCGCGATTCACTTTGCCTTTTGACATTTAAATGTTTTGTTTGGGCCCATAGAACATTGCTATAGAGGGAAGTTAGTAATGATGCTGTATTCTATTCTCTTTTATGTAAAGTTTTTGGATGAGATTTTTGCAAATGGGAGTACCTATTTGATGTCTGCATCTCTGGAAGGACGAAGGCCATAATGTAACTGCTTTAAAAAAACATCTTTGGACTTGTGATTAATCCTCTTAAAATTTTTCACTGTTGTTGAATACTCATCCAATGAATGTAAAAAAGCGTGGCAGGCTCTCAATGGTATAATATAGGTTATGAGAATGTAGTTATGTCACTATTTATTGAATCAAGCAGTAAGCTTTAACGAACGAAATCATGAGATATTCGACTCCATAGGCATTGATTAACTTTCAAATAAATAGAGTCAAAAACTTAGAATTGCATGCATGTTGAAATTGGAGTAGATGACAACTTCATGTCTCATTTAAGTTCTGCAAATGAATTACAATAAATATCACATGATGTTTTCACAGCATGTTTGCTACATAACTGTGTTTCTGCCACTACCTTTTGGTCAACCATAAGAATGAGAGAAGGAATGAGTTATTTTGATCAGGTCTTTTGTTGATCTCAATTCTTTTTTCTTCATAATTGAGACTTATTTGTCTTTTGCTGATTTGCAGGTGAATAATATGCTAAAGCAATTGCCAGAGGAGGAATTTGGACCTTCTATACGATTTCGTGAATATTCTTTCTTGGAAAACCCTCGTCTGCCTGAGAAGGTTAGCATTCAAGCTTTGCAGGAGCTTCTGTCTTACCAACTTATGTGTAGGGCAACTGTTTCAGACGGCATGTACATTTGGAGTGTTGATGAATGTTTTGGCTTCTTCATAGCGTAAGCAGTGCCATTTTGCCAAATTTCAGCCTGTATGATGTTTCGACTTGTAAAAAGACAAAAGAAAACATGTAGTATCTAATAATCTCCCCTGAAACTGCTTATATATAAAAGAAAAAATTCCATGCTCATATAAGGATCAATCATTGCAATTTTTTCTTTTTCAGGTCAAAACCTCTAAGTTGCAGGTGGACATCTGTGATAAAGATGCAAGTGATTGCAACTTGATATTCTCTTTGGGTCCATTTTCTCAAGTTTACAACTTGGCAAGACACAATACAGAGGATCAGGTAAAGATTCCTCATTGCTTTACTTGCTTGTCATCTTGATATGTAAATTTCATCTATACATAAGGACTTGTTTTAGAGTTGAAAATATTTAAGTCTAAACTGGAAACATATAGTATCACACATTTTATTCCTATTTTTGAAGAAAATCACCAATGTTCACTCAAGGATGCGACCTGATTTTCAAAACAATGGTACCCTAGAAAGTTATAGATCTGTTTATGTCCTCCAAGCTGGTTAATCGAATGTTCAGTCTTTATAATGTTCTAATACTAGATATCACCATCTTAAAGCCACCTGCACCTGTACAAAGAGTCGGTCAAGACAACTATACAAGTTGTCCATTAGCACAATCATTAGCCTGCCTTGCACGATGGTTGTAGTTGAAATATTCGACGTATAGGAGTGATCATGGCATTTTCACCTTTATATCTTTCATTTGCTGCTGCTGAAATAATTTTCCTACTTCAAAGGACTTTTCTTTATTATCACTCTTCAAGACAGTTTCACTTAAGATGTAAGAAAGCTGATATGTTCCATCTTGTTTTTCACACTTTCTGATATCAATTGTCTTCATATGCCTCACAAGATACAAGCTGTGACCTCTCTTCGTATATATATTATCAAGGATATGTATACAAACTTGATCCTCATCATCATTTACATCAAACTTAGAATGTAACTTATCATAAATATTCTCAACATTTATTGATTCATCTAAAACACTCTCATTGGTGTCACATATTTTATTCTAAAATATATCACAAATCTAACTATTTTCATATTCTTCTATCATAGTACATCTCCTCAAATGATTCATTTATGAACTCGAAGGGGTAGTGATCAACTTCAATTTTCCTCATTCATGTCTTCAAGAAACCCTAAATCATCATCAACCAAATATGAAATTTCTGCATTTTCTCTTACCACTTACTCACCATGTGGACCTTTTCCTTCATTTTTGGTATGCTCTTCGTTGCATTGAAGTGTGTCGCCATGAAAAAATTGTGTTATTGCTGGCTTTCTTCCGCAAAGTTTGTTAGATGATATTCTTCACTATTTTGGGACTACTAACATTCTTTGGAGCGTTTCCCATGCTTGAGACAGTGAGGTTACAAGTTATGAATGAAGCCACAATTGATCTAGAGCTAAGCTATGAAAGCATCACATAAGCAAGACTTAACCCTAGAAAGCAGGAAAGAGAGAGATCAATATCATCAGCTGAGTAACAAATGATACAGATTCCCTACTTATAGCCTAGAGGAAGCCCTAAAAGGAAGCTTCCAGTGGTTAGGGCCCAATTGGGAGGGATAATAGTGCACCCTCCAAGAAGGCCCCCACTCTCCAGTAATATGTCCAAATGTCCAAATAATGAATAATAAGGCCCAAGGCCAACCATATAGTCTAAGTGTCAATAATGAATAAAAAAGGGCCCAAGGCCTGCTTATGCATAAAGTAAAGTAAATGTAAATGGACGTGGCGAATGTAATGAGCCGATTCATAACTCTCCCCGACACAAAAAAAAAGACCCAACTGCCGAAAAGAAACTGGATCAAACAGCAGCAAGCCCTGGTGCATCAACAACTAGAGCAGCATCTAATGTAGAGGAATCAACAAGTGCAGCAAGAGCACGGTCTTGATTCGCAAGTGATGGTGTATGATAAAAGACATCAATAGGCTCCCATGTGGCCTCAACAGGACGACCGTCCCACTGCATCAAAAACTGAATCTGCCGACAGCGTTAACTATGTTGTATGAATTTCGTGTTCATCCATTTGGTGTTCAGAATGGTCCACCGACATTTCAGAATGCTATGAATAATATTCTACGTCCTCTTTTAGGTGTTTGTGTCTTAGTTTATTTTGATGACATTCTTGTTTGTAGTACTTCTTTGTCTGATCATGTAAAACATCTATCCTTTGTGTTTGAATCACTTGTTAAGCATCAACTGTTCGCCAAAATGTCCAAATGTTCTTTTGCCGTTGCTGAAATCAAATTTTTGGGTTTTCTTATTTTTGGTGGACATATTCGTCGTGATCCTCGGAAAGTTCAGGCCATTGAGAATTGGCATGTCCCAACCGATGTTCATTCAATTCGTATGTTTTTAGGTATGGCAACCCATCTTCATCGTCCTGTTAAGTATTTTGCCACTGTGGCTGCTCCGCTTCATTCGTTACTAAAGCAGTCTCATACCTTTGTTTGGACTTCTGAGTGTCAAACTGCTTTTGGTGCTTTACGTCATGCCATTGTTTCTGCTACTGTTATGTGTCTCCCCCAGTTTGATTAGCATTTTATTGTTGAGACTGATGCTAGTGCTATTGGTTTAGGTGCTCTTCTACGTCAGTTCGAGTGTGTTATTGCTTATGAGTCTCGTCGTTTGCGCTCTTATGAGCAACGTTACTCTGTACATGAAAAAAAGCTACTTGTTGTCATCCATGCTCTTAAGAAATGGCGCCATTATTTGTATCGTGTTCCCTTTGATATTATTACTGATCATCAGTCTCTCCGTTATCTTTTTTCTCAGCGTGATCTTAGTGATCATCAATATCGTTGGTTACAATTTTTACAGTCTTTTCATTTTGATATTTTGTATCGTTCAGGCAAGGCAAACACGGCAGCTGATGCTTTATCTCATCTTCCTGCATTGTTACATAATAGTATTGTTGCTTCAATTCCTTCTTGGTTTGATGATTTACCGGCCGCATATTCGTCTTGTTCTAACTTTTCTGATATTTATCGCACTCGTCCCCTTTCGTCCTCTCGGAAGTTCCAGGTTTATACTGTTGATGATGATTGTTTATACCACTATGGTGCTTTATGTATTCCCAGTTATCTTTCCATTCGTCCTCAATACAGTCTGATGCTCATGCTTCCCCTATTGGTGGCCATTTTGGTTTTCAGAAGCCTTATGCACGTCTTAAGGACCATTTCTATTGGCCATCCATGAAGTCTGAGCTAGCCCATCTTATTCGTGATTGTCCTTTCTGTGCCCCCGTGCTAAGTCTGCTGGTTTGCTCCAGAGTTGGCCCATTCCTCATCGCTAGTGGATCGCTTCTCGAAACAGGCACACTTTATACCGGTCCGCAGTACTATTAAAGCTGAGTAGTGCGCACGTCTATGCCACGTATGATCCTATCTGATCGGGATAGTAAATTTACATCTACATTCTGGACAGAGCTTATGCGTATTTTGGATGTACAGCTTCTGATGGGCACTGCATATCATTCTACTGTTGATGGGCAGACTGAGGTCCTTAATTGGATCCTTGAAGATTACCTTCGACATTTTGTTTCTCCTTCCGGGAAGGATTGGGTGTTTGGCAGAGTATAGCTATAATAGCTCTGTTAGTACCAGCACTGGAGTTTCACCTTTCTTATTGGCTCATGGGTATGCTCCACTTTTGCCAGGGGTGCCTCTTCCTCCTGATGATACACCAATTACCATTGCTTCTTTTTTGTCCAGTGCTCGCGAGCTTATTGCTAGGGCTGCTACTCACTTACAGTAGGTTCAGCAGCGCTATCAAACTTCTGTTGATCGTCATCGCCGTCATGTTGAGTTTCAGGTTGGTGATATGGTTTACCTCTGATTACGCTTTGCACGTCATCACTTTGTTCAGGGTCATGCTTCTACTGAGAAGCTTGCACCACGCTATTATGGGCCTTACTGTATCTTGGATCGCCTCAGTACTGGTTACAGTTGCCCGATTCTACACGAGCCTGTGATATCTTTCATGTTAGCCTTTTACAAGCTGCCATTGAGGATGATGCTCCTCGCGATCTCACATTTCCTACAGAGCCAGAGCTGTTCCCTTTTTTGCTAGCTGCCATCCATCAGGTTCGCCTTCAGTATAGTCGACGTCGCATGCAGGTTCAGTTTTTAGTACAGTAGGATAGTCGTCCTCTTGAGGAGGCCACTTGGGAGCCTATTGATGTCTTTTATCATACACCATTATTAGCAGAGCAGGCTCGAGCCCTCATGGCTTTAGTTCTCTCCTCTACTACAGATGTCATTGCAGATGTTCCCTCTACTTCATGATTCGGCTAGCTATGACTATTCTTTATGTTTTGCTTGTAGTATTTGCTTAGTACTTGATTTACACAGTTATGATACTTTTGGGGTATCTGTTGTGACGACTTATGTCCTCTCCATCAGTATTTCCATTAGTTCGTTTTTCAGTATCTAGCATGCTTACCTTATTGTTCTAGATAGTCAATATGCTTGTTAGCTGGTGGAGGGCTTTGTTCTTCTACAGGGGAGAGTTATGGACTTGGCTCATTGCATTCGCCGCGT
This sequence comes from Diphasiastrum complanatum, assembly GCA_029204225.1. NCBI lineage: Eukaryota > Viridiplantae > Streptophyta > Lycopodiopsida > Lycopodiales > Lycopodiaceae > Diphasiastrum > Diphasiastrum complanatum. The sequence goes on from CM055095.1 coordinate 29,681,719, forward strand.
CCATTCTTTTATTCATGCGTAAGCAGGCCTAAGGGCCCTTTTTTATTCATATACTGGCCTTGGGCCCTATTTGGTCATATTTTTAGGACTTGGTCACGTTGATTTGGAGTGGGGGTCCTCCTATTGGGAGGCCGCACTATGTTGCTAGAAAAGTTCTTGATTGCAAATTAGTTGGAGATTCAGTAAGTTAATCACTTCTCAAAAAGTGTTAATTTACCCCATCCTAGGGATATCTGAGCTGTAAAGACAAAGTGCGAAAAATTTCGTTTTGTCAATCGTTTAGGTTGGGTCTGGACCTATGACAAGCTTTACAGTTGTTCACAAAACATAGCATTAACCTTGCTAGAAGTTCTCACGTAAAAATAAAAGTTTCATTTGTCTGCTTGCAGCTATTTGCAGCACTCTTTCCTTTCAGGAACGTCAAGCATGTTCACTTTTCGTCAATCATGGAAGTTTTTGAAGGTTTTATTAATAAGGTGATTGTTTCTAACAACCAGTTTCAACTTGCTGGAAAGATCTTGCATTTTGAATCTCAATTTTTGACTCAGCTGTTTCCTGAGCATGTTTGGACTACTGAGCTATTAGTTGACTTGCAGGCAAGGGAGGAGAAATTCAGGAGAAGGGTCAAAACATACACAGGTATCTGGTGTTGTGTTGAGAATCGAGAACGAGGTCACATTTACTACGATATTTATTGGGATGAAAAACCTGATTGGAAACCTCTGCCTCCATCTGGCCCTGAGGATGACCATCCTCCTTGGTGATAAATATATTATGTTATCCTAGCGAATTTTGTGCTTTATTATTCAGAGAAGTTTGTCCAGGTATGGGATGTACAAGTATAGATTTGAAAGAGACGCTTCAACAGGGGTATACCCTCAATATGATAGAAGAAAATGTCTGCCAATATGCTTGGTGGTCAGATGGGGCACATGCATGATATTCCATGCGATATGTTAGAGTTCCTTTTACAGGGCGATTTCTACTGTTTTTTTTCTGAAAGAACATTGATGACTGGAAAGGTTTAGGCATCTAGCGGAATTGACATAATACATACAGTGACAGAAGTGTCTGAAGCCAGACACTTTCTTGTTGAAGTCCATCACCAAATGTCAATTTTTTCTTTAGGGTTATTATTGTGAAATCATCAGCATTCCAATTCAGATGCATGATACTAGCGGTGCGCTAATTCACAGTGAATGAGTTGCAATTTCTTCAATATTTCTGAAGCCTTATCCTTATTGATTTTTTGTCAGAAAGAAAAGTTGATGTTCTATGATCTATTAGAGAAAGGCAGCTGATAATCGAATTATTGTCTGTTTTGTGACTATTGTTCAATACTAGGATTATAGACAAAAAATTGAGTAGAAAAATGATGCGATTATATATTCTCTGAGAAAATGCTGCCACAGGGTATTAATCCAAGTATAGAACATATGCAGACCTGAATTTCACAAGGCGTATAGTTCTGGGAACAAATAGTTTCACATCAGATTGCTTGCCGGTTCGTTGTGAGTGTATATGGTCACCCAGTCGTCTGTGCATCTTGTTTTCAAAGCAAGTTACTTCATAATGTCGGCAGATGGAACGTACTTAACTTGCAAATTCAAAAAACCTTATATTATCAGTCTCCGGAAGAGTATACTAAAGAAAGTAGCAAAGGATTTTTTGATTTGTTAGCCAGCATAATATAAGCCAGTTAGGACCTTTCATTTGCAACGTTTTGCAAATAACTAGATATTTCATCACAAGTCTTGGTTCTGATTGATCCTTTTATTGGCCCAAGAGTTATTTTGTTCATGATTTATCATTTACCAACAATTCAGTATTTACGTGCAAAGGCAACTTTCAAAAGAAACAAAATGAAAGTTACTAAAGTGTTGCAAATTTTTTTTGATGATTGGTATAATAATTCGCATATAAAATTGTGAGGTCTTTTTACAGAAAATGCAGGCAAATCTGATTCACAATCAGATTTACCTGCATTTTCTGTAATAAGACCTCACAATTGCAATGAAGCTCTTTTTAGTAAACAAAGGCAGCTAATCATTGAATTTTTCTACATAATAATCCAAAGTACATACACATACATAAAATTTTAGAGCACATACATCTGAAATGCAGATTTACAGTTCTAGGACTCTGAAAAATATTTTGAGAAATAAAATTGGCCTCTATGCACGTGCACAAATGTTGGAGGAAAAAATGGAGAGTGGGGGAGAGGTGGGAGGGGGGGCGCTGAGGGAGAAGAACATTGGGAGCAACAGAGGGAGAAAGGGATTCCTTTATTTAGTTTCCTATAAGCCAATGGGGCAAACCTCAAAGTACAAAAATGAATCAGAGTATAGGGGGGGAGGGGGGGGGGGGGGAGGGGGGGGAGGTCCTACTCCGAGGCCCTTCCGCCCCGGAAGACTGTGCGCCCGAGGGCGGAGGCCCGAGGGCACATGGTCTTCCGCGGGCGGAAGGGCCGAGGAGCCGGCCCTTCCCTTCCGTGAATTCCGTTTCTACATTTTTTCTTTCTTTTTTGACGTAAATTTTTTTTTACACGCACATTCCGGGCGGAAGGTGCATATAAAAGACGTAAATTTTTTTACGTGCACCTTCCAATGTCCGGAAGGTGCCTGTAAAAAAAAATTTGTCAAAAAAAGTTTTGCCCCACAGATTACGTTCTGTGAGGCATGATCGTTTCCTTTGTAAAAATTTAGAAATTGATTTTACAAGATAAAAATCCACATATATCAACTCAATTAGACGACTAAGAAATGCTTTTTAACCTTGGGGTATCTCTCTAGCTTTATAAAGAAGAAAAGAACAACGCCCTTTTGTATATTTTTTGCTACGAGGGCCCTAGAAAGGGGATCACATACACCTTTTTTCACAGGAGACCTAGCTTGATGTCAGGTTGGGTCCTTGTAATTTCTTTTTGTTCACGTGGGCCCTTGTGCCGAATGCCCAACCCTAATATGAGTATAACAAAGGAAATTATGAATGTTGCTGCACACCATAGTCAAGTATTTTCAAGCTAAACTTGAAATTTGTCTTTTTTGGTTTCCAAACCAAACTAAACCAAGATGCACTTTTGGCTTCCATTTTTTTTAAACTCAAAAATGTGAATTTACCTAGAATCTAATTATAAATGTGTCTTCAACAAAGTGCCTTTTATTGATTCTTACCTTCAAGTTTGCATGTCTTCTATAAAAGTGTTTTCTATGTCTCTCTCTTCTTTTCTCAAAATACTAGAGGAGCTGAAAGCGTTCTTGTTTTATGATTTACATTTGGAGAGCTTGAACATGTGTGAATAAACATCCATAAGCAGTTTAGGTTTTTGGCAACTTTAAAGTGTAAACTTTAGAGCAATATTCTTGTTTGTTTTTTCCACTTTTGTTGTGATGAATTGCCCTACATATGGCCAATGCTTTCTATAGAAAAGTGCTACTTTAGTTAGCCAATAAATTGCACAAAGTAATCTTGTATTGAATTGAAAGCATATCAATTTGATCTAACCTATATCAACAAATAATCCATCAAAAACCTACACATACATAAGATGATTTTCAATCGATAAAGAATCTAAAGTCTACCCAATTCTTATCTCATTGCCAACAACTGCCACAAGTAATGTCCATCCAAGTTCATAAGAATCTCAATTCACCTTTTCTTCCAGTGCTTTTTGGTATTATCAACCCATCCATGGGATCACAGAGACTTAAACTTGGGTGGGCAAGCCCAACTCATAGCACGATGCGCCAACTCACCACATGTGGGGAGATCCTTTTCTTCTAATGAAATATTTACACCTATAGATATTTGTAGTTGAGTTGCTAAATTATATATTTTCTTGCTCAATCTTGATTCATTGTTTTCTTGTTCTCTCATTTTTTCAGTGGAGATAGTTCATCATTTGGGAGTAATCTCGAGCCTATCTTGAGCATGAGATATGCGACTACTAGTTGATGAGGGAAGGGACATTCATCACTGGTTAATTTGAAGAGGTTCCATTTCAGGAGACACATTAGCAAGTAAGTTTTGCATTTTTGAAACATTGGTTACTCCCACAATGATGTATGTAGTAGATGCATGGTGCCTTGGACTCACAATATTTAAGTGGACTAGTTTTGGACATCATCAAGTTCCTATGTTGTTGGGGATGATATGCGACAAACCGTCTGTTTTTCATATATTATCTTAATTGAGTTTATTATGCTCCTTATGTAGATTCCCAATGGAAGTGCGACAACTTTTACAAGATGCATCACTACCTAACTGCCCAAGACAAGGGGACATGGTCCACACATGGTGCCTTAAACTATTTAATTGTACTAGTTTTTCACATCATCAAGTTCCTATGTTGTTGGGATGATAGGGACAAGCCATTTGTTTCTCATAAAATTATCTTAATTGAGCTTACTATGCTCTTTATGCAGATTTAAAAAGGAAGTGCGACAAAGTTTACAAGATGTAGCACTACCTCACTACCCAAGACAAGGGGACATGGGCCAGAGAGCTACTTCAATGAATCTTAACCTCCCCATGAGACCTAGCAAGATCAAATCCCAAGGCTCACATTTAGAAAGGAGAAAGAGGAGATGGAGTTCTCTTAATTGCAAATGAGCCAAAAGATTCCCAAAATGATGTCCCTTGCCTATAAATTGGCAAAGTCCATGTCTTAACTAAACATAACTATCTTGGAGTCTAGTTAAGCCTTGCTAGCCCTTATTTAGTCTACTATAGGCTTTTTTTGGCTTGTCATCCTTATTCAAGGCACTTTGAGAGGTCTAAAGAGGGAATTGCCTTCATTCTTTAGGCTAATAATTTCTTTTGGGACCAACAAAGCAAATAGTGGATATTATTATTCTCTTTTGAGTACCTATTCTAAAAACTACTTACAAAATCTCCAAGTGTTATGCATATGTATATGGTGCACATCATGGTAGTGGTCCAATACTTCAAAAAATATAACAAAGATGTTTGGATACTGATAAGGAATATAGCCTGAAAATGAAACATGTGAATTATGCTATTGAGGGTAATGGTGTTGGTCTAGGCATTGAAAACACTGAAGAATGTTTGGAAGAAAGTGACCCGTTTCCATACTAGTGAAGGGAAATCTTTAAGTCTACCATTTTGAAATTTATGCATGAAAGTTAAAAGATGGGATTATTTTGTCCAAGGATTCTAAAATTTGCTAATAAAAAATCACGAATTAAACTAGTGATGAAATTCAATATTCAAATAGTTACAAACTTGAGCATGATATCGAAAAGAAAGAAGGTACAATTGAAGACAAGAAATCTAAAGAAAGTGAATAATAGAACGTACTTAAAACAAAAGGTATAAATGATTCATAACAGCTGTTCAATGAGTAACAAAAAAATGCTCTATGTAAAGTGTCAATTAAATCAGTGACGAAATTCAATATTCAAATAGTCACAAACTTGAGCATGGTATTGAAAAGAAAGGACGTATAGTTGAAGACAAGAAAATTAAAGAAAGTGAATAATAGAGCATACATAAAACAAAATGTATTAATGATCTAAAACAATTGTTCAATGAGTAACAAAATTTTGCTATGTAAAGTGTGTGATTATACAAATCAAACTAGTCTCTCTTTTATTTGCAATTATGCTCTTATTAACATCTATTGCTTTGGATCACTCCTTATATATTGTGGAAATCTAACTAATCAAAGAGGTAGTAGACTGATTGCTAATTTCTTAGCTCATTTTGCAAAATTGTGGCTGTTGCTTTTTTACTTCAACAATATTTGTATATATTTTAGTTTTGAGAATTGTTGTTTTTGTCCAAAAATTGAGGAAATTGATTTGATTTGATAATTCTTTGATGAATCTCATCTTATCTTCATTTCATCTTTGTGAGGGAGTGTGAGAACCGTGGTTAGAAGTCCATTGAAAGGTCTAGAAGTCAAATTGGAGATAATAAAGACAAGTGAAACCTTTCTGAGTTTCTAGGTTCAAATCAATTCCAATTTATTGAACATTGTTTTGTAGAAACCTTTCATAAGTGTTCTTTTGAATCAAGATCAAGGGGATCTTGCTACTTTAATCTTTGTGAATTCCAAGCGAGTTGCAAGTGAGCAAATTCTAAAAAAAGAACTTGATATATCTTTGTGTAGGTCATTATAAGATTGCAAACACCTTGGTTTTCACCTCTGATCACAACTCACACGTGTGTACTTCGTGTACCACAATCTTTTTTTCATGGAAGCTAGTGGGAGGAAGAATGAGTCAAGATTCAAGTGCTACTTGTGTGGCAGGAAGAACCACTTTGCATCCAAATGCTACAAGAGGCAAAATGCACTAGAGGAGATCAAACAAGGAAACCTTACACATGAAGAGGAGGAGGATAAAGGAGAATCATCCTTGATGGCATCTACATCCTCACCAACAAGCAAAAGCAACTCATTGGAGTCATGGTGGATTGATAGTGGGGCTAGCTCCCACATGACCTTTCAAAATGATTTTTTCTTAATTCTACTTTCTTTTAATGGTGCTAAAAAGTACATAGTTACATCAAGTGATGAAGAATGTAGAATAAGGGGTATTGGAACCATCCCTTTGTGTCTAGGATCTTCCAAGAGAAGGGATCTAGACAATGTTCATTTTGTGCCATCAATCACCCTGTTTCTTGAGGTTGAGTAGTAGTATCTTGAGATGTATCCTCATGTTCATCCCTCGGAAGGTCAATGAATGGATCATCATCAGGTGGTATCCTCACTATGCCATTTTCCCTACTGGATGTGTCTATCTTCTCAGCATCTTCGTCTTCATACATCTTGGATTCATCAAAGATAACATCTCGGCTTATATGGATTTTGTTTTCGACTGGATCAATGCATCTATAGCCCTTCACGCGATCATCATATCCTAGGAATATGCACTTGATAGCTTTTACATCAAGTTTACGTCTTTGTTCCTTAGAAATATGTACAAAGGCCTTACATCCAAAATTCGCAAGTGGTTCACCTTTGGCTTCTTCTTTGTAAATGCTTCCTCAGGTGTAACTTTTGGTATGGCAATGGTAGGACTTCTATTTTGAAGATAGACTGCCGTGCTACATGCTTCTGACCAAAAATCTTTTGGTAATTTCATCTCAGCTAGCATAGATCTGGCACTTTCCACAATCGTACGATTTTTGCGCTCAGCTACACCATTGAGAGCAGGAGTATGAGCTTGCGTAAATTGTCTTTTAATCCCACATTGATCACAAAGATCATTGAAGTCATTAGACTTATACTCACCTCCACTATCTGATCTTAGGACTTTGATCTTCTTACCTGTCTGATTTTCGACCAAGTTTTTGAAGTTCTTGAAGTTATCAAAAGCATCTAATTTCTTCTTCAAGAAGTAGATCCACGTCTTACGTGACATATCATCAATAAAGGTCATAAAATAAAAGGCTTTTCCTAAGGACATGGTCCTCATGGGCCCGCATAAATCTGTGTGGATTAAATCCAGGATGTTCTTTGCTCTTGCAACACCCCCTTTATTGAACTTCTCTCGATGCTGCTTCCCATATATACAAGATTCGCACATCGATTTCAAGTGATCTTCTATTGTAGGCAGTCCTGTTACCATCTCCAATTTTCTCATCAAACTGAGGCTTCCCAAGTTCAAGTGACCAAGCCTCTTGTGCCACAACTCAGTTTGCGAAGGAACGGATGATACAAGTCCATGTTGCTCCTTGATTGTGGCATTCAACCTGTACAATTTTGTATTGGGCTCTCTTACTCCATTCGCAATAACTTTGAACTTTTGGTTCGCATCCTTCACAAAGCAACGATCATGGGCGAATTCTACTTTCAACTTTTGATCAGTAATGATTCCAACAGAAAGTAGCTTTTTTCTTCAAACCTGGTACGTAAAGTACCTCCCTGATCATCCTACTTTTGCCATCAGGCAGTTGGATTGAAACTGTGCCTATCCCCTTGATCATGCACACCTCACCATTTGCTTGTGAAACAGATGTTCCATTATCCAATGCCTTCAAACTACTGAACCGGTTCTTGTTACCTGTCATGTGTCTTGTGGCTCCTGAGTCAATATACCATGCTTGATCATCTTGATTAGATGACAATGCAGATATGAAGATGCTAGAGTCTTCAGTTTCACCCTCATCGACAAGGTTACCTGCTTGTTTTGGTTTTCCCTTGCCTTGTTCTGCCAGGAATTTACGACATTCACTCTTCCAGTGGCCCTTTTTACCACAATGGAAGCACTTGCCTTTCTTCTTAGTTTTGCTGGAAGATCCCTCATCCTCCTGAGACTTGGCAAATTGTTGTTTAGTCTTCTTCTTGCCCTTGACCTTGCCTTGTTTTTGGCGTGTTGCAAGTGCTTGATCATCAGTATTTTGACGTTTAGCTTTCACCATTTCTCGTCGTTGCTCTTCCTGCATCAAGATTCCTGTGAGCTCATCAAAGGTTGGCAATCTTTCTCTTGATGCTATTCCACTCACAAACATCTAATAGGGTTCTGCAATGCCGCATAATGCATTATGCACCAGCTCCACATCACGTATGCGTTCTCCAATAGAATGCAGTTCATCTCTCATTGTCTTGATTCTGGTCATGTACGTCTGAATGTGCTCTCCTTGCTCCATGCGGGCACTATTCAACTTTGACTTCAGAAACATGATTCTTGACGGATTTGATGTCTCGAACTGCTCCTTTAGCACATCCCATGCTTGTCTGGGTGTAATAGCATCACAAATGTGGGTAATGATGTGATCCTTCACTGACAAGTTAATGAAGGTCAAAGCTTTCCTCATCTTTTTGTCGAACACTTTGATGTCTGCTTCATTTGATGGCCTTCTCTCATCGCCTGTGATGACTTCCCACACATCTTTCTCCATCAGTATGTTTTTCATTTTGAATTTCCACACTGCATAGTTGGAAATCCCGTCCAATTTGCTACTTTCACTCAAAATGGACTCTCCCATGTTTGCCATCGCAAAACTGCTTAAAACTTCTGCCTTAGGCTAAGAACAGTATGTCAAGGCCAACAGTGATGTCAGAAGTTGAAAATAATGACTTGCACTTTTTTTCTTACCAGGCCACTTGCCGCTTTTCCACCAATTTGAAAGCCAAATCGGCGTCGCCTTCCGAAATGCACTCAGTCGTCAATTCCCAACAACGTGCCCAGTGGAATGGTGAAACTACTTCTGGCATACTCCGAACACATTCTCCGCTGCAATCGCTCTGTTTTGATGTACCGTACTTGCAGGTACAGTCCGAGTGCCCTTCGTTTGGAGGTTATAGCCTTTCGTTTGGTTCAAAACGGGCAAAGGACCCAAAAATAGGGACTTCTAGCTTTTGAACTGTTTCTTCACTTTGAAGAAACTTCACTCTTCACTTGTGAAGGGACCCAACTCAACTTTCAGTATGAAAATTTTTAATGAGGTTGAAGGCCAGAATGCACTTCAATTCTTTAGGACCCTGTTTAAAGCTCATCCAATGGCTGAACCAAATCTTGTGGTTCAAATTTCTCTCCCATCACAGATTCTGGACCGTTGATTCATTTGACACCTCATCTATAGGTTCAAAGTACATATGGGCATCGAACCAAACTCCTGCATACGCTAAGAACTTTGATACACTAAGTTCTTCATCGCGTTGGGCGCGTGAACTGCCCGCGACTTCCCTGCCTGCGGCCGCGCCTCCCTTCCCTCGAAAAGATCGGATCAAGCTCTCATGTGGATCGTTTTGAGCACGATCTGAGGCCTGGAGCAGGGTCGCCCTACTGAATTCATGACTATAGAATGTTCAGTCAGGAAATTCCGTGGAGAAACGATGATTTTAGCTCAACTTGACAAAGTGGCTTTTTCACCTTTTTACCGCAAATCTGCTAGGTTAACTGTCTGGAGACAAATCTCTGACATAAACCTCAGAATCTCTCCATGGCTGATTGACAGTGTGATTAGCTTCCTTCCTGTCCTTACGACATCCAAGATGGTGCACAAACAGCGAAGAAATCACCAGTTATGTATAAAAACCGTAACCCCAAGTCCGGTTTCAATTTTCAGCTGGCTTCGAAATTGTCAATTTTTCACCAAATTTTTCCATGTCTGATGCTATGCACAGGCTAATAATCCCTCTGCTGAGCTTAGCAAGCCTCTATAATTTAGAAACCGTGCACCAGTGCTTCTCTTTCTGTCTTCAACCCGCCGTAAAACCCCGAACTCTCAGAAGACAGTTCTCCCGAAGCTCTCTTTGACGGCGACACTGTACTGTGTACACTCCCTGTACAGCTCTGATACCAACTTAGAATTTGCTTTGCACAGGAACACAGATCATGCTACACAGTAACACAGACAGAAAATCACTCTCCTCAGCAAGCTCACATAGCAACTGTATTTCTCAAAATGAAATTACACTGTACATATAGTTGTTCACTCAGGCAACCCATGCATGACCCAGGTTGCCGTTGGCGGGACGCGTGTCCCGTCGACTTGCCTCGTGGCGAGGCCAACTGATCCTTATCCACTAACAAGACATAATAGTGCTTAAAAATAGCACACTAAATTTTGGCATTTCATATAGAAAAAATTGTGAAAATTGTCAACTAGTTTTGTTGGCTTATTTGGCATTTTTGGAGGCCAAAATGAAATCTCAATTTAGAAATAACTTCATATTTGTCAATAAGGGCCTAGATAGTGGTATTACTTTTTTTGGATAAGTGGATGAGGTCATGTTTGGACCCATTCTAATTGGCTAATTTTGGTACATTGCATTTGGACTAGTATTTCTAGGTTTTTGATTAAGTACCTAGAAGTTTCCATTTTAGGGCATACTTAGGAAAAGTGGCTAAATGATATATAGGCTACACAAGTTCAAAGAAGATCAAATCATTGCAACATGGCAACCACAAGTGGCTTCATGTTGGAAGGCAATGATAGGCTTACCTCAATCACTATTCTACTTGAAAGGTGAGGATGGAGTCCTCATTGGAGATGAATGAGTTGATGGAAATTGTTGCAGGTGTGGAGGATAGACCTTTGGCACCGTAATATCAATTGAGGTATGACAAGAGATCTAAGAAAGCTCTACACATCATCAAGATGAATGTGACTAATGAACTTCTCAAGGAAGTTGGTAAGTGCACAACATCAAAGGAGGCTTGGGATTCTTTAAAGAAGCTTTATGAATCTAAGTCTACATCTAGAGTTCTAACTCTAAGAAGACAAATCTTTTCTAGTATGCAAAAGAATGATGAAAGTTCTCATGTTTTTGTTTTGAGAGTTAAGACATTCAATGATGTGCTAGCATGTATTGATGAAAGCATTAAGGAGATAGAACTTGTTCAAGTTGTTCTTAATGGCTTGTTGGATGATCATGCTAATCTTGTTCAAGTTTTTCAAGAATTTGCCAAGTATTGTGAATTTGCAAGAGATTTTGGTGAATGAGGAGTTTAGACTTCAAGCAAGAGGTGGATCTACATCTACATCTCAAGTTGATGGAGAAGAGGCCATGTTCATCAAAGGCAAATTCAAGGGAAACGGCAAAGGCAAATGGTCAAAGGGTCAAGATCAAGGTGAGCCTTCCACTTTTGTGAAGAAAGATAGGTCAGAGTTAAAATGCTTCTATTGTAGAGTCAGAGAGCATTTCGCTAGTGATTGCTTCAAGAAGAAGAGAGATCAAGGTGACAAGCAAACCAACCTAACTATTGATGAAGATGGTGTTGATGAACAAATCTCAAATGATGCTTTTGTTATGTCATCTTGTTTATTGGCTAATCATGGAGACATTGATCCTTAGTGGATTGATAGTGGAGCTACATCACATATGACATATCATGAGGAGTATTACTCATCTTTGATGGAATTTGAAGATGACAAGAAGATGATCTACATGGCCAATGATGGTGAGTGTGCAATCAAAGGAATTGGTACAATTCCTATTTCTCTTTCTACTAATAGGAATGCGAATTTGAGAGATGTTTTGTTCATTCCTTCCATTACTAAGAACCTTCTTAGTTTGAGTCAATTACTTGATAAGGGATTCAAGGTGGAGTTTGGTGGTGATGCTTGTTTGATCAAGAAAGAAGGTGAATTGATTGCAAAAGGAAAAAGGCAAGGTAAATTGTTCAAACTTGATGCTTGTGTTGTTGCTAACCAAGTTGGATGTATGGCAAAAGAGAAAATGTCAGTGCAAGAGATGTGGCACAAGAGATTGGGGCATTTCAACTACAAGTCATTGGAGGTGATGAAAAAGAGGCAATTTGTGTTTGGTCTTCCTAAATCTCTAACAAGCTTGAATCATGTTTGTGAGCAATGTGTTTTATCAAAGTCACATAGGTTACCTTACAAGAGGTCTACATCAAGATCAAGTAAGCCTTTCCAACTTGTGCATTTAGATATTCATGGTGTTATTACAATAGCAATGGAGGTGTTAAGATGTATGTGACTTTCATTGATGATTTTAGTAGATTTTGTTGGGTCTATCTACTAAAGAGCAAAGATGAGGTGTTTGATGTCTTTGTCAAGTTCAAGATTGCAAGGGAGGTCCAATTTTCTACAAAGATCAAGTGCTTGAGGAGTGACAATGGTGGTGAGTATATTTCTACCAAGTTCAAGGATTTTTGTATGAGCATGGGATCAAGAGGGAGTACACAAGCCCAAGGACACCACAACAAAATGGAGTTGCCGAGAAAAAGAATAGAACTTTGTGTGAAGGTACCAAAGCCATGAGGTTAGTTGAAAATCTTCCTAAATCTTTTTTGGATCAAGCTTTGTTGTGGGCTAATTTTCTATGCAGTAAGTGGCCGAGTGCAATATTGGATGGAAAAATCCCTTTTGAATTATTGTTTGATAGTAATGAATCAAACATGGAGATTGGTGAAACTTCCAAAGGACAAGAAGGCTATTGGATGCAAATGGATCTTCAAAGTGAAGACAAACCAATATGGATCAATCAACAAGTACGAGGAAAGGTTGGTGGCAAAAGGATATGCACAAGAACATGGTATTAGGCTATGATGAGACCTTTGCACCCGTGGCAAAGATGGTAAGCATTTGAGTTGTTATTTCACTTGCTACACTTTTTGGATGGGAACTTGAGGAGGAGGTTTTTCCTAAGCAACCCAAAGGCTACATTTCACATGGCAAGCCAAATCATGTTTGTTTCCCACAAAAGAATTTTTATGGCCTTAAGCAAGCACCAATGAGTTGGTATGCTAAGCTTAACTTTTTCTTACTTTCACAAAATTTCATGATGAGTGAATATGATCATTCACTTTACTATAGATTTGTTGGAAATCATGTTACTATCCTTCTAATCTATTTGGATGATATTATTTTGAGTGGAGGCAACAAGCAAGATATTGATGATATCAAATTTGCACTCAAAAAGGAGTTTGAGGTGCATGATCTTGGTCTTTTACATTATATCTTGGGAATAGAGGTGTTTAGAACTTCTCAATTTACATTCATATGTCAAGAGAATTATGCTCATTCTATTATAAAAATATTTCATATGGTAGATGCTAAAGTCTGTGATACGTGTCACATGTAAAGCTAACTATAAGAGGTAATGAAAAATCCTTTGAGAACATTACTCTCTATAGGAAGCTAGTTGGTTCACTCATATATCTAACCATCACAAGACCTGATCTTAGCTATTGTTTTGGTAGATTAAGCCAATTTATGCAAAATCCTAGTGTGGATAATTGCAAGCTAGGCAAGAGAGTATTGAGATACATCTTGGGAACAAGAGATTTTGGCATTGTTTATGGAGGATCATCACCTAACTTGTTTGGATTTTCATATTCGGACTTTGTTGGAGATCAAATCAAAAAGTGCACATGCTATTTCCATAGGTGATTGAGCTATCTCTTGGATGTCAAAGAAACAAGCTACTATCCCAGTGTCATCTAGTGAGGCCGAGTATAAAGCTCTTCCATCTTGCACAAAGGAGATGTTACGGATCAAGGGGATGGTAAGGGATCTTTACTTGCTGTATTTTTAGAGAGTCCAATCATCTTTTTTGACAACGTTTCAGCCCAAAGATTGGCAACCAATCCTATCTGCAAGGAGCAAGCACATTGAGGTGGCATATCACTTTGTGAGAGAACAAGTCATGGCAAAGGAAGTGGAGCTTCAACATGTTTCTTCAAGGGAATGTGTGGCTGATATCTTCACCAAAGCATTGGGAAAAGACTTGTTATGAAACACAGAACATCACTTGGTGTACTATCTAAATCTATGCTTAAACTACTTGAAAAGAGAGTGTGAAATTTGTCAACTAGTTTTGTTAATTTATTTGGCATTTTTGGAGGCCAAAATGAAATATCAGCTTAGAGATAGTTTGAAAATAGTGATATTACTATTTTTGAGAAGTAGATAAGTGGATGAGGTCATGTTTGGACCCATTCTAATTGAATAATTTCGCTACATTGCATTTGGACTAGTATTTCAAGGTTTTTGGTTAAATTCACACATGACTTTTCACAAAGAGTACTTCACTTTGTTGCATTGAATGATGAGTTAGCTTGCATTGATGAGAGAATTTTGGAAGGAGAGCTTGTTCAAGTTATTCTTAATGGACTGTTGGATCCTCATGCTAACATTGTTTAAAGTCTTGCTATTCAAAAGACAATGCCAAGTTTGATTGATCTTCAAGAGATCTTGATCAATGAAGAATATAGGCTTCAAGCAAGAGCTGGATCTTCATCAATATCTCAAGTTGGAGAGGAGGCTATGTTCATCAATGAAAAATTCAAGGGCAAAAGCAAAAGTAAGTGGTTTAAAGGGCAAGATCAAGGGGAGGCTTCTTCAAATGGCAAAAGAAGAGAGATCAAGGAGACAAGCAAGGTAATCTTACTCTTGATGAGGATGGTTTGGATGCTCAAAATGCAAATGATGATGCTTTTGTGATGTCTTCATGTATGCTTGCTAATGATGGAAATCTAGATTCATGGTGGATTGATAGTGGAGCAAGTTCACACATGACATTTTACAAAGATTACTTCACTTCTTTGTTGGCATATGAAGATGACAAGAGGGTGATCTACACGGCCAATGATGGTGAGTGTGCAATCAAAGGGATTGGCACAATTCCTATTTTTCTCTCTACAGATAGGAATGTTAATTTGGAGGATGTTTTGTTCATTCCTTGTATTACCAAGAATTTGCTTAGTGTGAGTCAATTGCTAAGTAAAGGCATCAAAGTTGAGTTTGATGGAGATGCTTGTATGATCAAAAGGAAGGATATCTTGATTGCAAAAGGTAAAAGGCAAGGGAATTTGTCCAAACTAGATGCTTGTGTAATTGCTAACCAAGTTGGATGTGTTGCAAGAGAGCAAATACCTATTCAAGAGGTTTGGCATAAAAGGATGGGACACCTCAACTTCAAGTCATTGGAGGTAATGGCTAGAAAGAAGGTTGTGATTGGTCTTCCAAGTTCCTTAAGTAGCATCAATCATGTTTGTGAGTCTTGTGCTTTGTCAAAGTCACATAGACTACCTTATACTAGATCTACAAACTCATGCTCAGTCTAGTGCCAAGCAAAGGCATGATCGTAAGTTTACCAAACTTATTGATCTATTTAAACGTGTCATACTCTGTGAGGAACACAATCGAGTATTTCGCTTCGTTTAGGAGGGTATGGCCTTTGTGTTTTTCTTATCTGCTCTTATCCTTGACGAGGCAAAATCTTCTGGGTCATCCATGATTGGTTTGCCTGCCCCTACTACTCGTGTGGCTTCAGAGGTTTCCATTACTGATGAGGTTTTAGGATATGTAGAGGAGGCCAGGCAAGCACAACAATACGATCCTGCCAAGGCTCATTCTCTGTCTATCTCTCCCTTATCTACCATGAGCGAGATTGACCAAAGCAGAATCCTGATGGACCTCCCTGTGTACCATATGGACGATATTGCATTCTTGTCCGTTAGCGACATCGGAGACGTCCCTTTTATAACTTTCGGTCCATCTAGCTTGACCACTAGAATAACTTTGCTCATACTAACACTTGTAATATTATAGAATTTCTCTATAAATCTCAATAAATGATTCAAATCCACAAATAAGTTGTTGGTAGAATCATATGACGAATTGCCAGACTTTGAATTGTAAATCTCATTGATGTGAAAAGGGATTCCAATGACGTTTTGCATACCCTTATTCAATACATGTCTCTCCAATCTTATCTGAAAAGGGCGAGGAATGGAAAATTTTCTTACATGCAATTGTCCAAAAGCCTCTTTAATAATTTTAAATACACTGGCATGGTAGTTGGTCTCCGCAAGACAGTGTAATGATCCTTTAGCTGCCTCGATAAGACTACCAAGGTTTGAAAAGAGATGAATGGTGAGATGGTGGAATAACAGAAAGATGTAAGTTAAGGTAAGGTGGTGGTATTCGGATGATGAAAGTTGTAGTAGATGGTGTGGATGATATAACAGATATGGAAGTATATACATGTGTTGTGGCAAGAGAACTAGATGGCAAAAATGTGGATGGTGTGGATGTAGGAGTGGTTGAAGGAGAAAACGGATTTTCCAATTTTTGTACTTCCCTCTCCTTAAGAATTCTTGTCTCTTCGGTGCTCAAAACCTGAGATTTATGACTGGGGTGCCCCTCCTGGTTGAGTCCCTTTGAATTGCCTGTCTGTCTTCTTAATCTTTGTCTTCTTGAGTGGGATCAACTACAAGTGTATCTTCTGCTTGTGTGGTTGCAGGTAACTCCCTTTCTCCCTCCCCTGAATCTGTTGCCTATGGTGCCTATTGAGAATCAACTGCTTGTTGGATGCGAGGGGATGATGTCAGTAGTTGCAATGTCTCGGTTGGTGATTGGGACCTGGATCTTCTAGCAGCAGAGAATTGCACTTGTGATGATTGTGGTTGTTGAGTATTCATCAGCTGTAGCTGTTTGGAGAAAGTGCCAGGTGATGT
The DNA here is from genome assembly GCA_029204225.1 of Diphasiastrum complanatum. Lineage (NCBI taxonomy): Eukaryota > Viridiplantae > Streptophyta > Lycopodiopsida > Lycopodiales > Lycopodiaceae > Diphasiastrum > Diphasiastrum complanatum. The sequence goes on from CM055095.1 coordinate 29,698,623, forward strand.
TCATCGGGTCTTGCTCATCTGGTCGGCAATCTACATTCCTCTTCATGAAGATGATATCACTGTTGTACATTTGGTGATATAGGTACATGTAGCTGCTAGCTCTGGATCTTTGATAGTATCCAAGCTGGACTTTCATTGAATGAATAACTCATTCGACTGTTTTGTCGGTTGATGTCGTCGGTTGAGTCTTTGGACAATCGCTTCAACTAGATTCCCTTGGTTAAAAGATTTTGTTGAAGCTTGATCAAGAGATTTGGCAGAAGTCGATGTGATTGTAGCACTCTGTGAGAGCACTTAGTCGTGGCACTTAGGTAAAACATTTGGTGGAGCGCTCGGTTGGAATAGTTGGTTGAAGCACGTGTTGGACCAAATTTTCACAATTTTTCTGTAGTTGACTCCAAGACCAATTTCTCAATTATATACAAGAATCAACTTTGAAATGACATGGATATGATTTAGATGTCAAATCAATCATGAAAAGTTGAACAATTGTGAGAAACTCAATTAGTTCATCGGATGTATTCTGAAGCTTGTCGAATGCAAAGTGTGGGATACAAAGGAAATGCAGTGTCGGATGCAACAGAATGCATTGTAGGATGTAGGATGCAAAACTATCGAATGTAAATGAAGGTGGAGTGCGTTGGATGCAAACTGGAGATGGTTTGTCAGATGCAAGATAGGTGTCGTACAAAAACGGGCAGATGCAAAAGTAGGTCGAAAAAAAAATATGGTCGAAAAAAATACACGGGGTTGAAAAAATAATCTTGATCGAAAAAAATACACGGGGTAGGAAAATCAAGCGGGTCAAAAAATCAATGTGGGTCGAAAAATAAAGATGGTCGAAAAATCAATGTGGATCGAAAAAACAAGTTCCTCGAAAAATAAGGTGGGTCGAAAAACCAAGTGGGTCGAAAAAACAAGTGGGGTCGAAAAATCAATGTGGGTCGAAAAATAAAGATGGTCAAAAAATCAATGTGGGTCGAAAAGACAAGTGGGTCAAAAAATAAGGTGGGTTGAAAAACCAAAACCAATTAAAAAAATGACAATGGCTCCAAAAAATAAAAGAGATCGAAAAAATTATAAGATATCAAAAAATTATAAGGTATCGAAAAATAAGGGATCAAAAAAATCAAGGGCTCAAAAAAAATCTAGGATTGAAGAAAGCTGGGATCGAAAAATTAATGGATCGAAAAAATAAGGGCTCGAAAAAAAACTTAGAAAAATCGAAAATTTGGAAAACTCAAAAATAAATCTCGCAAAATTCAAAAATTTGAAAAACTCGAAAAAAATCTAGAAAAATTTGAAAATTTGGAAAACTCAAAAAAAATCTCGAAAAATTCAAAAATTTGAAAAACTCGAAAAAAAATTCTCGGAAATTTCAAAAATTTAAAAAACTCGAAATATTTAAAAAATTTGAAAAACTCGAAAAATGTGAAAATCAGAAAATAACTCAGTTCCTCAGGCGGGGACTTGCCTTTCACAAACATACATACTTCTCTTATCAACAATTGTGGAAAATTGCACCAAGGGATATTTTACTCGAATGTCGAGCACAAAGTATTCGCACAGACATGTAAATTAGTTTAAAGACAATTCTTTAGATCAACTTCACGAAAACACACAGGAAACGATTGTAATAAAATATCGTACTGTCTAACCAAAAAATGATTTAAGTGTCGAAAATTTTCTCTCACCACAAAACCCGACACTATCGCCTTTTTGCTACAATCAATTTTCTTTTAAAGCGACACTGTCAAAAATTTCGAGTAAAAAACAGTGTCGCATTTTTTGCATTTTTCGCCTGTCAGGAATTGCGAGTAAGAATGCAGTGTCGCATTTTATGCATTTTTCAAAGTGCCTCAAATGTTAAGGAAAAGTCTTTGGCAAAGTGTGGGACTAACCCAATATTCAGGAAATGAGATTTTGTGATACTGTCGCATTTCTCACAGAAGTCGCATTTTTCGCTTTCTCCCTGACGACAGTTACGTTCATTTCTGCAGAGTGATAGTCATGTTCATTTATGCAGACAGACTGTTTACGACCAAATGTCACCGATTATCCGCAAGCAACTTCTGAGAAGAACTGGATGAATGCCAGCAGATTCTAGCCAACTGGCGGCCGCATTTGACGACCTAATTGCTTAGTATAAATAGTTGTTCATATTTCAACATCTTAATTAGAGATCAAGTATTGAGTAGTTAGCTTTCTCTCAAGCCTGCGAGCTTGAACACTCTTGAGCATTCTATATTCTTCTCAATTCCAAACAACAATCTTTCTCTATCGAACCGAATGAAAAAGCGTTCTATATGTAAAATGATATCAGAGTAACTCAAATGAATTACACTCTGGTTGATTAAGTTGTTAGTAGGGATCTGTGTTATGTTCGATGCAGACGCGTGCGAACAGACAAAAAGTTAATCTTATTCTTGAAATAAGGTGTTCTAGATAGAAGTCCTCAACAACTAAAGTCCAATCATGATTAAAGAACTCAAGTAGTTTGCGAATATGTTAGAAACAATTATCTTCGTTACTAACACAAATACAAATCAATAACTCAGTTCCTTAGGCATGGACTGACATTTCACAAACATACATACTTCTCTTATCAGCAACTGTGGAATATTGCACCAAGGGATATTTCACTCAAATGTCGAACACAAAGTATTTGTACAGACGACAGTTCCTTCGATCAACTTCACGTAAACACAGCAAACGATTGTAATAAAATATCGTATTGTCTGACCAAAAAATGATTTAAGTACTGTTGTGAGATTGCTAGTAGACCCGAAGTCACTCACACACAACAGCGCGAAGAACAGAGATTAAAGGAAATAACCTTAGACGCTCTATTCACTTCTTCAATCTCAAACATACAATAACTCTCTTTCTCTCTCGATAGTGTGAGAATGAAGCGCGTCTGAATTCATACCCTATGGAGCAAACAAACACACCACTTGAAATTCCGGGTGCGTCACTCCATTTACAAATTCTAGTTAACGTATAAGTTACAAGTACATGTAATTGTACAATTGATGGTTCATTGTGGCGCTAGTCGCTTCGTATTACATGCGCCATTTCATTTCAAGAGGTCTTGTCTATAAGTAAAAGACAGGTCCTTAGCAATTATATCTAAAAAATGATATAGACCTCTTCATAATATGTATTTGTCCAACACATATCCTCATTTCCAAGAATATATTGCCATTTTGGAATAAATATACAAATACGTGGTATCAGAGCAAAAATGTTCCATGCATGTAGTTTGAATTTGTGCTCTAGCCCATGCGTGTGTGAAATGTCAAATCTACCCCTGTCTTGAGCCACACTTGCTCACGTGCGACATGGCAAGCCCTTACTTGTGCGGGTGTTAAACCATCACGAGTAATGACGATCTCTGACTCAGATCTCCAAGGGGTGAGGCCCTAATCCTAGGGGTAGACTGATCTTTGACTCAAATCTCCAAGGGTGAGGCCCTAATCCTAGGGGTAGTCTAATGGAGAGATCACCCTCCAAAATTTGAGAGATGATCTAGTCTTCGTGTGAACGAAGCAAGGTGAGTACATTCGTAACAAGATTCTCTTTACATTTTTGTGGATATATCGATTATTGAAGATTTGGAGCCTTTGAGTGCATAGATCTTGCGAAGCGATGTCATGCAAGATAGATAGAATGGCAAGAAGAGTTTGAAATGATCCAACAATAACAATAAAGAGCAATTGATCACAAAAATTAAGAAAAACTGTGCTAATTTTAAGAAGAATTAGTTAGAATTTAGATGATCAGTTGGAGGTCGGTTTTTGTTGAAGATTGGGAAGATCGCTGAATGAGAATAAGGCGTTTCTGAGATAATTAGGGAAGAAAGAAAGGTTTGTGAACAAAATAGATCAAAGGAAGAGTTCCAATAAGTAGTGACAAGACAGAGGCTCTCAGAAGAGCCGCAAGATTCAGAAGAAGATCAAGAGAAAACAAACAAGGATTTAGAAGAAGGAAGGATCTTGTTCAGAGCTTCAAGAGATCTTTGAAGGCAGCCGTGAATTAATGCTTCAAGTGGTGGCAGGAAGATGAGTCGAAAGACAGGGGATTGGAATTGTGCTTCTTGTCAGCACCTTAATTTCAGCAGGCGTGATAGCTGCCAGAGGTGTGGTGAATTCAGATCTGAAGGAGGTCGATCTGATGAAGCTGGCGGAGGGGATGAGTACGGAAGCTTTAGGAGGGGGTCGGGATCCTCTCAGGGCTTTGGACCTCGCTACAATGGTGGGGGAGGGGGCGGATCTGCGAAAAGCTATGGCGGAAGCTTTGGCTTCAGTGGCGGATCGGACGCAGGACTGAGACCGGGTGACTGGTATTGCTCTGCAAACAACTGTAATGCTCATAACTTTGCAAGTAGGAGCAGTTGCTTCAAATGTGGAGCCTCTAAGGATGAGAGAGCTGATAACCGAGGCCAAGACTACGACAGATCAGGTGAGGTGAGCAGATCTTATAGAGACAGTTATGGATTTGCGGCTTCTTACAATACAGGACGAGGTTCTTCGCGGTCAGGCTGGAAGCCCGGTGACTGGATCTGTGGCAGGTAATCATGTACAAACCTTTTCTTTTGGTGTTGTAGATCATACATATCAAGTGGTTCATCTTGTAAAACCCTTTTGTTTTTGTGTTGAAGGTCACACCAAGTGATGTAGAGGTTACTTGTTAATGCAAGGCATGGCTTCTCTCGATAGATAAAGCCACTGGTAAGGCAAAGAATGGCTTACCAATAGTTAATGCATGCGTTGGTTTTTTATAAAGTCCGGTATTGTGTGACAAAGACTTTGTCAAACGTTAGTTCACGAAATCTGTAAGAAGATTTCATCTATCAGCTATAACAATGAGATACATTTAAAGATCGTCAGACTTATATCCTCTTTCTGCAAAGACCTATCATGCTCAACTTCCAGAGTTGGTGTTCTTCATAGAGGTTGCTAATGCAAAGGTGCTGGTTATTGTTTGCGGCAGCAGATCAGGATGCAATGAGCACAACTTTGCCAGCCGCATGGAGTGCTTTCGGTGTAATGCTCCTCGAGAATCAGGTACATTGCATCCAGACAGATGATTTTGGACTTCACTGAAATCTTCATCACATTATGGTTTTTGATGTATATGAGTAATTTCACAAGGTCATTTCAAATTAGCCTCATGTGAGGGATTCGATGGTGCATCTTAATCGATTAGAAATATATCATCAATTATGATGTTAATTCTTCCTGGAATGAGCATCTCAAGAATTGTGATATTTCAGTTATGACATGTCGGGTGACTCCGTTTCAGGAACAACGGTGTAATCATGTAATGCTCGTGGGGATAAGGGAACTGTTAAGAGGTAGATTTATTATTATTCATTGAAGCTTCCTGTATGGTATCTGACAGATCTATGGTGATTAAATCTCTAGGATCGGTGCTACACGGTTTGAAGTGTCATTATTAGTTGTTGATTGTAATAGAGATGTAGAATCTAGATTACTGTTCAAAGTGGCATGAAATTTCAAATGTACAGCAAGCAGTAGTCTCGCTTGTACATTATTATTCTGCCGCCTTATTTGCAAATTGGATGAAACCGTTAAATGATTTTCACTTTTTGTTTAGGACATGAACATATTGATCAATCAAATATGTGTATCCTTTACAGTTTTCGTAAAGAGAGATTGTCCTTAAAGTGATGTATAGAAACTGAGCACTTTGGTCTCCATATGTATGTACAAAGCTAATGTTAGCTTGGCTTTATGCACATGACCTGCACTTAATGTTGGACACTTATAATTTTATACATGGTGTTAATGACTTCAAACTGGGTGGATGGACTTCATGAATTTGGCAGGTTGTTTGTGATCTTAGACCCAAAAAACTCAATAATCAGGGCAAATGTGCCTACACACATTTGTATATGTACACAGTGTGTGCACACATTTGTACATGTACCCAAATGAGTATGTACATAGAATATACGCAAATCATACCTTGGCATGATTGGCTCATTTTATTTCAAATTTGTTCGTGTGTTCTATTCTCATGTGCCTCATTCTTTGTCTTTTAAAGAGCTGCCATTTGGTATGGTTCAATAAGAACCTCATCAATTTTAGTATGAATGACGAAAAATATGCATATTTGGATGATGGTTTTCTTGGACAATTGATTCAAGTATTGTTTTGCTTGTAATGATCTTATTTGGCAAAAAATTTCTCGTCAAGGAGTCATCATTTTTAGTATAAACAAGGTTACTTTTTCCAACATTATCTTTGATACTTGGTTTTGTGACCACAATATGGTTTCTTAGGTCCTAAAGTAGTTTGTCATGCATAATTATGATGTATAGCCTAGATTTGTATTTTGTCATTGTTTTGAAGGAGTTATCTCGTTCTCATATGTGCATGCTATATAGATACATGTATGCCTTGTCCTTGTTTTCCAAGAAAAAGTCCAAAGTTCAAGTTCTTGGTGCCTAAGTCTCCTTGCCCCCCAACATTTCAATATTGTGTTTTAGTTTACGTACAATAGTAAGTTTGTGTTTTTCCATGTTGCTGATCTTCAAAATACCATGAGGTGTGAACATTGAAGGTGATTCAATGTTTTAGTGATTATCTTAGCATGTATGCAAACATGCCAATAATTGTATCCATCATAATGTGTAGCAAGGATTTTCTTAATGTGTGGTGTGCATAACATGAAATTTGTGAAATAGTTTTTGTATCACAAGATTTCATTCCGTTTTTGTTTTTGCATTTGAAAACGAAACAAAAAAGGTTGTGATTATTAGTTATATTTGTGCATGTTGATAAAGCTTGTATGAATGAACAATAGATATTCTAGCCTTGAACGTTGCATCTTTCTATATTGTTGCTTTATCCCCTACAATGTTGAAGGATTACAATTTGAGTTTGTCTATAGAAGCCTTAATAACAATAAGTTGACGTTGTAAGTTAGATGCATGTTGGAGAGTGCAAGTGCTACGTGTAAGTAAGTTTTCACAATACCCAAGGAGTAGTTGTTATTTAGCTCCATGTCATTCATGGATAAAAAATTCAATAATAGAATGGTGTGGAATTGAGGATGGGGTGTGCTCTTATTAATTTTTGAGTGTGCACTCTTATATCCTTAGGTATATTATTCAAGTTTGAAAAATTGGCATTGATATTAATCTTACACCTAAGGGTGCTAGTGTGTACTATTTATTAATTGGAATCAACAAGCCTAAAGCTAATAGTTTATGGCTAAATTACAAAAGACTATTTAGTATTGTGGGGGTAAAGAGGGCATAGATTAAGTAGACCATGCGAGGATGCCTTGAATGTCCATAATGTGAAAGAAGACTATGATCATGCTTGATACTTCTAATGACAAACCTAAAGGAGAGTTCGCTTCAGAGTTCCAAAATGTTATGAGCTTCTCATATGTCCCCACAATAGGCTTCTACGTAGATACAAAAAAAGAATCACATAGTCTGTCCTAATAGTTATGATCACCAAGCAAAATGTAGCTAATGTCAAACTAGGGAGGCTTAGAGTTCCAACATAATAACCACATGTATATGACATAAATAAAACTTGGGAAGAATCTTGGTTGGGTCAAGTAGAATGGGCATGATTGGCTGAGGGGGAAGTGCTTGGATTTGATAGGTAGAGAGGGAGAAAGTAGTCTATAGAGAAAAAGTTTTGAGACATCGTGCTTTGGAAGAGGTAATATGTTTGTTCCAAGAGGATTAGGTCTTTGTTATATTTTTTGGTGGTTAGAGTATCAGGAAGAGAAAAGGAGGAATAATGATGACTCTTAAAACTTTTCCCACATCCAAGGATCGAGAGGGGGAGAATAGGAGCTAGTTGTGATGGTGGGGTGAGGAAACATAGAGAAGAGCTTGCATATGAGTTCCTTTCTTAAGTGGTTGTGAAGAGTGTAGTTGAGGAAGGAAGTGTGGTCCTCTATAAAACAATCCAACTAGAAAAAGTGGAGAAACTCTCTTCTAGACATAGATTATTAGAGTTGTTAAAAGATGCAAGAGTAACCATATTGAAACAACAACCATCGAATTTTTTAAGAATCGAGAAGCCTTTAAAGGAGAGAGGACTAGCATAGTAGAAAAGATTTTTCAAACACAAGTTGAGGAGGAGAACAAGGTACATGTTTCCTCAAAGATCAAATGCAATAGGAGAGATTTCCAATGTTAATCTTAGAAAGGCCTAACTAATGTATAAACAATGTAACTTAAGATTTGGTGCTTGGATCTTGTAAACACATCTCTATATTTCAGCAAGGCTCAACACATGTGCCAAGGGAGTAAGCTCATGCTATTATTCCAAAGGAAGACCTAAAGTCTCTCAAGAAGGTTGGAGCTATGAAAATTTTCCATATCGTGGTAGAAAGAGAAACAAGTAGGATGAGAGGGTGTGTCTAACCACCATAATCCTAGCTTTGTTTTTGACGTTGTTTATGATGTGATTTGACTTGTTGAGGCAATGTTGTCAATGCATTACAATTCGGAAATTTAAATTTTTATATCAACAAACAGTGCATCACTATGTACTAATATGATAATATAAATAGCAAAGCTCTATTTGGAGAGCTTGAGATTGAAATTTTATGCTGGTTTACGAGTGATATACGAGGCACTAAGGAAACAAGCAACCACACCATGAGGAACAAGGGAGAAGCCAAGATTAATAGAAAAGGATAGTGCAAGAAAAAGGGTAATTCAGTCTATACTTTAAGACAAAGACTCCTACTTTTATTGATGATGGATGTCTAGTTGGCCAATCTCTTATGTAAGTGCAAGAGCAAAGTTTTTCATCAGCTCAAAAGATGTGGGAGAGGGCTCCTAAGCATGTAGGAATTGGGAGGAGGTGGGGCAGAGGAGAGGGTGAAGTTTAGAGAATGGGAGAGAGCTTGGGAGAGGCTATGATAAAGAGAGAGGAAAAGATGACAACCTTGTCTCATACCACAACTAATTTGAAATTAGTAAAATCAAATATGATTGAATGGATTTTGTCTTAGTAATTAGATTTTATGGCTTTAGCAAACTTGAAGAAGTAAGGTGGAAAGCCAATATTTTCATAGCAATGAAAGAGTTCTACTTGATACAATCAAGTGCTTTGTCGAGGTACAACTTGAGAATAAAAGTTGGCTTAGAGGAAAGATGACATGCTTAGAAAATTTTTTATAAAGATTAGTCAAATATATTTTATTTCTCAATGAAGCCAAATTTTTGTGTGAAATAATCTTGTCAAAGAGGGGGGCTAGTCCATTGCCTAAGGTCTTCACAATGATATTGTAGGACATTTTGAGCATGGTGAGGAGATGTAAGTGATTGTTGAAGAGGGATTGGGTTTTTAAGACTTTATTTGATTAGAACCTCGACAAGAGAAAAGGGAAGGATCCATAGTTGATAGTTGGTCAATATTGGAGAGAAGGTCAAATTTTAGGTTATTCATGTTAAAAATCTAGGTGTTAATCTACAATTACATTAAAGAGAGGTATCACCACAATAGAAAATACATTATCATTTGTTCTCTACAACAATATAGTAACATCTCCATGAGAGAGAGAGAGAGAGAGAGAGAGAGAGAGAGAGAGAGAGAGAGAGAGAGAGAGAGAGAGAGAGAGAGAGAGAGAGAGAGAGAGAGAGAGAGAGAGAGAGAGAGAGAGAGAGAGAGAGAGAGAGAGAGAGAGAGAGAGAGAGAGAGAGAGAGAGAGAGAGAGAGTTGGTTCCTTCTGACCTCTAATCCTCCCCTTAGAGCTGGTCCTTTTCCATGTGTAAAAGAACAAGTATTAACTTAGACTATCTAGAGACACACATTGGCCTATTTTTTTACATTGCTATATAAAGTACATAACAAGCTCTTGTTATTAGCCAATACATATATCATTGCATCATAATATTTCTAACACCCTCTCTTCATGGAAATTTTGTTGGAGCTTCAAAGTCATGTCTTAAACGACTATAAGACACTTTTTTTAAACATCTTATGTGCATGAATCATGTCTCCACTTCTTGTGCATCTCAACATTTGTGGATCTTGATGTAAATTCGTGACTTGGTAGTTATTTCAAGTGCCTTCACATGTATGTTATCTCCTACTATATGACACCTGCAAGAAGCAATATCGTCATACATTAAGGTTAATCTTCATATCTACAGAAGAGCAACTCTTTATTTTCTTAAAAGAACTAAATGTTTGCTACAAAATAATGCACTTGGTCAAACCAAAACCTGGACAACATTCTTTGGCATTCATTGTAGTAGTTGTAAGAGCCTAAAGTTTGAAGTTTTAAATGAAGCACAAAAACAACATAAAACTTATTATGACCCATATTTCAGTTTGACATATCTCACATTTTCATAGTTCATGAAAGAACACTGTAAAATTTCAAAAGTTTAAGTTTAGTCGCACAAAGCATATTTTAAGACACCTTCAACTACATATTAAGTTTTGCAGCTTGCATCTTTGCAAACAAATTTAAAAGCCTAGAAACTTTTGGACCCGCTTTTTACTTAACAATTGCACACCTTCACAATCAGAGCTTCACTTATTCATATTGCAACTTTTGAAGCTTTTGGGATCATCAATCATTCTTAAAGCAGTTTCACTAAGCTTCAAGTCTACTATTGAAAAAGTCAAGAAAACTTTTCCCAAGGGAAAGATCCCACCACAAAGGAGTCTCCCTTGAGCACGAGGTTGTCTCTCCCCTCCTCTTCATGGACCTTGGCAGTAGACTTTTAGAGAGATATTCACGAACTCCATTACAATTGCAACCAAAAACCTTCAAAGCGTGCTTGATGTGGGATGTGTAGTGTTTTAGGTGGCAACAATGTGGGCTACATAAATGGCTGATCACAACCTTTGTAGACAAGATTGGGCCTACTATTATAGCATGTGGGATCCACTACATTTTGCTCTAAAACACGGCTCAAGGATCCACACTAGGAATACATCATCGTGGGTTGCCACATTGTTTACATACAAGGTTGAAATCCTCCACACTTGTTACATCCACTGAAGTTGGCATTACATGACAATTTCCTTAGCAATCCCAAAAGTGCTTGAAAAATACATTTGAATAGCACTAGTGTGACCAAAAGTCTTATTGCAAGAAAGGGAATGGAGTAAAATCTCAAGATAGTTGATAGGGATAGCCAATGTAGCTCTGTTATAGACATTGAGGGAAGAGGGCATCTTACATGTTCTGGAGAAGCTTTCTGCATTCTTTGATTTTGTGCCCAATCTTTTTGTAGTATTTATAGAAAATCTTGGTCTTGTTCTTGGACTTTGACCACAAGTGTGCTATTGATCTACTAGATGGGATGCTCTACTATTGAGCTATCCATCATGTTTCTTGGTTCTCTCTAGAGTGTGGACTATCATTCCAACTTCCCCCCTCAAGCCACACTTGATTGGGCTCCCAGTACTCCCTTGCCACAACTTGGATTTAATATCATGTTATGATCCCATGGATAAACTCAGGACCTTCTCTATACCTGACTGGATGCCTTATCGTTGAGCTATTTGCAATGTTTGTTGGTTCTCTCTAGAGTGTGGATTGTCATTCCAATATGTACCATTTGATATTTAACTATGTTAATCTTAATTGATCAAATGAGAAATGCCTTTGTGTAAGGTTGATGAGTGCTTTTCATCTCTTGTGGGTTTAGACATGTTAATGAGTATTTTGGAGGGATAAAAGTCATAGTTCATGAGAATAAGACTGGCAATACTTGTATGCTTTGTTATTTTTTGTCATCTTTTTTACATTATTTGGTTTTCCCTTTTAACTCATTGTTTTTCAATAATACTAAGGTCGAAATGAAAATTGATAGTCAAAATGTTCTCGTAGTGCATGATTTATCCAATAGTAAATGGAAAAGTTGTTTTCATCACGGATGTAAATGAACATTGGAGCATGATAACGATAGTTTGCAATCCATAAATAGGATTCCCAAATTAAATAGGAGAGCACATTACTATGGATATGATTGCAACATGTGTTGTTGTCCATATCTACAATTTGTCACATATCTCTAGTTCACATGCATGGGATAGTCCCTACTTAGAAGCTATACAATCTACTAGGAGGCTTATAGTGTCATGGTGGATGGCATATACATGTCATGCAAAGAATATACACTATCATATGCTTGCCATGGCTAGTAATAGACTTGTGTATATCCCAAGATTGGAGTGCATGTTGGTAATGTAGGGCACAAGCATCTTTTAAATCTTTATCATGATAACTACTTGTACATCGTAGATATCGCCATAGATTGTGGGTGAGTTTGGATGGATAACATTGTTGGGTGGTGAGTCAACAATCCATTTTTTTGTTATGTTAGATTTGTTTATGAAAGAAAGATCCTGTCGGTGATGACTCTTGGTATTAGAGGAGTTTTCTGATGAATCCAAGTGCACACATTCTAATTTTGTTATAAGTTTTGCTTGTTTCATAACTATTACAACTCATGATTTGATAATCACATGCTTGAACATATATTATTTTTTATTATATGCGGCTCTCAACTAGCAAACTTATGTGAGTTTACTAGTAGGCTAGTAGTGAGTACTTAAGTTGTAGTGTGAAGTTATCAAAGTGAAACATGAGTTTTCAGAGCCACATTGGGAAAACGAAGAAACGTAGCTAAGGTACACAATAGAAAACTTGATCACCTAACAAGATCAACATATTTGGTACATGAAGTGGTGGTGGGTTGCATTCAAAATGGAAAGTGGTGAAAGTGGAGTTGTGATGTGGACATGGTTGTGTTGTTGCGAACTACCAGTAAACTCTCTAGAAATGGTTGGGCTTTTGAATAATTTAGTAAATTCAACTTGATACAAGTGTAAAGTTGACCAAAACTAGCTAGATAGCTTGGGGTCATATGTGCCATTGATTGGAGGCCACGAGCCTCATTCTTTGCAAATATACTTTATGGTATTAAATCATTTATAAGAGCATAGGATACATTTATTGTGCTCAAATATAGGGACTTAAAGAGAAACATTGAGTTCACTTGAAATAGAAGGATCCAATGTAGTAGTAGGTGGATAGTCCCTTGACTCACCCTAAAGTCAAAGCTGCTATATATTTAAGGGTATGGATGCTAGATTTAGACATAAACTGAGGTCGGAGAACCGTAAATATCATATCCTAGTTGATTTGCAAGTTTCTCATTAATGATCTTTGTAAACATATTGAGATAATTGAGTTGCTAGAGATAGGTGCTTCAACCCCCCAAGTTAATTCTACATTGGCAGTCAAGAGTGTGGGAAAGCAAATTTGGCTTAACAAAGTCTAAGGGTGCTCATAGCGACAACGTCTTATTATGAAACAACACATTTTTGTAAAGACATTTTTGCTAGAAGAAAAGCCCCATTGGCATCCTATATGTACACAAGCCCAAGTCGCAAGTTTATTAGAAGCAAGACTTAGTCTTAGTGGCTTACTGGGTTAATTCAGTCTTAGAGACTTACTGGGTTAACTCAGTCCTAGAGCTATTTTTGTACAAGTTACAAAGCTGAACTTAGACTTATAAACTAAATCAAATTTAAATAAAACCTTGTAACTTCTAAACTTGCGCTTAAGTTCCATAAGCAAAGTGGACATTCCACTTCAACTCAATCTCTATAACAAATTTGCAATGCACCCAAAAAGATTATCCATAATGTGCCAATCTACTTTTTTGGGGTCCACAAGTTCTTGATTGTGTGCTTATACTTATGTATCTCTTTATGCTTTTGCTATCATGCTTATGGGATTGCATAGAAGAGAGCTTGAGGATGAGAGCTTGAGGCTTAGAGACTCTAGTGCGTTAGCATTCTAGGATTGCTTGTGATATCTTAAGAGAATTTATTAAGAATAAATTATAGAAGATTTTTGTGGTAAATTAAGTGCATGATGTGGTAGTGTAGAGTGTGGTTTGAGAAGTGAATGTGGTGAGGTGGAGAGTGTGAGTAATAAAAGTGTCACGAAGTTCATGTATATGGGAAAAGTGTGATGGAATGCATCTCTTTTTCAATGCAATGTTTGTTCATAACTCTGTCTTATTTCTCTTACTTAGTTAGCATGCCTTGTTTTTGATAGTGTTAGTATTGTTGTTTGCGAAGGTTGGGAAGTGATGAACCACCTTAAAGCTCCTCATCGGACCGAGCCTACCACTTGTGCTATGATGACACCCAATATCCTCTCCAAAAGAAGCTTGATACATTTGGTGCCACTGTTGAGGAGCCAAATGGCACATTGCTACATCTTCTCTTCTTACCATTTTTTGTGAATAATGCTTGATAATTTGCTTGTCTTTCCATGTTTTGAGTAAATTTTTGGTGCCATATTGTTGTGTGGGAAGTGAAGGCTATCTAGCCTTGCTCCTCAACAACTTAAACACTATTCTTCTACAGAGAGATTGGACACTTTACATCCATATTCCTACCTCCATCATTATGCTAAGAGCAAACTTCTTGAATGCTATCTTGAGTTTGCGAGCAACTCTAGCAGCAAGATAGAGACTCAAACATGTTTGCCATCAACAAAGTAGGTAAAAGACATTAAAATCTAAGTACGTAACAATTTGATGAACCCACAATACATGCATTTTTGAACCCAAACAACAACAACAAAACTCAATCTAGGTTTGCTAGCTCATTAATGTACACCCAATTGTTCAGAAAATTCCAGGGTAAATCTGTGGTAGCCTAGTCGTTTCAGATTTCCACAAAATCTGTAAAGTTTGTAATATAAAAGATTTACTGTTCTCCAAGAGAGAGAAATATCTTCTTCTGGATGATAAGTGTACAAAGGGTAATGGAAGAGATGAAGAGAGTGATATTCAGAATTGAATATTACAGAGGAAGGCTGGTTATCCAAAGATATTGGATTGAATTGGCATCCAGTAACACCAATATGAAACGTTTTGGTCAAGGTTTGAGAATGTAAATGGTACTTTATCTTCCAGGCAACAGAATGAACAGTAAGCAACTTATATGACAAAGACTAGCAAATAGATTTTACAGAACAGATTCTGATAGGCAATTGATTCCTCTTATTGAGCACAAGAAATTAGTTCTTATCACTGGAAATTATACAAAGCAAAACAACAATCACATTCTTTATCTGAGCACATAAACTCATTCAGAAATGAAAGAAGCTTATGCAAATGCTTATCAGCTTCGGCCGATTTCCTGCACACAATCAGTTAGAATTGTCTCTTCACAGACATCGCCTGTAAATCCATGTTGGAGAACTGAAATTCAGTACAAGATGGAAAGAGTGCCGCAGACAGACACGTATCAGGAACGGTTACAACAAAGCTCAAAGTGTGTTCGATCAATTGATAAGAAGTGAAGCTACAACAATCAAAGAAAAGGAATGCACAAGCTTAAGAATTGGCTCTCTTCTCTCTATTGATGAACGAAAATTTTTGTGTATGTACAGATGCGCTGGTGTCGCTCTTATAGAGGCGTACACCAGGCTAAAGCATCTCTCACCAACCGTTAGGGTATCTGTTGGGAACAACTACATGTCGCTTTGAAACGATGCGACTTAAATGCATCTCAAATAAAATTCTAACTTGCAATAGGCCTTTAAATGTATTTAGGCCATGAATATCGAAGAGATTTATAGTGTCTATTTTAGTCATATGCTCATTTAGAGCAGGTATAATATTGTTTTCAATTTTTCTAATGTATTCTAGGATGTACATAGACAAACATTCAGTTACTATATGTACAAATTCAGCACTACCATTGAATTGGTTTTGTACAATTGCTAGGGCTAATATTCCTCTATGGTGAATGGACAATATGGTCCAAAGGTGGAAGAAATTTGAGTAAGTCCAAGGACTTTCCCAATGTTCCTTGGTATAACCAAAAAGTTGAGGCATAAAGAGATAATCTAATCTCCATTGAAGTTCAACACTGTACAAAGGGGGTAGGAAGGTAGCTAGGTCCTATTGAAATTCCTGGAATACTGATCGAATCCGCGCGTATGTTACCTTTGTGTTCTGCTTGATGGCACTGTTGCTTGGTTTGTCAGCACTTGATGGTGCTTCCTTCGGTTGTGGAGAAACTGCAACAACACAAGGTAGAAACTGCAACAACACAAGGTAATACTTTTGTAGCTTCGGCATCAGTTGGAATAAACTGATCTTGCTTTGCCAAGGGTAAAGTCTACCTAGCTCTATCTTCTTTTGGCACATGGAAATCTGAAGTTTGAATAGATTTGTCTTCTTTTGCCATGATGGGAAATGTAGTCTGGATGGCTTTATCTTCCTTCGGCACCGATTCTTCTTCAATAATCTTGATTTGCCTTGAGCTCGAATTGAACTTGGCCTCTTCCAGCTCTTTTCAATTTCTCGTACTCCTTCATGAGAGGCTAGAGATACTGAAGCTGAAAAGAATTGATAATATTCTGATGGACATTCTTCCAAGTAGCTAGATCAATTCTGTATTTCCCATGGGAAACACAGGCTGCTAGGGTTGTCTTAGCACTGATCTTCCAGAAAATTGCCTCTTTGGCCTACCTTTTGTAATTACATTGCCTTGCTTCAGCATCTCTGATGAACTTTGCAATTGTTGGACAAAATTCTCCAGCTGCTTCTGCTTGGCTTCGGCTGTTTCTTTGTCAATGGTGACAGCTCTCAGCTATTCTTCCAATGCTTTATTTGATATCTACAGTGTGCTTCGGGTATGTCGCTTCTGCTACAACAATCCTTGAAGGGTTTGAACTTGCTGTTGAGAAGCAAGTTCTCCTTTTCAAATTGATTTGACTGCTCCTGCATCTCCTCCAATGCTTTCAGAGTTGCGTCAATTCTGCCCTTTGCTTCTTCTAGGGCTTGGTTCTTTTGTGTCAGCTCAGTGTGAGCTTCATCGAGCTCCTTGCTCTTTTTTAGCAGTTTGACACTAGTTTCTTTCAGCTCCTGATCTTTCTGCCACTAGCTCAGATTGGGCTATCGTAAATACTGCTGAGTTTCATAGAGACAAAGTGACAATATGTTGGATGGAATCCTACGTATTAGTCAGTAATTTGCCAAAGACTTTGTGGTAAGTGTCTTTGTCAATAATGGCAGGCTCGTCTTCATGAATTTTCTGCTCTACATAAGTGTCAGGACTTCTCTGCTCTTGTCGGATGTTAGGAATTTCTTGTGATTAAGTGACTGCTGCTGCTCAATCTGCATTTCTTGCAGTTCATCAATGTTGGTACTTGCTTTGCATTAGGATGAAGGTAATGATGCTTTCATTAAGTTAACGAAGATTTTGCTATTTCAGTGGAACTTGCCTTTGTGGTCTGCATATGAGAATCACCTTCTTCAATTGATGCTCCTTCCTGCTGCAGTGGTGCTAGCACGAGCTTCCTGCGTAGTTAGAATTCCAACATAGAAACACAATATGGCAAATTGAATTCCTAGCCTAGAGAATTGCTTCTCCCTTATTAATCTACAGAATTGCTTAAAGCAATCTGTCTACAAGCAATCAATTCTCTATTCAGATCTTTGAGCAAGTATCCCATATTTGTTGCAGATATGGTGTACTCCTGCTCTGGTAGAAATATAGAAGACAGGGCAAATCGGACAAAGCTTTTGAGATTAGGGTCTCTAATGTATGATAACTTATACCCCCTCTTCTCCAGGTAACCTCCCTCCTCAACTACTCCGCTTCGTGTGATACAATCGGGCTTAGTAGTAGGAATGGTTCCATCTACGGGTAAGCCTAAGCCTAATGCATGGCAATAAAATTCTTCGATGAAGATCGTGAGCACGTTTCGGACTGTGGTGCAGTGATGACCATCCTCAGTCTTGTCTAAATTGCGAACTAGCTCGTGGCATAGTTCTGAGAAAATGATCTAATGATCAAATTGCAACAATCCTTCTATCCTGGCTCTAGCAGAAAGGGGTTGCAAAACCGGCAGTACAAGATTTGGGTGGGTTTTAAACGTGATGGTAGCGATGGTAGCCATAGGAAAACTTTGAAATCAAAGGAAACTTTGCAATAGAAGATTGACAAAGTATTCGATCGCAACGAAGGCAAACAAGCAAAGAGAAAAATGTGTCTAGTGAAAAAGGTAGAAGAAAAAGTGAGAGAGAACGAAAAAGCAAAACTGTTAAAGTATGAGGTATTAATGGTATGTTGGCGGGCTGGACAAGTATTAATCAGAAGTGACCTTCACATATTGAAGGTACTCTAAATATAAAATGAACTAGTCCTAAAAAAAATAAAAATAAAAATAAACGAAATACAACAAATGTTCTGCTCAATTCGCAAAAGTCGAACTCAGAGATTTGAGTTTCAGACTACGAAAAATAGAAGTTTATACAGTCTGGTGAAAACAATCAAATTTGTTGATTTTCGCAAATTTGTCGACTTTTTTGCAGTATTCGATGTGACATTTCAAGTGTCGCATTTTTCGCACGGAAAAATAGCAAATAAGCAAAAAATAAGAAGTGTTGGTTTTTTTTGGGAAAAATGAAAAATGTCAAGTGAATGCGAAAATTGCGATGCATCACATATTTCTCGCAAAAACAACGCACAACACGTAATACCAAAAGTGTCAAGTTTTTTCGCATAAATATTTGTGGCGAAATTGCGTGTGAACAAATTCCAAAGAGTGTCGCAAATTTTGGAAAATGGCAAACTCTGGAAAATACAACAGTGAACGCTGTCGCATTTTTCGGAAAAAACAACATAGAAACCGCTATGCTACCAAAATGGTAGAAGCCGGAGCTACCGCTAAAAACGATGCTAAAATAGTAGCTTATTTCAGAACACTATCACTCGCGATGGTTGTCCCTTAGAATTAGTTAGTGATAGGGAAACCCACTTCCCCAACCAAACCATTGAAGCACTGTCATCATATTTTTTCATCACCCATATACAAACCACACCATACAATCCCAAAGACAACGGACTTACGGAGAGAGCCAACGGAATTTTGTGTAAGATTATGAACAAGATAATAGAAACACATTCTTCTGATTGGGACCAAAAACTTCCATCAGTCTTATGAGAATATTGTACTGCCGAAAAGATTACAACCAAGCAGACTCCATATTATCTTGTATATGGAATGCAGCCCATACTACGCATTGAGTTCAATGTTCCCATTCTGCGTTATTAATGAGGAACAGATGGATGAGAACGATAGCCTCCACGAGCGAATGATAGCATTAACACAGTTGGAGGAGGATCGTCACTTAGCCTTGATTTAAACTAAAAGGGTGCAAAATAAAAGAAAGGAAAATTTTGATCAATCCATCGAAAAGATCAAAATTAAACGTGGAGACTATGTGCTTCTATATGATAATAGACAAATGATGTTTCCAGGAAAACTACACACTAGATGGATGGGACCCTTTAAGGTCATACACAACAACACCCGCCACGATTTGCGATGTGTTTTGTGACGTGAATCGCGAGTTTAATTTTTTTTTTTTAATTCGTCGCGGATGTCGGAAAAACACGTCGCTATAAGGTCGTCGGAATTTGCGTGATATGTTATTGTGATAGAAGGTTTTAATAACGAATCTTTACAGTTAGCTGATCTCAAAGGGACATTTGCTCGATACTAGAGTAAATGGATCGAGGGTGAAGCGATACTATGACTGATTTCCAAGCAAAATGAACGAGTTGAGCTTTGCGACTTTTGTGAAGAATGTGAAAATGTTCCTACAAAATATATTCCTCATTTTTCAAAAGGCGCTAAGGGAATAGTGGGTGTAAGTGGCCAGTGAGTTGTGAGGGTTTCTCCATCCTCTGACATGCATCACATTTTTGAATAAAAGATTTAACTTCCCTATAAACAATAGGCCACCAATACTTGGCGTTCGAAATTTCCTAGTGGTATTTTTAAGAGCATAATGTCTCCCCGAATCTTCTTCATGTAATGCATGGATTACAGTGGTGACTTCGGTGGGTTCTAGACAACGACAAAGATGTCAAATTCATCTAACAACAGAACCCATCTAACGATTCTACCTGAAAGATTGGGTTTATTCATTAAATGCTTAAGTGCGTAATGATCTACATGGAAAATAAAAGGATAACCTAAAAGGTAATGCCTAAACTTTTTTATAGAATAAATCATGCCTAAGGCTTTTCGCTCTGTAGTGGAGTGATTTTTCTCAGATGCTACTAACTGTCTACCAGCTTAGTAGATAGGGTAATCTTTATTCTGCTTGTCTTTTTGACTACCCACTATCCTATTGCAACTGATGAAGTATCTACATATACATGAAACTTTTTTGTCCAATCTGGAGGTATTACTCTGAAAACCATCCTTCGCCTGGTCTACTGTATAAACATCTGATCCAGATCTACTTATAGCCAAGACGACGAAGGTTAATATAAAAATAGAAGGCTAAAGTGACCGTTTCACTAGTTGTTGGTATACTTTTGTAGGAAATTTTACACCTTTATGCAAGAATATTAGTTCTCTGAGAGGAACCTTCGCCTGAGTCACATGAGAAATTGTCAAAATTGGCAAATCCAGCTTGATAGAAACCATGTAAAAATCATGTAAAATGTACATAAGTAGGTATCACACATGTGAGGCAATGGAGCCACGTGGGAAACCTACCCTAGTGTAGGTTAGATCAAGTCTAGTGAGTAGTGATTCTTAGTTTATAGGACCTACATCCTAGATTTAAGGTGAAAATGGATCAACTAGCCACCTACTTGACATGACTCTAGGAATGAGTCTAGAGTGGAAAATTAGGGCAAGAAAGCCAAATTAACTTTCTTATTACATGTTGTAAATTCACCTAACTTTACAAAGGAAGGACTTTTGCTATGTATTCCATCCTAAAAGATAGATTATTTTTAGAACTCACTGACAATCTTGAGCTACTCCACTATGTACATTGTGAGTCTACAGGCCGTACAACAGATTGTGGTTCATGCGTGTGGACTTGG
This sequence comes from Diphasiastrum complanatum, assembly GCA_029204225.1. Classification (NCBI taxonomy): domain Eukaryota; kingdom Viridiplantae; phylum Streptophyta; class Lycopodiopsida; order Lycopodiales; family Lycopodiaceae; genus Diphasiastrum; species Diphasiastrum complanatum. The sequence goes on from CM055095.1 coordinate 29,719,535, forward strand.
ATTTGTAGATTTTTGCGATTGTTTGTGTTTCGAGGGCAGTTCTTCTTTTTTCCACCTGTATGTGTGCTGCCTCTTGGGCATGCTTGTAGAATTATTTCAGGATCCTAAGCAAATGACTACAGATCACAGACTATGAAGCATTCAATCAACAATTAGCGAAGACAATGCGACAATCAGAGATGGAGTAGAACTGAGAGTAGTTATGTATTTGTATTTTGTTTTGAGTGAGTCGATTAGTGTCTCACTCGTTGGTGGCCTATCGCTCCTCTAACAGAAGTTGCTATATGTTCTGCTCGTTGGCAGACTTTCATGCTTAGCTGATATTGCTAACAATATGCTAGCACTTCAAACTCTCTCGCATCTCTCTCGGTCATTGATTGTAGTAATCTATCTTGTGTATATATCCACTACATGGAGTTTACAAGATACTTTAACTATGAATTACAAGACAAGTTTACACTAATCAATTAGTTAGCTACCTTGTGTCAACATCGCTTCTGACGGATGAGCATGACAATACAAGACTCCACGCTCGTTGAGCTACCAACTGTCAGCTCGACTTGTTTATCTTTGCTCTCCAGGGTGTCTTCATCATTTGGTTGTAGGGATGAACCTCGATCACTTTACCTTCGGTCTTTGCTTCGTCTTCAGCCTTCGGGTTGTGTTCGACCTTCGAGTCGTGTTCGACCTTCGGGCCTTTTTCGTCCTTCAGGATCTCTTCACTGTTCGGGATGTCTTCATCAAGGTTGTAGGAGTTCACCATTTCAGACACTCCCTCTTGAACGCTGCAACCTTTGTATATGTTCAGTCCCATTGCCTTTCTTTGTTTTGTGAAGAGTGCTTTGTCGAGCGGCTTCGTGAGCAAATCTGCAACCATGTCTTCGGATTTTATGTGTGGACTTTCAGCTCTCCTTTCGAGATCAAGTCTCGAATGTGATGGTACTTTAGAGGTGTGTGTTTAGTTTTTGAATGGAAGACTAGATCCTAGGATAGACATATGGCACTCGGAGAATCCATCATCATCGCGCATGGTTTTCTTTGTTGTATGCCAATTGCACATCATTTGCAAACATAGTATCTCATTCGCCTGTGACATATTCGACTTCACATGAGGATTAAGCCACTAATGTTTGTTTCTTACGTGTCCAGCTGATTGCTGCTCCGGATGCTATCGAATATCTTTCTGTCACGGACTTGTTGTCATCCTTGCAGCTTGCCTAGCGTGCATCACTGTAGTGTTGCAGCTCAAATTTTTTTTTTTTTCTTTTTCTGCTTTGTAGGTCAATCCCATATTTTGGGTGCCTTGCAGATATTGCAGAATTTTTTTTGCCATTTGCCAATGCGCTATGCCAGGATTCGAGGAGAATGGCTCAATGCATAGACTGGGAAGGCCAAGTTGGGTTTGGTACAGATTGTGAGGTACATTAGACTGTCGATCAAGTTTTGGTATGGTATACCTTCCATCTTCTGTCTCTCCTCATTAGTATTTGGGCAATCCTGCTTTGTCAGTCTGGCTCCAACTATCATTGGTGTGGCTTTTTCTTTCTAGTCCAACATTCGATACCGCTCTGTTATTTTCAAGTTCTCTATAGTTGATCAAGACTTTCTTATTACAGGTTATGTGTGAGGTCACTCCTGAGTCGATGACTACATCATAGTCTTGCTTAGCATAGCTTGTTGAAGCCTCATCAAATATCGTGAAGGCTTCGTCGCTCTTGTGTACATCCTTCGACGACTCTGCAACATTTGCCTTTTCAGTTTTGTTCTTTTTTTTTTGGGTTAAATCTGCACTCATATGCAGAATGTCTCTTCTTCTTACAGTGCATGCAAGGTATTGTTGAGCTGAACCAGCATCTATTGGCTCTGTGTCCCGGCTTGTGACAGTGATCACAAGAGGAGGTTTGTTGGTTGTCATTGCCTTTGCTCAAAGACTTTGAATTTGCCTTGTCGATTCTAGTTTTTCTTCTTTTCTTTTGTAAAAAGAGCCTTCTTCTAGTCACGACTTCCTTCTCCTTTGTCTCTCGTCAGCAACAAGACTGATAGCTCGTTCAAACGTCATGTCTGGTAAGCATAGAATTAGCATTCTCAATGGCTGATAGGACGTAGGTAGAGTTTTTATGAAGTACATCAGCTGCTGTGGTGCTGGGACCTAGTGATTCTGTGCATATGCAACAAGTTGAGCAAAGACCATTCTGATCCTTTCGATGTGTTGATCCAACTGGTTGCCATCCCATCGCATAGATTGCAACTGATTGTGTAGGTGCATCATCGAAGCGGCAGTCCTCACTTTGTACTTTTGTTTTAGTCTTTTTCATGCTTCATGGCTGCTCTCACAGTCTTCAATCTGCATGAGTATTTCTTCATTTATGGATGAATTAACGATGATTGCCATTGTGCGCTCATCCTTTTTTATCCATACAGCTCTTCTCGGATCTCCCTCTAGAGGCTGTTCTTCTGTGAGTTCGGTCATTGACCAGATGCTTTCACCCTTTAGAAGAGTTTTGATTTTGAACTTCCATATTCGGTAGTTTTCTCCATTAAGATTGATTTTCTTGTCTGAATTGTTGTAGCCATATTGTGTTGTCTTAGAAAATCCGCTATGATACCATGTAGATTTTCACGATTGTTTGTGTTTCAAGGGCAGTTCTTCTATTCTGCACTTGTATGTGTGCTGTCTCTTGGGCAGGCTTGCGGAATTATTTCAGGATCCTAAGCAAACGACTACAAATCATAGACTATGAAGCATTCAATCAACAATCAGAGAAGACAATACGACAATCAGAGATGGAGTAGAACTAAGAGTAGTTTTGTATTTTTATTTTGTTTTGAGTGAGTCGATCAATGTCTTGCTCATTGGCGGCCTGTTGCTCCTCTAATAGAAGTCGCTATCTTTTGCTCGTTGGCAGACTTTCATGCTTAGCTGATAATGCTAATAGTATGCTAGCACTTCACTCCCTCTCGCATCTCTCTCTCTTTGTCATTGATTGTAGTAATCTATCCTATGTATATATCCACTACGTGGAGTTTACAAGATAGTTTAATTGTGAGTTACAAGACATGTTTACGCTAATCAATTAGTTAGCTACCCTGTGTCAACATCGCTTCTGGTGGCTGAGCGTGATAGTACAAGACTCCATGCTCATTGAGCTGCCAACTGTTAGCTCGACTTGTTTTGTCTTTGCTCTCCAGGGTGTCTTCGTCATTTAGTTGTAGGGATGAACCTTGAACACTTTACCTTTGGCCTTCACTTCGTCTTCGGCCTTCGGGGTGTGTTCGACCTTCGAGTTGTGTTTGACCTTCGAGACTTCTTCGTCCTTCGAGATCTCTTTGTACTTCAGGATTTCTTCATCAAGGTGGCAGGAGTTCACCATTTCAGACAGGATTTACATCTATGATCAATGATTTGATTGTTCTTGCCTGTTATTTGTCAAATTGCCTATTGTTTGTCAACTTTTTTTTTTGTGTCTAGTTTTTTGATAGATTGTTAAGCAAGAATCCAATCACTCTTGTGGATATTTCTAAGATCCATTTATGGTCCTAAAGTACAGTACTTTCACATGGTATCAGAGCCAACTACAAGTGGCTATTGATTGATCATATACAAATCCATTTTTAGCAAGTTTTGAAGCTAAAACTAGAATTGAGATGGCAAGTTAGAGTCTATACTTTGAGGAGGGAATTTGATTCCAAACTTGGTAGGGATCAAAATACCCCACATGTGTGGGCACCTATAAACCTGCATTTAATGCTCAATGTACCTTTGATCCATAAAAATGGATTCTCTTACATCTTGATGTGGTTTTTTTGGTACTAAATCCTAGGAAAAGCTACCAAGATCAAGTGTCATTGATTAGATTTGACTTAGTGTCATGAGATCTAATTAATCCAGGCTGAAAATAAGTCCTCTTAAAGTGATATACAGGTCTTGGAAAACCATCAAGAAGTGTGAGTGAGATTTAGCCATGTTTTTGTCCAAAAATGGTGAAAATTGATAGGATTTGATAAGTCTTTGATAGAATCTCATCTAACCTTCATTTCATCTTTGTGAGGAGTGTAAGAACTATGCCTAGAAGTCCAAAAATAGGGGTAGAAGTCAAATTTGAGGTAATCAAGACAAAGTGAAACCTTTGTGAGTTTCTAGGATCAAATCAATTTCAATTTTCTTGAGCATTGATTTGTAGAATCCTTCCTAAAAGTTCTTTTGAATCAAGATCAAGGGGATCTTGCCACTTGTGTCTTTGTGAACATCAAGTAAGTTGCTAGTGAGGCAAATTTTGGAAAAGAGCTTAGGGAGGGCCAACAAGTACATCATTAGTACAAGTCATTAAGGAGATGGGAACCATTGTTGAATTCCTTCTTGGATCTAGTGAGAGGTTGAATTCTACAAACTACTCAATATGGAAAGTGAGGATGGAGTCACTCTTAGTGCTCCAAGACCTCTTTGATATTGTCCTAGAAGAAGAGGATGAGCCTCTTGGAGGACAAGAATTGGTTAGGTACAAGAAAAAGGCAAGACTAGCACTTCCTCTTGCACATCGGCCAAGGTTGGGATTCTTTAAAAGCTATATATGAATCCAACAACACTTCAAGAGTACTTATGCTAAGAAACCAAATCTTACAAAGTATGAGGAGAAGTGATGAAAGTGCACAAGAATATGTGCTTAGGATCAAGTCTCTCAACAAAGAATTAGTTTCTATTGGAGAGAAGATTCTAGATGGTGAGGTTGTACAAGTGATCCTCAATGGTTTAGAGATGAATTCTCCAATTTGGTTCAAAGTTTTGCCATCCAAGACACTTTGCCATCAATTGATAAACTCCATAATGTGCTAGTGGTTGAAGAGTGTAGGATGCTCCATGAAAAATCTAGTATGAGTTCCTTATCGTTGCAAGATGGAAATGAGAAGGAAAATTTCTCATTCAAAGGCAAGAAGAAGACCAAGGGATCTAGAAAGGATAAATAAAAGGAGGCCAAGGAGGAGGATCAAGCATCAAGTTCAAAGGCAAAGACAAGTCAAAGCAAAAATGCTTCTTTTGTGGAAAGAAGGGGCATTATGCATCTGAATGCTACAAGAGGAAAAGAGCACAAGAGGAGGAGGACAAACAAGGAAACCTTGCACATGAGGAGGATGTAGATGCATAAGTTGCCTCCCCCAAGAACAAAAAACCAAAGTTTGAAATTACTTGATTACCTTATTAGTTGGTGCTCTTGTACAAAATGGCAGCATGATAGTTTTAACATGTTAGTTTTTGTACCTCATCCAAATCTTGCATCCAATAGCATTTCGTTGGTATTTAAAAACTTTAACATCTAAAGGCACGAATTTAACATTCTATGAACTATGATTCGTATAATATGTCAGCATCTCATTGGTATAAGATGATGTACTTTCATGTCCTCCTTGGAGATATGCATACAGCCTCTTACTTCAAGTGGTCTAGGCATAACAAGCCTTGCTAGATCTTGTAGTGATGGTTGTACTTGTCTTGAATTTTCACAATGATTTGACTGCGCTAACCATGTGGTAAATGGGACCCAACAACTCTACCATGCTAGATCTTGTAGTGATGGTTGTACTTGTCTTGAAATTCACATGAAAAATTCAACTACTCTAACCATGTGATAAATGGGACCCAATAACTCTGACCATACATTTGACACTGATATCTGTTACTGTTTTGGTGGTTTGGGGTAGCCCAAAAGAGTCAAACCATTCCATAATATCTCTCTTATCCAACAACACAACAACTTGCTAAAAAGTGAATATTGCTTTTTCAATCTCCACGAGTCCAAAACCCTTGTGAAAATGTCCTCAAACTATCCCAAGTATGTGGACTACAAATTCCTCCACAAACTTATCAAAAGATGTCTTCATATCATATACTAAGTTTTTTGGTAGTCTATTATACAACTCACTAACTCCATCTTCTAGGGATTTGATGAACAAAATAACTTAATGGGTTTTATCAATGATTCAATTTTTCACACAAGCTTGGTAAGATTCCTAATGTGCGCTGTGAAATCCTCATGCAAAGTACTACAATGATATTTAAGAATTTCGGAAGTCCATTAATGCAATTTTGGGGGTCCAATTGCACAGCTCCCAACCTCTCCACCCTATCTTTGGGTTTAGGTGTATGCTCTACTTCTTCATCCACCTGATGATCACCAATTAGCTCACGTTTTTCTCTTCCAGGTTCAGAATTATGTGATATCTCCATTACCAATTCTTTAAGTCCTCTTAAGAGGGTGGCTTCTGGGTCTCTGGAAGTTTGCCAAATTTTCCCTAGTTTTATCATGTCTTTTTCTTCACTGTATACAAACTAGTCATGTATCTGGGACAAGGGGATGTGAGATCTGTAGATGGGTCTGCATCCTTTTACAAAGCGATATGCTCTATGATGAGCACGCAATATTTTTTCAAGACATGAAGCCGCATAGTTAAAGTCAGCTACTAAATGTTGAACATCAAAGTTTAGCAAGATGCTTATGCAAATGCCAAAGAACAAGTAAATTCATGATGCCACTACATTCCTGAATAGTTCCAAGCTTAATTATAACCTTAAAAACAGACACTGGGTGCCTTGACTCCTGTGGAACATCCAAATTTTTAGCCGACTGCTTACGTATTCTATTCCTTATTTCAGCACTCGAATGATTGTATGATCCTACGCTGATATTTTCGAGTTTCCTTCATCCTTGCGATTATTTGTAAAGACTACGTTGATTTGGATCTTCACATTAATAGCAGGTTGTTGCAGGACTACAATTTGATCACTCAATTTTTTTTTCAGATCCAATAAATTCAATTGAAATTTGAAAGTATGAAAAATTCCATGGCTGTATACCGTAAATAACCACTCTAACCCCTAGAGATTTTTCCAACTAGTGGATTTTCTCATGGCAACCTACAACAGTAGCAGCAACAACATCAGACAAATAGCTCACATAAACCTGCCACGTCAGAATGTCCCTTGTCCATAATAAATGCTGTTTTAAGACATATTTTTAAACTTGGAATGAGAAAATAACTTTCAAGATTGATTCCATGTGGATAGATTAGGTAGGGCCTTAAATTCATCCATGTTGTTTGCTAGTCTTCTTCTTCACTTGGGTTCCCAAACTTAGGTAGTTCCAAACTCTACATCAACCAATAGTGGTCGATAGCACAAGCCTAACTACAATTGTTGACATAACCATCTTTTTAAGTTATTTCTTTGCTCACGATAACTACTACATTGATTGGAGCATGCTCGCATGTGAAGAACTCGTACAACTTTGCATTATTCAAGATCTCTTTTAGCATCCCTTGAACATAGCAAACATTTTTGTGGCATATTTTATGCTACATCTTTTGTTTGCAAGTTTAACATCACCTAGTAGCCAAGCCCAAGCACAATTGTTGACATGACCATCTTTTCATGTCAATTTTTTGAACATAGCAAACATTTTTGTGGTATCTCTTATGTCCAATTACGTCTATGTTGTATGTCTATTTTGTATCGGTCTACATCTTTGTTTGCAAGATTACAACTTTCTTGAGCTATCAATGGAAAAGTAAGTGCTAAAGCTATCAATGTTATTGTCCTCCCGAGCTCTATATCGCCTAGTAGTCATCAATAGCACAAGCCCAACTACAATTGTTGACGTTACCATACTTTCATGTCATTTCTTTTCTCATGATAACAACAACATTGAGTGGAGCACACTCCAACGTGAAAAACTCATACAACTTTGTCTTACACAAGATCTCTATTATCCCTTGAACATAGAAAACGTTTATTTGGTATCTTTTATGTCCATGTATGTCCATGTTGTATTAGTTTACATTTTATTTGCAAGATTACAACCTTCCATAGCTATCAATGACATGTAAGTCCTTTGCTATCAATGGTGTCATCCTTTCAATACCTTTATGCATGGCAAATCTCCCTCCTCATAAATAATTGGGATGTTCTTCTTTGGTAAAGTTTTGAGCTAATCCCTTGATTCCAAAAAACTTGGTCCCTCTTTTTAGGCATACCCTTATCCATTATTTTATGGATTTAACTTCAATTTGAGATTAAAAAACTTTTCGGTGGTTCTATTTTTCCTCATGTTGGCAACCTCCATGGGGTAGGGTATTGCCCATTCAAAAAGATTCCAACACCTTGGTCATACCAATATGCATTATGCCATCAAGAGTACTTATGCTAAGAAACCAAATGCTAGGATTTTGGACATGTTTGCCAATAATACAACTTTGGCAAGTTTTAGCTTCCATTTTCATGTCATTATCCAAATCCTGAACCATTTTCTTGTTTGACATATGTTGATTGCTCTTGAAATTCAAATGACCCAGCCCATAATGCCATAGCATGTTCTCACTCATTGAAGTAATAGTTGAGATAGCTTGAGTAGTTGATGAATAGAGGTGACTCAACATATAAATATAACCTTGTCTTTTATAAAGTGCAAGTAATCTCCTACTTTTATCGAAAATAGAACAACCTTCTATGTTGAATTCAACTTTGTGACCCAAATCTACTATTCTGCTTATAGAGAGTAGATTATTTTTAAGATTCAAAACATGAAAAACATTTGTAACTAATTTGACATTACCATTCTAAAACCATAACTTAATAGTACCTTTACCGTGAATACGATCATGTGTGCTGCTCTATCACCCAAATGAACATGCCTTTGAGTGTTAAAAGAGTTGTACTCTTGAAATTAGTCATGATAGTTTGTTGGGTAGTCCTTGAGTCCAAGTACCAAGATTCATCATCATGTTTATCTTTAGGCTTTGTCATGAAAGTTTTTTCATCTTCTTCTTTGTCATTATGCTTAAAAGCTTCTACTACTACTGCATTTATTTGTGGTTGAGGAAAACTTTGTTGCTGTTTTGTTTATTGTTATTGAACTTGAATATTCGACAGTAATCAATGTCTTTTTTCTTGCAGTACATGTAGAATAGTCTTTGCTTAGAAGCTGGAGAAGTTGAATATTGAGTAGACTTTGATTGCTTTCTATTCCACTGAAACTAATAGATGTGTCTGGTTACTTTTCTAGCATTTTTTGGTTGTCTTCATTTGAGTAAAGAACAAAAGTGACTTTGGCAAAGTTGGCTTACAACATGACATGCCTAACTTGAACCATGTTCACCCCATAGTTATTGGTTTACGAGACATAATGGTTACTCCTTTTGAAAAATAAATTGCAGACTCTACGATTGTTAAATAAACATAAATTTTTGAATGAAGAATCCATAGAGAAAAGATTATGAAAGTTGGATGAACTAGATAAAAAACTATGAGAGCCTTGGCAATTACGGAGAAGAAAAATTTGCATCAAAGAGCATCAGCGAGATAATTTAAAAAGAGGCAAATAATTTTGTTCCATGATGCCCAAAAGGAATATTTCCCCAAGGAACTTAGCTTCACCATATCTAATTAGGAAGGTCACAATGAATAAATTATCTCTTTTAGAGATAATGGATGAGATTCATTTGGCGACATCGGTGAATAGAAAATAGAATATGGTTTGATGTGCCAAGTCCAGCCTGTTTGAATGCAAAGGACTTGTGGGAGTGCCATTGGCATCTTATTGGTGTCAAACAAATAGCTGACTTGACCATTCATCTTGATATACACTTCACCAGCAAGATGACAAAATATATGACATTTATTGCCAAAGTGTATGGCATCAAAAAAAGGGACCATCCACTTGATTATTAGGGCAATAATTACAAAGAAAGTTAAATATATATATTGAAAGTTTACAAGGAGGTGCAGAGATTGATGAGAATTTTTTTGAGATGTGAGGCCAAGTAGCTTGACATTTAGATGTAAGGCAAATTTGTTAGGCAAGTATACTCTAGCTACAATATATTTTTTGTCAACTATTCTTGCATTGAGTGTCATTGACCTCATCAATGGAAACATGATGCTTTGATAAAGGTTATATCCCAAGTTTGATGCAATGTAAATGGCTCCACTTATTCATAGTAGAAATTGGACTTCAAAATTTTGGTGTTGTAGAAAATAGCCATTACAATAAAAAATTGCATGAAACAAAAACCATTTCATCATATAGTTAAGGGCATAATGCATATTGGTATGACCAAGGTGTTGGAATCTTTTTGAATGGGCAATACCCTACCCCATGGAGGTTGCCAACATGAGGAAAAATAGAACCACCTAAAAGTTTTTGAATCTCAAATTGAAGTTAAATCCATAAAATAATGGATAAGGGTATGCCTAAAAAGAGGGACCAAGTTTTTTGGAATCAAGGGATTAGCTCAAAACTTTACCAAAGAAGAACATCCTAATTATTTATGAGGAGGGAGATTTGCCATGCATAAAGGTATTGAAAGGATGACACCATTGATAACAAAGGACTTACATGTCATTGATACTTGCAAATAAAATGTAAACTAATACAACATGGACATACATGGACATAAAAGATACCAAATAAACGTTTTCTATGTTCAAGGGATAATAGAGATCTTGTGTAAGACAAAGTTGTATGAGTTTTTCACGTTGGAGTGTGCTCCACTCAATGTTGTTGTTATCATGAGAAAAGAAATGACATGAAAGTATGGTAACGTCAACAATTGTAGTTGGCTTGTGCTATTGATGACTACTAGGCGATATAGAGCTCGGGAGGACAATAACATTGATAGCTTTAGGACTTACTTTTCCATTGATAGCTCAAGAAAGTTGTAATCTTGCAAACAAAGATGTAGACCGATACAAAATAGACATACAACATAGACGTAATTGGACATAAGAGATACCACAAAAATGTTTGCTATGTTCAAAAAATTGACATGAAAAGATGGTCATGTCAACAATTGTGGTTGGGCTTGGCTACTAGGTGATGTTAAACTTGCAAACAAAAGATGTAGCATAAAATATGCCACAAAAATGTTGGCTATGTTCAAGGGATGCTAAAAGAGATCTTGAATAATGCAAAGTTGTACGAGTTTTTCACATGCGAGCATGATCCAATCAATGTAGTAGTTATCGTGAGCAAAGAAATGACTTAAAAAGATGTTTATGTCAACAATTGTAGTTGGGCTTGTGCTATCGACCACTATTGGTTGATGTAGAGTTTGGAACTACCTAAGTTTGGGAACCCAAGTGAAGAAGAAGACTAGCAAACAACATGGAACAACATGGCCCTACCTAATCTATCCACATGGAAGCAATCTTCAAAGTTATTTTCTCATTCAAAGTTTAAAAATATGTCTTAAAACAGCATTTATTATGGACAAGGGACATTCTGACATGGCAGGTTTATGTGAGCTATTTGTCTGATGTTGTTGCTGCTACTGTTGTAGGTTGCCATGAGAAAATCCACTAGTTGGAAAAATCTCTAGGGGTTAGAGTGGTTATTTACGGTATACAGCCATGGAATTTTTCATACTTTCAAATTTCAATTGAATTTATTGGATCTGAAAAAAAAATTGAGTGATCAAATTGTAGTCCTGCAACAACCTGCTATTAATGTGAAGATCCAAATCAACGTAGTCTTTACAAATAATCGCAAGGATGAAGGAAACTCGAAAATATCAGCGTAGGATCATACAATCATTCGAGTGCTGAAATAAGGAATAGAATACGTAAGCAGTCGGCTAAAAATTTGGATGTTCCACAGGAGTCAAGGGACCCAGTGTCTGTTTTTAAGGTTATAATTAAGCTTGGAACTATTCAGGAATGTAGTGGCATCATGAATTTACTTGTTCTTTGGCATTTGCATAAGCATCTTGCTAAACTTTGATGTTCAACATTTAGTAGCTGACTTTAACTATGCGGCTTCATGTCTTGAAAAAATATTGCGTGCTCATCATAGAGCATATCGCTTTGTAAAAGGATGCAGACCCATCTACAGATCTCACATCCCCTTGTCCCAGATACATGACTAGTTTGTATACAGTGAAGAAAAAGACATGATAAAACTAGGGAAAATTTGGCAAACTTCCAGAGACCCAGAAGCCACTCTCTTAGGAGGACTTAAAGAATTGGTAATGGAGATATCACATAATTCTGAACCTGGAAGAGAAAAACGTGAGCTAATTGGTGATCATCAGGTGGATGAAGAAGGTAGAGCATACAGCCTAAACCCAAAGATAGGGTGGAGAGGTTGGGAGCTGTGCAATTGGACCCCCAAAATTGCATTAATGGACTTCCGAAATTCTTAAATATCATTGTAGTACTTTGCATGAGGATTTCACAGCGCACATTAGGAATCTTACCAAGCTTGTGTGAAAAATTGAATCATTGATAAAACCCATTAAGTTATTTTGTTCATCAAATCCCTAGAAGATGGAGTTAGTGAGTTGTATAATAGACTACCAAAAAACTTAGTATATGATATGAAGACATCTTTTGATAAGTTTGTGGAGGAATTTGTAGTCCACATACTTGGGATAGTTTGAGGACATTTTCACAAGGGTTGTGGACTCGTGGAGATTGAAAAAGCAATATTCACTTTTTAGCAAGTTGTTGTGTTGTTGGATAAGAGAGATATTATGGAATGGTTTGACTCTTTTGGGCTACCCCAAACCACCAAAACAGTAACAGATATCAGTGTCAAATGTATGGTCAGAGTTATTGGGTCCCATTTATCACATGGTTAGAGTAGTTGAATTTTTCATGTGAATTTCAAGACAAGTACAACCATCACTACAAGATCTAGCATGGTAGAGTTGTTGGGTCCCATTTACCACATGGTTAGCGCAGTCAAATCATTGTGATAATTCAAGACAAGTACAACCATCACTACAAGATCTAGCAAGGCTTGTTATGCCTAGACCACTTGAAGTAAGAGGCTGTATGCATATCTTCAAGGAGGACATGAAAGTACATCATCTAATACCAATGAGATGCTGACATATTATACGAATCATAGTTCATAAAATGTTAAATTCTTGCCTTTAGATGTTAAAGTTTTTAAATACCAACGAAATGCTATTGGATGCAAAAATTGGATGAGGTACAAAAACTAACATGTTAAAACTATCATGATGCCATTTTGTACAAGAGCACCAACTAATAAGGTAATCAAGTAATTTCAAACTTTGATTTTTTTTTTTAAATGTTCTTGGGGTAGGCAACTTAGAATTTGCTTCGAATAGGAACACAGATCTTGCTACACAGTAATACAGACAGAAAACACTCTCCACACCAAGCTCACGTAGCAACTATATTTCTCAAAATGAAAATACATTATACATATAGTTCTTCACTCAGGCAACCCATGCATGGTCTAGGTTGCCGTTGATGGGAAGCACTCTCCCTAGAATCTAGTTTGTACAACTTTCCAATTCTAGATCCTCTAGCAATAACTTCATTTTCTCTTGAGATTATACATTTGTCAACATGAAACCTGACATCCAATCCACTATCAAACAACTGTCCTACACTAATGAGATTCTTGGTTAGTCTAGGTACATAAAGCACATCATGCAAACAAAAAGATTTTGATGATGATGCATGCAGTGGAATACTACCTATTCCTTCAATTCTACACTCTACATCATTAGCAGTATAGATTGATCTTTTTGCACCTAGATATGGCATGAGACTTCTGAAAGAGTTTCTAGAACTAGACATATGGGAACACGCCCCACTCTCTATCCACCAGATTTCTTCATTCTTGAAAGGAAAAGATGAAAAGCTAGACATCATTAAAGAATCATCTCTTTCACTCTCAACACCCTCACACTCTTCCTCATTAGTAAGATTAGCCTGCTTGGATTGGTTCTTCTTCTTGAAACAGTTTGATGCATAGTCGCCTTTCTTGCCACAAAAGAAACATTTGATCTTTGATAGCTTCTTCTTGCCACTGGATGTTGCAACTTGTGAGGGTTGATCCTCACTACCTTCTCTGGCTTTGTCCTTCTTGAAGTGCTGTTGACCTTTGCCCTTGCCTCTTGACTTGTCCTTGGTGAAGAGTGCTTTGTCATCTCCACCATCCTTCAATGAAAGTCTGTTGATCCTCAGCATCTTGTTCTCTTGCCTGCTTTCTTCAGCAAGGAGAACACCTTGAAGAGATACCAGTTAACTCTTGATGAAGATCCTTTACTCTCATTACATAAGATGAAGCACTCTCATCTACTCTATGATAACTTAGAAAGATTCGATTTCTAAGTGTAAGCAATCTAGAAGTATTCTTAATTTCACAGATTGTTTTGAGAGTGTCCCAAGCCTCCTTGGCAGTGGTGCATGTACTGATCTCTCTTAACACTTCATTTGTGACATTCATTTTGATGAAATGAAAAGCAATTCTGGTTCTTTTCACAACAACAAAATGCGCAATTTCCGACGGATTCAAAAAAATTTCATAATCCGTCGGAATCCGAAATAATAATAAATACGTCGGAATCCGACAAAAAAAAAAAAATGTTGCCGATTTTTTTTTTTTTTACAGACGTCGGATTCTGACAGCCAATAAAAATGTCAAAATCTGCCATCCCATTTCGGAGACTGCAACTTTTTAAATGGATGACGTCATCTGTTCGTGCAAAAAAAAAAAAAGCACAAAGCGAACGTCGGATTCCGACGGATAATACAGATGTCAGAATCCGACGTCCGTGACCGAATTCTCAAAGCCGCGTCATTTTTCTAGGGTCTTCTTATTTTTTATTCTTGCAGGAGATTGTTGGAGATCGGCTTTTGGCGCTTCTTCTCAACTCTATCAATTCCATTTGTCTCATTCCAAGTACGATTCTTTTGTTTTGTTATGTGCAACTAAGATTTCTTTCTTTGTAACTTTTTCTTGTACACTATCTTCCTTGTATTGTATATTTTGTGTAGTTAAACACAAATATGTGTCTTAATGATTTATGATCATGAGTGAATGAGAGAGGAAGAGAAGGATGTGTGTGAGAGACATGAGAGAGCAAGAAAAATATAGATAGAAGAGTTTGATTTAATATTACGTTCTTTGTAAATTTTAGGATTTAGATTTAATGTTATGTTCTTTGTGAAATAGTGTGAGACTGAGAGCTCTTGAGGTCTGAATGAAGATCATAACCAGCTCCACCATCAAAGATGTAGAGCTACCACTTTTTCTCACTGATTGATCCAGTATGGCTATCTTGTTGCTACTCCCTATTGAGCCATAAAGGGTAATCCATCGTTGTCTGATACATGTAAAACAAGATATCAGCTAGAGAAAGCTAGTGAAGCTTTCTATTGAAAATCAGAACTCAAAATGAACTTTGAAGAGTGCCATTGACTCACTATCTCTGTTGGAAGCTTGAAATATCTTGGCTATGAGGTGCTTAATTATCTTTGGTCTGTGAGTTAGAACCCATTTTTCCTTGCAAGATATTTGGAGAGCTGGCCTACCATTCTTGCTAGATGAGTGAGCCATCTAACCATTCAATCACATTATAGCCGTTGAGGAATTGAACGTTGACTTCCAAAATATTGAAGGATTATTGCTGATTTCCAAAAGAGAGTTGAGAGATGTGATTATTAACATCACTACCTCTATAATACACCTGACCATCGCTGCTACTACTTTGCAAGCCTTCACTATGCCTATAAGTATTAGATATGAAGGAAAGCCATCACTAAGCTAGTTGTCAGATCAGAGACTCAGCTAATTGAGCCTTTACGACCATGAAAAGAGAGCTTGCAACTGTTGTCTAAAGCTGATCTATCAACGACCATTGAGAACTCACTGATTTATTGTCAATGGGAGCCCTCGCTCATGGCTGTTCTAGTTGAGAGCAGTTATGTCCTAGAAAAGGACAGAAGAAAAGTGACAAACAAAGTAGAATCAATTGAAGCATTCATGACTAGCACTTCTTCGCTTTTCGGCTACATGCATATGCACTCAGAAATAGGTATGGCTTTATCTATTTTCAGTTCGTTTCATCTATGTCATTTTTTGTAATCATTTATTTTTCGTATGCACTTCAAATTCTTGTTTTCTTTTTGCCACGTCCGGCCACGTGGCAAAAAAAAAAAAGCGAGATTTTTTTTTCAAGTTTTTTTTTCCACGTGGACGTCAGATTACGACGGCCCCGCCACGTGAACGTCGGATTCCGACGGCCCCGCCACGTAAACGTCGGATTCCGATGTCCACGTGGCAGAAAAAAAAAAGAGAATTTTTTTTTCCAAGTGGACGTCGGATTCTGACGTCCACGTGGCGGGGCCGTCGTAATTCGATGTCCACATGGCATGTTCTCCGGTTCGTTTTTACCGGCCGGTGGTCGATTTTTGGGCTTGGCGTCAAATTTCGACGGATTTTAAATGCGACGGATTCTGACGACCTTATAGTGACGCATTTTTTGACGCCCGCGTCGATTCAAAACAAAACTAAAATGCAATTTCACGTCGGAAATCCTATCGAAAATCGCAACAATTCTTGTAGTGAATTTATTGCATGCTGCAGCTTCATTAGGTGCTGCAGGTTCTTCTTCAGATCCACTTACAATGTCCATTACATCATGTAGAATCAATAATGATTCCATTATAATCTTCCACATTGCATAATTGGAAGATGTTAATCTCTCACTATGCTCCAAGAAATGTGAACCAGATGAAGACATATTCACTTTGACAAATTCTAGTAATGACAAAGATGGAGTTAAAAATGTTGCTTGCTATCTCAACCTAGGATCTAACACTTATAATATTGATCCAACCTATGAAATCTAGCAACAAAATGTGAGATCCAGCTCACAACTGAAAAAATCAATCTATCTTGAATTTGGATCTAGCTTCAATCATAGAAATGAAGCACATGCAAGTATGAAGTCTATCTCTCCCATGAGTTTCAAAGAGTTGATAAACTCTCTAGGGACTTACTTTCAACTCAAACACAATAATCTGTGTGAAATAAAAAGTCTAAGACCTCACAAAACTCACTTTTACCCAATTCTACTGTATTGATAATGAAAATTAAAAAAATTGGTGAAAAGAACTAATGTGGGCTCACTTTGGCATATCACACGAGATGAGTACTCTCCCTATCTTTTTGATTGCCTAAAACTCTTCTAAAAACAAATCAAATTGATTTAGAAACTCGAGCAACACAATCTACTCTTCAATACCTATCCAACAAGCTATAGAACATCAAATTTGGATCATTCCTTGAGAAGTAGCACTCAAACAAAGAGGGCTGATTTCACACGTGTGAGATCTTTGTCTGTACAGGGCTCAGCTAGAGCAGATTAGGCTTGATATGATCCGCTTATGATCCACAGCTGGCTTGTTTGTCAGCGACTTTGGATTCCTCTTCCAAATCCGAGTTGCTGCAAGCAAAAGCACTTATGTTCTGATGTATACACCCTCACCTCTACAAAGCATGAAGCTTTGATACCATGTAAAGTTTTTAGCACATGTGAACTTCACAACACACCTTACAGGATCTTTATGAGGTGTTGTGATTACACAAAATTGATCAATGAACAGATTACTTGAAAAATCTAAGGCAAGAGCACAATGACATACATCGGACTAAAAAAACTAACTTCTTACTATGAGAAATGGATATCAGAAATTATTCTAAGTGCTCAATATGGGAAAAACAGCCTGCTCTCGGGTAGAGAGAGAAAATCAAGTCATAAAACCTCGGGTAGAGAGAGAATGAGCCCAAACACCAAAACCTCAATATTCACAATATGGCAAAACATGCCAAAGTTTTCCTACATCAAAGAGGCTCGAATTCCTACAGTGGAGTTGCATGGAAACTTCACTTTACTTAGTTAACTCAACTACCAAGGATCGACATGTAAAACTGCATGCATGGATATTGCATGTATCGCATGTCAACTCTCAAAATTACCTAGACATGTGTAGATCATGAAAACTACTTTGCATGTTGCATGCACTGATTGCATGTTGCTTGCATGCACTTTGAATGACTTTGCATGTAATCTAAACTTTTACATGACATCAAGATTGAATCTACCTAGCTCAAACTTGACCTATTCTAGAAGGTTATGTGCTCAATTCACAAGCCTTTATGTACAATAGAATATACAATGGAAATAAGATAGGCATGGCCCCAAAACTCGAGATAGGAAGATATAATTCTACTAATCTTCACACTTGGTTTATAGGAGTTGTAGCTGTAGGCAGACTTGCGATCCTTTCTTCATCTGACTCGTCACTCAGCTGATGTGGATTTGAACATCTTCGTCTGAGTGTTCATGTTCTACTCCCTCTGTCATGGTTGGCAGGTCGTAGTACTGCTTTCCTAAGACTTCATAGCTGGCAAAATCATTGTCGACCATTGTTCTGGTCTCGTCGAACTTGACGTCTCTGACAGTCTTCACTAGATTCATTTCTAGCATGTAGATCTTGTAGTATGACGAATGATTGTCATACCCGACAAGATATCCTAATTCGACCTTCTCATCAAGCTTCTTTCGAAGCTTATTAGGAATATGTGCATAAGCTACACAGCTAAAAATCCGAATATGTGTCAGATTGGGCTTTCTACCCCACCATAGTTCGTGTGGTGTCATGTGAGGAACACCTGATTTGCCTGTCATGTTCTGGATGTAGGTAGCTGTAGCTACTGCTTCAGCCCATAGCACTCTTGGTGCTTTTGAGTAGGCCATCATGCACCTCATGACTTCCATGAGTGCCCTATTCTTTCTCTCAACCACACCGTTGTGTTGTGGTGTGTAGGATGCAGTCCTTTCTTCGATCATTGCAGAAGTCAGCAAAGCGGTTCGAGATGTATTCTCCACCACGATCAGTCCTAAGTCTGCTTGACTCTGCTTTCTGTGCATCTATCTGTCCAGTTCACGTATTCTGTGAACCTGTTGAGTGCATCTGATTTGTTGTGTATGAAGTAGACTCTGGCGAACTTGCTGTAATCGTCAATGAAGGTGATGTAGTGCTTCGAGCCTCCTACTGAGATCACATCGAAAGGTCCATAGATGTCCGAATGTACCAGCTCTAGAATCTTTGTTGTTCTGTAGGAGTCTCTGGTGAATGGAGTTCGGGACATCTTCCCTTTCATGCACGCATCACATGTTGTTGAATTGGTTGCATTTGTGATGCTTACCCCTATGATAGCTCCATGCTGGCTTTGCTTGATACAATGCCATTGAGTTCATGTGGCATAGCCTCTTGTGCCATAGAACATCTACAGATTCATGAGCTTGATGTGCTTGATCTGTCGACAGGCGTACCCTCAAATGATATAGGTTGTCTTTTCATCTACCTTGCATAATCAATGTACTGATGCTGGCATCAACGACGTTGCATGTTTTGTTTGAAAATGTCACACGCATCCCAACATCTTCTATTCTTGTCCACTTTCACCACTTTCCATTTTGAATGCAACCCACCACCACTTCATGTACCAAATATGTTGATCTTGTTGGGTGATCAAGTTTTCTATTGTGTACCTTAGCTACGTTTCTTCGTTTTCCCAATGTGGCTCTGAAAACTCATGTTTTACTTTGATAACTTCACACTACAACTTAAGTACTCACTACTAGCCTACTAGTAAACTCACATAAATTTGCTAGTTGAGAGCCACATATAATAAAAAATAATATATGTTCAAGCACGTGATTATCAAATCATGAGTTGTAATAGTTATGAAACAAGCAAAACTTATAACAAAATTAGAATGCGTGCACGTGGATTCATCAGAAAACTCCTCTAATACCAAGAGTCATCACCGATAGGATCTTTCTTTCATAAACAAATCTAACATAACAAAAAAATGGATTGTTGACTCACCACCCAACAATGTTATCCATCCAAACTCACCCACAATCTATGGCGATATCTACGATGTCCAAGTAGTTATCATGATAAAGATTCAAAAGATGCTTGTGCCCTACATTACCAACATGCACTCCAATCTTGGGATATACACAAGTCTATTACTAGCCATGGCAAGCATATGATAGTGTATATTCTGTATATGCCATCCACCATGACACTATAAGCCTCCTAGTAGATTGTATAGCTTCTAAGTAGGTACTATCCCATGCATGTGAACTAGAGATATGTGACAAATTGTAGATATGGACAACAACACATGTTGCAATCATATCCATAGTAATGTGCTCTCCTATTTAATTTGGGAATCCTATTTATGGATTGCAAACTATCGTTATCATGCTCCAATGTTCATTTACATCCGTGATGAAAACAACTTTTCCATTTACTATTGGATAAATCATGCACTACGAGAACATTTTGACTATCAATTTTCATTTCGACCTTAGTATTATTGAAAAACAATGAGTTAAAAGGGAAAACCAAATAATGTAAAAAAGATGACAAAAAATAACAAAACATACAAGTATTGCCAGTCTTATTCTCATGAACTATGACTTTTATCCCTCCAAAATACTCATTAACATGTCTAAACCCACAAGAGATGAAAAGCACTCATCAACCTTACACAAAGGCATTTCTCATTTGATCAATTAAGATTAACATAGTTAAATATCAAATAGTACATATTGGAATGACAATTCACACTCTAGAGAGAACCAACAAACATTGCAAATAGCTCAACGATAAGGCATCCAGTCAGGTATAGAGAAGGTCCTGAGTTTATCCATGGGATCATAACATGATATTAAATCCAAGTTGTGACAAGGGAGTACTAGGAGCCCAATCAAGTGTGGCTTGAGGGGGGAAGTTGGAATGATAGTCCACACTCTAGAGAGAACCAAGAAACATGGTGGATAGCTCAATAGTAGAGCATCCCATCTAGTAGATCAATAGCACACTTATGGTCAAAAGTCCAAGAACAAGACCAAGATCTTCTACAAATACTACAAAAAGATTGGGCACAAAATCAAAGAATGCAGAAAGCTTCTCCAGAACATGTAAGATGCCCTCTTCCCTCAATGTCTATAACAGAGCTACATTGGCTATCCCTATCAACTATCTTGAGATTTTACTCCATTCCCTTTCTTGCAATAAGACTTTTGGTCACACTAGTGCTATTCAAATGTATTTTTCAAGCACTTTTGGGATTGCTAAGGAAATTGTGATGTAATGCCAACTTCAGTGGATGTAACAAGTGTGGAGGATTTCAACCTTGTATGTAAACAATGTGGCAACCCACGATGATGTATTCCTAGTGTGGATCCTTGAGCCATGTTTTAGAGCAAAATGTAGTGGATCCCACATGCTATAATAGTAGGCCCAATCTTGTCTACAAAGGTTGTGATCAACCATTTATGTAGCCCACATTGTTGCCACCTAAAACACTACACATCCCACATTGAAGTATAGATCAAGCACTCTTTGAAGGTTTTTGGTTGCAATTGTAATGGAGTTCGTGAATATCTCTCTAAAAGTCTACTACCAAGGTCCATGAAGAGGAGGGGAGAGACAACCTCGTGCTCAAGGGAGACTCCTTTGTGGTGGGATCTTTCCCTTGGGAAAAGTTTGCTTGACTTTTTCAATAGTAGACTTGAAGCTTAGTGAAACTGCTTTAAGAATGATTGATGATCCCAAAAGCTTCAAAAGTTGCAATATGAATAAGTGAAGCTCTGATTGTGAAGGTGTGCAATTGTTAAGTAAAAAGTGGGTCCAAAAGTTTCTAGGCTTTTAAATATGTTTGCAAAGATGCAAGCTGCAAAACTTAATATGTAGTTGAAGGTGTCTTTAAATACGCTTTGTGCGACTAAACTTAAACTTTTGAAATTTTACAGTGTTCTTTCATGAACTATGAAAATGTGAGATATGTCAAACTGAAATATGGGTCATAATAAGTTTTATGTTGTTTTTGTGCTTCATTTAAAACTTCAAACTTTAGGCTCTTACAACTACTACAATGAATGCCAAAGAATGTTGTCCAGGTTTTGGTTTGACCAAGTGCATTATTTTGTAGCAAACAATCAATCAATAGTTCTTTTAAAAAAAATGAAGAGTTGCTCTTCTATAGATATGAAGATTAACCTTAATGTATGATGATATTGCTTCTTGCAGGTGTCATATAGTAGGAGATAACATACATGTGAAGGCACTTGAAATAACTACCAAGTCACGAATTTACATCAAGATCCACAGATGTTGAGATGCACAAGAAGTGGAGACATGATTCATGCACATAAGATGTTTAAAGAAAGTGTCTTATAGTAGTTTAAGACATGACTTTGAAGCTCCAACAAAATTTCCATGAAGAGAGGGTGTTAGAAATATTATGATTCAATGATATATGTATTGGCTAATAACAAGAGCTTGTTATGTACTTTATATAGCAATGTAAAAAAATAGGCCAATGTGTGTCTCTAGATAGTCTAAGTTAATACTTGTTCTTTTACACATGGAAAAGGACCAGCTCTAAGGGGAGGATTAGAGGTGAGAAGGAACCAACTCTCTCTCTCTCTCTCTCTCTCTCTCTCTCTCTCTCTCTCTCTCTCTCTCTCTCTCTCTCTCTCTCTCTCTCTCTCTCTCTCTCTCTCTCTCTCTCTCTCTCTCTCTCTCTCTCTCTCTCTCTCTCTCTCTCTCTCTCTCTCTCTCTCTCTCTCTCTCTCTCTCTCGCATGACCCTTCTTGTGGCAATGGATACACTCGATCTTCAGATTTAGCCAACACGAATCGATAGTATGTCCTTCGTGTTTGTATCTCATGCATACTTTCTTGTCGCCATTTTGTTGACTCGGCTTTTCTTTGTTCTTCCATCTACTTTTACTGGCTCCCTTTGTTTGCTGGTCTTGATCCTACCTTCGATCTGACTCCCTCTTAGGCTTGAACTGCTTCTTTGGCTTCTCTTTGTTGTTGTAGAGAGCTTGGTCAGAAGTGTCCTTGTGATTAAGGTGCTCATGAGCTTCAACTTCCTCTCGAATCTTGATCACTATCTTTTTGAGTGTTAAAGTAGAATCACTGTACTACTGTACTGTGGGTCCTATAAGTTGATAAGGGTCAGTTGGCCTCACCACGAGGCAAGTCGACGAGACACGCATCCCGCCAACGGCAACCTGGATAATGCATGGGTTGCCTGAGTGAACAACTATATGTACAGTGTAATTTCATTTTTGAGAAATACAGTTGCTATGTGAGCTTGCTGTGGAGAGTGTTTTCTGTCTGTGTTACTGTGTAGCATGATCTGTGTTCCTGTTCGAAGCAAATTCTAAGTTGGTATCAGAGCCATACAGGGAGTGTACACAGTTTAACATCGCCATTGAAGAGAGCTTCGGGAGAACTGTCTTCTGAGAGTTTAGGATTTACGGCGGGTTGAAGACGGAAGGAGAAACACTGGTGCAGAGAGTTTGGCACACAGAAGCTTGGTGAGCTTGAGACTATGTGAGGATTCAGAGACAAGGGTTGTCGGCTGAATCAGAACCTCAGCAAACGGAATTTTTAAATTTCGAAGCAGGCTATTTGGTGTTTGCAGTCAGTGTGCATTCAATTGGAAACCGTTTGACAAACAGATTGAAGCATCAGAGTTCTAGCAGTAGGACGACCTCATAGCAAGAGGATAGGCTTGTCAGAACACTGTGAATTGGAAGCCAAGAAGAGTTCTGTGTGAAAAACCCTAGTCTGGGATTTGGAAGCATAAAATCAGAGATTTCTCTCTATTCTGAACCATTTTGCAAGCTGTAAAAACCCAAGGGAGGGCATCCTAGTAGTGCGAATCAAATCAGAGGAGGCCGAAGACAACCGCGACCCAGAGAGAGAGAGAGAGAGAGAGAGAGAGAGAGAGAGAGAGAGAGAGAGAGAGAGAGAGAGAGAGAGAGAGAGAGAGAGAGAGAGAGAGAGAGAGAGAGAGAGAGAGAGAGAGAGAGAGAGAGAGAGAGAGAGAGAGAGAGAGAGAGAGAGAGAGAGAGAGAGAGAGAGAGAGAGAGAGAGAGAGATGCCATAGCTAGCAAGCTTGGAAGCTTGAAAGTGGAGAAGAGGCCGTGAAGTGCCTGCAGACAGATCACGCGACATGAAGGAGGGTGGCGACTCCATGTATTAGAGTGTGGCGCGGCTCCAAGGACGTGGTTTAATGCCCAAATGAAATCTAGATCGTTGGATCCGGATACAAGATAATCAATGGTAGAGATGAGCTTCCTGTGGGCCATTGGATTGCTATAAGCCATTAGATGCTGAAGAAAAGGTCTTGAAGGGTCTTGAAGTGCATTCTGGCCTTCAACTTCATTAAAAATTTTCATACTAAAATTGGAGTTGGGTCCCTTCACAAGTGAAGAGTGAAGTCTCTTCAAGGTGAAGAAACAATTCAAAAACAAGGAAAATCTCTATTTTTGGGTCCTTTGCTAGTTTTGACCCAAACGAGAGGCTATAACCTCCAAACGAAGGGCACCCGGACTGTACCTACAAGTATGGTACAACAAAATAGAGTGATTGTAGCTGAGAAAGTGTTCGGAGTGCGTCAAAAGTGATTTCACCATTCCATTGGACACATAGTTGGGAGTTGACGACTGAGTGCATTTCGAAAGGCGACGCCGATTTGGCTTTCAAATTGGTGGAAAAGCAACGAGTGGCCTGGTAAGGGAAAAAGTGCAGGTATTTTTTTCAACTTATGAAATCACAGTTGGCCTTGGCATACTGCTTTTAGTGTACATATATGGGAGAGTCCATTTTGAGTGAAAGTAGCAAATTGGACGGGATTTCCAACTATGCAGTGTGGAAATTCAAAATGAAAAACATACTGATGGAAAAAGACGTGGGAAGTCATCACAGGTGATGAGAGAAGACCGCCAAATGAAGTAGACATCAAAGTGTTCGACATGTGAAGATTCGCCGCCTTTCGGTCTTTGTGTCTTCTTCGTCTTTCGTCATCGCCATTGAGCTTTTCTGGATCCATGAACATTTCTTCTTCGTGTTCGGGCATCCTTCAGTCAACGAACATTTGACCGACATCTTCGAGTCTTTACTCCTTGAAGCTTTGGTCTTCGCGTCTGGGCAGCTCCCTTGCGTTTCTGCGGACTTGAGCTCTAAAGCTAGCAAAGCTTTGTGTCTTGAAAAAAATTGTTTCTTTAGTTCTCCAAACTTTGGTCTAATTGCAAACAGCAGTAGATCGCTGATCTACAGGGTATTGGCTTGCATTTTTTAGTTGATTCCATTCAAACATGAATTGCTGCATTCTAATGGAAATGTGCCCTCCAAAAACTAAAATATTGACAACAATAGATCGCTGGTTTTGAAGTGTGGTTTTACAAACATTGTGTGTGCTGCCTTGCATACACTCTATGGGCACCCAAATCCTGGTTCTTTGCAGTACATTTTCACTGCTTCTACACAAGCACAGTATAAGGCTCTTTCCTTGCCTAATAAGGGATTGCAAAATGACTCTTTCGAAAAGATGAGTTCATGCTTCAAACTACTCTCATTTTAAATTGTGCTTGTCCTCAAGTATAGGAGTTCCAAGCAGTATGGCAAGTAAACTACTAAATGTGATCAATAACTACGAATTCTTTCACTCGTAACCGATAAAGGAAGCCTTTGACATAAAAGTATGTCTTCTAGTTATCATATGCTAGAAATCGACAGTTTTCCATTCAATGCTTTACGATTTAATGTAGTATGGGATCAACTTGATATCATTGCTCTTCAATCACAATGCTAGTAGGGTTTTTGGCTCATCAAAGTGAAAAAGGCGAACATGACTACCTCTCAGGAATAGTCTACTACACACATTCATGTATTACTTTGTACAAACGTCAATTACATAATTCTGGAAGTGCATGGAAATATATGTATGGAGAGATGATCTAAGTAAACACGACGCCAAGTTCTTACAATGGTAATATCATGTTTGAGCTTCCTCCTTTTGAATAGTCAAGTATGGAAGATATTAGACATTGAATGGATTTTCACAATTGGTTCAACTGACAACAATTCAAAATATTTCTAGGTGTCTACTGTGGTGGAAAATTTGGGCATGCCAATGTGGGTTGCTCTTATAGAAAAGAGTTCAAGTGGATCAACAATATATTGTCCACTAGTAGTATAATTTCGTCATTGGTATCAATGCATGTGAAAGCAAAAGTCTTAAATGCAAATTGTTCTTGTGTACTAGCTAGACTATGTGAAATCTAAATACATAATATTATCTCTCATGATATTTGATTTACAAGGCACACCATTCACCATTTTTATGCATTCTAAAGCAAAAGAAATGAATGTGTCATAAAGATGAAAAGATAAAAAGGGACTTTTTTTTATGCTAATTTGATCAATGGTACTTACTACAATAGAAGTTGAAGGTTTTTTTTTCTATAAAAAAACATTTTTTGAGAGCAATGTTTTCATTGGGTCTTCTTCCATATAGCAGTTGCCAAGTCTCAGCCTACCAAGTCTGATGTCTATGTCTGATGTCTATTATTATACGAGTATTGATAGCATGACCAGTCTTCAAAGAAATCCTAAGAATGGAGGTGCGACGTTGTAACTTGTCCGTGTCGATGTCTGTCATAGATAGCAAGCAGCGTGGGCTCCAACAATTCGAGACCAATGGCCGGATCAGATATGCCTGTTGACAGCAGAGCCAATTTTCAGATTAATGCTAGGAATGGTGGTGGGCTAGTGTCTGTGTCAATGTGTGCCATAGATAGCAGCGTGGGCTCCAACAATTCGGATTAATGCTAGGAATTGTGGTTGGCTAGTGTCAATGTCAATGTGTGCCATAGATGGCAGCGTGGGCTCCAACAATTCGGGAACAACCATTCTCATGCATCCAGATTCCAGTCTCTCATAAGTTGAAATATCGCATATATGCAACAGGCGGTCCTCCAAAGGCAGTTGCTGCGCCCCACAAACAAACAATAAACTCGTCTGCTTTAAAAACAGTAACTTCGCCTGTTCCGCAATGGACAGTCTACGGATCAGAGGCGTAATGCTACGTTGGTCAATACTGTTGTGAATCTGGTCCCTTGAGTATTTTCTGTTCGACCAGATTGAGATATAAACAGTATTGTCTAGCGTAGCAGTACGCTTCTCCGTCAGCTGTCATTGTTTTGAAGCGTCAGCTGTCATTGCTATTGAAGCATTACGAGCAGTTTGGGATGGCGCAGATTGAGCGAGGTACACCAATACAGCATCAATGTTTTCATGGAGAGGTAGATGCAAGCGATGCTGAGGACGACGGATTCTTGAGCGCCCACTGCAGAAAGCTGCTCAATTATGAAAAGAAAGGATATGCTAACAGTTACTAGGCCCATCACCATAATCCTTGCATTTGTTAGCCAAGACTCTTGACGCCTGGAAGATATATACAGCTCCAGCCTCCTTAGGCAGTAGTGCCGATCAAGTCATCAGCAATTATAAATTGATTAGATTACATGTTTCATATAAGATCCATCAGCATAGACAAACACATCACGTCTTTAAAGACAATTCGATACTGATTTTGACAAATTACTCATCACATCTTTAAAGACAATTCAATACTATTTTCTAACAAACTATTACAAGCAAGAGAAATCTTTTTTACCTCTGAATCAATGGATGGGAGGATAGTTGAGATGTCTCGTTCTCTGCTTATTGGTGTCCAAACCAATGTACTCTCAACTCTTTGGTCATGAGCTTTACATTTCCTCATATGGTGAGTTGGTATTTAATACATGAGCTTTACATTTCCACATGTGGTGGGTTGGTATTTAATACTTGAGTTGGGGTATCCCATCATGTGATCCCAAGGGTACCAAGAAGCATATATGTTGCCATCTAAGGTATTATAGATGCCATGGCATTCATGGGCCCACCACCATGCAGCCACGAATGAGTGTTTTATGCACAAGGCCCCACTTTCATCCAACAATGTAGAATGCATGTGTCACCCTATCATGATCATGCTATCATGATACTTCACCCACCATGATGGAGTCTTGTGCACCTTTGGATGAGAGTGGGACCTTGCTACACCCTAAGCCACAATGCAACATATGGTCCTTGCAGATGTCATCCCTATAGGCAGGCCCACCACAAAGCATCACTTAAGAGCTTTATTGCAAGCACCAAGAGGTATTCTCCAACTACAAGTAAGTTGTTCTTCTCATCCAATGATGGTGTTATCATCTCTCCCTAGTGCAAGTCGTTTCGAGGGCAAGACCCAACCAAGAGTTACATTGGAATTGTCATCCTTCCCAAACTGCACACCAATCTTGCTACGAACTTGGATGTGTCATGCTATTGTGATATCTACATCACGATAAATTCTTGTGCGTCGTTGGATGAGGGTGGCATGCTGCTACAGTACCCTCGGTCATAGTGCAAAATATGCTCCTTGCTAGATGTCATCTCGATAGTGGGCCCACCACAAAGCATCACTTAAGTGCTTCATTGCAAGCACCAAGAGGTATTCTCCAACTACAAGTCAGTTGTTGTTCTCATCCAATGATGGTGCTATCATCTCTCCATAATGCAAGCCCTTTCTAGCACCCTTCAATGGGGACAGTTGGAGTTACAGTTGGAATTGTTGTCCTTCCCAAAGCACACACCAATTTTGCTACAGCCTTGGATGTGTCATGTTATTGTGATATCTTCACTATGATGGAGGATTGTGCATTGTTGGATAAGGATGAGACCTTGGTACACCCTCATTCACAATGCAAAATATGCTCCTTGCTAGATGTCATCCCTATCGTGGGCCCACCACAAATCATCATTGGTGACTAATTAAGAGCTTCATTAAGCACCAAGGAGGTATTCTCCAACCACAAGGTTGATTGTTGTCATCATCCAAGGGTGGTGTCATCATCTCTACATAGCTGAGAAGTTTGTGAATCAAAGAGATCAAAATAGAAGTTTTCAAGTCTGAACAGGGATTGTTCGGATTCCTGAGATTTCACAAATGTGAAAATTAGTCTACTTCATTTTGATTGTTCTCCTTGTTGCTTAATCCAAAGATATTAACTATATAGGTTGTTGGTGTTACATACCTATGTAACTAGCAGTACTTCAGACCCCTAATAGTCCATGTAGTGTTGGGGGCTATATGGCAAGGTACCCTTAGGATTAAGGGTATGTGCCCTTGGATAAGGGCAGGCAAGTGACTATACCTTAGTTGGAGGTATGGGGTCACGTGACCCTTGGATAAGGGATACCCTTACTATTAAGGGTAGGTGCCTTAGATTAAGGTACTAGTGTCCTTGATTAAGGGCAGGTAGGTGTCTATGCCTTGGATGGAGGTATGGAACCTAGTGAGGTGTTAGAAAGTCATTGGATGACTATTTTTCTAAACCTTGGGCCTCAACCTTGAACCATATCACTTTATTGGTCTAGGACCAAAGTATACTTGCACAACTTGGGCAATGGGACCTAGTAGGAGGGCGCCCTTCTAAAGTGTCCATTGAGTCCCCAACTCCCACAAGAAAGGCATTCAAAGAGTCATAGGTTATGGAAGGAGTCTCTTGACATTCCATAAGCCTATGGAGGCTCTTGGAGATTCTTTAACTCCCCTAGGCTTCTCTCTCTCTCATTGGATGAGCATGGAACTCCATAGTGCATTGGGGGGTCCATGGGCCATCTATATGAGGGTAGTAGGGCGCCCATTGTGGAGGGGAGATCTCTCTTGTTTGCTTAGCTTATGCTCTAGTGTTGCTACTAGTGTGTAGAGTGCTTTCTTGTGGTAGTATGCTTGAGGTTTGGATCTTGCTTATGGTATGGGACATAAGTAGGGTTTGGATCTTGAGTATGCTATGGAGTGTTGTGGTATGCTTGTGATTTGTTTATGGTTAGCAAGGGGGTGCTAGATAGGTCTTGCTTGGAGCTTGGATCTAGCTATGGTTGGGTGGTGAATACTTGAGGCCAGCTTGTTATCTATCTTTGTGTTTAAAGAGTAGGGACACAGGTGGAGGAGAGATCCTTGGAGGCTTGCAGATCCTTACTTGCAGGTGGAGGCATCCTAGCTTGGAGTTGGGAAACATCTTGAAGCTTGCATGTTGCTTGGAGGACATTTGGAGGCTCTACCTTGGATTTGGAGGACTTCCTCACCTCTACTTGTAAAAGTGGTATCAGAGCTAGACAAAGGATGGTAACCTTTCTAACCTTCTTCAAGTTCTATTAAAATCACCAACTAATTTTTTTTTTGGGGAAGATTATAGGCTTTTCTAGGTGTAGGAAGCCTGTAGTTGAAGTACCCAATGAATCTAGTTCTCTTTGGAAGAGAGTAGTGATGCTTATAGAATTGTTTAGGGGCTGATTTTTGATAATGTTAGAGAAGTTTCAAAGTGGGCTTTGGGTTTTTAAAAGTTCTGAAAAAAGATTTGTGGGATAGGTAGAGGAAGTCTTCCTCTACATACACAAACTTTTTTTGGCAAAAAGATTGATTCTAGCTATGTGTTTTGATCAAAACTAGTGCTTTTTTTTTGCATAAATGAAGTATTTGAAGTTCTGATTTTCATTTTGAAGTTCTGTTTTTTCAGACCTGTAAATCTGAAAATCAGATCTGAAAAGTGAAGTTTTCATTCAAACTTCATTATTACACCTTTCTATCTCCTAGTTTCATGAAGATGACAATGTAGGAAGGGAATGATAGTGTAACTTTGTGCATAAAACAAGTCTTGAAATTCTATTTTTTGTCATTTTGAAGTTCTGATTTTCAGACCTGTAAATCTGAAAATTAGATCTGAAAATTGAAGTTTTCATAAAGCTTCATTAGTTATCCATTTCTAGACACTAGTTTCTTGGTTTCGGGAATCTAGAATAGTGAGAAATGTGAAAACTTTGATTGCTTTTGAAATGACAAATAGAATTGGAATGGGAATGGAATGGGAACTTTATGTAAACATTAGCTTGGATTAGTTGATTGAAGTTTACATAAAGATTTGGTTTTCATTTTTTGATTAAGGCAAATGTAGCTTGTTGTTGTTTTCCTCTTAAGCTTGGATTAAGCTTGCAAATAGTAGGCTTGGATTGAGCTTACAAACCATAAGATTGAATGATTAGAAGTAAATGCTTTTTATTTGCATTGGATGTAACAATTGAAGCATTTCTATCATTCTAATTTGAGCACTTGTTGTTGTATTTGCATAATAGGAAAACACACAAGCAACCCCAATGGATTAAACCAATGAAAACCCAACATTTGATCTATCAAACCCATCCAATGTGGCACAAGCTCTTGAACTATTATACCAACAAATTCAAGCCACTAATAAGCAACTTCTTGAAACTAATCAAAGAAACCAAGACTTAGAGTCTAGGTTAGCCAATCAGAAGAAACATGTAGTTCCACCTCCTGTAAAAGTGTTTAAGGGGGAGAAGAAGGATAGGAACTTACAAGTGATAAGTTCTTGGTTGAATGTTTGGAACAAATACTTTGCCATGAACCAATTCCCTGAATCTGAGAAGTTATCCACTGTCACTATGTTCCTTGAAGGAAGAGCCTTAGTTTGGTGGGATGACTTAGTTGCAAAGGGCAATCAACCTTGTACATGGGATGAATTTTGCAAGCTTTTTAGGGATTATTTTCTACCACTTTTAGATGACTATGAACACTTCCAAAAGTTGAGTCATCTAACCATGAATAAAGGTTTGGAACAGTTTATTCAAGATTTTCATGAGTACCTGAATCCACTTTATAGTGATATTCCGCCTAAGGTACAAATGTTAATGTTTATTGATGGGTTACCAAAAGATTATCAAGTGGATGTTCGTAGGAACCATCCAAAAACCCTAGAAGATGCTATTAGGGCTGCAAAATACTTTGATGACACACCTAAGCCACCTAGGGGTCAACAGCCTAATGAGCAGAAAAAAGGTTTTCAATTTAAGAGGAAGGATAGGGAAGTTGTTAATGAAACACATCCCAATTCCAACAATCCTAAGAAAATCAAGAAAAACTTTAAAAAACATCATGGTGGCAATGATAAAGCTGAAGCTTTTAAGAAGAACCTGTGCTTCCAGTGCAATGGCGAGGGTCACCTTGCACGTGATTGCGTCAAAAAACAAGCTTCAACCTCAGGTAATCTATCTCGAAGTAATGAGATGGATGTTTGTTTCCTTACTTCTTTAGTTTTTGGTCCTAATGACCTTATTTGCATTAAAGGTAAACTTAATGATCAAGTTGTTAATGTTCTTTTTGACACAGGAGCCACTCATAACTTTATTAATGTAAATTTGGTGCAGACGCTAAACCTTCCTACCAAAAAAAGTGAGAAAAAATACCGTGTGACAATGGCATCGGGAAGTAATTCCGATATGATGGATTTTATTGTTCCTGATGTAGAATTGCACGTTCAGGATTACTCTGAAAAACTAGAATTCCATGCTGTTCAATTAGCTAATGTAGATATTGTTCTTGGGCAACAATGGCATTTTGATAAGAACAAATCATTGAGAATTGATTTTGTTGAAAAATCTTTATCTTTTATGCATGAGAATTCTTTAATTAAGATCAAGGCTAGTTTAAGTGTTGACACTAAAACTGTTAACCCTTATTCTAAACAGGAACTTAATTTTATTATGAAGAATTCTGATTTTAAAGTTTATTTATGTTTTCATAATGATATCATTTGCTCCAATAATGAAGAACTTAACATAAATGCCATGAATATACCCAGTGAGAACACTACAGAATTTGAAGTCTATAATGAACTTAGGCAGGAATTCAATAATGTTTTTTTAGACCTTCCTGTAGGTTTACCACCAGAAAGGACAGTTGATCATAAAATTGACCTAATACTTGGAGCAATTCCAATTGCATAGCGTCCTTATAGGATGAGTCCATCGGAAGAGGCTGAGGTAAATAGGCAATTACATGATTATCTGAAAAAGGGGTGGGTACAACCTAGTAAGTCTCCTTGGGCATCACCAGTGGTTCTGGTGGCCAAGAAGGATGGGACTATAAGGTTTTGCGTCGACTATAAGAAATTGAACAAGGTAACCGTTAAGAATAGATATCCACTGCCGCGGATGGATGATCTAATAGACTATCTTGGTGGTGCTGGGTACTTTACCAAGATAGATTTAAGATCGAGCTACCATCAGATGCGCATTAAGGCAGAAGATATACCAAAAACCGGGTTTCGAACTCGCTTTGGTCACTACGAATTTTTGGTGTTGCCTTTTGGTTTGACCAATGCACCGGCAACTTTCCAACAAATGATGAACGATTTGTTCAGGCCATATTTGGGAAGATTCGTAGTGGTATTCTTAGATGATATCCTAGTGTTCAGTAAGACTTTGGCGGAACATAAAGAGCATCTTAGGATTGTCTTGGACATTCAAAGAAGGGAAAAGCTCTTTGCCAAGGAGTCTAAGTGTGACTTTTTTGCTAAGGAATTGTCCTACTTGGGGCATAAGATTTCCGAACAGGGGGTGGAGATTGAGGCTGATCGTATCCAGAGGGTTATTGATTGGCCTATTCTCACCACAGTTCGGGAAATCACGTCTTTTTTGGAGTTTGTGGGAAGTTTTCGTCGGCATATTCCCCAATTTGCTCGATTGGCATTTCCCCTTACCCAGGCCTTGAAAGGCTATAAGAAGCTAAGCCGGAGGGCTAAGAGTCCACTAGTGGTGTGGACAGAGGATATGAATATTTTGAGTTGCTTAAGAAAAGTGTCACTTCGGCACCAATACTAATCATTGGCGATCCTAATAAGACTTTTGTGGTTAGGACCGATGCCAGTGATTATGCTATTGGAGCTGTTTTGATGCAGGATGGACATCTTGTGGCTTACGAAAGCAAGAAACTCAATCCTGTTCAGTTTAGGTATTGTACCTATGAGAAGGAACTGTTTGCAATTGTTCATTCCTTGAAAATTTGACGACATTATTTGTATGGAGCCAGATTTGAAGTTTTGACGGAGCATCAGACTCTTCGATATTTCTGTGATGCTACAAATTTAAAGGGGAGGCAAGCTAGATGGGCTGAGCTGATGCAAATCTTTGACTTTTCTATACGTTATTGTAAAGGAAGTCAAAATACTCTAGCGGATGCTTTGAGTCGGTTACCGATTATTAATCAGTTGTGCTTTACTGTTATAGAACCGAAGTTGTTTCAGTCTCTTCAAGCACTATATGAGTCCGATCCTTTTTTTGGAAAGTATTGGCAACAAGTACTTTCGGGGGTCAATTCAGGGTTGCAAGATTCCTCAAATCAGAGAAAGACTAAAACAGATTTCCTAATTCGAAACAGGATTTTGTTTCGTAAAGGAAAGGTCTGTGTACCGGAGAATGACACTGTAAGGGCCCAAATCTTGCATGAGTGTCATGATAGTCCATGCGCAGGACATCCGGGTATACAAAGAACACTTGACTTAGTTCAAAGGCAATTTTGGTGGCCTAAGATGAAAAGTCAGATAGAGGCCTATGTACTTAAATGTACTAAGTGCCAGCTAAATAAAGTAGAGAGGCTAAAAGCTAGTGGCCTATTACATCCTTTAGATATTCCTACCGAAAAGTGGGAAAGTATATCTATGGATTTTGTGGTCGGGCTTCCACGTACAGGGAAGGGCCACGATTCGGTTTGGGTCATTGTTGACAGACTTACGAAGTTTGCTCAATTTATTCCAACAAAAACTACGGTTAAAGCTTCAGAACTAGCTCAATTGTTTGTTGAGAAGCTTTTTCGACTATACGGGCTGCCTTGCGATATTGTCAGTGACCGTGACCCAAAATTCACTGGGAATTTTTGGCAAGCAGTATTTGAAAAGTTGGAAACAACTTTAAGTTTAAGTTCTACAGATCATCCGGAATCAGATGGTCAAACGGAAAGGACCAATCAGACGATGGAGGATATGCTTCGAGCATATGTGGGCCATCGGCAATCTGATTGGGAACAGTACCTTCCACTGGTGGAATTTGCATATAACAGTGCAAAACATTCAGCGACCGGATTCAGCCCTTTCATGCTTATGTATGGTTTTCAACCTCGATCACCAATTAGTGTTGGCATGAAAAACCTACGGGTGCAAGCCGCAGCTGATTTCCTTGCGGATATGCAAGAAATATTACAGTTGGCTAAAGATAGCATAAGAAGTGCCCAGGACAGGGCAAGGCACTATGCTGATCTATTTCGGAAGCACAAGATAGTCATGGTCAACGACTGGGTGTTTTTGAGAGTTCCTAGTCACTCTAGGGGCTTGAAAACTATTAAGTGTGCAAAGTTGGCACCTAGTTATTGCGGTCCTTTTAAGGTTATCCAAGTGATAAACAAGGTCGCATACAAACTAGAACTTCCAGCTAACGTTGGAATTCATCTTGTTTTTCATGTTAGTAAGTTGAAACCCTCGTTGGGGGTTGGGGAGACCCTGGTCCCTGTGGAAGATCTAGTGGAACTTCTTCGTGATGAGTCCATGAGTGGACCACCTGAACCCGAGGCGATTGTTAATAGCCGGCAGAGAACTCTACGGAGTAGAGTGCTTCGGGAATTTTTAGTCAGGTGGAGGGGCAAATCAGAAGAGGAGAATACCGGGGAAAAGGAGACTGATCTCCAAAAGAATTTTCCAAATTTTTCCCTACAAGGAAAAATTTAAGTTTAGGGGGAAGGAATGTTACATACCTATGTAACTAGCAGTACTTCAGACCCCTAATAGTCCATTTAGTGTTGGGGGCTATATGGCAAGGTACCCTTAGGATTAAGGGTATGTGCCCTTGGATAAGGACAGGCAAGTGACTATACCTTAGTTGGAGGTATAGGGTCACGTGACCCTTGGATAAGGGGTACCCTTACTATTAAGGGTAGGTGCCTTAGATTAAGGTACTAGTGTCCTTGATTAAGGGCAGGTAGGTGTCTATGCCTTGGATGGAGGTATGGAACCTAGTGAGGTGTTAGAAAGTCATTGGATGACTATTTTTCTAAACCTTGGGCCTCAACCTTGAACCATATCACTTTATTGGTCTAGGACCAAAGTATACATGCACAACTTGGGCAATGGGACCTAGTAGGAGGGCGCCCTTCTAAAGTGTCCATTGAGTCCCCAACTCCCACAAGAAAGGCATTCAAAGAGTCATAGGTTATGGAAGGAGTCTCTTGACATTCCATAAGCCTATGGAGGCTCTTGGAGATTCTTTAACTCCCCTAGGCTTCTCTCTCTCTCATTGGATGAGCATGGAACTCCATAGTGCATTGGGGGGTCCATGGGCCATCTATATGAGGGTAGTAGGGCGCCCATTGTGGAGGGGAGATCTCTCTTGTTTGCTTAGCTTATGCTCTAGTGTTGCTACTAGTGTGTAGAGTGCTTTCTTGTGGTAGTATGCTTGAGGTTTGGATCTTGCTTATGGTATGGGACATAAGTAGGGTTTGGATCTTGAGTATGCTATGGAGTGTTGTGGTGTGCTTGTGATTTGTTTATGGTTAGCAAGGGGGTGCTAGATAGGTCTTGCTTGGAGCTTGGATCTAGCTATGGTTGGGTGGTGAATACTTGAGGCCAGCTTGTTATCTATCTTTGTGTTTAAAGAGTAGGGACACAGGTGGAGGAGAGATCCTTGGAGGCTTGCAGATCCTTACTTGCAGGTGGAGGCATCCTAGCTTGGAGTTGGGAAACATCTTGAAGCTTGCAGGTTGCTTGGAGGACATTTGGAGGCTCTACCTTGGATTTGGAGGACTTCCTCACCTCTACTTGTAAAAGTTGGAAAGCTAGAAAAGTCTAGTTTCCATTGCAATTTGTTCAAATCAATCTGATGTGCCTATCAAGAGTTATAAGCACTTGAATAAGGCTGGGTAGGACGCCTAGAACAATTTGGACATTTTTTTATTTGACCAATAATTGCTTGTTTGATCCGAAATCCCCGGATCTGTGCATACCAATCACACAAACTCGAGATCTAGACATTGTTCTGAGTTGTTTGACATATTTTTTCATACAATTTTACTGTATTTGAGTCAATTGTGTCTTCTTTGGGCATTCCACATGTGCCAAAGAAAGTTTGAACCAAAACTTGTCTAAACACCATTGCCAATTGAGAGGTTGATCTAGTTTGTAGAACATTGGTAGAAATTTTGAGACCTATCTCAAATTCTGTTTCAAGATTTTACATAGGAATTGGTAGTACACCCTTTGTGAATCCTATAGCGATAGAGAAGCAACATACCTCTTTTGTTCATTACAAGGAATTTTTCACACATTAATGCCATCTGTGGGGGGATATCTCTTAGAAGCTAGTGAAAAACTGAACACCTCCAACTACTCTATTTGGAAGGCTAGAATGGATTCTATCCTAATAGTCCTAGATGTAATGGACATAGTACTTGGACTTGATGAGGAGCCTCAAGCGCAACAATAAGTACAAAAATTTAAGAAGAGAGCTAGGATGGCTCTACACTTCATTAAAATGAATGTCTCTAATGAGATCTTAAGAGAAATTGGATCTTGGACCTCGGCCAAAGAAGCTTGGAATGCACTCAAGGCAATCTATGAGGCTAAGAATACCTCTAGAATACTCACTCAAATTTTTCAAAGTTTCCAAAGAAGTGATGAGAGTGTTTCTAACTATGTATTGAGAATTAAAGATCTTCATAGGGAGCTTATTTCTGTTGGAGTCACAATCAACCAATATGATCTAGTTCAAGTCATCCTTAATGTCTTGAAAGAAGATTATGACAACCTTGTCCAATCCTATGCTATCAAGGAGGAGTTACCCAACTTGGAAACCCTTCAAAGAATTCTTATTTCCAAGGAAGCAAGACAAAAGTACAAGATTTTGAGAATGGATAAGCTATCTCTCAAACATATTGAAGATGGACAAAGACAAAGATGGAGAAGAAGATGCTTCATCACATCCTTCTACCTATGCTAGTTTTTACGTCTTCTTTGTGATCACATATTTAGTATTTTATGTGATTGTTTGGGTTGCCTTTTGCTTTGTTTTATTGAACCGAGTTTGGCATAAATCTTATTAAAGGCAAGAAAAGATGCTCAACACTGTTTACTAATTTCTCCCCGTGAGTGTTGGTGATTTTTGCAGGTTTGGCATTGAGGTTTTTTGTGAATTATAGGTTATGCTGTGTTTTTTGCAAACTAACATTGGTTGTAGGATTATGTGAGTTAGTAAAGCCATCGATGGTATGGTTTACAAAGAAAGCCTATCCTGAGATTATAGGAAGAGGCAACTTGCAAATCTGGTTTTTGCAAAATAATAATAATAATAATAATAATAATAATAATAAATTTGACAGCATATACCTTGTTTTTCAGCATATTGTAATGCCTACAAAAGCAAAACTTGTCAAAAATGATTGCTTATGTAATAACTGAGCAAATCTGCATTAATGGTGAATAGCAAGTATTTTGCACTTTCCTCATGTGTAATAGGTCGTTCTTAGACTTATCATTAGAGGAGTTACAAACATCAAAAGGGCCATCTAAGAAATGCCACGTAGGACAAAAACAACGTCGGATTTTAAAAATCCGATGGACTTTCAGATCCAGTTTAGCTTAACCTTACTAGTAATGTGTAGTTAACATGACACGATTATGACGCATGCAACTGCGACTTCAAGAATCTATGATGCTCAATAACTAACTTTTTCAAATTTGAAAATGAGATTGTGTCCCTCATTTTAACTAGCGAGAGAATAAACATAGAATCTCAGGTACGCCATGGATGAAGAAGAGTGTCTATTTTCTTTTTGGTCTCTCAGGTGATGTTTGTGGAGATGTCTCAGTTTCATCTACACATTATTCTCTTTGCCGAGAATGCTCCGATAGCTAAAAGAGGAGTAGTGAAAGAATCCACAATTTCTCCACTTGATATGATCGCTCACAGAATCAACCATTAGGGCCATTTTTGAACTCAAAAAGGGCCTCTTCACTAATCTGGATTAGTGTTAATGACGACACGTGTACCAATAAAAGTGTGACAATTGAGCAGGAATGGTCCATATGACATGGCAGGTTCATACCTAGTAGCCAACAATAGGACAACAACTAGGACTCTAGGTGAGACATAGACTTGCAGGCCTCATTTAATGCCCAAGTATATTTCAAATTTGAAAATTGCGTATGAATTTTAATCAACCCACTTTTGTGTCCCCCTTCACATTCAAACTAAGACTACGTCACTTTCATTAGCCTTTCACATACCAAATAATTTATTTTTTTCAAATGGATATCATTTTTTTTTTTAAATTGACCTTTGGAATACATTATCATTTCGCCATGGATTTAGTCTATTTGACCTCAGAACCTCAAAAAAGGTGTTTACGTTTTTATTAGTTTACAAACAAAAATGTATCCCGAAGGCCAGTTTTTCATTTTTTTTTTGGCCCGAAATCGCGATTTTTGGCCGTTTCACTTCATCAGAAGGCCAAAAATTGCGTTTCGGACCAATTTTTTTTTTTCAATACCGTGATTTTGAAAAAAAAAATGGTTTCAAACGCAATTTTTGGCCTTCTGATGAAGGGAAACGGCCAAAAATTGCGATTTTGGGCCAAAAAAAATGAAAAACTAGCCTCTGGGATACATTTTTGTTTGTAAACTAATAAAAACGTAAACACCTTTTTTGAGGTCAAACGGCCCAAAATCGCACCTTACTGTGATTTTAAAAAAAAAAAAATTTGGTCCGAAACGCAATTTTTGGCCCTCTGATGAAGTGAAACGGCCAAAAATCGTGATTTCGGGCCAAAAAAAACGAAAAACTAGTCTCCAGGATACATTTTTGTTTCGCTATGGATTTAGTCTGTTTGATCTCAGAACCTCAAAAAAGGTGTTTATAAGTCAATTTGTTTTTATTAGTTTACAAACAAAAATATATCCCGGAGGCCAGCTTTTCGTTTTTTTTTGGCCCGAAATCGCGATTTTTGACCGTTTCACTTCATCAGAAGGCCAAAAATTGCGTTTCGGCCCCAAAAAAAAAAAAATTCAAAATCATGATAAGGCGCGATTTTGGGCCGTTTGACCATAAGGTGCCAGATGTCCAACAGTTCATGTTTCTAATTCGATCCCCGCCATACTCCTATCACTCATTAAGGACCATCCTAATGAGATCGCTTGATATGACATTTGATGATGCTGCCAAAGCCATTGCTGAAGAGATGCTGATCAAGCAACAGGCAGACAATGGAGAATCATCAAAAATTGATGAAGACTGGAATTTTTGGCTTAGGTTCTTTGTAGATTCGATGCTGGGAGGGCTCATCAGTTTTGGCAAACGGCCCAAAATCGCGCCTTATTGTGATTTTGAATTTTTTTTTTTTTGGGGTCCGAAACGCAATTTTTGGCCTTCTGATGAAGTGAAACGGTCAAAAATCGTGATTTCGGGCCAAAAACACCGAAAAACTGGCCTCCAAAATACATTTCTGTTTTGCTATGGATTTAGTCTGTTTGACCTTAGAACCTCAAAGAAGTTGTTTATAAGTCAATTTCTTTTTATTAGTTTACAAACACAAATATATCCCGGAGGCCAGCTTTTCATTTTTTTGGGCCCGAAATCGTGATTTTTGGCTGTTTCACTTCATCAGAAGGCCAAAAATTACGTTTCTGACCAATTTTTTTCTTCTTTTCAAAATCACGGTAAGGCACGATTTTGGGCCGTTTGAAAATTTTGGCCCAAAATCGCGCCTTACCGTGATTTTGGAAAAAAAAAAGATGTCCGAAACACAATTTTTGGCCTTCTAATGAAGTGAAACGGCCAAAAATCGCGATTTGGGCCAAAAAAAATGAAACTGACCTCCGGGATATATTTCTGTTTGTAAACTAATAAAAACAAATTGATTTATAAACACCTTTTTTGAGGTTCTAAGGTCAAAGACTAAATCCATGGTGAAATGAAAATGTATCCTGAAGGCCAATTTTGAAGAAAAATAATATCCATCTGAAAAAAATAAATTATTTGGTATGTGAAAGACTAATGAAAGTGAGGTAGTCTTAGTTTGAATGTGAAGGGGGACACAAAAGTGGGTTGATTAAAATTCATAAGCAATTTTCAAATTTGAAATGTACTTGGGCATTAAATGAGGCCTGCAAGTCTATGTCCCACCTAGAGCCCTAGCTGTTGTCCTATTGGAACCAAAGCAATGAATATGCTAGTCTTGCCTTACAAAGTACCTACAAAAGTCTATGGATGATGGGACCTATATTTAGCCCTTAACTCTTGTTCACCCCCAAGGTAAAAGTGCCACGTAGGATTGATTAACACTAAACTAATTATGATTAACAAACCTGTTTAGGAAAGGAAGAGCCCTTTTTGAGTCCAAAAAGGGCTACGATTTGTGGATTGACAGAAGTTTGTATCCATTGGATCCGAGCTCGATGCAAGCTCCACAATTCCAATGCATCACACAATTAGTAAAGTTTTTGTTGTGATAGAGAAAACGGTTTACTGGGTTATTGTGAAAGATTGACGACTTATGGTGTTGCAAACTCGGTTCAGAAAATACAGAGTTTAGAATGTATGTTAAATGGTTTGCTTGCTGACTATAGAAAAAAAGAGACCGCATTATTACAAACAAAAGAAGATAACGCACATTTACACAATATTATGTTAAATTTGAATGCAAGTAATGATCAATTCCGACAAGTTGTTTAGACATTACGTATATCAAATGACTAGTTAAAAGAAGAAACTCACATACTAGATAAGAAATAAAAAAGAAACAAGCGAAAAAGAATTCTGAAGGACATTTATGAGCTTTCGCTAAATGGAGGCCAACGGAGAAAAAAGATTCAAGCATTCAAGTAAAGATATGATTTGAATAAGTTTTATTTTTGTTTTGTGAAGTAGCATGACATTTATTATGTGTCCTATTTGGGTTTCTTGATTTTCATAATCATTGTAGATCAGCATTAGTTGCAAATGAGCATCTGAGGGACAATGACCTGATCGGAAAATCACTGAGTTCGGTATTGACAACCAAGTCCACAAAGTCTTTATTGGACAATAATCAATATTCTCGAATCAAGTCCAAGGTCACTGAGGATAGTTCCCATATGTCTAGCTCCAAGAATTCATTTTCTAGTCTCAAGCCTTGTGAGGGTACCAAAAAGTCTATTTATACTGCAAATGATGTTGAGTGTAGAATTGAAGGAATAGGAAGTATCCCTTTGGATGTAGCATCATCAAAAGTTTTGTGTCTTAATGATGTGCTTTATGTGCCAAAACTAACAAAGAATCTCATTAGTGTTGTTTGACAATGGTCTTGATGTCAAATTTGATGTTGACACATGTATAATCAAGAGTGAGGACGAGATGATAGCTAGAGGATCTAGATTTGGTAGATTATACAAGCTAGATTCTAGTGAGAGTGCTAACATTTGTGATGTTGCCTACAAGACCAAGATCTCGAATTTATGACATAAGAGATTGGGCCATCCCAATTTCAAGGCCATGACATCTATGGTCAAAGATGGAATAGCTATTGGATTGCCAAAGACTATATCAAAGGAGCTTCAACCTTGTGAAGTTTATGCTATTGCCAAATCCATAAGAGGCCTTTTCCAAGATCTAACATCGAGTCTCAACTTCCATTTGAGCTAGTGCACTTGGATGTTCACTTTGCATCTTCCAAGAGAAAAGGAGGATATACATGCTTTGTCACTTTTATTGATGATTATACAAGATTTTGTTGGGTATATCTCTTATCTTCCAAGTCTATGATGTATTTTCAAATTCAAAGCTTTTAATGGAAAACAATTCTCTTGTAGCTTTAAAGCTTTGAGATGTGATGGTGGTGGAGAATACGTCTCCAGAAATTTAATGATTATTGTGAGCAAGAGGGAGTGAGGAGAGAGTTCAATTGTGCTTATTCCCCCCAACAAAATGGAGTGGCTGAAAGAAAAAATAGAACTATTTGTGAATGTGCAAAAGCTCTTAGAATAGAGACATCTCTCCCAAAAGATTTTTGGGGACAAGCAATTTCTGGTGCAAATTATATTTGTAATAGACTTCCAAATCTTGCTCTAGGAGGAAAATCAACATATAAGATGTTGTATAAGGAAAAGCCTAAGGCAGATCACCTTAGGATTTTAGGTTGTGTGTGCTTTGTTCATGTACCTTTAGAAACTAGGAAAAAGGATGATCCTAGTTCTATCAAAGGAGTGTTTGTTGGATATTCATCAACAAAGAAAGCATATAAAATTTTCATTCCCTCTACTAGCAATATTGTTGTAAGTAGAGATGTGATCTTCCATGAAGATCAGAAGCTCATCTTGGATGGGGTCAAGATCAAGCCAACTTATGGAGGATCTATTATTATCAATCTTGATGCCAATCAAGATGTGGAGGGGTCGATGCTTGAGGAGGAGCATCTTCAAGCAACTACACCAAGAAGATCTATGAGAGAGAGATCCGAACCAAGGAGGCTCACATATGTGGAGAAAGGCAAGCAAGTTGAGGATGGCACCTCTTATCATGCATTTTTCATCTCTCATGATGAGCCAAGAGATATCCAAGATGCACTCCAATCAAAGGAGTGGTATGAAGCCATGTCAAAGGACTATGAAGCCTTGATTTCCAACAATACTTGGGAGCTCATGGATCCACCTATCAACAAGCATGTTATTGGATGCAAGTGGGTGTTTTGAGTGAAGTAAAACAATGATGGATCTATCAACAAGTTCAAATCAAGACTATGTGCCAAAGGATATGCTCAGATTCATGGTCTTGATTACAAAGACACCTTTGCACCCGTGGCCAAGATGGTCACTATAAGAATTATCATTTCTATTGCTTGTTATTTGAAGTGGAGGATGCTCCAACTTGATGTTTCTAATGCCTTCCTCAATGACTACCTTGAGGAAGAAATCTATATAGAGCAACCTGAGGGCTTTATCAAAAAGGGTGATGAATCCAAAGTGTGTCTCTTATTCAAAAGCCTTTATGGGCTTAACCAAGCCCCAAGGTCTTGGTATGCAAGGTTTAATTCATATCTTATCTCACTTGGATTCAAAACTGGTCCAATAATCCAATTGCCAATAATAAGTGATATTGTAGCACAAGAATCTTAGTACATGGATGGTTCCTATGGTCACAATTCTACCATAGTCATTGTTGGCATCCTCATAATGAGCTAGAAAGATATTCTCACTAACCAAAGGTACGTTGCATGGGTGTTCCACCCCGCTCTCTACAATTAGTCTCTTTAGGGTCCTTAATCATTTGGCTCAAGTTGTTTGAGTGTGATTCAAGGGTTTCTATTAAGTTTAGGCTCTTGAAGGCCTATACAACCAACTCTCTGGATTATGTGTGGGTAATTAAGATGGTTGTGATATTAGATTCGTCTCCCTTGAAAGATGCATTTACCCTTTCTATCTATGGTTGCTTTGTATGCAAGATCGTGTTCCTCATTCAATTCCACTCATTTAGCTATGCAATTGACACCTGGATTTGCTCAAAACTGTATCAGAAAAGTCTAGGTGGAAAACATGTTCTAAGTCATTTTGGACTAAGTGTCGAGTTTTTTTGAAAAATGCAAAAAAGCTGAAGGTCGACAAAAAATGTTCTAAGTCATATTTTGTCTTACTGTCGGGTTTCAGGAAATTGCGAAAAATGTGAAATGTGCAAAACACAGTTCAAATATGCAGACTATGCAAAACCTAGTTGAAAAATGCAGTAGTCCGAAAGATGCAGGTAAAAATATAAAAGCTTTGGCACTTA
Source organism: Diphasiastrum complanatum (assembly GCA_029204225.1). Taxonomy (NCBI): domain Eukaryota; kingdom Viridiplantae; phylum Streptophyta; class Lycopodiopsida; order Lycopodiales; family Lycopodiaceae; genus Diphasiastrum; species Diphasiastrum complanatum. The sequence goes on from CM055095.1 coordinate 29,763,953, forward strand.
GAAACTTTAGGTTTCTTCAGCTCCCTTTTCTGATTTCCAAGCTTGCCCTTTGTCTTTCAAACATTGCCTTGTCTAAAGGCTTTGTGAAGATATTGGCTACCATCTTCTTACACAGTTTTTAGCTTGTTTCCATATCCCTGAGCAAGTGATATTTGATGGCAATGTATTTCATTCTAGAATGAAACACAGGGTCCTTTACCAGATGTATAGCAGAGGTGTTGTCCATGTACAACATCAGTGGCTCATTGGTGCTCTCTCTCAATCCTTCTAGGAACTGTTTGAGCCATGTCACCATCTCATTAGCCATCTTGGCTGCAGCAAGATATTCTACCTTACAAGAAGATTGAGCAATTATTTCTGCTTCTTGCTGACCCAAATAACAGCTGCATTTGTTGCGATGGTACAACCTCCTGAGACACTCTTGTAGTTTTCTTTGATAGATGCCCAACTCGCATCACTGTAGGACTTCACTTGAAATCCTGCATCATGAGAAAAACAAAGTCCATAGTCCTTTGTATGCTGCAGGTACTATAGGATCCTCTTGGAAATTTTTTAATGTGTAGGTCTTGGACTAATATTGAGAACTGGCTCAGTCTGAACACTGTGTAAGTAATGTCTGGCTGCATATTGTCTACCAAGTACATCAAAGAATCAATAAGGCTTATTTTGCATTGCTTCCCATTATGCATCGTCTCTGGGATAGTCTTCATTCGTCAGCACCGTGTGGAGTGTCTACTCCCTTGCAGTCTGCCATCTAAAAATCATCAATGATTTTTTGAATATATCCTTCTATAAGGGTTATTCTGCATTGCTTCACATTCTGCGTCGTCTCTGGGACAGTCTTCATTCGTCAGCACTGTGCCAGGAACCATTGGAGTGTTTACTCCCTTGCAATCTACCATCTAAAAAATATCAATGATTTTTTGAATATATCTTGATTGTAGAAATAATCTACCACCCTCAAGATCTCTGTCAATCTGCAAGCCTAGGTAGCATTTTGTTTCACCTAGGTCTGATATTTCAAAGTGCCTTGAAATATCCTTCTTTAAATGTGCAATCAGCTTGTTGCTCTTTGACAGAATCAGTGTGTCGTCTACATATACATCTACATAAACACCGATGATAATGATTTAACCATCTATGACTTTCACATAGACGTTGTAATCAGCCATTAAAGGTTGGAAGCCCAAAGATCTGAGAGCGTGATCCTTCTTCTTGCACCACTACCTGGAGGACTGTTTCAGTCCATAGATGCTTTTGTGCATTTTGCAAGCATAGTCAGCAAATGACTTACATGAAAAACCTAGTGGCTGGTCCATGTAGACTTCTTCCTTCAGATCTCCATGCAAAAATGTTGTCTTCTCATCTACAATATGGATCTTCAGACTGTAGGCTACTGCACATGTAAACAATATACATATAGATGTATGCTTGACATTAGGAGAAAAAAGTTTTGTATAGTTAATACCACACTTTTGTGAGAAACCTTTAGCAACTAGTTTGGCTTTGTATCTTGATACATTGCCATCTGGTTCGTATTTGTACTTATTCTATAAGGCTTATTATGCATTGCTTCCCATTCTGCATCGCCTCTGGGACAGTCTTCATTCATCAGCATTGTGCCAAGAACCATTGGAGTGGTTACTCCCTTGCATCTGGCATCTGAAAATCATCAATGACTTTCTGAATATATCTTGATTGGTGTAGATATAATCTACCACCTCAAGATCTCTATCAATCTGCAAGCCCATGTAGCATTTTGTTTTACCTAGGTCTGATATTTCAAAGTGCCTTGAAATATCCTTCTTCACATGTGTAATCAGCTTGTTGTTCTTTGACTGAATCAGACATCTACATAGACACCGATGATAATGATTTGACCATCTATGAATTTTACATAGACATTGTAATCAGTTATTAAAGGTTGGAAGCCCAAAGATCTGAGAGCATGATCCTTCTTCTTGGAGCACTGCCTAGCGGAGTGTTTCAGTCCATAGATACTTTTGTGCATTTTGCAGGCATAGTCAACAAGTGACTTATAGGAAAAACCTAGTGGCTGGTCCATGTAGACTTCTTCCTTCAGATCTCCATGCAAAAATGTTGTCTTCTCATCTACAATATGGATCTTCAGACTGTAGGCTACTGCATATGCAAGCAATATACGTGTAGATGTATACTTGACAATAGGAGAAAAGGTTTCTATATAGTCAATACCATACTTTTGTGAGAAGTTGGGTAAGCCTTAGTGCTTCATCATTGTTTTTTCTATTTTCTTACTTTGTCTGAAGCTTGGTAGAAACTTAGAAAATGGACGATCCTCTCTATACTACACCACATCGTGAGTAGATCTAGCCAAACATTGACAAACCAGATTTACTTCCAACATCGGCACCGTTGCCGGGGAGCGCCACACACTTGCTTCGTCGCATAGCTCTCTCTTCTTTTCTCTACTCTCTCTCTCTCTCTCTATTCTCCCTCCTCTCCCTCTCTCTTTTTTCTTCTCTCTCTCTCTTTCTCTCTCTTCTCCCTACGTTGGGATAGAATAGCTTTGGGTAGGCGCTCGAGCCCCCAAGGCCTTTCTCAATCTAGGCTCTCTCTCTCTCTCTCTCTCTCTCTCTCTCTCTCTCTCTCTCTCTCTCTCTCTCTCTCTCTCTCTCTCTCTCTCTCTCTCTCTCTCTCTCTCTCTCTCTCTCTCTCTCTCTCTCTCTCTCTCTCTCTCTCTCTCTCTCTCTCTCTCTCTCTCTCTCTCTCTACATTGGGATAGAATAGCTTTGGGTAGGCGCTCGAGCCCCCAAGGCCTTTCTCAGTCTAGGCATTCTCTCTCTCTCTTCCCTCCTCTCTCTAAGTAATGAACGAATAGTTTGGGAAAGGTGCTCGGGCCTCCCAAACCTCTTGCTACTTGGTGCTATGCAGGTGAAGGCAAGGTTGCCGCTCCCAACGATGAACCTCTATGCTACATCGACGACACAACAAAAGCAGCCTTTTCTAGATGGGCGATACCCTAGAGGTTTACTTGGACGATTTAGGTGCACATTCAGAAGAAACACGCCATCTGTCTGTGCTCGAAAAAAAATTTATCCAATGTCAACGCATTGGCATCTCCCTTAATCCTGAAAAATGCCAGATCTAGGTAACACATGGTATTGTGTTAGGACATATTATTTCCCGAAATGGCATTGCCACTGACTCCAAAAAGATTCTTATCATTCAAAATCTACCAGAACCACGTACAATATGTGAAGTTTACTCTTTCCTTGGACACACCAACTACTATCGGTGCTTTATTCTCGATTTCGCTAACAAAGCACACTTAATCTACAAAGTAGTTGTAGTTCCCAAATGGACAGATGAACAACGCGTCACATTTAATCAACTCAAAGAAGCCCTTACCAATGCACCTATCCTTCGGGCTCCTGATTATTCTAAAGAATTCCATGTGCATATCGATGCATTCAAGTATGCCATTGGAGCAATGCTCACCCAACCGAGAGAATTTAAAAAGGATTACCCAATCCATTTTCTTAGTAGACAATTGATACATGCTGAAGTCAATTATACCACTACCGAACGTGAAGCCTTGGCAATGGTATATGTGGTTCAGAAGTTTTGTCATTATCTTCTGGGAAAAGTTTTTGCATTCTTCACTGATCATCAAGCACTGTTGTATCTCATCAACAAGACTTGCACCACAGGCCGTATTACTAGATGGATCCTATCACTGCGAGAATTTGAGTTTAGGATCATGGTTCGTAAGGGAGTTCAACATTTTTTAAGCAGATCATCTGTCCCGAATCCCTAACCTTCCTACCCCTGATCAAAGTGTCAACGATGATTTACCAAATGCCATCCTTTTCCAAGTTGACTGTACACCCGTATGGGCTAAGAAAATCATAGAATATTTAGCTTCAGGGCAGATGGATCATTCCTTGTCTAAACATGAACAACGTGCATTGGTCCTCAAAACTAAACCTTATACGTTAATTGCAGGACAACTCTACAAGCAAGGGTTACATGGAATCATCCGACAATGTCTTACTAAAGGTGAAATACCCTATGTAATTTCTCTCACTCATGAAGGTATTGGTGCAGGCCATTTCTCTTCTGAAATGACTGCTAAGAAAATCCTCTTGGCCGAGTTTTGGTGGCCAACACTCTTCAAGGATATGCACAATTACACTAAGGCCTGTGATGTCTGCCAACGCACAAAACGCTTTCAAAAATTCGACTACATGCCTTTACACCCTGTAACCACTGATCAAGCTTTCCAGAAATGGGAGATTGATTATGTCAGACCTATTAGTCCCGCTGTTCGACACACACAATCTCATTATATCATAGTAGCTACGGACTATTGCATCAAATAGGCTGAAGCAAGAGCTGTTCGCAATGCTTACGCACGTTCTACCACAACATCTCTCTATGAACAGGTTATAGTTCATTTCGGATGTCCTCTAGAACTTATTAGTGATAGGGGTACACATTAACTCTGTCATAGCATATCTCCTTTCAAAAAAATTTGTGGTACATCGCAAAAGTTTCCCATACTATCCACGATGCAATGGCCAGGCAGAATCCACCAATAAAATCCTATGTGGAATTCTCACCAATACCGTCGAATCCAGCCGATCCAATTGGGAACTCAAACTTTATGTTGCTCTCTGGGCTTATCGCACCACCCTGAAGAGATACAAGCTTAACCCCTTTATAGCTAACATATGGCCAAGAAGCCGTTATGCATGTAGAACTCCATATCCCCTCCCTTCGAGTGGCCTATAATCTTGAGCTCGATACTCAACAGACTCTAGCAAACAGGTTATTCCATCTGGAGAAACTCTGCGAAATACGACGAATCAGCATCCATGCTCAACAAGTCCACAAACAATGACAAAAAGCATGGCATGATCGATCATTGAAACTTAGAGACTTCCAGATTGGAGATAAGGTCCTGCTATACTAGGTTAAAGCCTTCAAAGGCAAACTGAAATTTTCTGGCCAAGGCCCTTACGTCATTAACAAAATCTTTGCCTCTGGATATGTACAACTCCAAACCCTTCAAGGCGATATTCTCGACACTATGGTCAATGGGAGCAGACTGAGAAAGTACAATGAGTCCTGTTTTTATCTTGATATGTATTAGTCGTTTTTTTTTCTACTATTCTTCTTTACTTTTCTTTATTGTCTGCCTACCATTTCGACAAATTTTTTGCTATGCTTTCTTGTTCAAACCGTCAAGATACTATCAGATCAGGTGGCATACAAACAGTCTTTCTCTGAGAAAATCACAAAAGTCATTATTTTCAGAAGATTTGTCTCACACCATCTCAAAGAGAATTCGCTTGACCCCTTTTTTACAGTGCAGATTCATTTTTAGCCTCCACAAATTCTGATTCAGAGATAAACTTTCTAGAAATAAAAAAAAGTTAGTTTTTTCATTAGATATCCACTACCAAAATTCGCAGACAATTCGTTGAAGCTTAAAATAATCCTCATGATTTCTCTGTGGTCTCCGCGAATTCTGATCAGACAATTTTTTGCACTGTCAGACATTTTTTCTATTTTGGCATAAAAAATCACTTACAAGAATTCGTTGACCCTTAGAACGTTGCCTCAAAATTCATGACCATTATCACCAAATCGTGGACCCTGAGGACAATTTCTGAGTAAATTTGCGAATTCTTGACAAAAAAAAGTCTACATATAGACCACCACTCTTCTCTCCACGAATTCATTTTAGATTCTTGCTCTTGAGTTCATGCCAAAATTTTCCAGAATTTTCAAACTTACTAGAGCAATCTAAAATCACTGCTACTATGGTCTCCCATGATTCCTTACTCTCTCTACATCGCTGTAAACCCCCTAGGCCTTATTCAGGGGACTTTTTTATGATTTGTATGAGAAATTATGCCCGAGCAGCTACTCCTGGCCAAGGATATCCTCACAAACCTTGGATTTGATCTGACTCACTTCCGTGACCAGCAGAGCAAGGGCCTGATCCAAGTGGCCTACTCCACCTATTCAGATGAATTCCACACTTTTAAGCTTACCTCTAAGAGGGGCAGTTATACAATCATCAACGTCTCTCCTGAAAATCTACAGAGCATTGGCTTCTCTAATCTTGGAGAGACGATCCATGGCAAGGGCACCAGTTATGATGCCAAGTATTTTACAAAGTTTCTGATAGAGGAAGACAAAACTATTGTCCAAATTAACGACGGGATCGCCATATGCCTCATCACAGATCATGTCCCAAAGGAGGTCCTAGCGCAGTAGGAGGCCTTACTCCACCAGGCCCAACAATGCAGACAAATAGTAGCGGCAGCAGTAGTCAACTCAGTTGCGGCAGACACTTCTAGTTTTGATCCTATGGGCGTGGTTTTATCCACACAGGCACCCTCCACAACCTCAACTCCCTCACTTGCTCTCACACTTCCACCACCACCTCCACCATTTACTAACACCTCCACACCCTCCCTCACTCTCAACACGGCTTCAATTCCACACTTCCACAAAAGCCCTCACCTGTACAGATATCCACCCTCCTTGACTCTACAGTCAATGTAGATGATTTTGCATTACAATTGCTAAGCAGAATTCCATCAACCACCGTTACCACTATCTCACTCCACACATCTCCGCCATGCAATATCTCCCCACCTCTTTCACCCACCATCCTTCAATCACCTCTAGCTGCCTTTCATTCATCTCCATCTAACCTTGTTCATGATTTTCTACCCTTTATCCCAATGCCATATCCTAACTACACACGCATCCTCCTTGACATTGGCCCTTGGGAGCAGTTACTCCTTGCAGCCCAAAAAGCAGTATGGTTGATGAGCTCCAATACAATCTATTCGGCACCCTAGGGGGACAATATACTATGCGGGAATTCGACGATGGCGCTATGGCGGACCTTCAAAAAAAAAAAAAAAAAAAAGGCTGCAGGAGGAAAACAAGCAACAACAACTGCAGATCCAAAACCTCACTACTTATAATCAACAATAGCAACAGATGCTCCTCCACCTCCAGAACCAGCTCCAACTGAAGGTGTCCAACATGCAGAATACCATCGATAACATCAAAGCAGAAAGAGATGAGGCCATAGCAGATGCACTAACTGCACGTTCCGCTATGAAGGAACAGTTGAAATTGGTGGACTTCAACGACTTTGCACCACCAGCTATTCCTGAGGAAACACCCATTCTAGTGGTGGCTTATCAAACGATGGCCCAAAAGTTGAAAGCCATGACGGAGCAGCACACAAAATTACAACAATCATACCTTGCTTCCGTTGAGGCCCTGAACTAGCACATTGCCACCCTGGAAGAATGGTTAAGACAGTTGTCCAGTCAACGTCGTCTGTTCGTGCATAGCATGCCCAGTTCCATGATTTCGGGCACCACTTTGATGGACCAGATAGTGGAGATGGAGCAGGATTCCAGCAGCCTCCTCCTGCTACTCAAGGCTCCTCCTTTCAAGGCCAACCTATGGGGCAAGGAGCTCAAGCACTGACCAATCCATCAGGCTTTGGTGGTACCAGCTCCCAACATTATCTTTTTCCTTCCACCGCTTCTAATCCTCTCGACACCACTAACCCCCCATTTATTCAATGTCAATTTTCTCCTGAGTCACAAAGAATTGTTGAAGCTAACCCTTCCCCTCCCCTCTCTCCTGACCCTGACCCCCAAATTCAACATGAGATTGCCTCTAAAGCACCAACCATCCGGCACATAATCACGCCCATAGAACCAAGCAAGGAGTTGCGCGTCTCTCAAGAGTTTGCCAGGAAATATCCAACGACAAAAGAGCGAGGTGGCTACATATTGCCAAATTTGGACCAGTGTCAAACACATAAAGAAGTAGTCAAACTCCTGGATCCACAACCTCTCTGGCGCCATCAGCTCTTCCTACAAAGTAAGACCTCCATGGCACGGTATATCAAAGCTCCCTCCTATATGCGCACAAATCCTTATTACTATCCAATAGTGAGACAAATACCATTTCTTGCCACCAAGTTCAAGAATCGGCCCAAGCTCACAGGTGTCGATACCGGCAACTTAGCCGAAGACATGGTCACCAACTGTCGTGTATTCTACCAAAAGCACCATGGCAACCCTGATCTCGACGTTAGATATTTTGCGGACAATTGCGGCCTGGTAGCATTTCTGACAGAACTCAAGGGTTTTTGGGATCGAGAGCTACCCCTAATCGCCCTTGATATCAATAAACCACTATGAACACAAGAAGACCACATCAACGTAGCAAGGCTTTATTATCGCGCTGCACTAACTTCAGCCGTGCACGTTGATATGGTGGAGCTATGGAAAACCCACAACTTTCTTCAAGATATGCTCCATTATTACAAACCCATGCCCTTCTTGAACAAACTATGGTGGCAAATGATGGAGGGCATCGGCACGACAATCTACCACTCCCGACAGAGTCTCGCCTCCAAGAAGCACAGAAGATCTAGGAAGAAAAGCCTTCGATTGGTGTGGGACCACCAATCCAATAAGGAGGGGGATAATATTAGCATCTGTGCTAACACCAAAAATATAAAAAAGAGAAAAATAAAACTTCGTGGCATGTGTTTTGTAAGACCATGTACGAGTGTTTGTAACAAACTTCCACCATGACATGTGTTTGTAAGCTCATGAGTAGAAGCTTAAAAAATAATAAAATAGCTTAAACTTAGATTTATAGCTTAGACATAGGAAACTTAAGATTAGAAATATTTTATCTTAAGTTTTCCTAAGTTAAGAAACTTTGAAGTTCTAAATCCTAAGTTAGAAGTTCTAGAAAGGCTAGAAATAGATTAGTCCCATAAGTTAGTGGATATTTATGGAAGACCCTCATTGCTATAAAAGGAGAGGTATTTGCCTTGTAAACAACACTTTTGAGATTAAGCTATCAAGTTCTCTATTTTTGAGATTATCTTGCTATTTCACTTGTGTTCCCATTGGAAGGTGCATAGCTTGAGGGAAGGTGCTCGGGCCTCCTCTTGCCTCCTTTCATTGGTTCTTTTATTGTGGCATGTTTTTAATTGTTTGATGTTTAGATTAGCCACAATCTATCTTTTCAATCCCTTTGGGTGTTAATCTAGGATTTAGTTTAATCACCTTGCTAGTTGGGTAAGCCTTAGTAAGGTTTTTTGTATTTTGTAATCTTAGTTAGTTTCATGTCTATTTCGAACACTAGTTGGATAAGCCTTAGTGCTTCATCATTGTTTTTTCTATTTTCGTACTCCGTCTGAAGCTCGGTAGAAACTTAGAAAGCGGACAATCCTCTCTATACTACACCACATCATGAGTAGATCTAGCCAAACATTGACAAACCATATTTACTTCCAACAGTTCAAGAGTCCGCACTTCTTACAACTCCATGGAGTTTATTTCGTCTTCCATGGCCTTGATCCATTTGTCCTTCTCCTGGACTTTCAATAGCTTCTTCATAGGCTTGTGGTTTACCACCGAATCCACAAAACGCTTCAATCGTAGAAGCTGAACTGTCTGGTGCATACCTGACAGGTGGTCTTCTTTCTCTTGCAGATTGCGCAGGTACCTCGATTACTTTGCCTTTGTCTTTTCTATTGACAACAGAACCATTGTGTGTTGCAGATGTTCTGGGTATAGGCTTCATGTCAGTCTGCTCATCATCTGAACTGTCACTCAGGAGTTGAAAATCTTGATCCAGATGTTCAAGATCTGCTCTCTTTTTCGGTGTGGGCAACTCGTAATACTGCTTGCTAAGAATCTCATAGTCAATTGGATCTCCAACAGCCATCGTTCTTGCTTCGTCAAACTTGACGTCTCTGACAATATTTACTTCCTTGGCCTTATGCATGTAGATTCTATATGAGTGTTGGAGATGTTAAGGGTGATTAAGGCAAAAGCCTTGCCATCCTTGAGCTTCCATTTAGACATGGCTTGCTCATTGACATTGGGAAGTAGTTCGACTCCATCGACTATTTCCCATAGTTCTTTGGCCATCAAAACTACCTTCATCTTAAACTTCCAAAGGTGGTAATTCGAACCATCTAATTTATCTACCATTACAGCATACTATGATTGTGAATCCATTTGAAAGTCAAAGAATTAAGCAGATAGTAGATTATATGACTGGAAACAATTATAATTTGTGTCTACAATATAAGCTCTATGACAGTATCAAATAGTAGAGACTATAGGAATTATAACTCTGATACCATGTTGGAAATTGACCAGTGTCAGATTTCTCGATGCGTGCACAACGTCTACCGGTAAAGGTTCTGTAGGCGAACACAAAAATAATGCGCTTTGCAGAAGCGTTATCAGATCAAGAGCTAGAGCTTATTATCAACACAAAATTATCAGTCATATGAATATCTAATCTATGAATGATTTATCTGCATGGCATAAATCAATGAATAACAACTAAATGATAATGCATTGGACCAAGTACTAGATGATTCAGATTGTTGGAATAGAAATTATATGATCGCATAGTACAAGTCTAAATGCATATACAAGGTGTGTTCTTCCTGAAACTCTAATATAACAAAGAGGAAGAAGAAAAATTGCGCTCTTGCTTGAAATTTTTATCACTCTATCTTACACTTGATTAAAATTTGATCTCCTGATCTTATCATTTTACAATGACAGAAGTACATGAGGGCAGTCGGTGATGCCTGATTAGTGGAGAGTGGATAGCCATAATTTGTGCTTCCTCCTTTAGGCACCGATCGTAACCACCTTGCTCTGTTAGTGACCTCTAATTAAGGTTTTTACTTTTCAAAATGGGTTTAAGCCATCATGGTATTATTATCAGTCGCTATTTAGTTGAGAAGTTGAAGACTTCGATGTCGAGCTACTTTTGAGATGTCGATGACTTCGACGTCGGAGGCTTCGATGTCAATGACGTGGATGTCGAGCTTGCTCTTGAGAAGATGTCAATAACTTCGACATCGGAGACTTCGAAGTCGAAGACTTCGATGTCGATCTTGCTCTTGAGAAGATGTTGATGACTTCGACGTCGGAGACTTCGATGCAAGATAGTTTGCAAAATGGTAAATGTTTTTTGGTACTCTTGAGGTTTTTAACGGCATTTTAAAAAAAAATTGAGGATGGGTCCCTAAGGGCTGTCTTACAGTTTTAAAACAGGCCCATTGTGTCAAAATTTGGAAATACAAACGCAAAACAGAGCCTTAATTTTGCATAGAGAATCTGTTTCTGTCGAAACAAAAACTATACAGGACTGTTCTACAATGTTTAAGCTTTGTTTTGAATCAGAAATCTAGTGATTTGGAAATCGTTAGAAAAACTTATTAAGTTTTTTTATTAAGTTTTTAGTGCAAAGACCCCATTTTTCATTAGGGACAATATAGACTTTACAAAAAAATGTCAATGTAAAACTTGTTAAAAGCTGATCAAAAGCTAGTAATTGATTGTCATGCTAAGTATAGAATATATATCGATTGAAGTGAATGTTTTTCAAGGAATTAAGAGGTCAAATTGGTTTTACGAACTAACCAAGTGATAAGCCTAGTTGAGGTGACGTCTTATGCCCTCTCCCTCGGTTACGTGCACCTATCATTAGTTAGATAAGTAAAACACTTGCAGAAAATTCCTGAAACTAAATTGATCATTTATGTCATTGAATTTGGCTATAATGGATCAAAGAACTTCATTTGAAAAATTTGACGGTAAGAACTTTCATACATGGCAAGTCAAGATGAGATTATTATTGACTGAGAAAAATTTGTGGGATCTTGTTGACGCTTCCAAAGTTAAGCAAGAAGATTTCGGTGATTCTTCTAGTATTGATTTGCATGATAAGAGAGCTGCTGCTTACGTTGGCCTTGGTTTGGCTGATTCTCAAATTCATTTAGACCTTTCTAAGACTGCTCGTGAAATATGGCAATCATTGGAAGCTATATTTGGAGCACGTTCTAAAAATGGTAAAATTCTTCTTAAGCAGCAATTTTTCACTCTAAAGCTAGAAAGTGGAATGAGCTTAAATGATCACATGAATTGCATGAAGTCAATAATGAATCGGCTTGTTGGAATTGGTTCTAATGTTCCCGAAGATGATGCTATGGTCGTGCTAAAAAATAGCATGCCGGCTGAGTATAGTAATATCATTTTTACACTTGGAAACTTGCCTAATCATTCATTAGAGATGATGATAGCTTCATTACTTGAAGAAGAACGTAGGATGCAACATTCTGTTGTTACAATCTCTTCAAATGAAATCGCTTTGTTTACTAAATGAAAAACTAATCAGAATAGTAAATCTAAAAGTGATGAAGGCAGTTCTAAGAGTAAAAAGAACGTTAAGTGCATTTATTGTGGAAAGATGGGACATTATAAGAATCAACGTTTAAAGATGAAAGCAGATCTTAAGTCAAAGAAGTCCACTGAAAGTGATAAAGAAAAAGAGGAAGTAAACCTAACAGCTGTAGCTGAAAAGTCTTATGACGAAGCAGATGCTTGGTAATAAGTTTGTGCGCATGTACATTATCTTTTATGAGATTTAGAAAGTTGTTGCAGGATTGCTAAACTTGGAATAGGTATCCTAGAATATGGTTCCTTGGATGCAGAAGTAAGGTGATATCTTCAATATGATGCAGTTTGCGGATGCATTTGCAGTTTCAGGGAAGGATATTATCCTTGGCATAGCTCTTGGACATGATGCAGTGAGCAATTTGTTTTGCAGATTCTAGTGGATGTTTGGCTCAAGGGAGGGTGATGGAATTGTTCCACACATTCTCCATTTGATGACATCAGATTTTTACACTAATTGCTAGCATAAATGCCACATCAGTAGAGTTAGGACTATAATGTACTTTTAGTGTGATGTACTTGGTTAAGCATGAAGTAACACCTCTAACAAAGTTGTCATTGAGGGAGGGTGTTAGAATTACTATTAATGGACAATGCCACTTTGTTGGTTATCTATAGACATACTTGAAATGTATTAATAAATGTGGTAAAGGCCCAATGTGCCTAAAGTCAAGTTTGATATATTTTGGGCCCCTCCCAATGTGAAAGGGGTTGAGGCCTTTTATGAAGGGGTGTAATCTCTCTCTCTTTCTCTCACGTGCTGTATTCTCTCATATTGTAGTGTGCAAGTTTATTGGAATGGTGTTCTCTCTCTCCTCTTGTCCTATATGTGATTGCTTATGTGCATGCTCTGATTTCACACACATACACTGGGTTAAGATCTACATGGAGTATTGTAAAAGCAAGATTGACCCCTTGGGTATTATTGAAAATTTTGCTGTTGACTTCGTTGGGCTTGATGATAAGTATGAGGAAGAAGAGAGATTTTATAATTTGCATATCAAAAAAGTATTTTACCCGTTTTAAAAAGAAAATGGCCTTCTTTCTGCTGAACCTGCTCCTGCTGCTATGCCTGATTCACCACCATTTCCACACCCTCTTGTTTTTATAGATGACCTAGACAAGGAGAGTGCTTCGCATCTTGAAATTTTCTCCCAAGATATTTGTGATATTGGTGATCAATCCACTTTTGAATTCTGTTAGTTGAAAAATTGTGAAGTCCCTATGGTCCTCGGGCAAACTATTGAATACAGATCTGCCTGCACTTCTTATAAGTTTTGGAGCCTACCTTTAGTCAATTTTCTTGCTCCCTTACCTATTGAGCTTTGGATTATTCTTGAACATTTGACTAAAAAAGAAGTACAAACATGCAAACTTGTTGTTTTAAACAAAAACTCTATCCTTGAGACTCCCATTGCCTTTGATAATATTATGCACATGAACAAATTTGAGCCTTCCTGATGCCCCTCTAAGCAGACCTGGTGGGCACGGATTCGTGAACATCACAAGAACACAACATAAAAATATCCATCCAAATATCCACGTAGCATCCAAAGAAACATGCAAGGAAGAAAAAAAAAATTCGCATGGATATAGCCATGGATCAACGTGGATATTATTGTGGATACGGGCGTGTGGAACATCCACGCAAACATTATTTTCGGCAACAATTGTACACCGGGTAGGTCGAAAACCAAAAAAATTAAATTGCATGGATGTTCTACGCCAAGTTTTTCGGGACTCGCGGTCTGATCCTAGAAACCGGCACAAGGATGGTGGCTTTGCGTGGATTATCCACGCACGGATAATCCACGCCATATTAAATTCACAAATAAAAGAGGTTGGGTTTTGTGTGGATATTGCATGGATAATCATCCACGTGTGAATTATTCACACGCTATCCATGAGAAATCCAGAGAGTTAGGCCCGTGGATAGCACATGGAAAGTTTTCCACGCGATATCCACGCGAATTTTTTTTTGCCAAAAAAAAAGAAATTTGGCGCGGAAAACTGATGGTTCCTCGCGTTGTTTTTAGTTTTTGAGAGGCAAAAATCTATTTTCTATTGTGTGAGAGGGAAGAGTAGAGAGTTGTGTGAGAGGGAAGAGAAGAGAGAAGACAGAAGAGAGAAAGGAGAAGAGTGAGGATGAGATGAGAGTGAATTGTGAGTGAAAATGAATGAGATTTTTTTGCTTGTTTGTGATTGTTATTGTTTTGCTTGTGATTGTTAGTGTTAATACTAACATCTTCTGTTTTTGTGACGTAGATTTGGATATGAGAAGAGATGGATTGGAGATAAGAAAAGAGATTTCATTGCAAAAGATTGGAAGAGCAAAATTTTAAAGTTATTGAAAGGGAGAAAGGATCTACAAGAAAATGAGTATTGGGGAAGCATTCACTTAAGAGGTAAATTCAAAGTGACATACATTTCTATTCTACATTGCATTACATCATATATTGTATTTCTATTCTACATAGATTATAAATTGCATCATTCCTATTTTACATAGACTATGCATTGCATTCCATCATACTAAACTCATGTGCTTGAAAATTAATTTACATTGCATTCAATTCATAAATAGACTATACATTGCATTTGATTTATAAATAGACTACTCATTGCATTTGCATTTGAATCATAAATAAACTATACATTGCATTTGCATATAATGAAAAAATATGCACTCAACATTTTTTTATCTCAATTTTGTAGTAGCAAAACATTTATATTAGTTATTAAAAAATGTACATTTTCATAAGCATCAAGGAGAAACTCAATTCCCCCTTCACCCATTTTCTCTTTGGCCTCATTGGATTTTAATGCTCAGGACCAAATCCATCGAGTAATGAGCATCCTGAAAGATTCAGCCGAAGCTGACTCCATCGACTTCGAAGTCATCGAAGTGTCCGAAGTCCGACTTCATCGACTTCGACTTCTTCGTGTATATAATCAAATGTTAACCTTCGAAGTGTCCGACATCGAAGTCATTGACTTCCTCCTGTGTATACTCATTTGATATATACAACATCAGCTTCCCCAACATCGAAGTCATCGACTACTTCGACTTCGACTTCTCCCATATATATATATTCAACCGACTTCATCAAACATCGAAGTCATTGACTTCGACTTCTCAAATGTATATACTCAATTTACTTCATCAAAGTACCTGACATTGAAGTGTTCGAAGTACCCGACTTATTTCATTCCATCAACTTCGACTTCTCATGTATATACCCATCAACCGAATCACTCGACATGTCCGACTTTGTCAACTTAACCGAATTCGTCATATCAACTGACATTTATCGATTCTTTCCCATCGGGAAAAAATCGATCCAAATAAACTATCAGAAGTCTTTATGGCAGTTCACCTACTATTATATAGACAATTATTGCTCTAAGGTCGTTGTAATAAATACCAATTAGATATTTTTGCAAACAGATATTTTTAAGTAGATATTTTGTAATCAACTACAATAGACTGATCAGTTAGTCAAGTTTTAAGCAATCAACGATTATCAGTTGGAGAATTTTATGTGCCTACTGTCTTGCGCTGATCCACACTCTTGTACTCATTTTTCCTGCAATCAGAGTGCAAGTTTTGTCTCACTACTGCTTCGTTCTGCATTTCTACTCAGTTTTCATCTGATATTTTGCTGGTAACTACTGCACTATCGACCAAACCTCTGTTTATTAACAAAACATAAATCTCCTCTGCATTCTGAAAATATCTCAGCAATTAACATGCTACCAAAACTTCCTAGGAATCAAACTGCATGCCAGGATCATTCAGGTGTTAGCCATAGATGGCTCTGATACCATGTGTCTGAAATCAGAGCATGCACATAAGCAATCACATAGGACAAGAGGAGAGAGAGAACACCATTCCATTAAACTTGCACACTACAATATGAGAGAATACAGCACGTGAGAGAAAAAGAGAGAGATTACACCCCTTCATAAAAGGCCTCAGCCCCTTTCACATTGGGAGGGGCCCAAATCAAACTTGACTTTAGGCACATTGGGCCTTTACCACATTTATTAATACATTTCAAGTATGTCTATAGATAACCAACAAAGTGGCATTGTCCATTAACAGTAATTCTAACAGTGTAATGTATCCTAAAGGTCGATAATACATAGAACCTTATCTTCAAGTCCAGCAGCATTACAGGTGATAAAACTATGCAATATGATAGCTCTTTTCATGCAACTTATCAAAGTCTAAATGAATAGATTAGGGGGGAGGAAGGGGCTTTCCATAACCCAATTTTATAGCATCATGCTACCATCTTGAGGACTAAACATAACAAAAGAACTATGTTAGCTAATGAATCAAAGTAAGGTTAAAGGATAGTCGGATTTACACCTCATGGATGCATAGAGAGATTAACAAAACAAAGCTCCTCTTGACAAACCTTTCAAAACCCTTTCTTCATAAACCAACAAAGAAAAACATAGCTGAAAAGTATACAACACTCATAAAACATTGTAAAGAAACCCTATTTCAAGACATCCAGCTGGTACCTGCCACCATCCCACCACACAAAACTGTGCAAGTTAGCACAGTGAGGAAGACAGTGTCAACGTTGAATGTTAGTTGTTATCCATGGACAAAATAAGTTTACTTACCTTATCAACATGCAATGTAAATAAAATTTCATAGTCCAATCTTTCCTTAATGAAAGTTTCTTATAGCAATAGGCCGAACCATATCCTTACCGTATCAAGGCGACTACCATGTTGATCAGTATACTGGTTTTGGTCATTATCTTTCAATTTAATAAATTATTATGCATTTGAAAACAAGCTATACAAAATACATAGCAAATCGCAAACAAGTAAGTAGCTTGGACCAGTACATAAGTGCATGGGTAAAATCCATGCCATACCAACACTCGTACCTGTCGTAGAACAAACATGTAATGTACGGTTCTCGTAACTTCTTGAGCATATCCATGCTTTTCAAGAGTCCGCAAGCTATCTTATTGTTTTACTTATCTTAAACCCTAATCTTTTCTTAAAAATACAATACAATGCAATACCTATATGCATAAATGATAGAGTTTGTAACTTATTATTCACACTAGGATTAGGGAAAATCCATGCCAATCCAAAACCTATGAATGTGGAAGCTCTTGCACAACTCCAAGCGCTTCTAAGAACTTTTTAGGTTATCAATCTCTAATATGCTAAGAATATCATTATCATAATTGAGGGTTACAATAATTTCTTTGACAAGCAATGATTCTATATGTTAAGGCAATGCTTAATGAAGAAAACTAGTTGAAAATCAATCCGACCTTCCAAAAAGTACAAATGCCATTAGTAGTTTCTTACAATGCCAACTTATTTATTTGAAGTGTATCGTCCATTTGCATAAAAGCAACCGAGATATGTAAGAAGCACCAACCCGGATAGTAGTCGCAAGTGAATCTTGTAAAGAGGTCATGTTTGCTCATGAATGTCTTAAAAAACGATTTATGCGGATTCGGGTCTATGTATAGCATTGAGTTTTCACAAGCCCAAGCAAGGTGTTATTATTACAATCCAATTCCTTCAAATCCTACTCACTTAAGCTTTGATGATAGATTGTGAAGTATTACATTCATCTCACATTGACTTGAAACTAAAAAGTTAAAAAGTTTTATACATACCTGTGCTTGCTGTCTTTCGGATTTTTTTAAGAATGCAATGATAGGACTCTAATATCCAAAATGAGTCATAGCTATGTTGTAGAAGACATAGATGATAGCATGTTTTATCAATATTCATTCATTTCTAATAACTCTTCTTGACAAGAGGACGTATTTTAGCAAAAGAGTTGATTGTTCATCGTTGTGGACAACAGCGATGGACTCCAAACCAAGTATTCAACCAGACTGTAGTCAACACTACTATAAAAAAAAGTGTGTTTCGAGATGGCTAACCATCGTTGTCCAGTTCAATATCAATAGCTTAAATATGCTATGTTACTTGCTTACACAACAATGTGTTTAACAAATAAAGAGATGTATCATCATCACTGGCCAGCGATGGGCAGATTTGAAATTGCTATCAATCACAAAGCAAGATGTTTATGCCAATAATCCATAGTGATGGGCTATCAATGCATCACTGCTATTAGCGGATTATGTCTTATCTGATCAGGCAAAGTGTAATGCCAAAAAGATGGTGTATGGGTGTTGCACTCCAATGCTAATGGTAGTGAGACAATCTGTGATAGAATACTATCATTTAATGCTTTTTGTGTGCATAAGAGAACAAGTGTAGAAACCACTTACTGGTAGTATTGCAGATCATTGTCCAATAGATAGTAGTGATGTATTCCCAAGCCTGCTTTGCCAAAGAGAGGAAGAGAAAAGAGAGAAGAAGAGTGGTGAAAACTGAAGGAGTATGCCACCCTTTATATATGTTGGACCCTTTCCCTAATCGGTCGGATCTAGAGGTCAAAGACGAGGTTTGGATCTCCAACCGAGTGAGTATCGATGTAGTAACGAGATTTGATCCAATGGGGAGGGGGTTAAACTACGGATCTAGATGGAATCTAATCCTACCAAGGTTGTCAATCTTGGATTTAAATCTGAAGATGGAATGGCTTAGATGAGGAGTGGGTTTCTTGACATTCTTCTTGGCTCTTTTTGGGATTTGGTGTGTGAAGATCCTCTTCATGGATCTTGGCTTTTTTGATGAAACTAGGCTTTTTGAGCTCTAGATCTTCTCCTCGTGAGGCTTGTCTTCTCAAGGGAGGGGAGCAATGGAAGTAAATCTACCTAATGGATCCTATTGATCACTCCAAATGTGTTTCTAACACCTATTTTGCAAATGTGTGGTTTTGTGGATTGATGGATGAAAGCAAGAGCTAATGATCCTCTTTAGTGTGATAGCATGATTAGAAAACAACAATCAGACATTCATACATCCACAATCAAACATACAATGGCAAAATAAGAGGGCTTCACAATGTAAGAAAATATGGAGGAGGAGGCTTCTCTTCTCTCTCTCTCTCTCTCTCTCTCTCTCTCTCTCTCTCTCTCTCTCTCTCTCTCTCTCTCTCTCTCTCTCTCTCTCTCTCTCTCTCTCTCTCTCTCTCTCTCTCTCTCTCTCTCTCTCTCTCTCTCTCTCTCTCTCTCTCTCTCTCTCTCTCTCTTACAAATGAAAAATGATTACAAAATGGTGTCACATCCCTACCTATAGACAAAGCTAGGGTTAGGGTTTGTCGCCCAAAAACCTTGTGCCATAACAACTTGACTATCTTAAAAAGTTAAAAGTCAAAATGCATTTTAAACTACTTGGGTCCTTTCTTATTATTGGCCCATTGGAGTTGAAATCTAATTCTATTTCTCGCGTCATCGGCTTACGAGTATAGCGCACCTTCCAAGGGTGTCTGATGTTATATTTACAATTAGATCTGAGTCTTTTTGCCGAATCGACCATGCTTTTATGCCCAATGCCATAAGATATGTTGGGTGGACTTTGGTTTTACTCATTGGCCGGTCCGCGACTTGTCGACCTTCTGATATTGGCATTCTCGATAAATCTAGATTCTGGAACTCCTCCTTGGTCAATTGTCGATGCTCCATAGTGTAGTTTAGCAGCTTGATTCCTTCACTTGATATTTGTTAGGCATTTTTGGCATCTGGAATCCGTTAGAAGAATCTTCACCAGAATCTTCTAACATGCCCCCACTGCAATTTTGGTGACAGTCCCTTGGCACCTGCATATGTCGTTGGCGTTGGCGTGTGTGGCGATGTGAGACCGTTGTGAAAGAGGGTGAAAAAGGGGTATAGACAAGAGGGGGAAGAGACTCGACAGAAAAAATGGACTACAATCTATAAAGGTAAGCAATTTCCTCATGAGTAATTTTTGCCTTGTTGAAGCCCTTTGAGATCAACCTTTTGATCATCAACTTGACCATAAAAGTCATTGAACAAACTTTGTTTTCCAGATCCATTACTTGCTGTAAAATCATGAAAAAATCCATCCACTTGCATAGCACCATCTACACAAGAAGATTCACCAACCACCAGTTGACCCTTATGCATTCCAAAATGTGTCATCAACCAGGGATTGACCATAAATATTCTTGATGTGCCCTCCCCACCTCCCAAGAATGTGACCACGGTGGCCACAATTATCACCACCATACCATCGTGCTATCAATTTTATGTAACTTAAGAAATCCAAAACTCGCAAAACTCGCAAATGATTTACTCGCAAAATGGACATGGCCACACCCACCAGTTCCTCACACCAATTTAAGAGGGCTGAAGATTATAAGACGCAACACAATAAACTATGGACAAGTGTTGTGGCCTAAAATAAAGCTACTACTCAATAATCATCAAGCAGAACGAACCTGAAATCATCAACCTCTGTGCTAAGTATATAGAATCAACTAAAGTGGTTTTGACTTCTAAGCAAATGATAGTTATTAAGGATCAGTCGTGGCAGAATACCAACAGATCAACATGGCTCTTAACAACTCCATCACTCTCTTTATTAAGCAATCATCATCAACAAATTCAACATTATGTCCTTTATCAACCTGCACTAAGAAGATTCCTGGTAAATAGTAGGAATGAACAACACATTCTCTAACTTTGTACTCCAATTTGTACAAAGAGAAATAGATATAAATCCAACTCCCTTAATGGCACATTCACCATCATTTTCCTTTCTCCATCATAGTTCACCAAGGAAGAAAAGTATTCCTCGTGACTTGTCATGTGAGAGCTTGCTCCACTATCAATCCACCAAGGATCAATATCACCCTCATCTGACATCAAACTAGAAGACATTACTAGAGAATCAAAAACATGTTGCTCATCTTCATTAACAATTAGATTGTCTTGCTTTAAGTATAAATGTTAGAAACTTGCCACTGGTCCATTTTTTTGATCTATTTGCAATCAATTGACAGAGTTATAATGGCAACAACAAAGTTTTCCTTTTTGCTAATAATGAGATCCTCTTGTTTATAATTTTTTTATAAATAAATACATTGGATTGTTGTTAATGTTTTTAGGGTGGTTTTAAAATACATTGCTTGGCAAGTCTCAAAATTCAAAATGCAGTTTTCCCATTTAATCCATGAGTAAAATGGTTCCCTTCCTTTTAGGCTTATGTTGAGTTGCCATGTGAAAGATAAGGTGGCATGGGACCCTTGTCATGTAGGGGCGTTTCATCAAAGACATTGCCTAGCATGTTGAGTTGCCAACGACAACTTAAAAAAAATGGACCAATAGCATGGCGAGTATTCAAACTGGCCAATCAAATTGCAGCCTTCCATTTAGCATTTGATGCCAAGCTTAAATCAAATTGCAACCTTCCATTTAGCACTTGATGCCAAGAAAGGCAGGTGGTCCGTTGCCCATCAACTCACTTGTCAAATTTCAAAAAATGCGCGACATTGATACTAACAAATGACACACAAACTAACTTGGCACTAGTATGAAACTGGCCTTTAAGATAAAATGTCCTCCTCCCCTATTCTAATGGCACCAAATGATTTAATTTGGCACCCTTGAATTTCATGATAAGCGTTCATATTCTGCCACGTTATTGAGGATTGACCGTTAAAAGGAGTCTAGGCTAAATTTATGCCACGTGGCAAAAATCTAGCTGGTGGGGCGTAAAATAGGCCGTGCCAGTAAGCCCCCCTCCATCGCGATAAAACCAGATTGAACGAATGGTGAAGGCTGGTTTGTGCTACTTGGCGATGGCGATGGCGATGGCGATGGCGATGGCGAGAATTAGGGTTTGGTTTGTTACGAGCACTTCTTGTTGATGTTTTAGGTTGGCGTCTGGTGTATGTACGTTCACAGCCAGCTTTTCTGCTTGTACTTGTCAAGAGCGGCTTTGCAGATTTGAGGGAAGTAAGCTAGCAAGAGGGAAAGGGCTGACGCAATGGCTGCCTAGGGCTTTGAAGCAAGCATATGAGGAATGGGCTTTGAAGATTAGGGGATTCAGGCAAGCCAGGTAAAAGGTTAAAGCCATGTTTGCATAAGGTTTTGAAGCGGCATAAGAGGAAACGGCTTTGAAAATTAGAGGAAGCAGGCAAGCGCGGGGAAAGGGTAAAGCCATGTGTGCCTAGGGTTTTGAAGCAACCATACGAGGAGGCGGCTTTGAAGATTAGAGGAAGCAGGCAAGCGAGGGAAAAGGAAAAGGCTAAGGTCATGTGTGCATAGGGTTTTGAAGCAAGCATAGGAGGAAGCGGCTTGAAAAGGCAGGAGAGCCATCTGTGCCTAGGGTTTTGAAGCAACCACATGAGGAAACGGCTTTGAAGATTAGATGAAGCAGGCGAAGGGCTAAACCCTTGTGTGCCTAGAATTTTGATGCAATCATAAGAGGAAGCGGTTTTGAAGATTAGAGGAAGCAGCTAAGTGAGGAAAACGGCTGAAGCTGTGGCTACCTGGGGCTTCGTAGCAAGCATAACCGGAAGCAGCTTTGAAGATTAGACGAAGCAGGCAAGCAAGGGAAAAGACTGAAGCCGCTGCTCCCTAGGGTTCTGAGACAAGCATATCGTAAGCTGCGTCGAAGATTAGGGGTTTTGAAGGAAGCATAAGAGGAGTTAGCAATGGGAGATCGTCATCCCCAATACCACCAGGACCATTATTCTCGTTTAAAGGAGCTAGATAATCTGAGAAGGACTAGTCGCGAGTGGGACCGTGGATGGGGTGATGCATTTCATGATAGGGACAAAGGAAGGGAAAGGCATATGGAAAGAGAGCAGGAAAGGGGCGTTTCTGCAGGTCAGGAGTTCGATCTTGAGAGAGAAGTGCAGCTTCGACGGAATGGTCATCTCAACAGTTTGATTGTACTCCCAGACAATGGTAGCGACAGTGGCCAGGAGCACGGCAATGGTGGACCCTATTCTGAGCTTGAAGATGAATTTCCTACAGGTTTTATTCATCGCATGTGTTCTTACAGCTTAGTTATGTCATTTCTAAGATGCTATGAAAAAGCTATATGTAACGTTCTCTTTTATTTTGTGCGCCTCGAAGAGTGACAAGAGTACACAGTGGCTTCATTTGCTTGCCGTTGGATTTTTATCCAGTTTTTTTCCCATCTCAGTTTCTGCTTTGCTGATTAATCATGTCCTCAAAGGTTTCATTTTTTATTTAGTCTCTAGAGTTCTTCATTTTTTGTATTCAAGTCTGTTGGGTATGTTTCTCAGGAGCTTGCCAAGGTGTGCCACACATTTTTTATCAGATTTGAACTTTAGATCCTATGCATGATTTATGTCATATTTCACTCTGTTCCTTTCTCTTTACTCTCTTACATCATAGGTTGAACTGACTTATCATGACCTTCTTTGGTTTTCTTCAGGCTAGGATGGAAGTCATGGGACTACACCCTGGTCGGTTGCCCGATGTATTGAGAAACGCATTTGAAATGAGCAAGAGAGATGGTAATCAATATGGCTATGCCTAGAAGTAGGCTCTTTGAGTTGATACGACCATGATTCTTAAGAAAGACTTTGTGTGCGTTTGTCAGGCTCAGACATTGGATTTTTGTCATATTGTGAAAGTACAGACACTGATTTTCCAGTCCTTTTTTTTTTCTGGTTTGTCAAGTGTTCGGGAAGATTCAGGGGTGTTCCTCAGACCTCTTGGCAAAAGATCACCTTGCCTTGATGAAGTGGTGTAGGTGGTGTGAGAAGTAATAATTTCTTCGTGAAATACCTGCCTCATCAAAAAATTTAGTTTGTAATGAGATACACAGCTATAAATCTGGATTCGAGGGAGTTGAAAATGAGCTTCTTTTGTGAAAAGCTTTTTGCTAGCGCATCTTGATTATGTTGGAATAATCCAGAGTCAGTTCTCCAGGACCTGAATTATTGAGCATTTCAAGAAACAAGTAGATTGTGAGTATATCCAGCATGTTTGGCCTTAGAATACTTATCCTACATGCTGGAGATGCAAGAAGCTATGAGTTTGATGATAGTGTTTATGACTCTTGGGAAAATTAAGGATGTCAATTTCTTAGTAGCCACTATATGCACTGCAAACATCCTCTCTATATTGGTATTGTGATATCAAGCGCACACAATTAATTATGCTGCCATTTTTTTCTTCTTAGCTTATTCAATCTGATAGTTTGAGCTCTTTCTCGCTAATAATTGTCACAAGGCTTTGCATGGGATAATGGGTAACAGAAACAGAGGAGCTTGTATGATGTGGTTTGAACATACCAGGAATTCTATATGCCAGTAATTGGTAAACCAAAACAAGATTTCAAGGGTTCAGGCATGTCAAGGCATTAGAAGAAGCTACAGGCATTTGGCATATTATTCCTGGATTCATGGCGAGCATAAGATTGAATTGAGGGCTTTCAAAGTGTAGATCTGGAAGAAACACTTGGCTTGAGCTTGAAGAGGTGCTTCTAGAAGCTTGTAAGGATGCACCAATTGGAGCTGTATATTTGTCCTCAGCATTTCGAAAAAGAGGCGCTTCATATAGCATTCTGTTGACTTTTTCTTCTGAATTGATTTCACTTCTTGACTCTTGCTCCCAATAATTTCGATCCAGATTATTGCTTGTGTATTGCTGGTTATTTTGGAGGGCGGTGTTTCATTTGAAATTAAAGTCAAAGGCCTTGATATACGTTTAAGTACAGCGGTGCAAATTTGGCACAAGTAGCAAGATTTCTGGCAAAAGTTTCTCCTGTTGGTATTTTGTCAAAGACTTACACTTGCTTAGCGAGGTTTGTTCAAGACAATTTTTGTCCAAGAATCCTCTATTACATATTCGTGCACGGTATGAGAGTTTATTATCAGGACTTTACTGTGCTATCCCATTCCTTTGTAAGCAATAGCAGAATCTTTTGCAGTTTCTTTGAGTATGCTGTACAGGAAGTTGAGGTATATGTTTGATGCTACTGGTATCATGATTATTGAAGCCACAAAAACTCACTTCATTGGCCTCTTAGAACCCACCCGTATGATCATAACATGCAGTGCAGGAAGTTGAGGTGATTTTTAATCCTATTGGTGTCATGATCACTGGTACCATTCAATGCAACAGAATCTCACTTCTTTGGCACATGCGTGATTAGTTTACAAGTGACTTTGGGAAGTGGGGACCCATATATCTATTGTGACTCGATAATAGCTGCATCTTGGAATCGTGGGATTTCGGTGTGTAGTTTTGACAATGTGGACTCTGGATTTGGCTTTCCGGATCAACTTTGCGTTTGATATGCATGGTTTAGTGCCTTTTTAAAATCGGAAGAATCAGCTTCTCAGGCAGTTTTGAATCGGGCCCTCCTGGAAAGAATTGGAGAATCAAAGAATTGGTTTAGGGTCCTAAAAACAAATAACTGTACGATTAGGTACAAGAAAATTGATTGTGGATAGATCAGACACTATGGTTAACAGTTACTATCTAATTTACAATCAATTTCAGTCATTTAAAATGAGATACAGTCTTATTCTGGCTGATATATGTACCATTTTTGAGGAATTGGCCTATAGCTAAATGCGATTTGAATCTGATCAACCTGTTCGAATCTCAACGAATAGGAGACCGGGGAACTATGCTGATAAGCAAGCTACAATTGAGGATGTTATATTGTCTCTTACTTGGCTTCTATAACAGGGCTCACCTGAATCTTGTTCGACAGAGGTTAAAGTCTCGGGGAGTGTAAGCATAGCCTTATATTTCAGGCAATATAGATGCCTTGCTTACTATCAGCATAAAGATATTCTGGGCTTTTATACAGTCTGTGATGAGAAGTCAACTTCTGCCCTTGGTGTTATTGTCTCTTGCTTCGTTGAGTTTTGAAAAGTTTGATTCAGTTACACAAGAGGGCTATTGAGTGATTATGAACTTATGATAAATGTTTCCTTGTTGGATGATCGTGAATTTTTTTTTTGCATGTGTTGAGACTCGAAAGGGCGGATTTTATCCTTTGTGTACATTCCAGGGTCTGATAATTTTTTATATGTGATCCATGTCCATGCTTGTGCCTGTCTCCAAATTTTGCTCTGTTGCACTGTTTTGACCACCATTCAAAAGGGAAACTATCATTGTCCACTTTGGGCTCTTAGAAAAGCGAAAATATCTGTAAGCTGGACAGCACTGTTGCATGATTGATAATGGCTATATTATCAGTTTTAAAGATCACAAGTGCAAAGCAAATCAGGTAGGTTTTCTCCAGTCGTGTGGTTCATGGACTAGGACTGGTTGAGCTCCCTTGGCACGACCCCTTATGGGCATCCGGTTTTCTCTAGGCAATCATTTGAAGCTATTTCTGGATAAACCTAAGCCCAGGGCACCGGGCTTTATGGGAAGATAAGCCAGTCTTTTGTTCGTGCTATTGGTTTGATTTCCAGACAGTCTGTTTGACAGCGTGTTTGTAGGAACATCTTTGTGTATCTCAAAAAGTTTGACATTGTGAAACCCTAGGACTTCTGAGAAATGGTAGCTTGGATCCTGGTTTCCCTTCCTTTGTTAGAAGAAAAACAGCTGGAGGTGGCTACCTTCACATTTTTTGGAGTATCGTTAAATTTCTTAAGATATGAGAAGCCAAGTTATTATCTTGATCTACAGACGGTTCTGTGACAATGTGCAGGATATGACTACAAGGAAAGTAAGAACCGGAGTCCCCTGGGACATTCAAGTATTGTTTCTCGACATGGACGAATGGATCGTCTTGGTACACGTTTTGAGAGGCAACCTTTCAACCATGGTGATGCTAGAGGAAATTACAGAGGAAGAGGTCGAGGTAGGTTCTCTGTTCGTCCTCCACCTCTTCGTCACCATCTTTCACCAGGTATTGAGCAAGGCACTGCACACTTTGGACATGGCGTTGGTGGTCCAGGCTACGAGGATTCTTATTCTTTTTCTACTGGAGAGGATGGGAATACACACAACAATCCAAATATCTCTCCAAGAGAAGGTGATTGGATATGTTCAGAACCAACGTATGCTGCTCTTATCCTCCTGACTTTCAATACTTATGCTAGGCTAGTAGATGTCTTTGGCATGGTTATGGATTATGTCCTAAGTTCTCAGTACTAAAGGTATTTTCAAAGTTGGCCGTGGACTTTTCCGGGATCAGTGTTCCAAATAGATTTTTTGATTTATGGCATAGCCTTCAGAAATTGTTTTGTAAGTACAGCTGTTTCTTCTATTTGCGATTTTTGTTAAGCATACTTCTTTAATCCATATTGTTTTTCCTTATTTTTGATCTTGAAATGTTTGTTTGCCATCTTGCAGATGTGGAAATTTGAATTTTTCCCGGAGAACTCACTGCAATTAATGTAATAAACCAAGGAGGGACATGGCTACAATGGGTTTAGGATTGGGTGGAGTTCCAGAAGATTTACAAGAGCGACCTCCTGCAGCATTAGTTGGAGGTCGACTGCTGGGCCGAGGCATAGGTAGAGGAATTGGTGGTTTTGATGGCCCTCCTGGTGTTTGGGATCATGTGGCTCCACGCCATTTTGACCATAGACCCCAATCACGTAGTCGTTTTTCGGACAGGATTTTGGACGTTCCACCGGGAAGAGATTTCCGTGACAGAGATGCATTTCATGGCCGTGAGGACTTTGCTGATCAGGGAAGATTCAACAAAGGACCCTTTGAAAGAGAGAGGTTGGATAAGGCCTCTTTTGGAAGAAACGACTTTGGGAATAGCTATCGAGATAGAGAAAGTGCTGAACATTATCATAAAAGACACTCAGACCATGAACTGAGAGGTTTCAAGAGGCCTTTGTCCCCCCCACCTCCACGTGGGGAAAGGGACTTCAGAGAAAAAAGTAGGTCTCCAGTGAGAAGGCATTACCACAAGGGAGGTTTTTTACATGTTGCCCGGCGCAGAGATGCTCGGAGAGACTCCAGATAGATTGTGTGGGGGTTACTGCACACATAAAGTGCACATGCAGTTTACTTTTATCAGTTTGAGTATGATGATTTGAAGGAGTCCTATATTTGCTTTGAGATTCATGGCAGCTAATCACGTACATTCCCTCTTAATGCTGTTTATTAAGTTTCAGACATAAGGCACGGTTCTCTGGTCATACTGTTTGTTTTGTTTCTGTTGGAAAGCACTGTCAGTTGCATGTTTCTCATTTCAGAAACTTAAGTGGTCAGTGTCAGCTCATGGGCTCTAGTAGTAGAGCAAGTGGCTGAGGTAGTTAGTGGTTGTAGAAGCTTTCATTCATTTTTTTCAACAACTAACATGGACTCTATTCGTGATGGATTATTCAATGTGTGCTTTACAAGTTATCGCTCCCTGTCTGCATTCTCTAAGAGTTCTTTTGAAATGACTTTACGACATGGTCCTTCATTCATTGTGCTGATTCAAAGCATCATGATGCATTTTAAGTTCTTCACTGCTGAGAGATGTACCTTTCAGGGAGGTGTGAGATTAGTCCCTGTGCATCTATTTGAGAATCTTCTAATTTTGTATAGTCGTGCTTAGCCTATGCAGTAGATGGCTGAGTGCACTTTTAGTAATTGAAGGTTCAGGCAGGCCTGAGACTTGGAATTTGATGAGCATACTGACCTTTCAAATTGAAGGGCTTTTTCTCTTTCAAAATTTACCTTCAAAACAGTATAAATTCTAAAGTTTTCCTTCCATTTGACACTAAAATCAGTTCTTTTGCCATTTTTTGAAAGGCAAAACAGGCCTTAGACATGCATTGCAGCTTGCAAATGCCAAGTTTAAATTGAAATCGGTTCAAATTAGTTTGATTCGTTCACAAAATAAGTTCAGCAATTTTTTTATTGATGCCTATGTGATAGTGCTCTCAAATATTTGATGTGAAGTATTTTAATGTAAAGGGCCTATTCATATGTGTTTGGTCTCATAGGGCCCAAATTAGGGCTAGGCATATAAGTTCGATGTGCCTTGCTATTGGGTACTTATTACCATGTTTAAAGTTTCAAACCAATTTCGAAAAGATCTTCAATTTTCTGAACTTTTAACATCGAGCATTGAAGCCATTAATTTATATTTTGGTTTTAACATTCGGTGTCTTGCTATCATGGATAAGGTACATGCTATTGTGTTTCAAAACAATGTTGAAGAGTTCCTCAAGTTTCAATCTTGTTAGTTTGACCTAACAAGAAGCAATGAAGCAATTGGCTCTTACCATTTGTGATTCAGGAATTAACAGTTGGGAAATCTCTATTCTACAATCATTGTATGTCATTTATGATGTGATCACAAAGAGAGAAGAAGAAGATTGACTGCTTTTGGTAACTGTTGATAACAATGATGTCACTTATTGCTTGCTTGAAATGAACTAATCTATTGATATATTTATAGTTGTTGATGGCAAAGCCCTAAAGGTATGCGTCGTCATGCACCTGGTGGTGCCACATGATGATAAGGGATTGAAATATGTTGGATCTTGCTTATAAGCCAAACTGTAAAGTCTAACATCATTGGTTCATCATTAGTAAGTTCTAACCTACTACTAAGTATTTTGAAGTGCTCTACTATTCTTAAGATTCGTAAAGTTATTTTGTCAAAGTTGCACTGAAGCCAATAGCGAAAGAGCACTTAACATTGAGCATGTACTTTTTGGGAAGTTATAGTAAGTATTTCAAGTTGGGAATTAGACGAGATGTGATAGATAAGTGATTATAGTTTATGCTATGTAGAGTTGTAACTGCATTTAAAACAGATTACATTAGCAAATAAAATCATCCCAGATGAATGTACATATCTGTTTCTAAATAGAGTATATAGTTATAAGTAATGTAATAATCTTGCCCTTTGGATGTCCATCAACTTGTTACCCCCTCTAGAGATCTCTTTAGGTAAAGGATACTTAACTTTTGGTTCAAGACCCCTCTCTCTACTCATCAATAATCTTAAAGTGAGTCAATTTGGGTCATATACAGGTCAAGAAAATTGTTTGACTCACCCTCTAGAATGTGTAGAATGAGTTGTGGAGACTACAATATGATGGGTAAGTCAATTTGACGGTCTCATTTGATCAGAGAGTAAGTTTTGAGCCATAAATGGATTGCCTTGCCCCCTTTGGGTATGTGCTAAAATGAAGTGTGTGGAGGCTACATCACAATGTGTGAGTCAATCTAGCCCTCTAGTTGCATGGGAGGCTCACAATTAGACTCACTTTTGCTAACCAGAGGTAGATAACTCCTATTGTTATTGTTGCCAAGTGGTTTAGTCAATCCAAAACCGACGAGTTATAGGCAAGTCAATACATCCATGCAATCCAAGTACATATAATGAGTTTAATGTGAATTGAGGTTCAGAATATCTACAACATTATTTTTATGTGGGTAGTGAGGGAAAAGTGAATGTTAGTGGTTTTCTCAAGTTTCAATTTTTAACACTTAACATTACACCACACATACATCAACAACCATCAAACAACCAAAAAACTCTATCAAACACCATTTGTTCGATCAAACATTAAAAAAAAACAAGACAACAAGAAAATGGCAAGAAGAGAACAAATGAGGGCATGGGTCCTTGACAACGATGCCAAATCTTTGTTCAGAGGGTATCCAAAGAATGGAAGAAGGCTTCATGCCTTGTTGTTTTACAAAGTTTTTGAAAATAAATTTGTTGTTTATATCTTACTTCTTCTTTTTCAAGAAATTAAACTAAATTAAACTATCTCAAATTTTAAACAATGTATAAAGCTGAAATAATTGGAACATCCAGACACACAAATAAAGTTGATCTTTTCTCAAACTGTGCTTGAATGTACAACAACACCTACCTAATTGAGAAATGCCCTTTTTGTTTGCCAATGTGATGCTTAACTAAATGGTCAATGCAAGAACTAACCTAGGAGGCTCATCAAGAGAATGTCCATGTGGTGGTAATATAGTCATATGACAAATCGTCCTAGAATATGACCTCACTCGAACTCTAGTGACATGCTACTATAGTCCCCTACTAATCGCCCCATAACAAACACCATATATAGTTGCATGGCAAAAGATAGTGGAATTTGGCTATTTTTGGGCAATCACATCTTTTATAGTTATAGGCTACCATATTTGGATGCCGACAACAAGATATTGACAATGCCTTTATCGTTGTAGGAAGCTAAATTTAGTGATGAACAAAAATGAACCTCGTCCCTTTCCTCACTCTAGGGAGCTCTAAATCTCCTCCCAGGTCAACACCCAAGGTAGCCCCTATGTACTTTTCACACGTGTGAGGACATCTCAAACAATGTAAATGATCTCCTAAAATGTGTGTGATTGCCAATAGATCTATCTTGCATAAGATACAAGCAATCTAGCTAAAAAATATAAGCCTAAGAGCACTCTACGCATGCATCTATCACATACCATTCATCACACACACAATATCTCCATACTTGATGCACTTGAGCTCCATAAGTAATCAGCTTTTCATCCATAATATCTGGCCTTGTACTCGGCTGCACATGAAGATAATACATTGTTTCTTGGATAATCAAGACACAAGATTTCCTCCAATAAAGATAGCAAAAGCACTACTGGACTTCCCATCCACCTTGTCACTTGCAAAGTCCGAATCCGAGTAGGCAACCATTGATAGATCTTCACTTATAGAATAATCCATAATCAAGTGTGGAAGATACATATCTTAAGATCCTTTTGGCCGATTGAAATCACATTTGCTTCAAAGTTTTGTGAGAATGAGATATTAGCTAGTCCTTACTCTTGTGGTTTACATTACTATCAAATGTTTTGTATGGACCTAAACCCCCTACAAATATGTAATCAATAAGTAAAATTGTTGATTTAGGTCATATGGTAGAGTTCGAATCTGATCGATGTTGAAGGACAAATAAGATCCTTGCACTCGGCAAGGGACATGGATACTTATATAGACTGGCACATTATTGTTGATATATTGGTAGTTTTATCGTTGCTATGATGATTTGAGCTCATTGAATGTTAACAAGTTGGAAAGAATAATGGTCTAATAGATACATTGTTATATGCGTACTTTCTATTAAATTTATATTCATGCAACATTTAGATCTATGAAGTATGGGGAGGAAATTTCTATCAAGCATAGTTCAACTTTATGTTGTTTTGGTATATAGGATTCTTCATCCTCAATTAGCGTTGGAGACTATATTCCTCATAATCGCCAACATAGATGACGAATGTCATACAACGGTCCTCATATAGAGCAATTACCTCATCGTCAATGTCAAGGCTTAAGAGAGATGATGGAAATTGATGAGCGCATATGCATCTAAATCTAGCTCTTCTACCTCTTCACAAACAAGTTCCAACGATGAAAATGAGCTTCCAATGAATAAAGAATTTGATGTCATGGGAGACATGTTGGATGCTATGTATGAGAACAATAATGCAGATCAGATAGAGACAATGAAGAAGATGAGGAGGCACTTTTGTCTAAAGAAGAAAAAAATCTATGAGAAGAATCAAAGACAACATTGTACCCTGGAGCAAAGACATCTCATTTGGAAACTTCTTTACTTTTATCAAATCTTCAAGCCAAATATAGATGGAGTGACCAAAGCCTCACATCATTATATTTTTTCATCTACTTATCATTTTTGCTTTGAAATAAACTTTACAATTTGGACATGTAGTGCTAATTTTTTAATATGAATTCTTTTGTCATGTGGAGACTATTGAAAACCAAAATTCTCCCAGAAGAGAATGTCATGCCTGAGACAAGGGATGAGGCATGAAAGATGTTGTCTAACATCGGGATGTGTTGGATTATTCTCCTACTAATCGACTAATCGAGTTTTAATCTTCATCCAATTCATTTATCCAGACCTGCAGTTTCTTCGTGTTTCTGCAGAACTACTTGGAAATGGCTCACAGGTGGCTCCGACGTTTATTGACACCATTGACAAACTTCGAAGACTTCGGGCACTTCGGTGACTTCGGGCACTTTGGTGACTTCGGCCACTTTGGTAACTGCAGCCACATCGGCCACTTCAACCACATCATTTGGAGACTTCGGCCACTTCGGTCATGTCGATTGATTGACAGTTAACGTTCCACTCATCTTGAAGCTAAAAACTTGCCCTAATCTTATAAAAGTAAATTTCCAAGAATCACCAGGATGGATGTCAGCTCAATATGGCCCACTGGCCATTATGATCCACGACCTAGTTAGATGTCCTACTAGTTGGACGTTGCCGCATTTTCTTAGTATAAATAATTGCTCATATTCTGTGTTAACAATCTCAGATCATGTCAAATAATCTCAGATCATCTTAGATCATCAAAGCATAGTTAGCATCTGTCTCAAGCTTTCAAGCTTGAACACTGTTGAGCATTGTAGCTCAGTTCTTTAGAGTTAATTTAGAGTTTGCTATTGTGCTTACTGCTTATTAGCGAAAGTGCTTAATTTAGACAGAGTTACAACTACTCAAAGATAGCTCAGAGCACGCGACTTTGATCCGCAATTCCTTTGTGCTCATTTCCATTCTGATTTGTTTCTTTTACTGAATGAATCTATTCTTTAACTGAATGAATCTATTCTTTATTGTGTTCAACATCAGTCAGTATGCATGCATCTCTGTAATTCTTTTGTGACTGATAATCTCTTATTATTTGTCTACTACTCAATGCTTTATGTTTGGCTACTTAATCACTTAGTTGCTATCGATTTCAAAGTTAGTTGCTAAATATTGAACGTGATTTCTATCACTACTTTTTGTTCAATATTGATAGGCGTAGTCATGCACATGAAAGAAGGTTTCTTCCACAGCGCTCGATAATTCATTTACCTACTTCGATTTGTCAAACTATTTTTCATCTTATCACCTCTTTCCAACAAAATGGACTACAAGCAATCTCATGCATGTCCAAAAGAT
This sequence comes from Diphasiastrum complanatum, assembly GCA_029204225.1. NCBI lineage: Eukaryota > Viridiplantae > Streptophyta > Lycopodiopsida > Lycopodiales > Lycopodiaceae > Diphasiastrum > Diphasiastrum complanatum. The sequence goes on from CM055095.1 coordinate 29,798,075, forward strand.
TGTGTTTTATATCGAGGCAGGTACGAATCACTCAATAGTGATGATTGTGGTGATAAACACTCACATGTGTAAAATTTAAAATTTGATAAGTATGTTTGCATGTTTTTGACAGCATATTTTGCTTGACATTTAGGTTATCAATATTCTTGCAAGAAGTTCATTCCAATGCCTAAGACTGATAGTTCACTATATGGTGTCACGGTCAACTATTCAATCAATGCTAAAGAATTTAAGAAAATCGTACCCCTTAATTCATGCTCTAAGACAATGAAGACTTTAATTGTCTAGAACTAGGGTTGTTACTAGCCATAGTCACAAATCATTTAAGTCATTGCAAAGCCAATAAGGCCTAGGAAATGTGAGAAATTCTACTTGCCGCACTTTTATGGACTCTTCCACTCCTATATATACTTGGAGTGGTGGTCACTTCCAAAAAGGCATTATGGGACTAAATTAACTTTGAATCACATTGGTGCCATGGGTCAAACCCCCAATAGGCCTTTGTGACTAACTTTTACATCACTTGAAATTACATATTTATGTGCAGTGCCCATGGCAATTTAAACTTAGAACTAAATAACTTAAGCCAGTACGGATAACATACAAGCCTAAACTTGATGGGCAAGTTCTACATTTAAATCCTATCATGCTTGTAATTTTAAAGATGTTCCGCAGGATGGCTAGAATATTTCTTGGAATATCAGCCTACAGCTGACTCTTGTCGATCTTCTAGGTATTGAGCAAAGTTGATCATTTTCATCATGTTGTAGTCGCTGAACTGCAACATTGTTTAGTTGTTGATCGTTTGCTTTGTAAGTGATTGTTTGCTTCCTTCGTTGATAGCCATAAGTGATAACTTATGAAGCTAAATGATGAGATGGGTCAACAGTTGTTAGTTGACTTCGTAGAAACTCATAAATCGTTGTTGCTGGTCGACGTAGGAGTTCGTAAGAAGGTCAATTGTGGTGGTCGACGGGATTTTTCTTTCGTTGCCATTGAAGATTCCGCAAGTGCTCATAGATAGTAACCTACGGGTTCTAACGACTCCTTGTGGTTTGCGGTTTCTTGCGGTTTGCGATTTGAGTCGTGTTTCTCCGTAAACGTTGATTTAATGGTTCCGTTCGATCAGACCGTAATCTAGCGATGGCTTTGTGGTTCTGCCTAATTTGACTTTGCGTGTATTTTACAAACTGATTCAGAGAGAGAGAATTCTTGAGAGTAGAAGGAGGGCAAAGGGATGAGTAGGTGAAGATTAAACTCCAACACTCCCCCTTAAGCTTGCTGCTATGAATCTGGACTTAAGTTAAGATTTAACCATTTGAAAGGGAGTAGAATGTTTGTCCCTTGACAATGGCTTTGTCAGAATGTCAGCCAACATATTGTCTGTGTGACAGTAACTTAGTGCAACGTCTTCTTTCTGAACCTTCTCTTTGAGAAAATGAAGTTGAACCTCTATATGTTTGGTCCTTGTGTGAGTTCGTTGGTTCAACGACAGAGCTATACAACTCTGATTATCGCACTGGAGTATAGTTGGACCAAACTGTGGGAATCTTAACTCCTGTAGTAGTCTTCTAAGTCATAAAATCTTCTTCACTGTTGATGTAGCTGCAACATATTCTGATTCCATAGAGGATAATGAAATGCATTTCTGCTTCTTGTTGTTCCATGAAATGGGTCCTCCTGCAAGAAAACAAATGTAGCCAGAGGTGGATTTTCTGGTATCTATGTCTCCTGCCCAGTCTGAATCAGAATAGGTAATCAAAGAGAGTGCAGCTTCTGTATTTTCATTGTAAGTCAAGGCATAGTGCTTTGAGGCTTGAATGTACTTCAGAACTCTTTGTAGAGGTTTCCAGTGTTGTAGGCCTGGATTGGACATGAATTGCGGCAACGTGCTTACAGCATATGCTAGATCAGGTCATGTGCAAATCATAGAATACATGAGAGAACCTATGATAGACTGATAAGGGTACTTGCACATTTCTTGTTGATCTATCTTTGTTCTGGGGCGCATGTCTTTGGATAGCTTGCATCCAGAATCCATAGGAGTGTCTATGGGCTTGCAATACTCCATGCCGTATATTCGAAGTACATTAATTAAGTAGGATCGTTGGCTTATGGTGATCCTTCTGCTCGCGTGATCTCTGTGAATCTCCATTCCAAGTAGGTAATGGATTGGTCCTAAATCAGTCATCTCAAACTCTGATGAGAGTAAGGACTTAGTTTCCTGCAACAACTGATTTGAATTGCTGATGATTAGAGAATCATCAACATATAGTGCTATTATAATATAGCTTGGCCTCTTTGGTTTTAGATACACATTTGAATCTGTGGTGCAGGAGGTAAAGTCGTGCTGCTGCAACAAGAAACGAGTTATTCTATCATACTAGGCCCTTGGAGCTTGCTTTAGACCGTATAATGCCTTATGCAATTTGCATAGTAGATGCTCTTTGCCTTGGGGGATGTAACCTTCTGGTTGATAGATATAAACATCTTCTTGTATGTATTTGTGTAGGAATGTTGTCTGGACGTCCATCTGGTGAATATCCAAATCTTCTGCAGCAGATATAGCCAATAAAGTATGAATAGACTGATGTTTTACGATTGGACTGAAGGTCTCAGTGTAGTCTATCCCATATACTTCTTCAAAGCCTTTAACCACCAGTATAGCTTTTCATTTGGATATAGATCCATCTGGCTTAAGCTTCAGCTTAAAGATCCACTTAGAATCAATTGGCTTTACACCTGTAGGAGGAGTGACAAGACTCCATGTCTTGTTCTTCATTAGAGATTGATACTCAGCATCCATAGCAGCTTTCCATTTGTCTGCATCGGGCATTGACAGTGCTTCTGCTACGGTGGCAGGTTCGTCATGACTGATGAAAGCCTGAGAGATGAAGAGGTCAGGCTGTTGTCATTGTCTCACAGATCTTCGAACTGTAGGTGCTTGATCAAACGATTCTTCTTGGTGAATGACTGGGACCGTAGTATTTTGCGGTTGAACGATTGTGGGTCTAGGCCCATCGACGGTAAGTGGAGCCATTGGGACGAACTCCGTTGCTTGAACAATCGTAGGCCGTAGCCTATCGATGGAAGGTGGAGCTGCTACGACAGTCTCTTGTATTGGTTGCTTCTGTTTGAAATCGTAATATTTGTCTTCAAGGAAGACAACATCGCGACTGACTAAGATCTGGCCCGTAACAACATCGTACACACGATATGTCTTGTGTGAAGTTGAATAGCCGATGAAGATGCTTTTACAACTTATTGGGTCCAGCTTCTTCCTCAGATCAGATGGCACTTGTGCATAGTAGAGGCATCCAAAAACACGTAGGTGTTTTAAACTTGGTTTGTAACCGTAGTAGGCTTCAAACGGTGTTTTGGAATCAACCGCTTTGGTGCTAGAATAGTTTTGCAGATAGCAAGCCGTAGAGATAGCTTCTGCCCAAAAGGTTTGAGGAAAATGCGAATTTACTATCATGGATCGTGCAACTTCCAACAGTATGCGATTTTTCCGCTCTGCTACTCCGTTCTATTGTCGAGTGTAGCTCGTAGTAAACTGGTGGTGCACGCCACATGAAGATAAGTAGTCCTTCATCTCATTTGACAAGAACTCTCCCCCTGAATCAAATCGTGGGGCGTTGATCCTCTAACCAATTTGATTCTCAGCGTATTGCTTGAAGTCTTTGAAGCAACGAAATGCTTCTGACTTGTTCTTAATGAACATTACACTGGAAAATTGGGAGTAATTGTCAATGAATGTGATAAAATACAGAGCTTGACCCAATGAAGGTACATTCATAGGACCACACAAGTCATTGTATATCAGTGACAAGATGGACTTCGCCCTTTTAAGTAAAGAGGATTTCATTTGAGTTCTCATCTAAAATAGTACAACGGTTGGCAGTGAACAAAGCTCTATAGTCCTAATTTGTGATCTTGTTAATAGATAAAAGGTTTTTTGTTAATCTGGGTACATAAAGTACTCCACTAAGCTGCCTAGTGATGCCATCAGAGAACTGCAGTTGAATAGACCCTTGGCCTTCAAGTTGGTGTGAACTGGAGTCACCAAAGAAAATGTACCTTGATTCTATAGCTGTGAGTGTAGAGAAGAGGTCCTTGCATGGCGTCATGTGTTAAGAAGCACCTGAATCGAGATACCAATGATAGGCATCTCTATTGGATTGATCTTGTACCATCAGCGCCTTCTCTTCATCTTGAGATCCTTTGACTGTGTCAGAGTTCCCTTCTTGGTGCTGTTGCATCTTCATCTTTGCTTCATTGTGCTTGAGGATGCGACAGTCCTTGATGTCGTGGTTGGTTCTTTCGCAATATCTACAAAATAGCCTGGTCTTGGACGATGAGTGACTATACTGTTGTTTTTGTGGTTGCGATGCTGCTGGCTGTTCTGCCTTTGTCTTCTTATCCTTGAAGCCTTTCTTCTTCTTCGATTGCTGCTTGTTTGAATAGAGTGCCATGGATTTGGTACTCGTAGATGTGGACAAGCTTTTCCTCCTGACTTCTTCTTGCAACAAGCTTGCTGTCATTTTTGGAGAGACAACGCAGGGGTATTGCTCAGAAGCAACACCAAATTATCGTAAGAGGATAGAATACTGGCAAGAAGAGACATGGTAGAGTCTTCTTCTGATATAGGAAAACCTATTGCAACCAGTTGGTTCAACAATTGTTTGAACTCGTTCAGATGGTCGCTGATTGAGGTGCTTTCACTCATTCTGAGTGTTAGTACCTTCTTCCTCAAGAAGAGACGAGTCGAGACATCTGAGGTCTCGTAGATGCTAGTGAGTGTATCCCATGCTTCTTTGGAAGTAGTGCAGTTGGATACATGAGCAATTTGAGTGTCTTTAAGGTCTAGAGATACAATGGCAAGAGCCTTACCATCATTGGCTTCCCAAGATAGGAGCTGTTCAGGTTCTGCCGGTCTGGCTATAGAACCATTGATGTATTCCCATAACTCCTTTTCAATCAGGATCATTCTCATTTTGAACTTCCACATGTGGAAGTCATCTTCGTTGAATTTATTGATCAAGCGGATCTCTGAGGTGCCTTCCATAGTGATCAAAATTATACACAAACAACTTAGAATAGCTTTTGAAAAAAGATTATGTGTGAGAAATTGGCAAACATCTAGCTTGGTATTTTTTATGATAGAAGTTTGTAAGTGAATCTCACATGTGTGGAGGATGTTTGCACGTGTGGAGAATTGTAAAGTAAATAAAAATGTTTGATATAGGGGTCTCATAGAATTTCATAGTCAAGCATTTAGGTGTAGGATGTTGATAGGGTCAAATTTGGCATAAATGGCAAATTATCCATTTCCACTTGTAATGCCACTATTGAGCCAAAATAGAGTAGGAGGCCAAACTTGTGCCAATTAGAGTGTAGACAATTGTAATGCTTTTGTTTGATGAAGTTTAAGAGGTCCAATAGGATTTAGAGGTGGAACCATGTGTGGTCCAATAGGAATTTGAGGTGTGCTTGAATATAGTCCAATAGAATTAAGAGGTGCATGGATCAATGGTCCAATAGGATTAAGAGGTGGCAAAGTGTGATCCAATCATAGTTAAGCATAGTGATAGCTCGTGGATCTACTAGTATCTTTGTACTCCTCATTTGGATCTAATTGATTTTGAGATTGAGTGGATTTTGAGTGTCATTGAATCTCTAGCTTTCTCTCTCTACCCGAGAGCTCATGATGGTTTTTCTCTCTCTACCCGAGGAGAGCAGCTTGTTTTTACTTAGAATACTTTTGGAACACTTCCCACACGTGTGAGTGAGAGTTGCATTAAGATGAATGTCTCTAATGAGATATTGAGGGAGATTGGTGATTGTTCTACATCCAAGGAAGCTTGGGATTGTCTCAAGTCCATCTATGAGGCTAAGAACACCTCTAGGCTCCTCACTCTTAGAAATCAAATCTTCCAAAGTAGTCAAAAGAGTGATGAGAGTGCATGTAATTATGTTTTGAGAGTCAAGGATATTCATAGGGAGCTTGCATGTATTGGTGACTCAATCAATCGAAGTGAGCTAGTCCAAGTCATTCTCAATGGCTTGAGAGATGAATATGACAACCTTGTCCAATCCTATGCCATTAAGGAGGAGCTACCAAGTTTGGAGGCCCTTCAATGAGTGCTTATTTCTGAAGAATCAAGATAAGAGTACAAACTCTTGAGGATGGACAAGCTATCAATCAATCATGATGATGGCAAAGTTCTATTTGCCAAGCACAAAGAGAGGAGTAAGAAGCAACACCATCACTTCTCTAATGACAAAGATAAAGACCAAGATGGAGAGGAGGAGGATACCTCTCATGCTTCTAATTCAAATCTGAAGAAGAAGAAGATCAAGTGCTTTTATTGTGGCAAGAAAGGCCATTATGCCACCAATTGCTTCAAGAAGAAGAATCAACTCAATCAAGCCAACATCACCAATGAGAAAGAAGACTATATTGCAAGTGATGGAAAAGGCTCTCTTATGGCATCAAGCTTCTCCTCTTCCACCTTCAACAAGGATGACTCATGGTATATTGATAGTGGAGCATCTTCACATATGTGTGGCTCCAAGAACTTTTTTTCATCTATTTTGCCTTATGATGGAGTCAAGAAGACCATATACTTTTCAAGTAAGCATGAGTGCAATATTGAAGGAGTAGAGATTATTCCCTTGAAGCTTGCATCTTCTAAAGATCTCTTTCTCAACAATGTTCTTTTTGTCCCAAAGCTTACAAAGAACATCTTAAGTGCTAGCCAACTTCTTGATAGTGGCTTTGATGTCAATTTCAATATTGACAATTGTGATCAAGAAGGAGGGTGAGATCCTTGCATATGGATCAAGATTTGAAGGCATCTACAAATTGGATCCAAGTGAGAGTGCAAACTCTCTTGATGTTTCTTATATGTCCAATATTTCAAAGGAGGATGATCACACAAGATGCACATATCTTCTCTCTTCAAGTATGATGGTGTATGATTATTCCTTATTATTCAAAGCATATGTTGAGAAGAAATTCTCATTGAAGATCAAAGCTTTGAGGAGTATTGGAGCTCTTGAAGGAATAGCACCATATGAAGTTTTATTCAAGATGAAGCCTAAGGTTGATCACCTTAGTGAACTTGGTAGTGCTTGCTTTGCACATATTCCCTTGGAAACAAGGAGGAAGGATGATCCAAGCTCATGGATCATGATTGGATACTCATCCATTAAGGAGGCCTTTAGTGTCTTTACACTCTCTATTTCAAAAGTGATTGTGAATAGAGATGTCATATTGCATGAAGATTCAACCTTGGAAGTGGCCGAGATCAAGGCTTCTCAAGAAGCATCACAAGTTATCTTTTTTGAAGGTATTCAAGTTATGATGGGGCCAAGGTGTGAGGAGGAGTTTCTTCTTCATATAATTTCAAGAAGATCTTCAAGATGCATGGCCGAGTCCTTATGGCTCACCTTACAAGGCAAAGAGGGGCATCTTTCATGTTGTATCTACTACAAGACATTCATATATGCTTCTCATCCTTTGCTTGAAATGCTATCTTGCTTCATTGAATTTTTTGGATCTCAAAGTTCAAGAAAAGCTATACTAATTTTGTATGATGCTTATGGTATGGACATGTTTCTTGTCATTATTGACTTAGATGTGTTTCCAATACTTTTTGAAAGCAAGATATTGTATTGTCAAAAGTATGCTCTTGGTTCTAGTAAGAACAAGATTGAGCTTGGTACTCACTTTTTTGAAAATCATGTTTTCACATGTTTTGAGGCAAATCGTAAACTCCTCTTGAGATTAAGTGAAGCATCCAAAGTGGACACTTACATCCTTGAGAGAGTAACTAGCCTAAAAAAGATCAAGATAGTCTTTGATATCAAGATTAGATCCATCATGGATATAGTTCATTGTATGTGGACTAGTCAAGCTAGAAAGCATAATCTTGATAATCATCATTGTTTCACATCTTATGATCTTGATCTCCATGATCCTTATGAGGCTTGGAAGCCTTAGATTTCTCTATTTATGGTGCATCCATCATGCAAGTGGAACTTTCAAAGCAAATATCATCATCAAGCATGGAGGAAGCCCATGATCATAGTGGCATATTGGTGGAGCACTCTTCAAAGGCATTGGCAAGAGATCTCTACCAAAGAGATCTTATCATGGATATGGTGAGGGTGCTGCTATGATGGATCCCTTGGCTGATCTTCAGTTCTTGTGCATACCAAAGGATCCACTCAAAAAGATTTACAAACCTCTCAAGTGATCTAGTACCTTTCCAAGCTATTTTTTGAGGAGTGTGAGAAATTGGCAAAAATCTAGCTTGGTATTTTTTATGATAGAAGTTTGTAAGTGAATCTCACATGTGTGAAGGATGTTCCCACGTGTGGAGAATTGTAAAGTAAATAAAAATGTTTGATATAGGGGTCTCATAGAATTTCATAGTCAAGCATTTAGGTGTAGGATGTTGATAGGGTCAAATTTGGCATAGATGGCAAATTATCCATTTCCACTTGTAATGCCACTATTGAGCCAAAATAGAGTAGGAGGCCAAACTTGTGCCAATTAGAGTGTAGACAAGTGTAATGCTTTTGTTTGATGAAGTTTAAGAGGTCCAAAAGGATTTAGAGGTGGAACCATGTGTGGTCCAATAGGAATTTGAGGTGTGCTTGAATATTGTCCAATAGAATTAAGAGTTGCATAGATCAATGGTCCAATAGGATTAAGAGGTGGAAAAGTGTGATCCAATCATAGCTAAGCATAGTGATAGCTCGTGGATCTACTAGTATCATTGTACTCCTCATTTGGATCTAATTGATTTTGAGATTGAGTGGATTTTGAGTGTCATTGAATTTCTAGCTTTCTCTCTCTACCCGAGGAGAGCAGCTTGATTTTACTTAGAATACTTTTGGAACACTTTCCACACATGTGAGTGAGAGTTGGAAGTGATTGAATGCGAAAGATTGGACATATTTTATGCAAGTGAATTTATGTTGATAAAGAAGTGAATCTTGTTTCGGACATGGATAACAACTGATCCTCGGCTATGACACCTGTCTTTCCCACTGTACTAGCTCGTGTGGTTTTGTGTTGTGGGATGGTGGCAGGTAATAGTTGAGTATCCTAAAACTTGCTTCGCTTTATGATACCTTGTATTGTAAGACTTTATACATGTTTGTTTTTACTTGTTATGGTCAAGAAGGACTATGTGAAATCTTTTTACTCTCTCTCTCTCTCTCTCTCTCTCTCTCTCTCTCTCTCTCTCTCTCTCTCTCTCTCTCTCTCTCTCTCTCTCTCTCTCTCTCTCTCTCTCTCTCTCTCTCTCTCTCTCTCTCTCTCTCTCTCTCTCTCTCTCTCTCTCTCTCTCTCTCTCTCCCCTAAACATTTTGCAACATACTACATATCAAAGAGGTATTTGGACACTTCTCAACATAATGCGCAACACATTTTTCCAAGAGATTTCAAAAAAACACGAAAGAATTGGCCCTTAATTCTTTTGTGATTTAAGCTATCAAAATATTGCACAAATAATGTTGTGTCATCATTACAATACGTCATGATGAGAAAAATTTTGTAGACTAGCATGTGTTCTATTGGTATGTTGTGCTTGACATTGAGATCAAAATGCTCTGCCACACATTTTTGGAGTATCACTTGAATTCCCAAGTCAAAAGCAAAGTGAGCTACTATTGTTAAGTCAAAATTCAAGCTTTCTTTGAATGTAACATTGTACTAGAACGAAAAAGTGCACTGCTATAACTAGTGTATAATAGCCAAAAAAAAAAACGTCCCACGTGGATGTAATTTTTGGTGATGTAAAAAGGACTTACCTTCCATTATATAATTGTAATAATCCTTTTAATTTATATAATCCATGTCATGTACCACGGTTTAAAACTGTGATAAGTGTCGCAACATGATTTTTAATGTCGTTAACATGTTGTTTGATCTTGATGAAAAGGTTCATTGATTTGATTGTCCATAACCATAAAATAACATTATATAAATGGGTGGTCGATCTTAAAGACCAAAACGTTAATATTATGTAGCATTCAAGATGTGAAAAGGGTTAGAAAGAAAATTGAAATGACATGTTTCCATGTGATTTAGTATGACTTTATAATGTTTGATAAACACACCTTCCACTCAAGCTCTCCATAAAGTGGTGTATGATAGTGTTATAGATAAAGACATTTGGCAAATGTTGCGTGTTCCTAGAAAAAAAATGGAACTTGTTGAGACCTTATGTCATCATCCAAGTGTCGTGATGTCATGATTCAATATGCAAACAAAGTTTATAATTAGAGATTGTATTTTGATCTTATTTGCCTAAGCTAGGATCATAACATGCTTATTTTACTCTGCAAGATTACTACATGTCATGACTTCTTGGATGATATGGCTTCTACCTTATTTGATATGATAGAATATGAGATTTACACATGGAATACTATTGTTTTCATTCAAATTATTTGTTAAGGCTCAATATGTTATTGAGCAAATTTATGTTTTCCCTCCTTTTGATGATACAAGCTAAATTTACTAATGGAATTTATTTTTTCATAGCTAGGTAACAAGATTACAAATGTAATTCTCCCCCCAAAGCCCTTAATCTTATTGTGCTTTGCATGAGAAATGCAATTGTTCTATGTCATAGTTGGATAAGGGTGTGTTTGTGGTGGCTCAAACTATGCACGCAAGGGACTCCCCAGAGCCAGCACGCTCCAAACTTGTGAGCTTTGTGCTCCATGGACTCTAAGGTCGAGAGTGCCTAGACCACCCAAAGTCTTGGAGTAAGAACAAGCTCTCCATTTGACCAAAAAACTCTTGGCCTTGCCTTGGAGATCCCCCCCCCCCCCCCCCTTTCTCTAAGGAGGCACCTTGCCACTCTCTCGATGTTTTGTAGGGAGCTTGCATCAAGGAGAAAGTAGGACGCTATGAAAGATGTCATGGGAAGAAGAAGATCTTTCATGGTGAGGACTCTAGTGACAGAGGGACGGCTTCAAATGTGTAAGGAGTAAGCATAAGCTCTGAGCTACAGCCTTTGCTTTCAAGACCTATCTATATGTCCAGGTACCTGATGGGGTTGGAAATTCATGGCAATGTCACCCTAGAAGATGAGCTACAATTCAATAGGGAAGCCATCATCAATTGGTACCTTGTCCTTCCCCATCCACTTGAGGAAATGTGGAAGCTTCAAGATAGAGGGACATTGCTCGAGGATATCTCTCTTCTAATTCATGAGGATGGTGGGGCTACGAGAAAACTATGTTGGAAGCTAAATAAGGGATGGTAACATGATGTACATTATAAAGGTCGCTAAAGTGGGAGACGAGTGGTCGCTAGTCCAAGCCCTATTGCCATCTTCCACCTCCAGGATGTCCATTTTGCTCATAATTGATTAAAGAAGTCTGGTGAAGGAATCGCCTTCCTTAAGCCACTGCACCCCCAACCTAACTTTGAAGCCTATGACTTATTCGATATCCATTTTCCTGAAGTCAAAGGCTAGGCATTGAACCTTAGCTCCTAGATTTGGATAATGGATCCACCTAGCTCTATGTTTTGCTCCAATTCTCTAGACATGGTATTATTCATCATCCTCTTCTCTCAAGCCTTCTTCTCAAAGTCTTTGGTAAAAGTCATTGTAATTTGCACCACGTTCTCCAAAATTCATGCTCCAAGGTTTCTTTTCTTGGCAAGGTTCTTACAAACTTGTCCTAAACTCCTCTAAGCACCAAGGCTCCAATAAAGGCAAGATAATTAACTTTTAAGTGTCAAGGCCTCTCAAGATTACCTTGGCCCACTCTCACAAGCAAGCAAGTGATAGGAACCCTATATGACAAATCTTTGCCCGAATGGGTCCGAACTCGGGAGGCAATGTTGAGCCACCATCCACCCGCAGACATAGAGACAATCGACCTTGGCTACTTTGAAGTCGTATGTAACTTTGTTGTTCGTCCAAGTTGTATCCAATCTAGCACGAATGTTGTGGAGCTCCAAACGTCAACAAGGTCGATTGAGGCTGACTTTGCACTCAAACTGAGCTTCAATTTTCGAGTCCCAAATTGGATGTTATGTGGGAAAAGTTTGGAAGCTGGCAATTTTTTTAAGCACAATGAATATAGAAAGTTTTTGATGGTGGTCACTGTAAAAATCCAAAATAGTCATCTCCAATAGATCTACTAAAACATGAATTTTGATTGGATCCCCAACTCGGGACACGTCACTTACAACATTCTAGGATATTTTGTGCACAAATGTACAATGATAGACCAAATGCACAAGGCTCCAACCATGTCACTGGAGCAATGTCACTGGATCATCACCAGAGTGTGAGGAACAAGCCTGAGTCACTTCGGCAAAGGCTTTTCCCTCTCACCCAACTCATCTCACTATCCTTGACATGAATGAATATTCGAGATGCAAGGTGTAGTGACCAACACACAAAAAAACGTTGATGTCCAAGTTACATCAAAGGCTTAACTACAGCCCTTAAAACATTACTCTCCAAAGGGGTTAGGGAAGTTACATCAGAACCAGGGCCATCAAAAGGTTGAAATAGTGGCCCTTGATGTGGGTAGGCCAACAATTACCTAACCCAATGCTGTTCACACAGCCAAAACTTATAGAAAGAATTCAACGTCTTTGACTTGTGTCTCTCTGTTGATGTGACAATGTGACTGTGAGTGTGAATCGTGAAGAGAGACTATCTCTCTCTCAAATTGGGTTTGACAAATGTCTTGCTCACATGCAGCTGGTGCTATACTTCCATCCAAAAAGCTTTCATTTCTATTGAGACTTTCGTGTTTTCTATTGAAACTTCCCATGTTTTTCTTTTGAGTCAATGATGAGTTTGTTGCAGCTCGGAAATCTCGTGAGTTTCTGGGATTTTGGGTCTTCTTATAATGTCATTTGGGTTGTGTGCTCAGTCTTCCACTGCTAGGGATGCATTGGAAAGCCTTTTCAAAGCTAAAAAGATGTGATCTGCTTCTCTGTGTGAGCTGTGCTACCACACTTTCATTCAAGGGTCGTTTACCCTTATGTATGTATAAAATTAGCTGTATAAGGTAGAGGATTGTAGTCATTGTGTAATTTTTACTTTTGTATGAGTTTTCTATTGTCCACTGTCGGCCAATCCATCTTGAATATGCTTTGTGAACAAAGCAAGAGTTAATTTACCAGAAATTTGAGCTGCCAATTGATAAAAGGCTTGTTGATCTGCCTATTACACAGTATAGTAGAAGTCTATCTAACAGGCATTGCCATACATGAACTCAAATCAAATGGTTTCCACTTTTGTCCGCTGCCGCGAAGTTTACAATCATAGGAACTCCAATAGCTCAGACACATTGCTCTACAGAAAGGCTGCAGTTTTTTGCCTCGTAGCCAAGTTACTCTGGCTGTCAATAATTTTGTGAGGTAATACACAGTGGTCAGAACATAGGTGAATGCATACAGTTCTTAGGACATAGTTGAATTCTATCCTTCTGGGCTGAATAAACTGATCATTCGGAGCCTGATACTCGTAGTCAAAGATCAAGAAGTTGGCCTTCTAACTCAAAAGAGGAGTGTTGGCATCTATTCACAACCGCTGGGTAGATCTTTCGAAATTGCTGTGATGGGCCGAGCGCCATGTTGTGCCAAAGTAGGACTGAACCGAGGTCCATGGACTCTAGAAGAAGATGCTCTTCTTGCGAAGTACATTGAAACGCACGGCGAAGGATGTTGGAGGAACGTTCCCAGATTAGCAGGTCTCTGGAACTGTTTGTGCTACAATTTCATGCTAATTCATGCAGCTTTAGCTATTTGTCCTCCTGATTTTCAGTGCGACTTGAAGAATGCATTCACAAACTTTACGATTTTATATATGAAGTGATTGAAAATAGAAAAAATATACACAATAGGTTGAAGACAATTGTAGTCGTTTGATGAGTTGGAGAACCGGTTTTTTGTCAAAAGCATCTAGAGAGTAGTGGATTTGAAGTAGGCTTGATTGATCCTTGTAAGAAGTATTGTATCTTAAAACAGGTATCAATTCTTGCATGGCAGGTTTGCTGAGGTGCGGCAAGAGCTGTAGGCTAAGGTGGGTGAATTATTTGCGCCCTTCTGTAAAACGAGGAAATATTTCGGAAGACGAGGAGAACCTGATAATAACGCTGCAATCACTTCTAGGAAATAGGTGAGCACATTAACTCTTTACAATCAAATTCTTCAGCATTACGATAGTCTGCTTCTTGCTGTTCATGCTATCAAATGTAATTTTCACACGCATAAAATCAGCTTGTATGTTATTGAGTTAAAACCGTTGCTTTTTGCAGATGGTCTCTGATCGCTGGAAGGATGTCCGGAAGGACAGACAATGAAATCAAGAACTACTGGAATACCCATTTGAGCAAAAAATTGAAAAAAATGGGAATCGATCCAAAAACTCACAAGCCGTTGAGCATGCCACAAAAAACACTAGCTAAAGTACATCGAAGCCCTGAAAATCAGCCATGTCCTTCTGTCTTTAATTCTCAAGGTTCAGTTTCTGAATGCTTGGAAGAAACTTCCCAGAATCAAATTGATTCTCTGGGAGATCCTCTTTCTTGCTATGAAGTGCAAGACTCTAGACTGACAAGCAAGGGAGCATGCTCAATCGAAATTCGGTCAGCAAACACTAAGATCAACGCTTCAGGGACGGTCTCTTGTCCCAAGTCTCTGACCATCAATGATTGCTCCAAAAGCACGGAGCAAGATCCAAGCGACAGCCTGAATAGTGCAATCCAATGGAATAATGTGCAATCTGTTTCAGCAGTCATTTCAACCTGGGGAGACGGTCTAACTTCAAACTGGTCATCGCCTTCATCGGTGCTTTGTACCGACTTTTCAAAATCTTCGAAATGTGGTTCACCATCGTCATTGCTGAGTACATCTTCAGCCAGTTGTAAAGATCAGTTAATGATCTCATCACAGGCTACCCCACCACAGATGAAAGATATTCATGATCAAAGCAACTTGTTGCTGAAATACGATCGGGACTTGCCAATCTTGAATTTTACCGCGGGCAATGTCGGTTCACCTTCTTCAGTTATACTCCCCAAATACATTAGCAACGCCAATTTCACGATGAACGACACCGAGTCATTTGAAGAAATCGACAGACTCAATATTAGTATGAACTCAGATCATACTGATCAGCTTAGTTTCTTAGAGGAGCCTGGAGTTGGAGAATTTTGGGAAAGTATAAACAAGACAGAAGCTACTGATTGTCCAGAATTAGAAAACCCTTTCATACGAACAGATTTGTGGGATGGCTTTGGACAGATGATTAGCGCTCCTGATGACAAGTCTCCAAGAACCAGCGAGTGCGTTGACTCGTTTATCTTAAACTTTCCTAATCACTATGAGCTGGAGCTAGAAACCTGCAGCCGGCATATGCTTTTACCACAACAATATACTGAAGATTTCGATGAGAATCTGTATTTTGAGTCCTGTTCCAATTATGAGGGTGACAATTTAGTCTATACTTACGAGCTTTACTGAAGAACTAAAGTAATGCTGAACTAATGTGGTGGGACGCAATTACCAATGGAAAACTTGTACATAATGGCTAGGCTTGTTCTATAAATTTAGAACAATGTCGGTGATTTTAAGCGACAAAAAAGAAATCGCCCAAAAAAGGCAGTTGTTTACGCTATAGTCGCGGAAGAATTATAGTGTAAAATCAGGAAAAACTATAATTCATGGAAATGCTCACTAGCAGTCGTAAGATGCATGAGATGGCTTTGTACTTGACCAATCGTTTAAAATCTGTTGTCAACATTACTTTTTTGAGACGACAATTCTCAAATTTGTTATCTATTCAGCTCAGCTTGAAGGTCAATTGCGCTTAAGTTATCGCGCTTACCTTGTTTTGTTAAGCCAAAAGTGCCCAACGAGTAAATTTTCAAGTTACTTACACGATCTTCTAGCTATGACAAACAAATTGTCTGTTTTGCTTCTGCAGATATTTTTCATGTTGCAAACTTAAAGGTCTCAATGTTTTGAACTGATTTTATTTCTCTGGCATATACCTCTTCAGGGATTTTAATTTTAGTCATTATCTTCTAAAATAGTAGTTGCAATTTGAGAATTTCCCACCGACCCTTTATACTGGACGGATCTTTTGCAATACTGAAACGGTAAATTTAACTTAACTAGCTGAAATTTTTTGATACATATCGTAATATTTCCTAGCATATCCCATGAATTTACATCCTTTTAGATCTACAATTTTCCTTAAGGCTTACAGCAATTGCTAACAAGATTTTTTGAAGTCGTCATCATTTCGTATGGTCTAGTAGCTGGAATCCTTGCTCAGGTGACTATGACTTCATATCCACGCCCTTCCGGCCCATATATATCAAGACAAGATGGCTCACCCAATAAATCTAGCAGCCGTACTAGGTTATAGAATCAAACTGAAAGCTGATGGATGATGATGAAGAAGCGGCTATGTCTATCAGATGTCAAGTTGTCAACCTAGTGTGCGGTGGGAGCAGGTAGTGGGACCACCAATAGTGAAAAAGTCTTTTCAACCACTGCTCTCAAAGCAGCTGGGAGCCGCTATCGCTTTCCAAGTCTACACAACGTATTTGTGACATCTAACGTGATCATAGCTTGAAAGGACGGTTCAACACTGTTGTTGTGGCGCCTAACGTCAGCCGTAAAGTTGGATGACAGTTTAAACGGGTTTTTCTTCTCCTTTGATATAATATCCATAGCTCTTGGCAGTTGTTGGGCAGTTTCCTACTTCCGTGCTTAATGCTGACTTATAGCTGATGATCTCAGAATCTCTTAACAGTGTCTGTGGTTGCATTTTCCAAGACATTCCAGCACAAAATTTCAATGCTTGGATGATCCATTATTGTTTAGGCATAGCTTTTATTGCATTTGTGCTATGTGATCTATCTCAGCTTCAAGCAATGAATCAGCAGCAGTATAAATATTTCTCATAAGCACGTTGCTTGGGATCATGAGGTCAATCTATAATAAAAACTGCTGTCCTCAAGTAAAATTATTATCTTTTCATAGATGCACTTATGCAGACACCTTGTAAAGTTGAGCCAATATCTTGATTGTAATTACAATTTGACTGATCTGTAAAGCAATGGGATGGTAAGAAGCAATGAAACAGGCAGTAAGTAGACATAATTTAACCCGAATGTTAGCACATGCTGAAAATGATGTGATCTTTTAAGCTACAATTGGCACAATGTAGCTGCAGACAACTAATTTGCTGGAGTTCCTGGAGCTGACACCATAAGACACGGCTCAGATCAATCAATCAAATCTAGGTACACAGCCTAGCACCCACGTGAAGCTCATGTCTCACTCTCAAGCTCCATTGCTCTCAAAATGAAGTCCTAAAACCAAATGTCTAAATCTGCAATCCACATTTGATTTCAAAGTTGATATGTGCATTTCACCTATTTACTTTCAAAAGTTTGTAGGTTTTCCACATATGGGTTTTGCACTTAGGCAAAATGAGCATCTTCTATATATCTATTTCGAGATGATAGGTCTTCCCACTTTAGAAATTTTATACTTTTACTTCCCCTTTATCATTTGCAAGCACCTCCTAGACGGTGATATCATCCAAAGTGTTGGATAAACTTTTGCACACAAGATTGATCATTCTTTTTTTGTTGTTGAAAGTGAATGGAAAATTTTGAAATAAAAACTTCAAAAATGATACTATGTAGTTGAAGGGCATTTTCTTGTGGCCCTTTAGTGTGTAGTGAACGGGCCTCGGTTGCCACCCTCGGCAGATTCAACCTCACCCAAGTAGAAGGGCCCCCCATTGAAGTGTTGCATCTTTTTTAGAAGATTTTAAATTGGCATGCAGATAACTCTAGATTTATATTTCAAATTGATACGTTTTCCCCCTTATTTGTTTTGAGCATATGAAAATATCTTGCCAGTCAACATAAGCATTAGCCTTCACGATCCCATTCATGACTCTCATCCCACTTCGATTAGGGCATTGACAACTAATCACTAAAATCAGCTTAGTGTGAGAATGGAATACATCATCTTTCCAAAACTCGAGAAATTGCGATAGATGTTGATTTTCATAGAACATAAACTTAAAATCAAATATAGATGTTCGACAAAGATTGAGGATTTAAAACCCCAAAGTCTTAGTACAATATGTATTATTCATTTGTCTCAATCAAATAACAATTGAAGTCGTAGAAAATTTGGAAGAATCTTGACGACAAGAGTATTGAGCTATCATACTTTGAAAACAACAATTTCTAAAACGGACAACCTTAAACAAAATGCAATCTTTAGAGGTAATCTCAAGGAAGATTTTCATGGCACACATTGAGAACCCTTTGTCATATTCCCAATTAGAGGCTCAACTGCATGTCAAAGGCCTATTTGTCTTTAAAAGAAATGCAAACATTTTGATGAAAAGTCCACGCACACAAGATTAAAAATTATCGTTTCTTTTGCATGCATGTCAAAGGTCTCTTTGCCCTTTTTAAAAAAGTAAACATTCTAACAACGTGTCCATCTAGACAAAGTTTAATCTAAAAAATACCTTTGTATTCTGAAAGTTAGATTTGAAAATTAAACCATCATATGAGGTCAATTTTTTTTTAATACAATCATATTAAAATTACAAAGGTTAAAATTTTTGTACATTTTTAGATAAAAATTTACTTGTAGAATATATTTGTCATATGAAAGCTAGAACAAAAAAAATCCCTTTAGTATGAAAGGTAAGTATGTAAAGACTGCCTATAGTATGCAAGGTGGGTATGAACCTCCAAATTCAAAGCTTGTCTTTCATAGCCGTGAAACATACATGTCATATGAAATTTGAAAAAAAATAAAACATTCAATTTAAAAGGCAGGTTTGAAAAAAATACTTCAAGCTGGTCAAATTCTAAGCTTAGTTTGTCAAGTACTCTACATATGGAAGGTTGAGCTTTGGGTTGACTATGGGGTTGTATATATGAAAGGTTGAGCTATCTTTGACTACGGGGCTTGACTTCAACAAAAAGGAATCTAGTGTCCTAGGAATTGGACTAGAACAAGTCAATAGCCACCAAGTGAGGAGAGAGCCTCATTTGCATGAATTTTCGAGGAGTTATCAATTGCAGATCCTTATGCTCCAGGTGAGAATGGTTGACTTTATGATATGTTTTTACAAATTTTCTTTTCTCTTCACAGAGCATTTCTAAGACTATATTCCAAAGCATTTCACAATTCACATCCCATATAGGTGCCTATAAGTGCTAAAATGCATGTCTACCTTAAATATGATTGTGTCTGACTATATCATGACACTCTCTTCATCATGGTAGTTCACCATGGGTATAGATAGTCATCGAAATATTGAAGCATTTATGCCTAACTCGTAGGTTTCCATTGGACCCCTCCTTATGCATATTTTGATTAAACAATTATGAGTTTTTCTATAGAACATAGATGCAAAAAATGCACGATTTGGCATCAAAATAGGCATAACATTTTTATTACAAGGTATGATTCCATCTATGATAGAAGGCCCATGGGCCTAAAGGTTAATGCCATTTTTACGTTGGTTTTTGGCACAATACCATTTGGCATAATCTCAAGAGATCGGTATAACATCACCCTCCAATGTACATTTTGTGGAAGCCAAGGAAGCCTTTCTTAACAATGAAGCTCTTATCGACCATGTTATCAACCATTTAAGGGTAAATCTTCAAGACTATATGGGCCAAGTGGAGTTCATGGTGGCTCCTTTTCAAGACATTGATGTAACCCTAACATGGAGTTGTCGAATTAATTGTTTGGTCAAATGTACCAAGTAGGTGCTTGTTCGGAAACAAAAAGGAAAGAAAAGTAATTGTTCATGCATGGCCTATGGGCAATACTAGACCATTAGTGTGTCATATTTTAGTTCTAAATTCTAGTCCTATTGATAAACATGCTTCCAAAAAGTTAAAGTTTTTCTTTGAGTACTTGTCTTGCTTTTTAAAGTGAGTGGCCCAATTCTTTCATTCATTCATTCATTCACTCTCTCTCTCTCTCTCTCTCTCTCTCTCTCTCTCTCTCTCTCTCTCTCTCTCTCTCTCTCTCTCTCTCTCTCTCTCTCTCTCTCTCTCTCTCTCTCTCTCTCTCTCTCTCTCTCTCTCTCTCTCTCTCTCTCTCTCCTCTCCCTCTCCCTCTCCCTCTCCCTCTCCCTCTCTCTCTCTCTCTCTCTCTCTCTCTCTCTCTCTCTCTCTCCTCTCTCTCTCTCTCTCTCTCCTCTCTCTCTCTCTCTCTCTCTCTCTCTCTCTCTCTCTCTCTCTCTCTCTCTCTCTCTCTCTCTCTCTCTCTCTCTCTCTCTCTCTCTCTCTCTCTCTCTCTCTCTCTCTCTCTCTCTCTCTCTCTCTCTCTCTCTCTCTCTCTCTCTCTCTCTCTCTCTCTCTCACACACACACACACACACACACAATTATTGTGTCCTGGAATTTTCAATTTCCATACAATGATAGTCTAGTCACTCAATGGGATTTGTTGGGCCCAAAAGGAACTATTAATTTTGATGAATTACATGTGGATCGATCTTTACACCCTTCAAAAGCTACTAGTTAAATAAAGATAACTACTAAAAATACATGCAATGGTTCTAGCTCTTCATCTTGCCATGAGAGTTTCAAGATAATCCTCTAAGAATCTATGTATAGCGGAGTTTAGACTAAGAATAATGAATTCCACTAACATTATGGCTTTTTGAACAGAAATGACTTGAAATTATACGTGTACAACTCTTGGAGTTGATGTGATCACCCATTTTTTCACCAAAAATTTATATTCACAATATCATCAACCAGAAACTACTATTTTTATAATGACGTTGCTAATGATCTTGCTAGAGAATTCAGTTGACCATTACATCAAAGGTTGTATGGTGCACACTTTCAATGTACAACTAGGAATTGAGATAGAAGGTATGTGCTTGTATCATTCATTCATGAATTTGGATGATCTTCAAATAATCGTTTATTTGATTAATATCCTCCCATTGAAATAAGAATTTTTTAATATCAATACTATAGACTACTCACATTATGACTAGCTCATGGAGGTCTCTGAAAAGATCCTCATCTAGTATTTTTGCCCTACAAAGGTTCTTTTTGATTTTGGTTAGTTTTTAGTAAAAAGAGAACTCTAGGCTAGAAAAACCTCAATTTTTGGTACTAAACCTTTGCAATTCATTATGAGCATTTTTTCATATAGGCAGTGATTTCCAACAATCCCTACGAAGATTAGTTCTATCAGATTTGGCTCTACAAAGGTCAATTCTGTTTTAATACCATTTTTTGGTCCAATCGACCTCACAAAAATAAAAAATAAGAGTTCTATTCCATGTGAACGCCAATTTGCGCCAACCTAAATTACAATACTTCTAGTCTTCAATCATTCCTGCAAAGGTTAGGTTGTTCAAAAAAAGTTTTGCAAAGGTTCTTAGTGTGTCTTAAAAAAGTTCTAGTCTAAAAGAAAAATCACCACACTAGTAACCTTTACATAGATAATTGTTTGCACATGTAACTTTCGTATAACCTTCACTTGATCTCTTCTCACTAATTAGAGTCTACTTACTGTGAAAAATTGCCAAAATTGGCAAATCTAGCTTAATAGAACCATGCAAATATGTATATTGGTGGGTCTCACATGTGTGAGGCTATGGTGCCACATGTGAATCTACACTAGAGTAGGTTAGATCATGCTCATATGGTTGGTCAAGTTTGTTTGGTGATGATTCCTACATTATATGACCAAATCCTTCAATTTATGGAGTAGGTTGATCAATCTAGCCACCAACATGGCAAAACTCAAGGGTTAAGCTAGAATGGAAAATTAGGGCAAAAATGCTCAATCATCTTCCTTATTACATGCTGGATTTTCACCTAACTCGAGGTGGGGAAGATCCTTTATATGTATCATCAACTCTCCATAGTAATGCCTTAGAAATTTTTGAGAGCTCATTGGCAATCTCAACTCTCTACACTATGTACTAAATCCAGAGGTCGATTTTCTTGTGTCGATATCTCCTGACCAATCTGCATCTGTGTAGCCCTCTAGAATATTGGCAGATTGGCTGCCTCCATAGCAAATGTTGAGATGTTTTGTAGCTTGGACATTGTTATGGCCATATTCAACTAAGGACATGTAATAGTCCTAATATGGTAGACCGGCCCTCCAGTGTTCGAGATTATTGGTCACGCCTAGATTGAATTCCATATTGAGGCCTGTTGGTGACTAATGACCTTGAGAGGACCCAGACACTCTAATTGAGACATATGGAGTAGTGCATGTACGTGTGATTGATATAGGCAGGAGGTATGCATGAAGAGTTGTGATCTATTTATAGTTGACCTGCATGGGGATTGCATGGGTTCATGCACAGGATCCTACTCTCTGTATATTGAGATAGAGATTATCCCGTCAACGACTTTGGTCTAGGTTACCAGTTGAGCTCTTCTCCTCTTGCTATCACATGGCATGGCTTGGGGGCTAGATCCAGGAGGATTCCCCAGGAGGGATCTAGGATTGGTTAGGTGGCTTTGCTCCATAGTCTCTCTTGTATTTTTCTATCTTCATCTTAGGGGTTTTCCCTAGTGGTCTTTACATTGGTATCAGAACATTTATACTAACCACTCAGCTACAGAAGATTCTATTTCTCTAGAGTAAATAACATATCTGGAAAATCTCTGAAGTGAATAACTCCACATCACAAGTTTTCCAACCATCATACTTTTACAAACCTAGTTTCTACATCAAATCAGCCTACTTCAGATCTTAGTGTACAAACCAATATTAGGCTGACTTACATAGACATCTTTGGACATAAGGTTAAGATTAAGCTTTATAACATCTGGTCCAATCAGCGGAATCTTAAATCAATCTTTATCACCACTATCCATAACCATGAATATCCAACAGCTTAAAAACCCCCAAAACTCTTCTAGTTCTAGATTATTCAAAACAATTACTAGAGAAAACCTCTATTCCCATTGGATAGTTCCACCATTGCTCACATACTGGATTCCACAAAAGAAATCTATGCAATTGGTTAATCCCATGAAAGTCTTATTCCTATCATTTTCCGGCTAAAATGCAGTCTTGGATGGGAGGAAGAAAATGAGACACCTGAGTAGGTAAATGTAATTGTGTTATGTAATTTGGATTGATAATCCCTATAAGAGAATTGCATAGCATCGGTTTGTTGAATTCATAAAGTTGAAATTTTATCAAAAATCTATAGGACCATGAGTTGACCCAATTTGTTATTGGAAATTGTAATGTGGAACGAGAATGACAATTGGTTCACATTTGTACTGTAAAGAGCCTTAAACCTAAGAGTTGGAATTCTCAGATGGTAGGAATTCGGAAATGATAGTACCAATCAAATGGGTTGTTTATGTGACGGTAATGCCATGTGCATATTCTTGTTAAATCACAATTTTGTAAATGAATTATTGCGATCCATTAGGAATAGAAATGGGGGCACTCCAGTACTTGGTGGAATAGATATGTGCAAATCTGGTATTGGAAATCCAGATAGAGTTTAAGATCTTTGGATTATCGGATAGTGCGGTTAATGATCTTCTAGAAGATCGGATCCTGTCGGATATAGGATGTTCAGATAATCTTTTTGATTTTCCGTTGTGCAAAAGCAAACAAAAAACTGATGGTATGGGACATCAATGATTTCAAGATGGAATTCTTGTGTGAGAATGATCTGTAGACCAGTGGGTAGTATTTACATTATTATTGTATTTGGAGAGGTTATGAGATATAGATCCGGATCCCTCCATGGTATCTCATAAATTCCAAATCGAAAACCCTTAAAAGCTATTTCTCTTTTAATTTAAACCTCTACTTTTTAAAAATTTCTTAAATACGAGACAATTGGATTGAGATTCATATAATTCCTTCAATTGTAGAACTAGCTACTGATGGACTAGAGGCTCGTTCCTTGTTTTGCCCAATTCATCCAGCCTTAGCCAGATTATCTCGTTGGCCATCTTTGCTGCTGCAACATATTCTGCTTTGCAAGATGACTGGGCCACGATGGTCTGCTTCTTGCTGACCCAGAGAACTGCTGCTCTTGATGTGATGGTTGCGAAAAATGCAAAAATAAGCTTGGTAGAGGCCAAAAATCTTGTATATAGATAAACACACATGTGTGGAGCCTATTCCCACATGTGAAACTAGTGTACTTGTCATGTACCATAATCATATATGTTGTACATATGATTTAATTCAAGTTCTAGTGGCTAAAATGGCCAAAAACTAGTTTTCTAGACATATGACACATGGCATCAATCTATTGATTGCATGAGCCACATCCTTTGGTTAGATGTCATATCCCATGTGTAGAGGACAACTCACACGTGTGGAATAAGCTGAAGTAGGCGAATTTTGACTTCTAAAAGATTTCCAAGTAGATCTCCATATAAAAGGAAAATGGACCAAAAGTGCTCAAATAGAAGGTTTTGTCCAAGTGTCAGTTTTGCATGGTGAATCATCATATGACAAAGCACCTTCACACATGTGGGATCAGAGGGATGATCAGTACCACGAGCTCTCACTTATTGTATGTATAGAGCCACATTTGGCCATAATCATTGTGAGACACCAATCTTGGTTTTGGAAGCAATTTTGAGTGATTCTCTCCATTTGTCTACATTTGTTTTGATTGTTTTGAGGTTCTATCAATGTGTACTTGATTTTCAGGTTGGAGTCCGTACTCAGACAGTGTTTCACACATGTGAAACCAGAAAGTACACTTATCTTCAATTAATGATTGTTCTTGTTAGGATTTTGTGTCTAGAATTGATCTAGATTGATCTTAATCTCAAGTAGATTGATAGATCAAGTAATCTGACAACCAATCCCTCTTGAGGATCAGATTAGGATCTACTCGTGGTCCTTTTTGTACTTTTTCCACATGGTATTAGAGCCAAGTGCAAGAGGTATTAGGTTTTGTTGAAATTGATAGGGTTAATCCAAATCAAAGCCAAAATTAGCAGCTTTTAGGAAACTAGTCAAATTTTGTGTAGCGAGTTGGATTTGATAGCTATCCTCAAAAGTTCTGGTCCAGATCTTGTTGTGGGCTGTAGGAACCCTTTTCACACGTGTGAGGCCATACAGCTCTGGTTTTGACTGAGAATTTTCTAAAAGTTGTAGAATTTGACTCACATACCCAATTTGAGTGATTTTTAATGCAAAATCAAGCATTTTCTATAGAGAATCTCATCCCTTGATTAGTTCTTGGATTAGATCAGCCAAGAAATTAAATTTGAAGCTTGAATTAGGTGCATTAATTGATTATCTCTAATTTTTTGAGTGCATGTTGAAGTTGAGAGAGATTTTGCTAAAAATCATAGATTAAGGAGTGATATGCAAGGTGAGAGGTTGAAATCCATTGTACCATCACTCTAGATTTGTTCAAGAGTGATAGGGACAAGTTTAGAGGCATCAATTTGCTAGAAAACATCATTGGATCTGTCCTCCAAGTGAAACCTTTGAGAGTTTCTAGTGCATATAGAGCATCTATGCAAATCTTTTGTAGAATTTGACATAGATTGGCTTCAATTGAAAGTTCTAGAAAAGAGATTGAGATCTAAGTCACATTATTCAATCCTACTCAATTTGTTTAAGTGTTTGTGAGGTTTGAAAAGATTCATTAAGGTGTCTATGGCAAATGTGTAGAGAGAGCTCCAATTTTCTAAGAGTTCCTTCCTTTGTAGAAGGCAAGATCTAGAAGCTCATTTTGTGTTGTTATTGGTGGAGAATTTGTATTCTCCTAGGTGATCAAATCTTTCTAAGTGGCATTAGCTCTTTGAAGCACAATATCTTAGTGAGAAAAATCACAACTTTTGATTTTGAATTTCATTCCAAGTCTTAAGAGGTAGAGTAATTGGTGGAATCCAATAGGGGTGATTGAATCAATTTATTGAGCAAAAATTGACATAGTATGTATGAGACTCAAATTAGTTCTATTCAACTTTCTTTGTGAGAGTGTGAGGGTAAATTTGAGATCCCATTGGATGTCTAGAATGAGGAGGAGTCCATATTTGAGTATTCATGCATGGTTGAGATCTTTGTGAATCTCTAATTGTCTAATTTTTTAAGCTTTGTGAAAAATTGGTGGTATAGTTTGTTGTCAAATCAAATCAAATTCATTCTAAATCTCAAGTGTGAGATTATTTGGGTCAAGAGTGAGTCCAAAGAAGTGATTAAGTTTGATTTTCATGTATTTGAAACAAAACCCATCTTTTGTTCAAGAAACTCAAGTGTTGAGAGAACTAGTCAAGTGAAAAGGAAAATCTTGGTGTCAAATCTTTTTCATATCCATTTCAACTTTCAAAAGAAAGAGTCATTGGTATTTTATGAGTCCAATAGGAGAGTGGAACTGATTCCTTTTGCGATTTGATTCATATGCTTTTGTCTTAATGATCAAAGCAAAGTTTCCAAGTGACTAGTCATTAGTGTGAAGATTGATTCTTAGGTTTGTGAGTAAGATCTTTTGTAGATCCTTCTAGATTGTTGAAGATGTTCAAATCTAGTCTCTTGAGAGTCACAAATTACATTTGTAGAATCATATCAAAGGCTTTTATTCACATAGCATCAATAGGTGGCATCCTATTGAAGGAAAGAAAGGATCCTAAGTACAACCTTTGTGGCAAGGGAGGATATATTTTCTCAAGATGCTACAAAAAGAAGACCAATTCATCCAAGAAGAACCAAAGCAAGGGGGCCGAGGAGAAGGATGGAGCTTCAAGTTTGAAATGCAAATACAAGAAGGACAAGTCCAAGGAAAGGTGTTTCCTTTGTGGAAAGGTGAATGAGGCTTGGAGTCTCACAAGGACTTGCAAGATTTGTCTTCAAGAGTCCATCATAACACATGTCAAATCTTTTGAAATTTTTCATTTGGAAGTGCATTGTTTGGTTCAAGATGCAAAGATAGATGTCACTTTCATGAAAGTAACTTGGATTTATTTTATGTCCTTGGAAAGTATTTTGCTTGGAACTTTAGATAAGTTCAAACTTATTGTTATGATCCAAGAGAAATCAATCAAGAATAAGGAGCAGCAATCACAAAATGAAAATAGTTTCATTTATGCTATCATGTCAACTTATGAAGAACCATTTTGCTTCGAAGAGATTTTTGTATCTCAAAGGTGGATTAAGGCAATACTAGTTGAGTGTGATGCCTTAAAAGATAGCAAAATATGTTTTCCTTGTAAGCTTACATTAGTTATGAAGTCAAGGAAATGGAAATATCTTCATAATGTAGGATCTTTTGGTTTCAATAAGATCATGAATGATGTGTTCATTCATAAAGATGAAAATTGTATGTTTTCAATTATAAAGGCAAGTTGTAAACTTCTTATGAGAATAAGTGAAGCATCCAAAGTGGACACTTATATCCATAAGCAAGTAGTTAGCCTTATTGAGACGGAAATACCTTTTGATTTCAATATTGGAATAATCATGCCAAGTTGTGGTGATTTTTGGACTTATGCTTCTAGCATAAGTAATCTTGATAATCATAGGAAGTGCATATTGAATGGTCATACTTGTTATGATCATTATGAGACATGGAGGTCTCAGATTTCCATCAAAAGGAGCACCATGAAGAGGATCTTAAGGAGTCATCTCAAGGTTCCAATGTGCCAAGGATTGAGGAGGAGAATCCTTCTCAAGGTTCAAGTGTGCCAAGGATTGAGGAGGAGAGACCTTCTCAAATTGTGATTCCAAAAAGAAACTAAATAAATATGGTTGAGTCCATGTGGCTCACATTTCAAGGGAAAGAGGAGCATATCTCATGTGGTATACATCTCATACTTACTTCTCTTATGTCATTTGATAAATCAATTTGCTTTAGTGAAATCATTGCATCTCAAAATTGGAGTAAAGCCATACTAGTTGAGTATGAAGTCTCTCTTGAGAACATAGATGATGTTCTTAAAAGGTTGAAATTGATTTTAAATCAATTAGAAAGCAAATGGTTATTTCATCAAATGTATGCTCTTGAATCATGCAAGAGCAAAAGTGATTTGTTCACGTATTTAGCCTCATTGGATCTGAGATTAACATGGTAAACAAGCATGAAGATATATTGCAAACACTTTGTTATTATAGCATGCATAGTCTTGCCAATTTGGATGAGACTAATTCTCTAGATCATGGTAACATGATGTTAGATCTTTGTGTTCCTGATAAATCAAAAAGAAATCTTTATTTTCTCATGGAGGAGCATGCACATGAAGAAGGAGCAAGCCTCAAAGTCAAGCATCTACATGAAATTTAGAAGGAATCAATTTTGGAGATGCTAGGATGGTGCAAAGCTCTCAAGTTCATCAAAGATGTCAACATCAAAGAAGCACTATCATGGATATGGTGATTTCAGATCAACATCAAGCTCATTGGCTGATCTTCACACCTTTTGAACCAGCAAAGACCAATTCAGCCCATGGAGTCAAGTTCAAGATCATCATGTTTTCCATCAAGCTAGATTTTTTAGGAGTGTGAAAAATGCAAAAATAAGTTTGGTAGAGGCCAAAAATCTTGTATATAGATAAACACACATGTGTGGAGCCTGTTCCCACGTATGAAACTAGTGTACTTGTCATGTACCATAATCATATATGTTGTACATATGATTTAATTCAAGTTCTAGTGGCTAAAATGGCCAAAAACTAGTTTTCTAGACATATGACACATGGCATCAATCTATTGATTGCATGAGCCACGTCCTTTGGTTAGGTGTCATATCCCATGTGTAGAGGACAACTCACACGTGTGGAATAAACTGAAGTAGGCGAATTTTGACTTCTAAAAGATTTCCAAGTAGATCTCCATATAAAAGGAAAATGGACCAAAAGTGCTCAAAATAGAGGTTTTGTCCAAGTGTCAGTTTTGCATGATGAATCATCATATGACAAAGCACCTTCACACATGTGGGATCAGAGGGATGATCAGTACCATGAGCTCCCACTTATTGTATATATAGAGCCACATTTAGCCATAATCATTGTGAGACACCAATCTTGGTTTTGGAAGCAATTTAGAGTGATTCTCTCCATTTGTCTACATTTGTTTTGATTGTTTTGAGGTTCTATCAATGTGTACTTGATTTTCAGGTTGGAGTCCGTACTCAGACAGTGTTTCACACGTGTGAAACCAGAAAGTACACTTATCTTCAATTAGTAATTGTGCTTGTTAGGATTTTGTGTCTAGAATTGATCTAGATTGATCTTAATCTCAAGTAGATTGATAGATCAAGTAATCTGACAACCAATGTCTCTTGAAGATCAGATTAGGATCCACTCTTGGTCCTTTTTGTACTTTCTGCACAATGGTGCATCCTCCTGAAACGCTTTTATAATCATCCTTGAGAGATGCCCAGCTAGCATCGCTGTAGGAAAGCATCCTGAAACCTGCACCACAACAATAGCACAAGCCATAATCCCTCGTTAATTTAAGATATTGCAAAATTTGTTTTGCAATCTTCCAATGTGTCGAGCCTGGATTCGTGCAGAATTGGCTCATTCTGAATACTACATAAGCAATATCAGGACGTGTGTTGTCTGCAAGGTACATCAGTGTTCCTATCAGCTTCCTGTAAGGTGTGAGCTGCATCTGTTCTCTCTCTTTCTCAATCTTCGAACAATCATCGTTTGTCAGCACTGTCCCTGCGAGCATTGGAGTATTTGCTCCTTTGCGATTCAACATCCCAAAGTTCTCTAGGATCTTCTGGGTGTATATGGACTGGTGAAGGTATAACTTACCTCCCTCATAGTCCCTTTCAATTTGTAAGCTTAGGTAACACCTGGCTTCTCCCAGATCCACAATCTCAAAATGTTTCGAGATGTCGGTCTTCACTTCAGCAATCAGCTGCTCACTCTTGCAAAGTATCAGAGTGTCGTCCACGTACACAACCACAATGATGATCTGCCCATCTGTAACTCTGACATATACATTGGAATCAGCTAATAGAGGCTTGAATCCTAATTATTTCAGGGCTTGATCTTTCTTCTTGTACCACTGTCAAGTTGACTGTTTTAGACCGTAGATACTTCTATGCATTCTGCATGCATAGTCAGCAATCCTGGAGGTTGATCCATATAGACCTCTTCGTCTAGTTCGCCATGCAAGAAGGTTGTCTTCTCATCCACAATGTGGATCCTGAGGTCATGAGCTGTGTGGTACGTTTGTTGTGTTGTTTAATAGTGTTCATAACACTATAGCGGGGTTTTGGTATGATTATGAAGCCAGTCATTGGGTTTCTAGTTCGGATATTGCCATAGATTGTACTAGAAGGTAACTTAAGTTCGAACCCATTCACCTCATAAGTAATCCATCTCAAATATTCTTTTCAATGATATAAATGTTTTTCATTTACTATTCTTGTATTCTCTCCAATCAAGCAAACTTAATTTGATTCAACCTTTGATGCAATTGCCATGATTTATCTATGAAAGCTTGACCATCTTTTTCAATGGTTTTATCATGATAATGTATGTGGTTTTGGAAATATATAATATATATATATATAGCTCTAATGGTATTTTTCAACCACTTTGAGCGATAGCTTCTCCATGTTTTTCAATGGATTAGCAATAGCTGATTTATCATGCTAAGTATATTTGTTAAGCATTACACATCACTCAAACTGAGAAATTTATGATAAGATTATTTTAAAAGTCATTTTTCTCAATCTTAGTGAATTCTATGAGTTTTAAAAATCAATTTACCTTTTTGGATCATTCAAATCCGAGTTACGGATTAGAAGTTATAGCCATCCGGTTCTTTAATATCTTCATTTTTGTGATTTTTCAACCAACGGGGTTGGCTTAGTTGGTTAGCTTGACATTCAAAGTTTCTTTGGTCTTAGGTTCGAGCCTCCCTTGGAAACCAAGAAGCATTTTTGTGATTTTTCACTGTATTTCTAGACTGTTGGCTCCCATGTTATTCTTTACCGGGTCGTGTCTCTCGTTCAACAAAAAACTAGGCGTGGGCTGGGTCGCGCTGTGGAACCCCCCTTTCTCTCTCTTAGCGATGCAATGGGTCGCTCCTAAGGCAAGAAAAAAAAATCGCTGGTAACTCTCCTCTGTCGCATGGACTACACACGGCCGTTTGGATCAAGTCTGGCCACAGATTCTTCTCTGGAACGGGCTTCACGCCTCTGGAGCAGGTCGCGGGTGGTGGAGCAGGTCGCGCCTCAGCCTTCCAGCAGAATAGCATCTCCCCTTCAGAACTGCAGATAGCCGCCCTTCACTACCTGATTTCGAAACTGTGTACCGTGGGTTCTTCCTTCCCAGATGATCGCCCTCTTCAAAACCAGCTTCTTCAGACCTGTGCAAATCGTTCCTCTCTTCCACAGAAGTAGGGTGGGTTCTTCCTTCCCAGATCGTTCTTTCAGAACAGCAGCAGATCAATTCACCAATCAAATTTCAGAGAATTTGAGGAGGCTTTAATGGCTCAGGCAGCAGAAATGACTGGTTCTTCATTCATTCAACTTCAAAGTCAGCGAACAGTATACTACTGCCAATTTTCTCAGTAGCAGGCAGCAAAACTAGCCGCGATGGCCTCCTTCACGGGTCTGGATTGCAATGTAGGAGCAGCCCAACTCTCATTTCTGACAGCATCTGAGAGGTCGCTAGTCCTCCATATTCTTCATTGCTTTATTAGAGCAACTGGCAATCATTCATAAGAACTTTTTAAAGAAAGAAAATGGGCTCAAGTTCTGACAAACTGTAACAGCTGTGTACACTTTGCTCTGAACTTCTTCACATGGATTTGTTATGTATTCATTTCAAACATCAAGCAATGAGCACATTGGGTTGCTTTCACAATGGAAATCTGAGGGGCTGAATGCTCTGTGATCATCTCATCTCTCTTGACACAGTTCTTGCATGAACAGTCTCTAATCTCTTCTCCCTCTACGTAGAATGAATCTCCTTCTTTCCTCTTTCCCTGCCTTCTTCACGTGAGAGAGGAGGTGCCTCATAACTAACTTTTCACTAAAGGCCTATCTTGAACATTTTGGCCTCCAAACCCATTTTCCCAGTTTCGGGTTTTCGAAACTCCGATTTTTCCCCGGATGTCGAACTGTCTCTTAAGTATCACTTCCTCCTACATTCATACCTGTATTACTCGTGACTTCGTATTCAACACGAACCATCATAAAACTGGCAACTCAGCATCGCGTACAAATCGACACTCGGTATAATCAACCGTCATCCCCACCAAGGGAAATCACCAAAATATCAATATTTCGAACTCGGAAAACTTGTCTAACATCAACCCAGCAAGTTCTATTTGTAAGTCTACACTGTACTTTGCATCAACAATTTTTTTAACTAGCGTTTTCATTTCGCTTCTTTCGGTAACAAGATTTTTTTAAGTCACAAACTGCTCTTCACTGGAAACCGCAACTGATCGTCGTCGAGCCCTTAACCTTAGGACCTTTCCTTGAAACTTAAGTCAGTGCCTTAAAGGTACCTAGGCATCTTTTATTAATCATGATATAAAGTACATTTCATCATTACAATATGACAAAAAATTGCCATTTAATAAAACTACTTAGCAACTGTCGATATTATCATCCATCAAAGTCACTTACGAGTGTTGCTAAAAATAGCTTATTACTATTTAACAAACTTACTAAAAAATAGTAACATAGTAAAAATAGGTCTAATTTGTCTGATATAACTGTCATTTGAAAATTGATTATGACATTTGAACATGCCATAGAATTTCATAGCTACTCTTTAACATAGCCACATTCGTATATCAGTAAAAAGTGGCATAATAGCAGATTTTGAACATATGAGATACATCTAGCACATTTTCTTCTAGAAAATCAGCATCAATGATTGTAGTTGCTGAGATTTTGAAATTTTGACCAAAAAAATGCACTACAAGCTGCTGCATATGCAAATAACAGTCGTAGGGACGAATGTTTGACGACAGGAGAGAAGATTTCAGAGTAGTCAATACCGCAATCTTGCCTTGTATTTCGTCACATTCCCATCTGGTCCGTATTTGAGCTTGAAAACCCATTTGTATTTGACAGTCTTGCGCTTATGTGGTAATGGCTCCAACGTCCATATCTGGTTCTTCCTCATAAACTCCATCTCTTTGTTCATGTCCTGGATCCATCTGTCCTTTTCTGGACTTTCAATTGCTTCCTCGAAAGTCTGTGGTTCACCACTGAATCCGCAGAACTCTTCTGATGTGGAACTGAGCTGCCTGGCACATATATTGTTGGCGCTCTTCGCGGTCTTGTCGACCTTCTAGGAGATCCTCCTGGGATAGCAATGCCTTTGCCTTTGTCTGCTATGCTTGGTCCGGAACCATCTTGGTTTACAGGAACTGCGGCAGCAGGCTTCCTCTCGAATCTTTCTTCTTCAGATTCGTCGCTCGAATGGGAGACGACTCAAAAATCTTCGTTTACGTGTTCGTCCTCTGCTCCCTATGTCATTGGCGGTAGGTCATAATGTTGTCTCCCCAAAATTTCATAGCTGATAGGATCGTCATTGGCCATTGTCCTGCTCTCATCAAATCTGACATCTCTCACTGTTTTCATAGTGTTCGTGTCTGGCATGTAGCGATATGGATCTAAATGTGGTGCTGTACATGTACAATTAAGAGCTGCACCTAGACATTTAAGATTTCTAAATCATGGGAAATTAACTTGAGTAGTTGATTTACTCCTGTGGAAGTTACTTGGTAAAATGGACAGTGTGACGAGAATTCATCGAGAACTGTTTGTTTTGTGTGTATTGCTTGTAAGACACATGATTTATGAGTCATTTGGATTCATCGGGGAATTGTGTGCGTAGGATATACGGAATTCTTGGGTGAGTATTTCTTAGTTGAGGAATAGACTTGATTCATTAGTGATAGTATCCATGCAAGCTCAATTGGATACCAGATCCTAACCCAAGAATGGTAAACTGATTTTTGAAATTCAGTAGAACTTTGTAATCTCTAGATGTTCTTCTAGGGGGTATAAAGTTTATGTTGTTAAAGATGGATGTTGTAATGGTCTTTAATTACTTGGTTGATTGTAGAATTTGGAACTCATAATCTGATTAAGAATCGATTTGGAAGAATATTCCAGTATTTTTAAATGATTAAGTATGGTTTTGGAATCTCGTAAATTATGATTGATGAATCATAAGATTCTAAAGGTTTATGATTGATGAATCATAAATTGATACTTAAATTAGAAGGTTATAAGAAAATATGAGGATTCTTAAGATAAGGAGTAATTCTTGATCAATAGGGAGAGTCAAGGATTTAGATCTGTTAGTTGAACTCTAAATTTCTTTACTCTAGTGCATACTTGAGATTGTGTGGATCTCACAAGCATTTTCATTAGGTAATTGGTTAGTTATGAGAAATTTTCTTACCTTAGTGAATGGTATTTTACTACAAATTGTAGTTTATAAGTGCTTGTGTGCAAAGTTCAGTCTATATCTCTAGATTTATAGGAGACAGATAACTCTATTAAGATACAAATAGTTGTTGATTTCTTGCATATGGTGCTAGAAATGGGGCTACTAACTCATTAGAGTAATTGTAGTACTCTGGATTCATTTATAATTGTTTGAGACTTGATGGATCTCCTAGAGATTTTAGAGGATTGAATTGTGGTATTATAGAATATTTAGATATTCTAAGAATATTTGTACCAAGAGCATTATTATCTGCAAGAAATTGTGGACGGATTTTAGACTATGTTAAAATGGAATTTCTTTAGCTTTTAGATTTGATCTCTGAAATAAAGAAGTTGATTCCCCCAGTGGTTCATGTGATTAGGATTACATGAAGGTGATGAACTTTTATTTGGAGTAGATCAACCCATTTGGAAAATCTATAGCTTAGTGTATCTTTGGAAATTTGAGTTAGTATTCCTAAGTAGAGGCAAGCAATTTAAAAATTGTTGCATCTCTGAGTACTTATTTAGATGGAAAGATCAAACTAAGAATAATGATTCATGCGTAAGATTTGACAGCTTAAGGGATAATTTCATGTTTTTTGTTGGCTGATTCTGATGAATCCCCACAAGATGCTTGGCTAGAGCTACCCAAGAGCACCTCTCACCTTAGACTGAGGAGGTCTCTGAGAAAATGAGCCAAAGGAAGACTGAGAGTCGAGTATGAGAGCCGAGAAGTACTAGTTAGGAATGATAAGCAAGAACTGTGTAAGCCTCATGGTGAATCCCGAAAGATGGAATGACCATGTAGGAACTAGTATTTCTAGGCAAAGTAATAAATGTAAGTAGACCCCTCTTAAAGAAAGTAGAGTGAGCCACCTTTTGATGGTGACCTCTAGTGGAGAGCATTATTCCACTTGTAATTTGTGTAATGTGGAAATGCCACTAGGATGCCACCTAAGGAGCTCTCTTGCTTATTTAAGAGACTCCCTCTTTGAGAAGAGGAGCTTTTTGAGAAATGTACCTAACTCCATGATGAAATGAGAAGAGCCTCCACGAGTTTTGGTGCATCCATTGAGCTCCTTGATCATGCTTGTTTCTTGAGTGAATGCATTCATGATCTTGCCCTTCCCTCCTTTGTGTGTGGTTATGGATCGGAGAGGGGATTAGATTTCATGCTTTCCTAGAGTGGATTGGATTTCATTTCTTGTTTGTGGATTAATGTAGGAATCAGCATTTAGGTGAACTAAATAGACTGGGTTTGTGGTTTAGTTCTTGCATATTCTCTTACAACCCTGTTCTTGATGTTCTTGGGATGTCCAAGAAAATAAAAAGACTAGTTGGTTTCTTGATTCTTGGACTTCTAAAATGTTGTCTAGTTTAGTTCATTTCTTGTTCTTGTTTTGTGGAATGCAGATGTAGCTTAGTTTTCAATTTAGGATTTGATTGTATCTCGTTTCTGCAGCAGTAGAGTAGGATTTCATGGCGTTGCATTCTTTCTTCATGTTGATTTCTTGGTTGAATGTCTGACCTGCATGTGTGGTAGATGGACATGTGATTTCAGTTCAAGAGTGACTGCCCTGAGTTGTCCTCTGACAAGCAGGAAAAAAATACTACAACGTTCCTCAGTCTCCTCTGCCTGATACGGGCTCTAAAACAAGAAAGATAAACTTAAAACGAACCCATTGTCTCTGCTGATAGCAGGCAGAACAAGAAACAAAGCTATAAGCAGGAAAGAAACTAGCAGGTCCTCTGGAGCAAAGGATCTATCAACATTTGGCGTCGTTACTACTTGGACCAACACATAATCAAACTATAAAATACTGTAATCCTGCCCACACTCACTCCATCCTTGCACACCTCTAAGTTGTTCTTGGCCTTCACTGTTCATGACCATGCAGTCTGATATCTAAAACGCAATCGCCACCTGCACCAGATCTGCAATACAGAAATAGTTTCCGACAAACATCCACACATAACTCGTCTGCCTTTCACCACCACCCTCACAACCTACACCTCCTTCAGACCTGCAACACGCACCTTGCAATATACTCCACACACTACCATGCATACCTCCTACACCCAATGCCTTACCTTTATCACATATCTGTAGATGCCATCCTCTCCTCCATCGTTATCTTCTTGAGCACCTAAACCGTGCCCAACGCCATCCTCTCCTTCACGCACCGTCCGAGACCTTCACGCTCCCTTCTCTTCTGATCTTGATCGAGCCAACAGGCATTCAGTTCTCAACCAAGCCAGAGGGCTCTGAAATTTCGACCGAGTCACAAGATCAACGTCTCGACCAAACACTTCTCTTAGAACTCAACCAAGGAAGACACTTAGATCTTGACCGACTGCTATTCTCACTCAAAACTCGATCGAATCGCATTTTCAAATCTCGATCGACGGGCTTTCTTGAATCTTAACCGGTGCGTTTGCTTGCCATCTCAACCGGTGCGTTTCCTTGTAATCTCGATCGACACGTTTGCTTGCAATCTCGACCGACACGTTTGCTCGCAATCTCAACCGATGCTTTTCCTTGCAATTTCAATCGACGAGTTTGCTTGCAATCTCGACCGACGGGCTTGCTTGCAATCTCAACCGACACATTGCAATCTCGACCGACGGGTTTGCTTGCAATCTCAACCGATACGTTCGCTTGAAAACTTGACCAGATCGTCTCACATAAAATCTCGACCGGATCAGAGTATTCACATTACAACCAGCTTCAGACATCAGAAAATCTCAACTGGATAACCTTGTAAAATCTCGTCCGAGTCAGTAGGATTAAGCTTTCGACCTTCAGAGAGGCTCAGCTCTCGACCGAGCTACCACGCTCAGCAATCAACCGCCAGAGAGCTCAGCATTCGACCAAGCCATAGGGCTCAGCTCTCAACCGTTAGAAGCCTCAAATTTCGATCGGATCAGAGTCATCACACATGACCAGCTTCAGACTTCGGATTTGATTCAAATCTTGACCGAGTCGGAAAGCTCTCAAATCTCCACCGCGTCTGCACTTCAAATCTCGATCGTGCCCAAATGATCAAATCTTGACCGTGCCCAAACCTTCAGCTCTCAGCCGCGCCACTCCATTATGCTCTCAACCGAGGCTGAGGACTCCATCAGGTTTCATCACCATCTTGACCGAGACTTATCTCCATTAAATCTCAATCGACGCCCACCATTACCATCTCAACTGACATCTTCAGTCACCATCTCGACCGGCACCCTCCGTTACCATCTCAACCGATGCCCTCCGTCACCATCTCGACCGACGCCTTCCGTCACCATCTTGACCGACACCCTCCGTTACCATCTCAATCGATGCCTTCCGTCACCATTTCGACCGACGCCCTCCGTTACCATCTCAACCGATGCACTTTGTTACCATCTCAATTGACGCCCTCCATCACCATCTCGACCAACGCCACTTTTTCAATCCTCGATCGGACCATCATTTTTTTTCACGTTTTTTGTCCAAAGCCTTCGGGTTTTTCGCCAAAACCTTTGGGTTTTTCTCTAGTGCCTTCCGTCTTTTTGCATATATTTCCATTACCCTCGCAATTGTCGCTTTTTTCCATCACCCTCACAATTTTCGCTTTTTTCCACCACCCGAGACTATCGCTTTCTTCGCTTTTTCAACCGCCCAGACTATCACATTTTTTTCGTTTTGTGAAAACCTTTGCATTTCTCGCCTTTGAAAACCTTCGCATTTCTGACCTTTTCAAAACCTTCACATTTTTTCACCTTCCCAAAACCTTTGCATTTTTTGGCAATTACAGTTTGGAACTTTTTCGGCGTGGAACCCTCATCGAGAGAACGCTTTGCGTTTGCCTTTGTTCCATAGCCCTCAAACCTTCGCTTTTTCATTTTTTAGCGTTACCATTGACATTCGTATTTTTCTCTCTTTACCTTCAAATTTTTTGCTTTTATTAGACGTTCAGGGTTGTCGGTTTTTAACCTTCACATATTGTACATAGTTATCCTACAATCGTCGCGTTCTATTCTTTTCGTCATAACCCTAATCTGTCGCATTTCACACTGTTCGCTTTTTCATTTTGATCCGAAGGATACTAATGGGAATAGTACCTTCTCCTCCTATGTATTTCAAGCTCTATTTTACAAAATCGGTTATCAATGATGATAGATTTAGTGTTACCAACCCCACCTTGTTTTGACAAGGGCATGTCAAAGTAAGTCTCATTACTCTACAAACAAATGGAATATTGCAATTGTCAAGGTGAGTTATCAATGTTGATGAATGCAAAATTTGTTCAACA
Organism: Diphasiastrum complanatum; assembly: GCA_029204225.1. NCBI lineage: Eukaryota > Viridiplantae > Streptophyta > Lycopodiopsida > Lycopodiales > Lycopodiaceae > Diphasiastrum > Diphasiastrum complanatum. The sequence goes on from CM055095.1 coordinate 29,836,823, forward strand.
AGTGCCATACAGTTCTCACTCTCTGTACCGTTTGTTTATTTTCTTGTTTCTCTTCACCTATTTTGTCTAATTGATTTTTGCATGAGAAATAACTATTGCACGAGAGTCTTTCATAGAGCATCTCAAGAACACATTTTCATTCATCTATCCATCTTCAGATTACCTTGCACAGAGTTTACAATCTTTGAGCATACTAAAAATTTGCAAAGAACATACATGTCAGAGTTGATTCCAACACCTCATTGCCATATTAATCTTCGAGTCAACTACAACAAGATCGAAACAAATTCAGTTAAAATTTGTTCAATCTTTAGTCCAGTCGCATGTTCAACGTGTTTCAACTATGTGTTCCACATGCTGATCCAATCTTGAGCATGAACAGTTACCAGCAACAACATCCAAACCAACAGATTTGGGGGGGGGGGGGGGGGGGGGGAGAGTGGATCTGCTTGGATCCACTGGAGCAGCCACATTGCCACAACACCATCAACAAGATCGACAGCCAAGGTCACAAAACTAAAGACGATAACGACAAGGCTAAGAAGGCAGATGGGCAATCCAAAGCAACTCAATCAGAAGAAGTACCCCAATCAAGACGAAGATCCTTCATAAAAGAGAAGCACAAGCATTGGGAGATTAGTCTCCTTCTTCAAGCAGCCTCTTGCCATACTTCTGCACCCATTCTCATGCCTATCACCCATACCATCTACCGTTGTCACCACCACCACCACCCTTCCTTCCATCTGTTTGTTTATCATCCGTTCAATATTTTTATGAGAAATCCCCAGTTTGAAATAGTCTTACCGAAGCGGCTAAAAGATCATTACAAGTGTCTTGCGGAGACCAACTACCAACTACATTGGTTGGTCAACCGAAAAAGATCTAAGAAGCAAGCAAAGCAGCTAGAAGAAATAAAGAAAAAGATCCAAGAAGCTGAGGAGAAAAGGACAAAACTTAAGCAACAGTTGAGCCAGATCGACCTTGATCAAAAGAAACTCTTTGGAGCAATGACAGTTGAATCCCCTCTTATGAAGCCGGACGAGATCCAAAAGTAATGGAACAAGGAAGAAAGAGCTACAGAAAAAGAAAAGATGAAAACAACCGTGAACCTACAAAATAAAACGAGCTCCTCACCCAGTGAGTGGTGATCGAAGCTCGACATTGCAAAGATCCAAGGCTGCAACTGTAGAACTATCAGTTCCTTCACCCTGCCACCAAGCCTTCATCATGTTTCCTTACCGTTACCAAACCATCCATCCAAATCTGTTCCTACCACCAATTTTTTGATGATGAGTCCATCCCCTTGAGACTGATAATTGAAGTTTGTGAAACCTGCAGATCGAAGGTTGTCCTTAATACTGGAACTTCAACTAAGAGAGGAACTGCAGAAATGCCTAGAAGCAAAATGGAGGATACAGACCTCCAGAAGTTAGTACCTGCCAAGAAACCAGAGATGGAACTGTCAATGGCATATACAAGTGATAAGAGAAAAGACACGCGGGAAGCACTCATGCATGCAAGATTGTCAAGTTGTTGAGAGCTCTCCAATTTTGAGAATGTCAACCACTTGCAGCAGTAGACATTCTAGTTACATTGCGACAAATTGCGAAAGCAGTTTTTTATAAAGACTGGCAATAATAAACACTTGGTTTCACGCAAATGAACGAGGATGTACGCTTTTCCAAGTGTCGATCGAAGATGCCAATGCAGAAGCAGAACAACATCATTCAATATGAGTTGTAGTGGGTCCTGCAATACATTAGGGGTGGGATGATGTTGGTTGATTCTGACGAATCCCCAAGATGCTCGGCCAGAGCTACACAAGAGCACCTCTCACCTTAGACCGAGGAGGTCTATGAGAAAACGAGACAAACGAAGACTGAGAGCCAAGTATGAGATCCAAGATGTACTAGTTAGGAATGATAAGCCAGAACTGTGTAAGCCTCATGATGAATCCCGAAAGATGAAATGACCATGTAGGAACTAGTATTTCTAGGCAAAGTAATAAATGTAAGTAGACCCCTCTTAAAGAAAGTAGAGTGAGCCACCTTTTGATGGTGACCTCTAGTGGAGAGTATTATTCCACTTGTAATTTGTGTAATGTGGAAATGCCACTAGGATGCCACCTAAGGAGCTCTCTTGCTTATTTAAGAGACTCCATCTTTGAGAAGAGGAGCTTTTTGTGAAATGTACCTAACTCCATGATGAAATGAGAAGAGCCTCCACGAGGTTTGGTGAATCCATTGAGCTCCTTGATCATGCTTGTTTCTTGAGTGAATGCATTCATCATCTTGCCCTTCCCTCCTTTGTGTGTGGTTGTGGATCGTAGAGTGGATTAGATTTCCTGCTTCTAAAGTGGATTAGATTTCATTTCTTGTTTGTGGATTAATATAGGAATCAACATTCAGGTAAACTAAATAGACTGGGTTTGTGGCGTAGTTCTTGCATATTCTCTTACAACCCTATTCTTGAGATGTCCAAGAATCAAAAGACTGGTTGGTTTTTTTATTCTTGGACTTCTAAAATGCTGTCTAGTTTAGTTCATTTCTTGTTCTTGTTTTGTGGAATTTAGATGTAGCTTAGTTTTCATGTTTAGAATTTGATTGTATCTCGTTTCTGCAGCAGTAGAGTAGGATTTCATGGCATTGCAATCTTTTTTTATGCTGATTTCTTGGTTGAATGCCTGACCTGCATGTTTGGTAGATGGACATGTGATTTCAGTTCAAGGGTGACTGCCCTGAGCTGTCCTCTGACAGACAGGACAAAAATACTACAACGTTTCTAAGTCTCCTCTGCCTGATACGGGCTCTAAAACAAGAAAGATAAACTTAAAACAAACCCATCGTCTTTGTGATAGCATGCAGAACAAGAAACAAAGCTATAAATAGGAAAGAAACTGGCAGATCCTCTGGAGCAGAAGATCTGTCAACGTTTTTTTTTTTCCTGTTATGAGGACAGAACCTGTTTAAGGGAGAGAAAATGTTATGGCCATATTCAGCTAAGGACATGGAATAGTGCTAATATGGTAGACTGGCCCTCCAGTGTTCGAGATTATTGGACATGCCATATTTAATTCCACATGGAGGCCTGTTGGTGACTAATGACCTTGAGAGGACCCAGAGACTCTAACTGAGACATATGGAGTAGTGCATGTACGTGTGACTGATATAGGCAGGAGGTATGCATGAAGAGTTGTGATCTATTTATAGTTGATCTGCATGGGGATTGCATGGGTTCATGCACAGGATCCTACTCTCTATATATTGAGGTAGAGATTATCTCGTCGATGACTTTGGTCTAGGTTACCAGTTGAGCTCTTTTCCTCTTGATATCACATGGAATGGCTTGGGGGCTAGATCCAAGAGGATTCTCCAAGAGGGATCTAGGATTGGTTGGGTGGTTTTGCTCCATAGTGTCTCTTGTATTTTCCTATCCTCATCTTAGGGGTTTTCCCTAGTGGTTTTTATAGACATACTTCATATTTTCATGAGAGCCTGATGGGGCAAGGGAGATAGAAGAACGTGAACGGAGAAGAGAGCAGGAATATTGCGAAACAGCTCTCCCGTTCTAATCAGCTGCTAAATGCAAAAACAGTCTGATAGACAGCTTATGCTAAATGTAATCACAGCTTTAAGTGTTCTCATTGCCCAGCAAGATCTTAAAAATTATTTCATACAAACAAGAGTACAGTCCACCGAAGAGATTAGAGATGGTTTGTATGTGGTACTACTGAAATCAGATTCAACATGAAGTATAGTTCTGAAATAAATAGAAGAGCAGTATGATAACGCGAGTTCCTCAGGTGTCAAAGACAGTCATCGTCTGATCAGAAACTGAGGAGTCGTAGACGTCCGTGTTCTGATCAGAGTGAGTAAACAAGCACGATCAAACAACAATGAAAGTGTATTCAATCACAACAAGCATTCATCTATGTTGTACACAGATAAAAACAAGTTGTTGCTATATTACACTGAAGCACAATACAAAATAGCAATAACAACAAAAAATGACGGCGTAATTGGGATGCTCAAATAATGTGTCTCATGGATGGAGCAACGTCTAATCTTTGCCTGGATGATCTATTTATAGATTTCATCCATGTATTAATTACATTGAATGCTAGTCACCTAATAAGGAAAGTCGTTGTACTTGGAAGTATATGGCTTTTGTGATAGCTGTACATAGTATATACACGGTCAACAATTTAGCATCGTTGACGCAGATGAGGACGTCGCCGGAATGTTCCTCGTTTATTTTAGACGACCTTTGGGATTTCTTTCTCTCTCTTCGCATTTTTCGCAAGAAGCTGAAGGTGCCACAAAAAGATGGTGATGTCTTTAAAACAGCTTAACGCATGAAGTAGATGACCTTCGAGAATTTTTTCTCTCTTCGCATTTTTTGCAAAGAGCCAAAGGTGTGTAATAAACAATTAAGCTTTTGAACTATGAAAGTGTCGTATTTCGAAAAAATGCAAAAAAGCTGAAGTTGGTGAAAACATAGTTCATTTCTGCAGACTGTCATGACACTTAGAGTATTTTTGTAGACTGACGTGAAAGTAATGTATTGCTGCAAACTTGTTCTAAATGCAAGTTTGTGGAAGTCCTTGAAGATGGCCAAGTCTTCAATGAATTCAAGTCATTAAACTTAACATCTGAACTTGAAATTATGACAAGATTGGTTACCCTTTGCTGGAGATCAACCAGAAGCCCGTTGTAGACGTTCTTCAAATAAATTGGTTGTCTAAGTTTGCGATTCCTGCAAGTATCAGATGAGCAAACGTAGAACCAAAGTTGGTTTCACCTAACCCTAGATCAATGATCAATAAATATGCAGGAAGAATCATGAAATAGAAATTAGTCATTCACCAAGGAGGCAACTGTGGGCTTAATTTTCAACAGACCCTCTTAAGGTCACGGTTGGTGCCTTGGTATCTTCGTCAGATTCAACTTGTTGAAGAATTTCTAGTGCTTGATCCTGGGAAGCGCTTTGGTGAAGATGTCTACGACCATTTCTGTTGTGGAGCTGCCCTGAGAAAACTTTCTCCTGAATGAAATGATACTGGATTTCTATGTGCTTGGATTTGCCATGAAATCTGGGATTCAGTGACAATGAAATACAGCTCAAGTTGTCACACGGAATGGTGGTAGCATTAAACTGAGTGTAATGTAAGTTGTGAAGTAATAACCTAATCCATATAGCTTCTTTTGAAGCTTGACATGTTGCGATGTACTCTACCTCTGTCGAAGAAAGCGCAACTGATTTTTGCTTCCTTGAGCTCCACGAAATCGGCCCCCTTGCCAGATAGAAACATAGATTTTTTGGTAGAGACTGTTCCTCCCCAATCTGAATCAAAGTAACCTCGCCAGATGAGTGGGTCAATAGCATTTCCATCATAACATAAAATGTGGTCTAAACTTCCTTGAATATATCTCATCACTCTCTTTAATGCTTTCCAATGAGAGATCCTATGATTAGACATGAATTGACTTAACGTGCTGATAGTGTATGCTAAATCTGGTCTAGTACACCACATTGCATACATTAGAGATCCGATTAGTGAATGATTAGGGTACGTCACTAAGTCAAGTACTTCACTATCAATCTCAGCACAATAAGGTTTAGTCAATACTATACTTGGATCCATTGCGATATCAATTGGTTTGCAATCAGACATATGAAACTTTTCTAAAATGCCTTTTAGATATGTCTACTGGCTAAGATAGATTTTCTTCTGAAGTCTATCTCTAGTAATGTGAATTCTTAGCAAAGAATGAACAGCTCCTAAATCAGTCATGTCAAATTCCTTTGACAGATCACTCTTAGTAGTGTGCAGAAGAGAAGTGTCATTAGACAAAATAAATGCATCATCTATGTAAAGAGCTATGTAAACTGAATCGGTGCCTACATGCTTTGAATAAACATTACAATCAACTGAATTGTTTGCAAATCCTAATTGAATGAGGTAAGAGTTGATTCTATCGAACCATGCTCTTGCAGCCTATTTCAGACCGTAGATTGCTTTGTGTAGCTTGCACACTTTGTGCTCTTGGCCTTTGACTTTGAATCCTTCTGGTTGGAAGGTGTATAGCTCCTCTTCGACATTGTCATTGAGAAATGATGTCTTGACATCCATTTGGTGCATTTCGAGGTCTTTCGTGGCTACTAATACAATCAAAGTCCTGATTGACTGCATCTTGATGACAGGACTGAAATTTTTTTGATAATCCACTCCTTGGACTTGAGTGAATCCTTTAGCCACCAACCGTGCTTTCCATTTTGCAATGGAACCATCAGAGTTGATATTCTTCTTGAAGATCCACTTGTTGTCGATAACTCTCTTGTGATTGGAGAAGTCGACCAGTGTCCAGGTCTGATTCGTCAAAAGTGACTTGTACTCGCTTTCCATAGCTTCTTGCCATTCACAGCATCCTTGGAGTTAATTGCGTCGACTAGGTTCTCTGGTTCTTCTAATGAAGTCCAGAATGATTGAGGTGCATACCTCTTAGAAACTATCCGAGTCCGTGAGGATCTGTGGACGCTTAGTTGACCAGGATGCGATGATGCTTCTTCTTGAATTTCTCTAGATCTATTCGAGCTAGCTTGGTCTGGTCTGATGACAGGAACTGTCGGCTGCTTGGCTTCTGTAGCTGTAGCTGCAGGTTTTGTAGAAGGAACATCAAAGTTGGAAGAATCTATGCTACGTAAAATAGGATGAAATGACATAGCATCGTTTATCGATGGCTGTTTGAAATCATAGTATGTATGTTCTTGAAATATTACATCCCTAGAGACAAATACTACATTGGTGGATGGATCATAAACTTTATAAGCTTTATGTTCATCAGGATAGCCAATGAAAATACATTTATTTGTCCTATGATCCAACTTCTTCCTAAGCTATTTAGGAATGTGAACAAAACATATACAACCAAAGATTTTTAAATGGCTGACACTAGGCTTGTGCCCGTGCCAAACTTCATGAGGAGTTTTGTTATTGACGGCTTTGGTGTTGGATCTATTCTGCACGTAACAGGCTGTGGCAGTGGCTTCTACCCAGAACTTCACAAGTAGGTGTGCTTGATGTAGCATGGATCTGGCTGAGTTGAGAAGAGTTCGATTCTACCTTTTTGCAATCTCGTTCTGTTGAGGTGAATAGGAAGTGGTGAACTGTCTTCTAATACCATGCTCAACCATGTAGTCAGACATCTCGTTAGAAATGTATTCACCCCCACCATCAGTTTGGAGTGCCTTCACTTTTCTAGATGTTTGTGTCTCAGCCATGGCCTTGAATCTCTTGAAGCATTCAAAGCCTTCAGATTTGTGCTTGATGAACATGACTGTAGACCATCTAGAATAATCATCTATGAAAGTGATAAAATAGATTGCATCTCCTAATGACAGAGTTGGCATTGGACCACAAAGAGCTATGTACAAGATCTAATACATGCTTTGTTTTGATGGAATGTGATTTTGGAAACTTGCCTCTAAAGTGCTTCCCATAGATGCATGATTCACAAAAGAAAGATTTCTTATCTAATGAAGACGGGAAATTCAAACCATCAACTAAATCATTACAATGCATATAAGAAAGTGATCTTGTATTCACATGTCCAAATTGACTATGCCACAGAACAACACTGTCGTTTACATTTTCATTCGAGATACTAGCTAATGCAACTGAATTAGAGAGTACGTAAAGATTTTCGACTCTAGTGCATGTAGTCAGAGTAGTATCTTCCTCGAGTATTGTACACTGCTCAGATGAGAAAGTATTAGTGTAGCCCTCATCACTTATCTTAGAGACTGATAACAGATTCTTTGATAACTGAGGAACGTGAAGGACGTTAGGAACACAAATGGACAGATAATTGTTGAAGCTGATCTTCACTGCTCCCTTGTCTTCCACGCGTATGGTGCTAGAATCTCCGAGGTAGATAAATTGGTCTCTGCTATAATTTGTGTACTCCGTAAACCATTCCTTGCAAGAGGTCATGTGTTGGGTAGCGCCGCTATCCAAGTACCAACTATCACAGTCTTCGTTGTTGCTATAAGCCATTAACAAGTGTGTATCTAACTCCTTGAATTCCACCGTGTCAGAGGAGTCTGACTACTGCTGCTGTTGTTGCTTCTTTGCCTCGTTGTAGATGCAGATGCAACACTCCTTAATGTCATGATTAGCTCTTCTGCAATATCTGCAAAAAAGCTTCTTGCGCGATCCACCATGCTCACCTTGAGTGTGAGGCTTCTGTTGTTGCTGCTACACTTGATTCTTGCCCTTGGAATAGTCTTTTTTCTTGGTGTATAGAGCCATGGATTTGTCTTTGATGGACAGGCTGCTAGTCTTTCTCCACATTTCTTCTTGAAGAAGATGACTGATCACCTTTTGAAGAGTGAGGTTGGGTTGTGTGGAGATCATCACCACAAAGTGCTCATAGGACTTTGGAAGAGAAGAAAACAAGGTCATAACGGCATCATCATCTTGAATAGAACATCCTACAACTGATAACTGATCTAATAGGGACTTGAAGCTGTTGATGTGAGAAGTGATGGCTGTAGAATCAGACATGCTAAGAGTAAAGAACTTCCTTCTAAGATGCAATCTCGTGGTTACATCGTGAGTCTCATAGAGACTTGATAACAAGTCCAGTGCTTCCTTAGAGGTTTTGCACGTGGTAAAATGAGATATTTGGGAGTCGACCAGATTGAGTGTGATACATGCTAGGGCCTTTTGATCTTTGATCCTCCAAGCCTTTTCCTGATCACCATCTTTCGGTTTCAGGTCTGCACCTTGTACTACATCCCAAAGATCTCTATCTATCAACATCATTCTAAGTTTTAACTCCCAGATGTAGAAGTTAGAACCATTGAACTTGTCAATGACTCTAGCTTCACTGAGTGATGAAGATGAAGAGCTACCTATATGAGACATGATAACAGTATACAAATAGAACAAACTTAATCTCTCGGTTTATTTGAGCTATGCTCTGAGACCAATCTGATCGGGCAAGGGAGATAGAAAAACGTGAATGGAGAAGAGAGCAAGAATATTGGGGAATAGCTCTCCCATTCTAATCAGTTGCTAAATGCAAAAACAGTCTAATAGAAAACTTATGCCCAATGTAATCACAGCTTACAGGATCTTAAAAATTAATTCATACTTTGAAACAAGAGTACATTCCACCGAAGAGATTAGAGATGGTTTGCATGTGGTACTCCTGAAATCAGATTCAATGTGGAGTATAATTTTGAAATAAATAAAAGATCAGTATGATAACGCGAGTTTCTCAGGCGTCAAAGACAGCCATTGTCTGATCAGAAACTGAGGAGTCATAGATGTCCATGTTTTGATCAGAGTGAGTAAACAAGCGTGATCAAACAACAATGAAAGTGTATTCAATCACAACAAGCATTCACTACGTTGTACACAGATAAAAGCAAGCTGCTGTTATATTACACTGAAACACAATACAAAATAGCAATTACAACAAAAAATGACGGCGTAATTGGGATGTTCAAATAATGTGTCTCATGGATGAAGCAACGTCTAATCTGTGCTTGGATGATCTATTTATAGATTTCATCCATGTATTAATTACATTGAATGCTTGTCACCTAATTAGGAAAGTCGTTGTACTTGGAAGTATATGGCTTTTGTGACAGCTGTACACAGTATATATATGGTCAACAATTTAGCATCGTTGATGCGGACTAGGACGTCGCTGGAATGTTCCTCGTTTATTTTGGATGACCTTCGGGATTTCTCTCTCTCTCTTTGCATTTTTCGCAAGAAGCCGAAATGTATGTATGATGGTAAACAGACTAGAATGTATCAAATTCACAATGAATACTACAGCGACATAACTTGTTATCCAAAGATATTTGGGTAAATTGACATCCAGGAACACCAATGATGAAATGATTTGGTCAAGGTCTGCAATTGTAAAGATTACTTTATCTTCCAGGCTCTTCTGACATCAGGTAAACAGTCAGAACAGACAGCAAGTAGCAAATAGATTCATCAAGTAGAATCACATTGGCTAAGGATTCTTCTTAATCAAACACAGAGGATTAGTTCTTATCGTAGAAAGCAAACAAATCAAAAACAATCTCATTATTTGAACACATAGCTCATTCAGAATTCGAAGGAAGTTCTACTAAAGGTTATGCTTAACAGCTTCGGCTAATTCCCTGCACACATTAGTCAGAATTGTCGTCTGAAAATCCATGTTAGAGTAACTGAAATTCAGTATAACGTAAGAAATAAGTGTGATGCAAACATAACAGTATCACAATCAATCACAGATCATACAGAGTGTATTTGCACAAATGATAAGAAGTAATTCTGTGAAAGATAGCAGAGGGAAAGAATGCTCAAGCTATAGGAACTTGCTCTTCACTCTCTATTGATACTCAGCTCTGCGTAGAAATGCGTATGTACAATGCCACAAAGTGTTGTCCTTATAGGAATGTTCTTCAGCCTCAATGTCGGTTCTGAACTTCTATTGTGTCTCTTATAGAATGTCGCAACTTCTACTCAAAATATGAATTTACAAAGTGCATAATAGGCCTTTACATGAATTTAGGCACTATAGCACATTTTACATATATAGAAATTGAAATTTTTTACAATATATGACAAAACTTGGATAATGTGAGATCATAAGACTCCACATATCCCCTTCCTCAGCTGTGCAGTGGCTCGCAAACAACTGGTTTATGTCCTTCTCTGTCGCTTTCGGCTGGCTAGCTTGCTGTGGAAAATGGCCTTGGCTCGGACCTCGTTTTCTTCATTTACTTGCTCCAATGTCATTCCTTTTGTTGCCAGAAAGTAATTGTTCTTCTGGTTATAGTCTTATTGGTATGACAAGTTCGGATAACCCCCCATTCCTCGATTGCCCATTGGTGCGAGGGGGTTATCAATTAATGTATTATTAACAAGATGCGTATACCAACTATCCTCGGTCAGGATTTCAGACATCTCGGTAGAAGGGACAGTTAGTGAAAGGGCAGCATATGTATATTCGGGAAATTTTGCTTTAATGTACGGTTGTTGAACAGATAGGAGGGCATACAAAATAAGAGAAGAAATATTTACATGGCTGTAAGTGTAATATGGTCTAGTTATTGGATTAGTGGAGCGAAGTATATTATTTGTTTAGGGTCAAGGAATAATAACAGATCAAGGAATAATAACTGATAAGTAACTCGGGAAGAAACTAATTTAGAGTTAGAGACAACTTCCTTCACATCAAAAATGTTAATTGATTTTAATTTATTCAAATAGTCATCCAGAGCGGGCTTTTCGCAAAATACAAACAATGCAGCAATTATTAAAATATAAGTGATCCATTATTAAAAACTTCTATGACTTTATACAGTCCCACCATCTGGTATGTACTTTTCCTAAAAACAACATGTGTCTGTTATCATACAGAAGCACATAGTCTCCTTGTTTAATTTTTATTTTCTTAATGGATTGATCAGAATTTTTTTTTTTTACTCTGAACTCGTTCAGTCTCAATTAATGAAAGACGACGATCCTCTTCCAGTTGCGTCAAAGAAATCATCCGCTCTCGGAGACTATCGTGTTCATCCATTCGCTCTTCATTACTAATGCGAAACGTCGGAACTTCGAATTCTATTGGTAGTATGGGATGCATTCCATACACAAGATAATATGGAGTCTACCTAGTTGTAATCTTTTCAGCAGTTCTATATGCCCATAAGACAGACGGTAACTTATGATCCCAATCAGAAGAATGTGCGTCCGTTACTTTATTCAAAATTTTACATAGAATTCCATTTGCCCGCTCCGTAAGCCCATTTGCTTTTGGATTATATGGAGTGTTTTGGCGATGTGTAATAGAAAAATATGACAACATGGCCTCAATGGTCTGATTAAAAAAATGGGTTTCCCTATCGCTAACAAGTTCTAAGGGACAACCATATCGCGTGATAATGTTTTGGAATAAAGACTTTGCTACAATCTTAGCATCGTTCTTAATTGTTGCTTCGGCCTCTACCATCTTGGTAGCATAGTCCGTGGCAACGAGTATGTAAGGACGACGAGTCTTACGCATGATCAGTTTGATAGGTCCTACAAAATCTATCCCCCACTTCTCAAAGGGTGCTAAGGGGATAATTGGAGTAAGCGGCCAATGTGTTGCGAAGCTGGGTTTCCCCATCCTCTGGCATGCATCACATTTTTTAATGAAAAATTTAACATCTCTATAGACGGTAGGCCACCAATATTTAGCATTCAAAATCTTTTTTGCAGTGTTTTTTAGAGCATAGAGACCTCTTGAATCTTCCTCATGTAATGCACTTATTACAGCGGTTGTCTTGGTTGGTTCTAAACATCGGCAAAGACTATCGTCAGCTCCTAATTGATACAAAATACTATTTACAATCGTATAAGGTCCTACTTCAGAAAGAAAAACAGTTTTTTGTTGTTTATTAAAATGTTCAGAATATATCTGGTCCTGTAAGAAATTAATAACGTCCATATAAATTGATGTTTGTGATTGAATACGCATTATGTTCATCTGAAAATTCATCAAAAATGGGTTCTAGTTGATTTTTTGTTTGGAGGCGGGATATATAATCAACATTTTAATGATCCTTGCCTCTTCGCAATTCTACTTCATAAAAGGGTATCCTAAAAGGTAATGTCTAAATTTCTATACTGAATAAATCATCCCTAGTGCTTCTCGCTCTGTAGCAGAATAATTCTTTTCTGATGCAGCGAGTTGCCTTCCCGCATAGTAAATTGGATAATCTATATTTTGGTCATCTTTTTGACTAAGCACTACACCTATCGCAAACGATGATGTGTCTACATATACATGGAATTTATTAGCCCAATTTGGAGGTTTAACCCTAGTGGCTTCTGCTAATGATTGTTTCAATTGATCAAAAGCTTGCTGATGGTCCTGTATCCAATGGTACTCAGCAGATTTTTTTAGCAAACCTGTTAAAGAAGTTACTATTATAGCATAATCTTTAATTATCCTCCGATAGTAACCTACATGTCCTAGAAAACCTCTAAGCTCTCTTAAATTGGTTGGTTCTAATAATTCTAAAATCATTTTTATTTCTTCGATGTCGGCTTGTATACCATCCTTCAAAATTTTATGCCCTAAAAGAATGACTTCCCTCATCCCAAAGTAACACTTAACTAGATGTAGTTTAAGAGATGTCTCTTGACATCTTCTCAATGTTTTCTCTAATGCATCTAAATGGTTTTTAGTTGATGAATAGACACAAAAGTTATTCATGAAAATTTCTAAAAACTTTCTTAAAAAAATTTGAAAAATATTTGTCATCATACGTTGGAATGTGGCAGGTGCATTTCAAAGACCAAAGGGCATTCGCGTATACACGTACATCCCCCAATCAGTAGTGAAAGTAGGTTTGGATCTATCTTCCTCTTTTATAAAAACTTGGTTATAACCTGAGAATCCATCTAAAAAGCTATAACGTTCATGACCAACTACTTGGTCAAGAATGATATCTATATACGGTAGAGGATGATAATCCTTTGCTGTAGCAGCATTTAGTTTTCTAAAATCTTGACAAATTCTAATCTTGTCCGTCTTTTTCTTTGGTACTATAACTATTGGTGACACCCACTCACTGCTTAGAACAGGATATATAATATCCGCTCTAAGACATCTATCTAATTCATCTTTTACTAATAAGAAGTACTTTGGATTCAATCTATATTGACGCTGTCTAACAGGTATTGTGCCCTGAATAAGATCTATTCTATGTTCGTCCCATTTAACTGGTATTCCTATTAAATCATCCATCAACCAAGCAAAACGTTTTGGTATTTTTGAAGAAGCAATATATACTCTTCACATTCCTGGTCCAATTGGTGTTTATATAGATTCAAAGTCTTACCTTTATTAATTTTTATTTCTACATAATCTGTTTTATCTACCATCCCCTCAGTCAGACTTGGTCTGGTTCCACCCAGAACTTCTCTTGACTCGGATGTTGTCGGTATTTCTTCTTCCTCGTCAATCTCATGGCATTCTATGAAATTGATCCATGATTCAGCAGGTCTAGCTAACTCCTCACCCCATCTCAAAAGGTGACCCCTATTGCACTGGCTGTGAGAATACCTGGAAAAAATATCTGTTTGGTAGACCAATTTATAATAGCATCTGCTTGATATAACCATGGTCTTCCAAATAATATTGAATAAGGTGGTGTATCTACTGGATTTATGACAAGGAAATTCATAACAAACGTCTCTGTCTCTATAACTATGTTAATACCTTTTAGCTCACCTACTGGTATACATTTAGTCACATCTCGCCGAAGCAACTAGTCTAAAGATGTTGTGAAGTGACAAGAAGTAATGGAAAGCGAGTACAACTCACTTTTGATGAACCAGACTTGGACACTGGTCGACTTCCCCACTCACAAGAGAGTTATAGACACCAAGTGGATCTTCAAGAAGATCAACTCTGATGGTTCCATCGCTAAATGGAAAGCACGGCTAGTGGCGAAAGGATTCACTCAAGTCGAAGGAGTGGATTACCATGAAATTTTCAATCATGTTGTCAAAATGCAGTCAATCGAGACTTTGATTGCGTTAGTAGTGGTAGAAGATCTCGAGATGCATCAAATGGATGTCAAGACAGCCTTTCTCAACACCTTCCAACCGGAAGGATTCGAAGTCAAAGGCCAAGAGCACAAAGTGCGCAAGCTGCGCAAAGTAATCTATGGCTTGAACCAAGCCGCAAGGGCATGGTTTGAAAGGATCAATGCTTATCTCATTCAATTAGGTTTTGCGAACAATTCCGCTGACTATAATGTTTATTCCAAATACATAGGTGTCAACTCAGTTCACATAGCTCTATACGTAAATGATGCATTCATTTTGTCTAATGACAATTTCTAAATGGACAGTACTAAGAGTGATTTGTCAAAAGAATTTGACATGACTAATCTAGACGTTCATTATTAGGAATACACATCACTAGAGATAGATTACATAAGAAAATTTATCTCAGTCAGCAAAATATCTAGAGAACATTCTAAAAAAGTTTCATATCTCTGATTGCAAACTGATTGATAACCAATGGATCCATCTATAGTATTGACTAAACCTTCTAGTGCTGATTTCGAAAGTGAAGTACTCGACTTAGCGAAGTACCCTTATCATTCACTCATAAGATCATTAATGGATGTCATGCTCTGTACGAGACCTGATTTAACATACACAATTAGCACGTAAAGTCAATACATGTCTAATCCTAGGATTCCTCATTGGAAAGCATTAAAGAGAGTGATGAAATACATTCAAGGAAGTTTAGATCAGGTTTTATGCTACGATGGAAACGCTATTGATCCACTCATCCTTCAAGGCTACTCCGACTCATATTGGGAAGGAAATGCCTCAACCACAAAATCCACTTTTGGGTTTTGTTTCTTTCTGGCACGGGGACCTATTTCGTGGAACTCAACAAAGCAAAAATAAGTTGCGCTTTTTTCAACGGAGGCAGAGTACAACAACAACATGTCAAGCTTCAAAAGAAGCTATATGGATCAAACTGTTACTTCATGATTTACATTACACTCAGATCAATGCTACCACCATTCTGTGTGACAATTTGAGCTGTATTTCACTGTCTCTGAATCCCAGATTTTATAACAAGTCTAAGCACATAAAAATTTAATATCATTTTATTAGGAAAATTGTTTTTTCAGGACAAGTGAATTTTCAATACTGCTCCACAACAGAAATAGTTGCAGACATCTTCAACAAAGCTCTTCCCAAGATCAAGCATTATAAATTCTTTAATGTGCTAGACCTAACGAAGGCACCAAGGCACCAACCGTGACCTTAAGGGGGACAGTTGGAAGTTAAGCTCTCACTTTTTCCCTTCATGAAACAATCTATTCAAGACTCTTCCTGCATATTTTTCATCATTGATCTACGATCAGATGCACCTATCTTGGTTTATTGTCTGCTCATCTAATACCTGCAAGAATTATGGATCTCTGTTTTGCTACCTGCAATTTTTGTCGTGTTTTTTGAACACAAGCGCAGACCTGCAAAACCACTCTATTTCTGGGTGCAAACTTTCATTTGATAAAATGCACAACATTATGCACACAGTCCATAATCCGGATCAAAGGTAACCAATCCTAATTTATTTCAACATTCGAATATCAAGAATTCGAAGTACGAAGAAGGCATGGCCACTTTTAATCTCTTCAATATCATTTAAACCTTTTTACGGTCCAAATGCAGTCGACAACGAAACCGCAACATACCAAAGGCAACAGCTACGGTTTTCTATGTGCTAAGGCAAACCGCCATGCACCACTATGGTTTCTATGTGCTAAGGCAAACCGCCAAGCACCACTCTGGTTTCTATGCTAAGGCAGACCGCCAAGCACCACTATGGTTTCTACGTGAAGCAATATACCAAAGGCACCAGCTACGGTTTTCTACATGCCAAGGAAAGCCGCCATGCACCACTACAATTTCTACATGCTAAGGCAAACCGCCAAGCACCACTATGGTTTCTGTGCTAAGGCAGACCGCCAAGCACCACTATGGTTTCTACGTGCTAAGGCAAACCGTCAGGCACCTCCCAAGGGAAACCGCAAGGAGCCACCTTAGGGACTGAAAGGAACCGCCAAGGCAACCCTAAGTCAACCTTACGAAGACCAAGGGAGGACTCAACGAAACTACAATATGTCGCTATCGCAATGGATACGGTTTCAATGAAGGAAAACGACACCGAATTGCAAAGTCAACCTTACGATTTAAGTGAAGACCAAAACCAAAAGGAACTACAAGCTACGTCTTACGACATACATTGTGATCGTTACAAACTACTAAGCCAATATTACGGTTCACCAAGGCTTCTACAACGACACAACTTTACGCTCCTAAAGCAGATTTCTAATCCAAATCATATACAGATGTCATTATACACTACTTCACGACCAAGTACACACTTAGAACTAAACTAATCTTGTAAATATGGATTAGTTAAAGATGAATCTTGTAAACAAACGAGATCGTCATGTATAAATACATCTCCATCTCTCATTAGCCAGTGTGCATTAGAGCGGAAGACTTGTAACATACAATTGTTGCTCTTGCTCCATTTCAAGCAATTAATGTAATATACAAGCAACATTGCTTTGTCTTTGTCTTATGTAGATGTTTGTATGTTTTGATCTGATTGCATTACTCTATCTTGCTTGACACACTCATTCACTCACTCTAACTGATCACGGACGTCTCTGACTCCTCTGCATCTGATCAGACTGCGGTCGCCTCTAACACTTGAGGAACAAGCGCAAAATCTTTACACCATAGTTCTTCATTTTTTAATTGAACGTTCCAACTCTAATCATTGCCAGTAACTCTTAACCTCTTTGGTGGATGCGATAACCCTGATACTTGATGGCACATTTGTTTTTAAAGACCGGTCCTACATCGGGGCGGGAGCTCTTCCGCACTATTTCCTTTTCTCCTGTTCGGATCGAACAAGTGGTAATAGAGCCTCTCGGTTTACTAGTTCTGTCTCCTTCGTTCGTTCCATTCACCCACCGGGTTCCACCATTTCTCACACTCCTCCTCAAAAAATAGCTTGATTAAGTATGATAAAGTATAAAAGGCTTAAAGGGCTGATTATGACTTCATAAATATCTCATTTTCAAGTACAAAAGTATGAAAATCAGCCACTAAACATTGAACTTAATGCAAGATCACGACAACCATGATAAGATCTCCTTAACAGAAATCCATTCCCAAGCACCATGAAGAGCATTCCCCCATCCTAGTGCTTTTGCCATTGGTTCCTTCCATACTTGGAGAAGGTTCTTGGTCCCAAAGCTCCTCCTCCTTGAAAATAGATTACCCATGCAAACCACAATCATGAAAAACCACAATCATCCAACACGTAGCCACTCTTACTTGCATAAAATTTAGAGAAAGTAGATGGACATACCAACCATTAGCTAATGACATGCTATCCAATGGAAAATAAAAAAACTCCAAAGCCTTGTACTCCATCAAAGCACCATAGCTATCACATGAAGTTGGTTCATCAACAAATGATCATCTAGCTACACAAGCTTCCAACTTCATTTTCTTAACACATCTACACAAGACGTTAAACATCATAGTTCTTAATGATACAAATCTTGTCTATCATCATGAACTATGAAAGGTTCAAAAGAAGTAGATTCACCATTTCTTCTTGCATTCTCAAGAGTAGACTCCTCCTTTCACATAGCATCCATGATGGGAATATCCAATCCCTTTTGACAAGACTTGTCACGGGAAGCGAGATTGTTTCGATTTCGTCTTCGTCTTCTTATTCGCGAACGATTTTGTGTCTTTGAATTTTTTTTTTTTGTGGAAGTGTTAGCAACTGTGCTAACACAGAGAAAAAAATAAAAAGTAATAATAAAACTCCGTGGCATGTGTTTTGTAAGACCACGTATGAGTATTTGTCAATAAACTTCAAGCCATGGCATGTGTTTTGTAAGTCCATGAGTAGAAGCTTAAATAATAATAAAATAGCTTAAACTTAGATTTAGAACTTAGACTTAGGAAACTTAAGATTAGAAATATTTTATCTTAAGTTTTCCTAAGTTAAGAAATTTGAAGTTCTAAATCCTAAGTTGAAGTTCTTGAAAGGCTAGAAATAGATTAGTCCCATAAGTTAGTAGACACTTATGGAAGACCCTCCTTGCCATAAAAGGAGAGGTATTTGCATTGTAACCAACACTTTTTAGATTAAGCTATCTTGCTCTCTATTTTGGAGAATTATCATTCTATGTCATTTGTGTTCCCTTTGAAAAGGTGCATAGCTTGAGGGAAGGTGCTTGGGCCTCCTCTTGTCTCTTTTTCATCGGTTTATTGTGGCATGTTCTTTATTGCTTATTTACTTAATATTAGCCGCAATATCATTTTATTACCCTTTGGGTGTTAAGTAGAATTTAGATTAATCACCTTGCTAGTTGGGTAAGCCTTATCAAGGGTTTGTATTTTGTCACCTTAGATAGTTTCATTTCCGTTTTGAGCACTAGTTGGGTAAGCCTTAGTGCTTCCGTCATTACTTCTTATTTTCGCATTTTTGTTATGAACTTGGCAGAAACTTAAAAGGTGGACGAATCTCTACATCCCTATACTACACCCGTAAGTAGATCTAGCCACCGCACACACTAGAAATACTTCCAACAGGAAGCCATTTACAGGAACCCAGACACTCGACTACACATCACAAAACACATTTTATTCTATTCTAGCAATCAAGACAAATGACAGAACAAGACAGGGAGATCCACAAAAATAGAGCAACTGTATTATCAGTTTAGTTTTTAGAGCGAGATCGTCAATGTCTCGTTCGTTCGCGGAATGACACTCTACTCTTTCGTTGTGTTCTGCTCGTTGGTAGACTTTCATGCACAGCTCTATTGTTTTTCATATTTTTCTTTTCTACTCTACTCGCTACGTCTCTCTTTGTCTCTTACAGATCTTTCTATTCTGATCATATATTATTTTTATGATCCAGAGAAGATTGTTTATACCTCCACAGTGTGGAGTTTACAAGATGGCTAAATGTAGAATCACAAGACTAGTTAACGCTAATCAACTAGTTAGTTAGTCTCCGTCGTTGCCACTCGTTTCAACTGGGCGTGAAGTCTACGACTCTAAGTCCATTGAGCTGCCAGCTGACAGCACGAAAGATTTCTCTTCGTTTGTTTCGTAATCTCCCGTTTGCTTTCGTTCTTTTCATTTCTTTCGTAGTTTTTTGTTTTGCGTCCCTTTGAGGTTTGCGGTCCTGGAGGTGTGTTTATGATTCATGAATGATTCGCAAATCGTTCATGCTTCGAGTCAAGGGACGTTGACTATCGCGAATTGTTCTCGTTCGACCTTTGTTTTTTGTTTGTGCTACGACAAAGTTGCAAGAGTTCACCATTTCTAACACTCCCTCTTGAACCTTGTAGCTTTGTTCGTTTAATCCAATTGTCTTTCTTTGCTTGGCAAAGAGTGACTTGTCGAGTGGTTTCGTGAGCAGATCTGCAATCATATTTTCTGATTTTATATGCTGGAACTGGAGCTCTCCTTTTGAGATCAAATCTCGAATGTGATGGTACTTCAGAGGTATGTGCTTTGTCTTTGAATGGAAGACAGGATCCTGGGACAGATAGATGGCACTCTGAGATCCATCTTCATCATGCTTGGCCCTTCTTGTGGTATCTCGATTGCCTCCAACATCATCTGCAGCCACACTATCTCATTCGCGACCTTTAAAGCTGCGACATATTCAGCTTCGCAAGAGGATTGAGCCACCAAGATTTGCTTTTTGCATATTCAGTTGATTGCAGCTTCGCACGCTATTGTACATCCTCTAGTAATGGACTTGATGTCATCTTTGCAGCTCGCCCAGCTTGCATCACTGTAGTGATGCAGCTCAAATTCTTTTTTTTCGTCTTCAGCTCTGTAGGTTAATCCCATATTCTAAGTACCCTTCAGATACTGTAAGATTCATTTGGCCATTTGCCAATGTGCTATGCCAAGATTTGAAGAGAATTGGCTTAATGCGTAAACAGAGAAAGCCAGATCGGCTCTGGTACAAATTGTCAAGTACATCAGACTACCGATTAAGTTCTGGTAGGGTATACCTGCCATCTTATGTTCTTTTTCTTCCATTTTTGGAAAATCCTGCTCGTGAGCTTGGCTCCAGCTACCATTGTTGTACCCTTTTCCTTGCAGTCCATCATGTAATGCTGCTTTAGCACTTTTCTAGCATATTCAGACTGACTCAAGTGCATTTCGTCCTTTGTTCAATTTCTTCTGATCTCCAGCCCTAGACATTTCGTTTTTTCTCCAAGGCCTGTGATTTCATAGCTTTCAGAAATCTGACTCTTTGTGTCTTTGATCAGCATCAAGGAATTTTCTATCATTAGCAAATCATCCACAAAAATGGTCAGAATCACAAAATCCTTTCCTACTCTTTTAATGTAGACATTGTAGTCTAGTTGAGTAGGATTGAAGTCTAGAGACTTCAAAAGACCAT
Organism: Diphasiastrum complanatum; assembly: GCA_029204225.1. Lineage (NCBI taxonomy): Eukaryota > Viridiplantae > Streptophyta > Lycopodiopsida > Lycopodiales > Lycopodiaceae > Diphasiastrum > Diphasiastrum complanatum. Next base: position 29,857,891 of record CM055095.1, read on the forward strand.
CAAGCTTTTTCTCGTGATGTCTGTTTTAGACCATAGATACATCTCTGTGACCGACAGACATATTGTCGATTGTCAAGGTCTTCATAGCCTTCAGGTTGCTTCATGAAGATTTTCTCCTCTAGATCTCGTGGAGAAAGGTTGTTTTCATGTCAATCTGGTGAATTTCCAGATTGTGTTGTGTGTGGCGTATGCAAGGAGTAGCCTTATGCTTGTCATCTTGACCATGGGCGAATATGTGTCGAAATAATCGACGCCATATCTCTACGTGTAGCCCTTCGCGACAAGCCTTGCTTTGTACCGGCCAATGGTGCCATCTGATTTTATCTTTTTCTTGTACACCCACTTGCAGTCAACTATCTTTCTGTTTTTTGGTAGTGGCTCTAATGTCCATGTCTCATTTCGCCTCATCGACTCGATCTCCTCTGACATTGCTTGCTTCCAAAAATTTTCCTCTGGACTCTGGATACCTTCTTGGTATGTTGCTGGTTCTTCAATGAAGCTGCAATACTCGAACTGCATGTCTTCGCTCCATTGAAGATTGTCAGAGCAGTGGTCTAGAGGTCTTCTTTGTCTCGTTGACCTTCATGGTTCTTTACGTCGCTGCTCGAACGTTTCTTGTTCATGGGATTGATCCTCTGCTTCCTACTGCTCTGGAGTTTGCGGCTCTACATTCTGATTTGATGTATGTCCTCGATCTCCCTCTTGAATAGGCAGTAGTGTGAAGATCTCATGGCCTCTTTCTTCTTTCAATCCAGGGAATGTGGACTCATCGAACTTCACATCTTTGTTCGAAACAACCTTCTTCGTGGATGGGTTGAAGAGCTTGTACACATGTGTTTCGTTCGAGTAGCTGACCATGATTGTTTGCTCATATTTGTCATCGAGCTTGTTTCTTTTTTCTTTTGGAATGTGCTTGTATGCTGCACATCCAAACACTTGTATGTATGACATATCAGGCTTTCTGCCTGTCCACATTTCGTATGGTGTTTTATTTTCCAGCGTTGTCGTTGTAGATATGTTCTGCAGGTGTACAACTGCAGCTATTGCCTCAGCCCAGAATTGACCTGGCAATTGAGCCTGTGCCATCATGCATCTGGCTCCTTCGACTAGCATTTTGTTTATTCTTTATGCTACACCATTGTATTCTGGTGTGTATGCAGGAGTGGACAAGTGTTCGATCCCCTGTTCTTCACATAATCTTAAGAATTCTTTGCTTTTATATTCACCTCCATTGTCAGATCTAAGGATGTGTATCTTTTTCGAGGTGTGTCGCTCTGCGAATGCCACGAACTTCTTGAAGGAATCAAACACTTCGGATTTCTTCTTTAAGTAGTAGATCGTGGTCATCCAGCTGTAATCATCTATGAACGTTAGAAAGTATCTCGAACCTGAGAGCGAATCCATCTTCATCGGTCCACACACATAAGAGTGGACGAGCTCAAGAACTTCCTTGGCTCTCCTTCCCTCATGCGTGAATGGATTTCGATGTTGCTTGCCTTTATGACAGCCTTCGCAGAACTCAGTTTTGGGCTTCGAAATCTTGAGACCTATGACAATGTCTCTTCTGCTCATGTCATACATGCTCCACATGTTCAGATGATACATTCTCCTATGCCAGAGCTGATCTTCATTTTTTGAAGCATTTAATATGCTATCAGAGTTGCTGATTATTTTGGCCTGGTAGAGATTTCCTTCTCTACATCCGACCATCAGCAACTTGTTTGTCGTCTTCTCGATCATATGGCAAGTGTTGTCGTTGAACAAAACTCGAATGCCTAGATATGCCATCTTGGAGACAAATAGCAGATCTTTTCTGAGTGAGGGCACATAGAGTACTCTTGGCAGCTCTGCTTGGCCTGACAATGTTCGTAGCTGTAGAGTGCCGATGCCTTTGATATCGTGTCTGCTCCCATCACCTAAAATCACTACTCTGTTGTTTTCGAGTTCGTGAGAGTCGATCAAGATCTTCTTGTTGTAGGTTATGTGAGATGGTGCTCCTGAATTAAGCTCTCCCCTCCAAAACTAACTCAAAAACACTCAAAACTTGCTATTTTAGTGGACTCAAATCTTGATCAAACAAGGAGGTAAGCTTAACGTACTGTAGAATGCACAGGACATGGTTGCAAATATATTCACGAAGGCATTAAGTGTTAATGCACACAACAAGTTTTGTGCATTGCTTAGTCTGCAAGGCTTTCACGAATTTAGATTAAGGGGGGGTGTTGAATTTATCTCCTTTACTTCTCCTAAATCCTATGTTAATCTGGCTCCATTCATGCTGCAGCATTTTTACTTGTGTTGCCGCACACTCTGCATATTTACATGTAAAATAAGACAGGCGAATAAAACGCGACTGTCTGCATATATACAAGTAAATTTTTATAATCGAAAAAGGCGAAAGAAGATGACACTGTGTTTTTACATTTCAGCGAAGGTTGACGTCGCGGCCTTCCCACGCTCATCCCATGCACTGTGCAATTAGATTCGACATCGACAACAGCCACCCACGATCTTCCACAGACAACACATCCACTTTTGTACTTTCTTCCTCTGCACACTTGTAAAATTATGTATATATTGAATAATATCTGCGTATTCAACATGTGTGTGAGTATAGCATCAGAGATAATAGCAACAGAAGCTTATAAAAAAAAGACGAAGTGGATGCTTTCGTGCATCGATTCTTTGTATTGATAGTAATAGGCTTACCACCTTTTACAGATTGGATTAGCTTTGTGAAGCACGCGGTTTCGTCCACTATTGTCTAGTGCCCACCTGCATTATTGACTTGTATATTTCGTTATACTTAATTTGATTACAGCTCTATTTGTTCTACGTTCAAATTTGTGTCAATATTGCAATGCTTTCTACATTTTGTCTGACTTTATTATTGCTTAATCTGGTAGTCTGTTCTTCGCGAATAATTATTAGTCTAGTTGTTCATGACTAATATTTAGTCTTGCCTTTCACGACTAATTCGCGATTGGTTATTAGTCTAGCTCAGTCTAGCTCTTCGCAATAAATTGTCTTTTGATGTTCTTGATGCTTAACGTTTGGCTACGTAATCAGATCAAACATGATTTTTATCACTAATGTTCTGTTCGAGTCTGATAGGCATAGTCTTGCTTAAGAAAAGAGTAAGATAGCCTATTCCGCTGCGGGAGTTTCAAGGTCGTTTATTTTTGTGTCGATTGATTTTCGAGCTATCCTCGTCTCACACCCCTCTTTTCCAACATGGTATCAGAGCTATTTTTGTAGCCTGATAAGCTTTCACAGTAATAAGAATCTACTAGCCGATAGAGTAATTGTCTTCTTGTTCTGTAATTTAGCATCAGATTTTCATACTTAAGTCACTAATAGTTATTCCTATCACCTAGACTAATCTTCCACGTGGATTTCCAAGGAAAAGCCAGTCCTATCATGGACAAGATTGATGGAGCCAATTACCATCTATGGAAATTTAAGATGAAAATAGTGCTAATGGCTAAAGAATTGTATGATGTTGTTACAGGTGCAGAAGGGAAACCCGAAGCAGATGATGACACAACAATCGCTAGATGGAAGCTGAAGGATGGAAAGGCCTTTGCGCTGATCATCCTCAACATTTTGGATACTCAGATCGGCCATCTATCCGAAGCCCAGACATCCAAGGAAGTTTTGGACATCTTGAGTACATTATACGAAGTACGAGATATAGCTTCCAAGCTACATCTCAGGAATAAATTTTACTCCCTCAAGATGGCGAATGGTGATTCCCTGTAGAATCACATCAATTAATTCAAGAACCTGCTGAAGCAAATGGCCATTGTCGAATCTATCATCGACGATCAAGATGCAGTAATGCAACTGCTTACAAGCTTGCCAAGCTCATACGATAGCTGGGTGATGATCATCACAACACATCCAGAACTGATTCTTTCGAGAGTCATTACAATGTTGTTGCAGGAAGACACGCGGAGGAACGAAGCCTCAAGTTCCTCAGATGATCCTCACGCATTGTACACCAACAAGAGCACGACTAAGCAGAAGAAGAAGAAAGGCCCGAAGCAATCAAAGCAATCTTGTGGTTGTTTCGTTTGCAGTATCCGTAGACAAAGAAGAAGTTGTTTTGCAGATACTGCAAACAAAACAACCACGAGATTCAAGACTTTCGAATATTACAAGCTAAGAACAATAGCAAGAGGCAGTCGAATCAAGTGGCCAATGCAGCTACAGAAGCTCCACAGCCCATTCAAGAAGTGGATCATGATGCCTTCATGACCAGCCATCAAGGAGCATCCAGTGACAGTTCTTGGTTTCTGGATTCCGGTGCGACTCAGCATATGACCAGTCTCATTAGCTGTTTCGAGTCCTATACACCCTACAGTACCAACAAATATATTCACCTTGGCGATAATAACACACAAGCTATTAAAGGTGAAGGTACTGCAAGATTGAGCTTTGCAATTGATTAATCTAAGCTACTCTCTAAAGTCCCTGTGTGTACCCAACTTATCTACAAATCTGCTCTCTGTAAGCAGAATCACAGATCTAGGACATAAAGTAGAATTCGAATGTGATCAGTGCAAAGTAGTTGATAGGACAGGCAAGATCCTTGCACTCAAAAAGAGGCATGGATACTTGTATAGATTAAGTCATTGTTTTTTTGCCTCTAGTCAAGTGCTCACTACTTCTATTCAAGTAAATAAAAGTTTACTTTGGCATTATAGACTTGGTCACTTGAATCATGCTGCCGTACAACAAATGTCTAGACATTCTATTGTTCTTGATCTAGACTATCCTCGTAATAAAGTCGAGTTACCTGTCTGTCAAGACTGTCTAGTTGGTAAACAGACTAGGATCACTAATGTTCTGTTTGAGTCTGATAGGCGTAGTCATGCTTAAGAAAAGAGTAAGATAGCTTATTCCGTTGTGCATGAATATTTTTCATTTGAGTTCGTTTCTTTTTCAAGTTTTGAGTTCGCTTCTTTTTGTGTTCGTTTCTTTTCCAGCTATCCTCGCCTCACACCCTCCTTTCCCAACAACGTCACCTTCATGTAACCTCAATTTACATGAACCATTGGGTGAAATGTCACCTTACATTAAAAATCAATGTTCAAAAGCTAAAGAAACAAACAATTATATTCCAAGACTATCCACAATTTCTTGTAGACCTGTCATAAATGCTTCTTGGTACAAATACACTTAGAATTTAAGAAAAACTAACATATAACAATTCATCCTACCAGAATCTCTAGGAGACCCATCAAGATAAAAATGACTTTTAACTCAATCATGAGTACTCTGAATACTCTCTTGAGTTATGTGCTCTATTCCTAGCATCTCATGCAAGAAAATAACAACCATTCAATCTTGATAGATTTGTCTATCTCCTAATTACCAAAGATCTAGGCTGAAAACTGTACACAAGCATCTAAAGACCACAATCTGTAGTAGAAATTAATCCACTTAAGTAATTCCTCACAAGTAAACAATTACTTAATGAGAATGCAGATAAATACTGGAGTAAAGAAATATAGATTCTCAGTTGACTATAGGATGTGTAATTTTGGTTGGTGAGCAGCCCTTCCGCCTGTCAAAGAGGGTTAGAACACTAGATAGGTACCTAACTATGCGAAGTTGCTAGATTTAGATGCATTCTACTCTTTCCCCTAACACTCCACTTTAACACTACTTCCACTAACTCTAACCACATGCATTCATCTTGATAGAGGGAGAATAGAGGAGAGAGAGATAGAGGTAGAATGGAGAAAAGGAGAGAGAGATAGACGTAGAGAAGATAGTAGAGATGGAGGTTAGCACAAATGCTCAATGTCATGCTTATGGAGAAAATTTAACTAGCATAAAGCAAAAACAATGGAAACTTAAACAACAAGCAAATCACAACAAGAGCACAAGCAAGATTGATTAGCAAATGAGAATGCTTGAGCTCACAAAATAGTAGAGTCACCTCCTCTCAATTAAGCATAAGAAATGGTTACAAATGGTTCCTTTTTATCATTGGGGTGGCCCTTGCCCCTGTGTACTTTAGCTGTCATTGAGAGAGAGAGAGAGAGAGAGAGAGAGAGAGAGAGAGAGAGAGAGAGAGAGAGAGAGAGAGAGAGAGAGAGAGAGAGAGAGAGAGAGAGAGAGAGAGAGAGAGAGAGAGAGAGAGAGTTACCCTCCAAAGTTCCACGAAGAATGAAGTGGAGAGTGTGTCTCCAATGCATGGCAGGGGCATTTTGTAGTGGGCATAGATGGTAGTATTGCAAGGAATGGTCACTGGATTGTTACTAGTTAGCAATAGCACAGTTACAAGTAGTTATGAAACTTTAAGTCCAATACGTAGTCATTAATCACAAAGTGGACAACTTGAAAACCCACTTAATATGATTGCCACTTGGAGGCTGGCCGCTTGGGTGAAATTCACATATTTTTAAGTCATTATTATTAAAATTTAGGTATTTTAAAAGTCACATTAATTTTTATAACCAGTAAGTTCACTTGGTATTTTTTACCTTTCAAATTCCTAACATGCCATTCACATATTAACTTTTCGAGATTTTTTTACCTTTCACTATTGATTGGCAATTTTTTATTTTGCCATTCATATGACTTGTAATCAAGATTTAATGCCTTTCACATTTGAAGCGCATATTTTTTATTCACACTTTAGCTGACAAGCTATGAAATATTTTACCATTCTTTGATGTGTAAATGGGCCTTGGACATGCATTGCAACTTGCAAATGCCAAGGTTGGATTCATGCTAAGTTGGATTGACTTCTAATTTGGAAATGCAACTTCTTGATTGCATCAATCGATGAAAACTATTTAAAAAAAAAAAGTTGCTTATGCCTAATTTATTGCCATACTTGTGTTTTATGATAGTTTGATCATACCATACTCAAAATGGAACTTGATTTGATTCAAAGTGATGATTTTAACGATCACCTTTCTTAAGTCAAATAAACTCGCTAAACTCAACTCGCACTTTATTTACTCGCGAAATGTCCACGCTCGTAAATCGTTAATCCAAAAAGAAACGACTTTCATTACAAAATAGTTAGCAATTAACTTGGAGTGAAATGATTAACTACTACAACTGTGGTAAATTGCAATGGGTCTCAAAACAATGGGTCCCAAACACCAAGCATCGTATAGCTAGGGAGGCTTTTGTCTCTCAACCTTACTCATTTGCTTACATGTAAAAACTCACTTCCCCAGTAAAGAGAAATAAAAAAGGGTGGTTATTATTTTGGTTGGGAGAAGTTAATTGGATGACAAAATAATAAAAGTGGATTCTGGTGCCATAAAAGTGGGAGGGGCCCAAAGCCATGCCACCCAATGCCACGTACTCCAACTCATTACCACGTACTCCAACTCAGTACTCCACGTACTCCAACTCAGTCTCCAATGCATGGCAGTGGCACTTTGTAGTGGACATAGACGGTAGTACTGCAAGGAATGGTCAATGGATCGTTACTAGTTAGCAATAGATTTTAACGATCACCTTTCTTAGGTCAAATAAACTCGCATTTTTTTTACTCAGTGAAATGTCCACGCTCTTAAATCACTAAACCAAAAAAGAAAATGACTTTCATTATGCGTCCCAAACATTGCCAGGCATTGTATAGCTAGGGAGGCTTTTGTCTCTCAACCTTTACTCATTTGCTTACATGTAAAATGTCACTTCCCTAACACAGAGCACTAAAGAGGAGTGTAAAATAAAGAAGGGTGGTTATTATTTTGGTTGGGAGAAGTTAATTGGATGAGAGAATAATAAAAATGAATTCTGGTGCCATAAAAGTGGGAGGGGCCCAAAGCCATGCCACCCAATGCCACGTACTCCAACTCAGTACCCGCCCCCGCCCCCGCCTCCTACATCTGCTTTTGTGTTTTTTGTGTTTGCGTTGTGTTTGGAGAGAGCCAGCGAGCGAGAGCGAGAGAGAGAGAGAGAGAGGGGGGGGGGGGGAAGAGAGAGTTAGCATCGCTCGAGCCAGCGACCTTTTTGGTAACAAGTTTGCCTGAGAGAGCTGCTTTTCTGGTAATGAGTTAAATGGTATGGTAGCGCGTTCAGATGGCAAGGAGCAAATGGCCTGTCATAATCTCAAGCTGAAAAACGCGTATTTTCTCTCTATCTCAATATATTGAGATTATATTTCTGATATGAACCTGCCCCCGTATACTTTTGTAATCTGCCAGCCATTTTACCGGTTTAGCTTTACATTTTTTTCTGTAAATTGCAGCCTAAATGCTGGACAAAAGTGATTAGTTAAAGCTGGAATACAAGTATAATGTTGTCAATCAGTTTGTTTGGGGTTTATCTTTTTGAAAGAATATTTCTTGTTCTCATGAAACAGGGAGTTTTTTGAGTGAAAGTTTTGTATGCTGAGTTACTGCTGACCGGTGGGGATCATTCCATTGTCTTCAAATCTCGAGATCTCTAATGAAGAGGCCTTTCCAGGAACTGCCACCCTCAAGTGGTAATATGAGAACTGGAGACTCTAGTGAGGCAGATGACAGTGGCATGTCAACAATGCTAAACATGTCAAACCAGGATCAGATTTCATTGGAAGAACTCGAAAACATTATGAGAATCTGTGACGAGATGGCTAGAAGATACTCAGGAGCTGCTGAACAGGATACAGCACCCACAAGTGCGGGAGAAGTGGTGGCAGCTACTTTGAAGCAACAAAAAGGTTATGCTCTGATGGTCCAGTATGAGCAGCAAGAAGCTCAGAAGAATCCATCATTTCTACCATCTGATCCATACATCTTGACGGATGGTTTTACTGCAAAGAACACGATTGCAGATAGAAATGAGACTCAAAATGACACCCAACCTCACCCGAAGCTCGAAAAAACCAGCTCTTTGGTCCAAAATGCAGAATGGGCATCTGATTTGAAGGACTCTAAGGAGGATGGAGTTCTAGCAGAAATGTGGCAGGCGATGGCGTTTGTCTTGTCCGAAAGCTGGGTAGACCTCTACTTATGTGAAGCTTAAAAACATAGATTTTTTTATTTTGCTATAGTTGTTATGCTAGAATGTAAATATCTTATCTCTGATATGCAGTTAAAGAAGCTAATATCTTTTCATAAGATAGTGATCTAAAAAATGGGATTCTTTCTTAGCTCATATTGGTTGACTATTTAATTTAATATAGTCTTGCGTCAGTAAGAGTGGCCCGCCTCACTGGGATACCCACTTTGTATAGAGTAGAGAAAAGTTTGTCTTAGGTCTAAGCCTCTTGTTTTTGAAGTGAGAAGGATTTAATCTCTCTCTTTCTCTCTCATCTTTCTTCCATGACACTTGGCATCATCTTCATTCACCATTATCTCAAAGTTTTTCAGATATGTCTCAGGATACCACTTGATCACTACATTGTAGATAGTTTTTATGTATACTTCTTCTATGGGAGTTTTCATATATGAGCTCCTTAGTAGTTTCTATTTCCGTTTGGTTAGTGATGCTTACTATTGACACAGACGATTATGTCACATGTATATGTTTTTACAATTTTCAATTAGGGGACGTGTTAATGTAAATGTTTTTACAATCTCCATTCAGGAAATGTTTATTATGTTCCCTATGTTAAATTCACACTTGAGATGTAGTTCTAGTCTTATGCACCTTTTGGCACTCCAAAGACATCATCAAACATTTTTATCTCTGCGGACGCTCTATTTCCTCCTTAAACATCCACTTTTGCATCGGAGACAGGAGTTTCCCGGTATGGAGTAGACAATCCATTGAGATGATATGCAGCAGGTTTGATGAGCTGGGTCTGTTTTGTGTATCAGACGACTATTCAGAACCTATTGTCGTGTGGATAACACTTGTTCTTAAAGAGGCACCCAGGTTGGCCCTTAGTGATTGCCCTGTATGCTAGCCATATTTTAGTGCTTTCACTTGTTTGTTGCACCTTATGTGGGTCCCAACTTTTATTGTATGCACTTCCAGTTTTGTGAGGGCCAGAGGCCAATGATTGGCGACAATTGTTAATTGAAAGGGACACTGGCCCAAGGTCGTCGGGATATGTGTGTCCCAAGTCGTGACTTGTGTGATCGTCTGACAAGCCTTCAGACAAGCGGAGAATCGTGACCATCTGGACCCTAGTCATCTGTGATGAGATGTTACCAGGCAAGTAGCCGGCTGACCAAGTGGGTCATGGGTTTATGTTGGGGCATGGGAGCGGTACCCTATGAGTCACGCAGTATCCATGGTTCATAGAGAGCATGCATGCCAAGTGGAGTGATCGCCCATTGTTGGATTCCATGTGTGTGGTGACATGAATAGCAGGTAGAAGGACTCTAAGAGAGGGGTGCTGGTGGTTGGGAGGTTCATTCTTCACATTTGTCATCTAGGTTCACGAACTCGGAGAGTCTTATGACAATTGGTATGAAAGCTTAGGGGAAAAGTTCCTAGAGAGAGAACAACCTATTTTAGAGAGAGAGTGGGAGACTAGCCTCCATCTCATATTCTTCAGGCCTCCAACCCCCAAGGAGAAGGCAAAATTTAGATCTTTCAGGGCTGATTTATCTCCTACACACATTGCACAGATGGATCTTGTTCATGTGCAGCCATCTACGTTTGATTCAAAATTGTGGGTGCTTCCAACTAGTTTGAGTCCGAAAATGTTAGCAAGGAAGGTGCACGCGCATCTATAAACTTCTTAGGAGGTGTGGCTGTCCAAGTTTATGGAGGAAGATTGTTTCTAGATTAAATCTTGCAGCAAAAGGGTGAAATTGGCACAAGATGGACCTGCGTGTAAAAGCTTGAATTTTCTCATGTCTACTGCCCCGAACTCATCTCTAGAAGTGTTGGAACATCAAAGGCAAGCCTTCTAACCAATTTTGAGATTGTAAAGAGTGTATTTTGGGCTTTTTCTAAAAATATATCTTTTAGGAAGATAATATCTCTAACAAATAATTTCTTCGCTCGTAGATCATAAAGCTTGTAGTTTTTATGTAAAGGTGCGTAACAAATGAACATTGATGGAGCATCCTTCTTAGCTTGTGTGGAGTTTGGGCATATGCTATGCAACCAAAGATTTTGCAATGCTTTATAGAAGGTTTGATACTTGAACAAGCTTCTTCAGGAGCATCCATTGACTTTGTGCTTAATCTGTTTTGTAAATAGCATGCAGTAGTAACAGTTTCAGCCAAAACTAGTAGAGTAGCTTTGAATGCACCTGAATGGCCTTTGCAATTTCTAACAAAGTTCGAGTCGTTCATTCAACAACTCCACTTTGCTGAGGGCTATAGCGAGTTGTGAGCTGCCTCTAGATTCCATTTGATGAGAGAAAGTTGATCATTTCTATGGAAATGTATCCATCTGTGTGTAGTGTCCCAATCATCCCGCCTGTCTCGATTTCTGCAAGCTGCTTGAAATCTTTGGAACATTGGAATGCGTCAGATTTTGCTTTTAGAAACGTGACAGTGTTCGTTCTTGAATAGTCATGAATGAAAGTAATGAAATATTGGGCACTTTCGATAGAGGGTGTTTGTATTGGCCCACAAATATCTGAATGAATTAGATCAAGAAGGTTAGAAGCTCATGAGCATGACTATTAAAGAATCTACTTCTAGAATACATGAGGAGAATCTGTATATATTAAGATTGTTCAGCAATTTGTTTTCATACATGTATTAGGCTTCTCATATTGAGATGTCCTAACCTCTGATGCCGTAGAGAATTTGTATTCTCAACAATTTTCGATTACCTTGAAGTAGGCTTTGTTGGAAAATACGGTTTCTGCTATCCTGAGTTTCATGGATACTAGTTCTGCTAGAGAGTATAGTACTTAGATTTGTGTAAGAGTATTGAGCATAGTGCAGAGTACGTTCATACAATATTTAGACGTGTAAGATTCAAATTGAAGGAGATTTGACAAAATGAATAAGATTCAAATTACGCTTGAGTGAGCGAGTGGCCTTAAATTAAGAACTTCATAAGCTAAGTATTGATTTGATACTAGCCCCATTGCATTGCCTAACCTATAAAATTTTTTAGAAGGAAAGTTTGAAGTCATGCAACTCAACTTATTATGAGGGACTTTGAATAAAGGACTTTTGCTTCATAATCATGTTTAATCACATTGCCTAGTCACGTATTGAGTATAGTTGAGGGACTAGTGCAAGTCAGTAAACCCAAGAAGACTTGAAGCTATAAACCTAGTGGGAAGGACCTATTCTAGCACTAAACTTAGTCGAGAGATAGGTGTCTTCATTGACATTAATCATTTAATCTTTGTAGTGGCACTAGCTTGGTCATGTATCGACCCTAGTTGAAGGCCATGGACTCCCTAATACCGCACCCAAGAACACTCTAAGTCTCAAATCCTTTGTGCAGAAAAAATTTGTTGATGGTTTATGGAAAGAAGTATAAGGTAGTGGTGTACTTAGTTTAGGCCTATAAATTTCTCAAGAATGTGGGAGGAGCCCAATGTCTTCAGCTTCCATGTAAGCAGCCTTCTGACATCAAACTAAAGTGCGGTACTGGCATTGATGGGCACCACGTAGAAGATGGGGGAAGAAGAGACAGAGACGCGTTGTGCTTCAAACTACGAGTATTGGTTAAGTGGAAGAATAGACTAGTAGAAAACTCAATCAACATGGGATGTTAATTAGTGGGGATCAAACTAGTAGACTAGTAGAAGGCTTAACTTGGGACGGTAATTAGAATTTAGTGGGGATTAGACATGGAAGATAGGAGCAGAGGACTCTGTGCTTAGTATCGGGCCAGGGTGGGTATTGACAACACCCACAGGGGGCCAATAAGGGAACAAATGGCATGAATGTTAATGTTGTTTTTTGAGGATGCAAACCTTCTTAGAGGAGAGTGTTACGTCACCTATACCTAAGGGATAATAGTTAGTGGGGATTAGACATGGAAGATAGGAGCAATGACAACAATCATATGGGGCTTGTAGGGGAACAGATGGCATGAATTGTTAGAAGACCGACTTGTGCATATAAGCAACCAAGGTAGGATTCGTATTGTGGTGAAACAATAGCCAAACATATGGAAGAGAACACAAGTGATGAGATAAACTCCAATTATGTCCCATACCATTGTGGTAGGACATGCTCCATTATACAAATGTTGTGAGAGACACCTACATTTAAATTTGTTAAACCAACGGATTAAAATAAGCCTCACCAATTTGCTCATTCTTCATAGTTGCACACCTAAAAGCACAATGAAGAATTTTTTCCCTTTTCCACACCCACCTACCGTTTAGGTGGAGAGGAGAGATGAGTTGGGGAGAAAATTACGGAATTAGTCCCAAAGATCCCTCTCTAGATGGCACGCTCAATTTCTCTAGCTCCCATCACATGTTCAAATTTGGGATCAATGGCTTGCTTTGCCCAAGCAACATGTATTTGCCCTTTTGGATCCAAATTGCTTGAATATAGCTTTTTGGTCGTCTTTCTAGCATGAATCCACATGCGAGCATGGTTTTTGACATGCAAAGATATCACCCAGATGCACTTGATCTATTTCCATCAAGCTATAGTATGATTAACTCAAATAAATATTTGTGGTTACTTTTTGCTCTGAAAATTGTTAATTCATGTTTTCAGTACTTATCTCTAGTGCCACGATACCTACTGTGGTTTCTTAGGTAATGAAATTGTAATTATCTCTAAGTAAATCAATATAGTCGATTACCCTATTATCCAATGAGTAAACACTACATTTGTCAAGCAGTTTCTTTGATTTACTCATAGCCATCCATAAGGGAAACAATATACTTGTTCACCTTGCATAGTTAGCGCCTTCGACTACCCTAAGTGATTACTATCCTTGATCACCCAACACCCCTCGTAGTTGGTTAGTCAAATTTATACATGTAAAGTACATTTTTACATGGAAGACTATTTTACATTGTGTCAAAAGAATTATTAATATCAAATCACAAATAATAATATGGGAAATAACTTCAAGTGATACCTAGTACCTACTTCCATGTTTATGTATAGCCATGTTTCTATACTGAAATTCAAAAGAAAACTTGTACTGTTGGCTTGCAATATTGAAGTTAAGAGTTCTACGACTTCATTTTCAACATGACAATAATTGTTGCCAATCCTTGCGTGCAATGTGCAAGACTAATCACTCGTGCCTCAACATGCAGAAGGTAGCAAGCACAGGGCTAGAGCTCTTGTGATCTTGAGGAAGCTATTGATGAGGAGATTTTTGAAGAGGAGTATGTTGAGGAGGAGGAGAGGAGAGCGATGAACGTGAGGAGGCAGCTTTGGGACCAAGGCTCTTGAGGGCTAGAAGGTATTGTGCATTCAAGTGGCACTCTTGGTCTATATTTTTGGCATGATATCTCTTTGTCTATGGTAACTGAGCTCTTATTGTGTGCGTTTATCAAGTGCTTTATATCCATACATTCACTTGGCATTCTTGGTACTTTAGACTAGCATAACAATCTTGTTCAATAGAGTTCCTACGACACATTACACTCGTTAGGTTCATTTTGATGTCTTTATTTGACATGTGGTAGCTACATGTTGCTGTTGGTGTGATTCCTCCTTCCCTTGTAAGTTGTGATAGATTGATCCATAGCTTGGGGGCTAGATCCATAAGATCTAGGTTTGGTTGGGTCGGTTTGTCCACCATCCGATTCCCTTGTGTTGCTTGTTTGCGGCTTGCTTAATTTCGAATCCTTGAGTGAGGGCTTTATAGTGGTATTTTTTATGAACATTGCTTTTCCACATATGCAATTATACCCAGCATAACTTTGTGATTAATGGAATTTTTTTTTCATTTTTTTCTAGGAATGGCAAATGAAGAAGTTCCCATTACGGGCGACGATTTTCCCGCTTCCCCAAAAATTTGCCTGGTTTCACCCGATGGGGTTGACCCGCTCGATTCGAACCCATTGCTTCACACCTTAAGTAAGGCGGTCTTGGAACTTTATCAAAGTAATAAACAACGTGATAATCAGATGCAAAACTTGTTTAGCCAATTGCAAACACTTAATTCACACAACTTGGGCTACAACTAGATGTTTTCGTCGGTGAGAAAAAAAGCGCCCCGAAGTTGTAGAAGACTAGATAAATCGCTGGTCTAGCTACATTAGCTTACACAACATCCCAGAAGAGAAGCAAATTTCATCTGTCTTGTGGTTTCTAGAGGGCAAGGCCTCCTCTGGTGGAGGGAGCTCCCCTTGAAACCGGCGACATGGACTGGATTCCTAGAGGAATTTCGTAAGGCTTATGTCGCGATTGATGATTTAGAAATGTATATTCGCTTCATTAACGGCCGGTTGGGTAGCCGAGAGCTGGACACGCATGTCCAAAAGTTCTTGGATTGCTTGACCAAGGTGCCACTCTTCGATAAGAAATTGGCACAGTGGCAATTCATTTATGGATTGCCAGTCGATTACCAAAATGAGTGCAAACGAAATGTCCTCCACACGTTGGAAGACGCTATCCGTGTAGCCAAAGCCTACGATAGCATCGTGGTTGCCTCACGGAAGAGTATGCACAGCCAATCAGCCCAGAAACCTAAGACTCAGAAGCCCAAGAATAATAAGAGGAAAAAATTGTTTTTTGACGAACTGGAAGTTGCTCGTACCAACAGAAAAAGAAGAAAAACAAGAAGAAGCCCGTTGTAAAGGACAAGGCGCGAATAGCGGCAATAAAGGAGAACCTTTGCTTCCTATGCAACAAACTTGGGCACCGTGCTAAACAGTTTCCCGAAAAGAAAAATAAAACATCAATTTTATGATGATGAATTTATCCGCAGGTAAATTGCAAGTCAATTTGTTAAATGGTTGTGAATGTACTTGTAATTTCAATACACTTTCTTTCAAGCCTAATCAATTGTTTCATGTTAGAGGCAATATTTTAGGGAAAGACGTAAATGTACTATTTGATTCGGGAAATATTCACAACTTTTTAAATGCTCGACTTGTGCAAAAGCTTTGGGTGCCCACCATGGCCAGCGATCACCGTTATGTGGTCCATCTAGCCTCGGGGTCGGACACAAATTTGGGATGTGATGGCCAGTGATCACCGTTATGTGGTCCATCTAGCCTCGGGGTCGAACACAAATTTGGGATGTGAAAGTCCCTAATTTGGAGCTTCGGATGCAAGATTACGTTGAGCGGCTCGACTTCCATGTTATGAATTACCTTGATAGAACTAATGTAATCCTAGGATACAAATGGTTTTTTGATATATCAGATTCCTTGGGAAATAGTGTATGCTTGATTGTGTGATTGGTATCTACATGCTGTTGGTGTGATTCCTCCTTCCCTTGTGATAAATTGATCCATAGCTTGGGGGCTAGATCCATAAGATCTAGGTTTGGTTGGGTCGGTCCGATTCCCTTGTGTTGCTTGTTTGCGGCTAGATACTCTTGGAGGATACGATTTCTTAAGTGCCTCTCCCTCCTATCTAGAATCGTGCTAGTCCATGATCCGAGGCATCGTTTTCCTCCAATGACACCAAGCCTTCTACAAGGAATTTTATGTCGTTCTGGAGCGGAACTTCCGGTTTTTTTTTAAGTGTCGCTTGCGGCCCACCTACAGTTATTAAGTTAGCTGTTAAGTTAACCGAATCTGCCCCACCTCCAGTTATTACCAATTTAACCAAACCCAAGCCTCATTCAATACTCATTTATCCCTATTGCTTACTCGAATTCGAACTCATGTCATTTTTTTTAAGAGTTCATGCTACTGGTGCTGCTTTGGAAACTGGAAACTTTTTGCAGGAGATCACTTTGGTGCTCCTCTGGCTGGTGCTGCTTTGGAAGCTAGAAACCCCGTTGAAGGAGGTTGCTGCTATATAGCCAACGAAGAGAGAAGCAAGGTGTGAGTGGCTGAAGGAGGCATTGCAAAGGCTGGCACTGGAGTGAACATTAGTAGCATTTATGAGGTTGAGTTGATGCCCACATCGTTGTTCAATGAGGCTTCAGTTAGTTAATCATTCCCTTTCAAGTTGGTTTAGGAAGGATGGAAAATACACTCGTTCAGTTAGCACTAACTGGAGTTCCTAACTAAACCAGTTATCAAGTTGTAGGTGGGGCAACACCTATAGTTAGGTTATCTCTAACTGGGAGAGATTATTGTGGGTGGGGGTCACAGGCCTTACGGGAAAAAAATCTTAGAATGTTCAAAAAAACAATGATAGGTATTAGGTGCTAGGAAAACTAAATTATACTTGTAGTTTCATTGGAACCAAGTTTGCTTTGCTACATTTTCAGATCATGCAAAGTACTGAATCACATTGAACAACCTTTGTATATCTACACTCTATGGTTATGGGACCAGTATCCATGTGCTTGAAAAACATTGTGACAGATCTTTAAGTCCTGTTAGAAATTCTTTAATCTAGTTGTACCTTGTTGCACATCATGCAAGGTACTGTGTTCTTTAAGACTTACGGAACAAGCAATTACTGAATCAATCTCAATCCAAATTTCAAAGTGACAAAAGCTGATCCCCATGAGGTTTGATTTCCTCTCTTGGTTTTTAACATGCAAGCTTTGGCCTTGATACTACTGAGAAGGCATGACAAGGAGTCACTAACTCGTCATAGATGCATTGCGTACAATAGAAATCCCTAGATTTTGAAATCTACTATTGCTCCCAGTTTACATGTCTGCTAAAACCTTTTCCTGGTTCCAACGTTTTGGAATGCTGCATTCTGGATCTATCTACTTGTGGAACGTGATTTTGATGCACAATGTTTCCTTGAAACACGTTTCGAACGCATAAACGCGTTTGAAACTTCTCGTTCGAAAAGTATTGTGGAAATACTTATGGAGGTGGCCCTGTTCGAAATGTGGCACTGTATCTACTTGGTACTAGACTTTCTATGACATGGCTAAACCCCAAAAACCCATAAAAACACATTCTCAAAATAAAAAAAGAAGACCCTAAAAAAATTCCCGTTTCGAACTACGAAATGGACCCGTGAAACATTGCTTGCATGTAGTCAAGAATAGTGTCTGCTCACTAGCTCTATAGTTGTATCCACTCCAGGATGCCCTATGCAGGGATTAACATGACACTGGTCTTTGAAGGATCTTAGCATGAAGTTCATCCATGTCTGGCACATAATACTTACCATTCTACTTCAACATACCTGCCTCCACAGTGTATGTCAAAAATGTGTGCCTTCCCTAAAGAGCCAGTCACCATTGAAGCCCCTCATCACACGATCGGTGGTGTGTGTACTCTCTGGGTAACCTATAGTGACACACCCAATGATCTATAATATCATTGGGGGCCTAGACTAGGTCAGTTGTACCCGCTACTGGTGATCACCTACTCACATGTGGGTTGTGCCTCACCATTGGTGGTGGTCATTGGTCCTTTGGGGTACATTAGGGCCACGACTAGGGCCTAAAGTAGTCCCGAAGGCCTGTTTGACTATAAATAGGCCCTAAGGCATCATTAGTCTGATGGTCTTGGAGAGTATTGAGTTTTAAATTGGTGAGTAGCTTGATATTTAGTTTATCATAGCTTCAATTTACATTCGGGCTAAAAAGTTCAATATTATCATTCAACTATTGTTTTCATCCGATGACTCTTGTACATTGATAGTAATAGCTCTCTATCTCGCTTTTGTTTTGATGAGTCTTCTTAGTATCTAAGCCAGTTTTTTGGAGAAAAGATTTGCTGCTTGAAGAGAGTTTAGCTACTTATAGACACTTTAAAATGTGTTCATTGAACAAAATGATCGACAATGTCAAAGTGTCTATAGAAGGTTTAGTGATGCAATGCAATTTAAGCTCGTTCTAATGTTATACAATCAAATGTTGGTTTTTTTTAAATCCACTTGCTTTTGGAAAAGATGGCAATGATAATTTTGAAATATGGCGTCCCAGATTTGAAGTGGTTGCAGTTCTTCCATTGTTATTGCAAGTTTTCAATGGTCAACTATACCAATGTTTAAGGTAGTAAAGCTTTTTACTTGTATGCTGTAAACTGAATGATCCTCTTTAAAAAGTTGCCAAACTCTTTCCCAGGACCGAAGTGATTTTGTTAAGAATCAGAAGTGATATTTTTTGAGCCTCGAGCCTTTGGCTTGCATAAGCAATAGGATGGTCAACCTCAGGGAGAATGACTCCAATCCCCTGTCCCCTGTCCTGATGCATCAACAGAAACAATTATTGGCAGCTGAAACTATGGAAGCTTAATCTCTGGTGTTGTATTATTTTTGGGCTCAGGAAAATGTTCCCTTAATTTACATTGCCATCAAAAGATCACCCTTTCTCTGCTAAGATCATGAGCTTTTGGAAAAGCTGGAACCTTTGCTAGACACAGGCTGGAACGTCCAAATCCTGCTGTACAAGAACAGTTCTAGGAAACCATGAGTATTGTGTGCTTTTCTACTTGTGGCCAGTTTTGAACTACTTTGATCTTTGCAGGTTCCTTTCATATCTATTGTTTTCTCATAAATCAGAAGGCTTTTCTAGGTAAGAGTCTCCTCTGTATGGAATACAAAAACTTTCTTAATGAAGACATGTTTTTTGATGATTCTACAACACATAAAGGGTGTTGATGCATATTTTTATGTTCCTTGTTCTTACTACAAGGCCCTTGCAAGTCCAGGCAGTATTAACTAGCTATACAGACCTGCAGGACAGTCAATATTCCATTGACTAATATTTGTCTGAAGCTTGAGGACTAAAATGCGTTGTCCAACTGCCTAATTACCTAGCATACAGTCCTTCTAATGGTTCATAGAGTTCATCCACATGTCTTGATAAGCTACGAAACCTTTAAACAATGGTGACATTCACAGTAAAAATGCTGTCAATTCACATGCAGGAAACCAAGAGCAAGAAGAAATTGTCAGATGCAGGACATTTGGATGAAATGGAGTCAGGAACTGCTGAGGCGAGCCAAATCTGTAATCACTCTTTTGTATGCAGGAACGTTGTGGGGCTTGTGTGTGAAGAATGTGGACTAGTGGGACAATGGATTGAGAATATGTTTGACAACCCAAATGTAAGATTTGTTTTGAGAGCCTCCATACTCAAACAATGCATTGCTTGTCTGTTATTTATGTTTTTGCAGCATGCTGTGTAATTTGAAATTTTTTAGACTTTAGAATACTTGTGATCTTGTGTTTCTTATTTGTGTGTATGATTTTTAGATGTGTCGAGCTTCCAGCAGGGGATTGAGTAGGATTTCAAAGAATAGAAGGGTATCACACGAGTTTTCTTCCTTGAGTTTGCGGAAAGAGTCATTGGTACCACAACCATATCCAAGGCCTACTTTGAAACTACATCCATTTTTCAAAGAAACTATGCATGCACATCAGAAAGAAGGCTTTGAATTCTTGTGTCGGAATCTGATTGGCAGCTCGGAATCTGAAGAAGAATTTACGGAACCAGGTGGTTGTATTCTTGCACATGCACCAGGAACAGGGAAGACGTGCTTGATAGTGAGTTTTCTGCAAAGTTTTCTAACAAAATTTCCACAAGGTCGGCCCTTAATAATTGCTCCAAAAATAATTCTCCAGCCTTGGTTGAGGGAGTTTAAGAAGTGGGAAGTGGAAGAAACAGCTGTCTACAATCTTAATGAGGAAAGTCAGACAGGCAGGTTATACACCGATGAGCCAAACTCACGGCCTTCAGAAACTTTACCTTGGCCCAGTCGACCGGGAGAAGCACCTAAAAACAGCAGGCTGAAAACAGTCCAAGAGTGGTTTCATGGAAAAGGGGTCTTGCTTGTCAGTTACAGTTTGTTTGCTGGACTAGTTTTCAATGGTTCAAGCAGTCAAGGATCATCAGCTGATAAGGAAATCTGCAGAATGCTGCTGGAAGGCCCAGGGATTCTCATCTTAGATGAAGGTCATTTTCCACGGAATGAGAGAACAAAGATCCTGAAGGCTCTTACACAAGTGCAGACGGTTCGGCGAGTGTTGCTGTCAGGAACATTGTTTCAAAATAACTTTCAAGAGTTGTTTAATTTGCTAAAGCTCAGCAGGCCGAATTTCATGGAAAGATGTCCTGAATATGCACAAAAGTTGGAGGCAGCAGCCCTTCAGATATCGAATGGTGTTTCTACATCTGTTGAGAATATTGACTTACTGGAGCTGGAAACAAATAGCTCAAAATCAAGAGCTAGGCTTGAGAAGCATATTTTCATGGAGGAGATAGCACACAACATCACAGAGATAGGAGACAATCAGGCAGATGTTGGGGAAATGTGTAAGTCTATTCAAAAGTTGAGGCATCTGACTGCTCCTTTCATTCATTGGTATGGTGGTCAGATTTTAGATTGTCTTCCAGGCCTTCAGGAATTTGCAATCATGCTGAAACTGACAGAATCCCAGCGTAAGGCACTCTCAAATATGAAAGAGGAGAGAGGTTCTAAAACTCGCTTGGAGCAAGATATTAGATTCTCTGCAGTGTGCATACATCCAGTTCTTTTAAAATCTGAAGTGGCTGAAGACTGTGAATCAGTTCCAAAATCACGTATGGATTTTCGTTGTTCTAATCATGACCCTTTACATGGCGTAAAAACTACCTTTGTTTTGGATTTATTGAATTTCTGCAAGCATTGGGATGAGAAAGTGATCATTTTTAGCCAGACCCTTTCTCCTCTTGACCTTATAGAGAGTATGCTAGAAAACGTGTGGGGTTGGAGAAAAGGCCATCAAATGCTACGGCTTGATGGTGTGATGCCATCTGATGAACGTCAAAATGTTATTGACAGTTTTAACTCTGACAAAAACTGTTCCCATGTTCTTCTGGCCTCCCTGAAAGCATGTGGCGAAGGCATCTCGTTAGTAGGTGCGTCACGTATTATACTGTTGGATGCTGCATGGAACCCAGCAGTTATACGCCAAGCTGTGAGTAGAGCATTCCGCATAGGCCAGCAGAAATTAGTGTATGTATACAGGCTAATTACTGTTGAGACTCGGGAAGTGACTATCTATACGAAATCCATTTGGAAAGAATGGTTATCAAGAGCACTGCTTGACAATAAAGTGAGTGTCGACAATGTGGTCAAAATGATGTCCTTGCCAGAGCAACTGGCTTCTTCAGTTTTTGGAAACACTGGAGACACGTTTTTGGAGACCATCACTCAACAAAGGAAGGAGATTTTTTGGGGAGTTTTCAAGCATAATATGGCATAGGTATGCACATGCCTATTCACTAGATATGCAAAAAGGGCTTGATGCTGAAGATGGCAGCTCCTCCTAGTTATCAAACATATGGCGTTTCTTTTTATTAATAAAAGAATTGGGTTTGTCTTTACTTTAGTTTTTGAAAATAGACCTTGTACAAATTTTTGAAAATACGATTGCATAGAGTTTGTGGTGGTCATTAATGTATGTGCATAATGTGATGTATATTGTTGTATTGGGCTTGTGAAATCAGTTCTAAATCTAAAGAATAAGTTTGCAAGTGTAGAGAAAATCCTCCAATCACAATCCTCCTAAGAGCCAAAAAGCCTGAATATGCAATTAAATGCTTGGGATTTAAGAAAAAGAAGCATGTGTGGATCATTGAAGAACTGGCATAGACATGCTTATTCCTATTAGGAAAAGTTCACATACAGTTTTCTAACTTAACATAATGATTGAATGTTAAAGTGCTCAGCAGTATGTAGATGCTCATCAAAGTAAAGCCTTTTTCCCAGCAATTGCAAGAGGGTTGAGGCATTACATGTCTCTCTCTCTCTCTCTCTCTCTCTCTCTCTCTCTCTCTCTCTCTCTCTCTCTCTCTCTCTCTCTTCCCGCTCTGTGGTTGAATAATTCATTTATGTATCATTGAGCTGTCGGCTTGCAAATCTCTCTCTCTCTCTCTCTCTCTCTCTCTCTCTCTCTCTCTCTCTCTCTCTCTCGCAATTTTGGTTCAGCAATACATAAACTTTATTTTTATTTGGAAGTGTACCAAGTCAAAAAATTGCTATGGTATTTGTATTTCACTTGTTCATTCATCAATTTTCCAAGTTTCATACTTGTGCAGAGATTGGAGCTGTACTTTTTGTATTTTCTAGGTGGCAGTGTAACTGCTACTAGATCATTGTGTTCAAATGTGCATTTCTGTACAAGCTCTATGCATAACAGCCTTGTCAAATAGTTTGGGAAAGGGCACATATTGCTTTCCCCAGATTTGAACATTGCACCTCAATGGGTAGATGGGATCTGTTCAACTGTAATTTCGAAATCCATTATTTGGTTTGTTTTCAAAACCGATTTATGAAAGTAAGGTATAGCGTCCATTTGCAATCAAAGTTGATAGCAAAGGGAATTGTTGACGCATTGGTTGAGCCCCTATGAATTTACGAAGGTTCAAGTCTCTTGTTTCATCTTTTGGTACGTGATATCCTTTCTTGTAGCTTCGCATCTTAATTTTTGCATCTTAATGAGTATGCTTTTAATGTACAGCAAGAATGCTTTAAAGAATTTGTAAGCTGGTTAATATTAATAATTGTGAGTGTAGACAAAACCTTCATATCAGCTTACACTAAGTCACAAATTCTAGGCACGAAGCCCAGAAATTTGAGCAAAGGCATTTTAGATCTTTACATACCGAAGGCACGCATAAATGGATCCCCCTCATCTGTACAAGTGTAAAGAGGGTGCTGACAAATGCACTATATTTGAGGGGTTGATTCATAACTTTTGAAAGCAACAATTATGAACATTTAGCTAACAGGAGCTTCAAGTTCCTTATCTATAAGTTTTTACCATGATTAACTTTTTGGCCCCGCCTTTCAGGCCGGGTACTTTTGTAATGATAACAAAGATTGACGTGCTTGTGTTCAAAATAAATTTTTAAAATATTTACATAATTTACTTTTTTAATGAAATGCTTTTGAGTGGATAATTATGTGTGCGTTGGCTCTGCTTGCGCGCGTGGCTTCTCGCATTCTCTGGATAGTGGATTGCATGTACTCGTGATGTTCTCCTGGAGCATGCACAAAGAGAAGAACACAAAGAAATAGAGATCAAACGGCTGTTCTCATGGATGTTCTCCTGGCTGTTCTCGCTGCTTGGGATCTTCTTTGGCTGGAATTTTGGCTGGCTCTTTTTGCCCTCCAGAGATTGCACAAGACATGTCAGTTTCCTTTTCTCTCCACTCATGGTTGCTTGGTTGATCAGCACGCCGCTTATTGGCTTATTATACAACATTGCAGCGAATTATCCAGGAGTGTTGACGGCTATGTCTCCTCATTACGTATGGATTTATTTCAACAAGAATGGAATGCACGGCTGGATCAGTCTTGGCGGCACAATTCTGGCTGTTACAGGTGTGCACAAGCAGGCGGCATAATCTTCAATTTCCTTAACCGTAGGTTTCATTCACAAGTTCAGCTAATATTTTTCAGCTTTCGTCCATTCTGGCTTACTGAGCTTTTGGATTTGGTTCTATTTTTGTGTAAGGTGTGGGGCGGAGTTTGAAAAACATATTTATTGCAGTTCCTTGAATCCTCTTGAATGCTGATGAGTTCGGTATTTTGAATATGTGGCTGATTTGCTGGTGCTGGAACAACAGGTCTGGTTCATTGAGCTCTTGGATTTGGTTCTATTTTCATGTAAGGCGGGGTGACGTTTGAAATATTGCAGAGGTTGGGCATGTGTGTCTGCTGGCACGCCGATTCTTGTTATTGAGAGCTCTTCAAGTCAAGTAGTTTGTGAATTGGACGATTATTGGCAAACAATTTGATTTCAGGGACGAGGGACGGTCTGTTTGCCAGAATGGATGTTCGTGATGCAAAGTTGCATGCAGTAAGAAATGCTTTGATATTGTTGCTATTTCTGTCTGTTGTGGTATCGGTTGCTGCTACTTCGGAACAAGGAGGCCTTTTCGAATGCCATAAATATTCATCCTTAACTCCCAAGGATCACGGTATGTATGATATTGTGCTTATTCGTGACCAAGCATATTGAATTTTCCAGCTGATGCGTTTTATAAAAGGCTAATAATCTGGATATGTATTCCTGCTGTACTGTGAATGGTAGATTCCAGTGTTTCTAAAGTTTCAAGTCATGAGCAGTTCATTTCTGAATAATTGTAGAGTGATTTGCTGGTAAGCTCTTATGAAGTTGCTTAGAAAGAAACATTTGCGTTTACGTGAGAATAGAAATGTTCATTTTTCTTACCAACATAATTCTGGTCATGTTGTCCATAAAATGACCAGCGATCTTTACTGCAAAGTGTGGATCGGTAAAGGAAGATGTCTTTGGCCTTTTGTTTTTGGAGGAATTTGAAATAAAATATCCGCCATGTCTCATTCCTACAGGAATAAGTTGTGATAAATGTTGCCAGTCCTACGGGAATAAGTTGCTAGAAATGTTGCGATGCACCTCACAAGTACCCCAATGGCTGGGACATCCGGAACAAACATTATTGGGCGGTAAGAACTAAGAACATAGAGTGGCTGTTTACTGTACACACCATACTTTTGCTCATGGTTTACAGTTATTGGTCGATAAGAACCCTACAATAGCTTATCACATCATACTTCTGGAATCTGTGCATAGTTTATAGTTTGTTGCTGGTTTTTGTGATTGTTTTGTGAGATGGATACAATGTCAAATAACGTTGACTTTTCAACTATGTTATCTGAATTAAGGAAAGGGAGTCTGGAGGACAAACTTCTGGTTGTGAAAGGGCGGCTAAAAATAGCCTTTCTGTACTGATACTGTTGAAATCACTTAATTTTTTTTTCTGTTTGTTCAGTCAGTTGGATTTACAGGCCTTCCAGGTTTCGCATTAGCAGTGTTGTGGCTAGCTTTTGGCTTTCTATTCCACTTGTCTTGATGCTGCTGGACCTGCTGCTGCAATACGCTGGTCAAGGAAAAATTCATAACACCTTAAATATATAGTCAACCATTCCTGATATACTGTGGAGAATTTGCATAGTGTTTCTGCAGTTCTGACAGAAGCTGCATCCGTAAACGTGGGCAATGTTGGTGTTCCCACTAATCAGAAGCACACGATATAGCAACAGAGTACGCAATTAAATTCTTTGGCTGATCAGTTGGAATCTAAAACGGAGGACAATGCACATAGAATTCGAAGAGCCATAAACCTGGTGTAAGTAATTATTGTAGAATCGACAGCAGCAGAAATTCTATTCATTATTTTCAAGCTCATCATAGTGAGTTGTAAATTCACCTTAGTTTTTGCTATTTCAGTCGGTTAGTAATGATTATTGTGGCAGGAGTCATACTACTACTTGTGCTCCTGGGACTTTGTAAGCCCCCGTCTCCTCTGTTAACTCATTACAGGATTTTCGGATGATGCCTAGTATGTTCAGAAAATCATCCTCAAGACTGTGTAACCCTCATACGGAGTTCTTTTTGAACATGTTGAGTAGAAAATTTATGCTTGCTGTGGAATGACAATCAACTTTCTGTGCCTTCTATTGCAGCGCTCGTTTCCTGTGGTTTCCGTCCTCTCATTTATATGCAAGGAAGCCATAACTTTCAGGTTACTTATAACTACTTTGACATCATGACATGCCAAGTGTAGCAGAATCAGAACCTGATTTCAATCTGACTCTTCTTTTAATGAATGGATTTGGCATCATCAGATTAGTTTTCATTGAATGGTTTCTTGCGGCATTTTGCTTAACAAGTAAGCTTTTTATGCTCATCGCATACCATGCTTGCTAAGAGTATCTGGGTTATGAAGTACGCCAATTATCTTCTTACTAAGTTGCTAGTCAATTCAATTCTATAAAGCTTTCTGTGTCTATATTTACCCATGCTATAATCATTGATGAATCATTGTTCTTGTGAATTAAAAAAATTCCAATTATGACATTTTCCCTACCATATGCAGTGGTCGGCAGCTGGCCTATTGAGTGTTTCATGCAGTACTATGGGAGATACTTGTGGCAATGCAAGAGTGGGTAAAGAACCCTGACGCTCAGACAAATTTGGATGAAATTCTTCCTTGTATGAAAGCAAAGATTTGACAAATTCAGTAGTGAATGTTGTTGATCAAGCAATCACTCTGGCTTTTAACAACAATTTGCCACCTGGCTCTCCCGTCCTTCAATCAGTCAGGGCCTGCAATGCCTCTTCTATGCAGTCCATATGGTCCATCGCCAGATTATGCAGACCAACCTTGTCCAGCTGACAATGTTGACCTTAGTAATGCAGACCAACCTTAGTAATCCGTGAAATAGACCCATGTTTTTAACTTAATTTGCGATTTGGTTGATATTTTTTCTTCCTTGTATGAAGTGTACTAGTCTGAAAATTCTGAAAGCAGAAATGGTCTCACTATATTTGCACTTCATGGTGACTGCAGATCACCAGGCTGAATAACCCAGGACATCTATAAAGAGCTTGTCAGAGCAGTTACGATAGCCAATGTGAATGTTCCTTTCTTGGTTAGCTAGAAAACTGCATCTTCGTTCGTACCACTTTTCAGACGGTGATAACAAAAGATTGTCCGGACTTGCGGAACTACACAAAATGGGTGTGGATTGGTTTGGTTCTGATTTCAGGAGGTTCAATGTTTTCCGTCCTCTGGATTATCTGCAGTAGAAAGATCCAAAAGATGCTCAGTCTATATATATCGAGGAGTAGCACAAGCACCTGCAAACGGCCACTGCAACCTGTCCAAGCATAAGTGTCAAATGGCTAGATTTTAGCGTTGTGTAGCCCCAAATTAGGAGTATCACACTTTGACGCCAGAGTATCACTTTGTTATAAGTCCCGGGAGTTTTGATTAAAGAGGTGATTGTGCTTCTGATAAAAATTTAGGATTCTTTTTCGTGACACTTACATTCAAATGGTAAGAGGGATTTCACAGAATCACATTTGTAAGGAGATACTAGGTGTAAAACCTGCAATTTTTAGAGTACTAGTTTCTGGGCATGATAAGAGATTTCGGTAGTCGTCGTTGCTGTTCTTAAATGGGACGAAGTCATTTAGTTGTTAATGTGGGACATCATTTTTGCCAAAAGCATTGTCACCACAATACTCAACAAACACATACCATGCGTGGAGGTAACATATATTTCCTTATTAGAAGATTAGCACTTGCTGGAAATTTTTACACAATCCCTGAGGTATACCATTATGACACTGGTGACAATTCAGAGAAAATAGTTCCTTTGCTGGAAACAGTGAAAAAACTTGTTAGTGTCCTACCGTTGCTACAAGCGACAAGCTCGTGATGCATAAGTCAGGCCCCTCATTTGATAATGAAAATGAAATATGGTTAAAGTTTTCTCATCAACTCCAAACGGCCAGCAGAGTTTTGTTTCAAGAGCTTGGCTATAATCTTAACAAGGCCGAGTGTGCCTATCTTCTTTCCCAAAATAGTTCAGTTTATGTAGGTAATAAGTGCCCATATTGTGTTATAATATAATGTTAAGAAGACTCTAGTTGAACAAAGAAGAGAGCATGTTCAATGTCTTGATCGATTATAAGCTTCAATGCATTGATATAAGATTCATGAAAGTTAAAAATCTTCTTGATTGATAGAGAAGTATTGAACTTGATACGAACATATTTAAGTAATTATTGCTCGGTTAATCCATAATGAAAACACAATTGATCTTTTCTCCAAGAGCAATATCCTCCGGTCACAAAAGGCAAGGTACATAAATAGAAGGGGGCTTTCTCAAATTGATGGGATGACAATGTTAACACTTGGGCAGACTCTCCTTTCAGCCTAGATGAGGCAGGCCTCTAGTTTGTTTGTGCGGATAATCTCACCTCGATGTTTTCAGCTCTTCATGCCCAAATGCATTTAATCTAAGTGGGAGTAAACACTCCCAAGGGGCTAGGTACCTAGTTGGCATGTTCAACTTTTGTCATGTGGTGGTACACTGCGACGACTATGTAGCTCATTAATGAGACTCCTTTGTTGGGTAATGTTTGGATGTGAAATTGTGTGTAGCATGTGTAGCTATTGCAAGAAAGAAATTGGAGTCTTTTCTGAGCTTCCCTTGAACCTTAAAAGTGTCAAAGTGAACCAAGATTAGATGCCATTTTGAGTTTGATAATCATAAGGATTATCTAGTTTCAATGCATCCATTCACAATACATAAAAATTAACTAATAGTAAATTTCTAAGAGTGAGGTAGTATGAGATAGCATGACAATAGACCAAAATAAGAACAATGAAGTACTAGGAAGTTGGAGATACAACATTGTAATGATCTACTTTAAAAGAAAATCGCATTGTTCACTAATGCTCTAAAATTTTGTCCAAGAGTCCAAGAAGAGTTCCAATTTATTTAGATCATGTTTTTCATTTCCAAGAAGTTGTAGCATTGGTGTAGGCTTGTAACTAATATCTAAATCTATGGGTAATGGATTAGTCTCCTATTAACAATCTAATTTTCTCAATTTTGTATCTCGTCAATTTTTGACTAATTTCATGTTCAAATTGGCACAAGTTTAGCTTGATAGACGTAGGTCATATCATCATGAGTTGGCATAGCCACTTGGCAATCGTTAAGCATGTTAGTTATTATGTGCAACATAATGAAGGACATGCAAGACCTATTAATCAGGATGAGACGAAAGAAATGAAGTTCCTATTCAAGCTACTACAGGTGGAGCATAACCCATAAAGAGACCAGAATGGTATATGAGATTGACGGAGAATACAGAGGTCCTAGAGACAAGTGAGCAAGGGGGAGCACGAAACTTGAGATCGAGATAGGTAAATTATGCTTTTATGGCTAATGTCTTAGTTGAGAAGGAACCTAGTTCATTCCGAGAAGCTGCAAGTACACCTAAGTGGCATGAAGCCATGAAGGAGGAATACCAATCAATTCTAAAGAATGATACCTGGGATTTAGTACCTCCTATGCCAGGCAAGAAAGCAATTTACTGAGTGGGTCTACCAGGCAAAGTATGGACCTAATGGTAAGCTTAAAAGGAGGAAAGCCAGGTTGGTTGCTAAAGGTTATGCACAAGAGCCAAGTATTGATTATGACAAAACCTTTACACCCATTGCAAAGATGATTACTATTCGACTTATTTTTGTTACAGCTTCACATTTTGGATGGAATGTTTTTCAAATGGATGTGAATAGTGCAGACCTGAATGGATACATCGAGGAGGAAATTTATATCACCCAACATGAAGGCTTCATTGTCAAAGGCAAGGAAGACTATATATGATCGCTACAGTTTTTTGGATGGATTCAGTGGATATAATCAAGGAAAGATAGTGCCCGAGAATCAACACAAAATGGTGTTTGCTACCGAATGGATAACATATGCCTATAAAGTGATGTCGTTTGGGTTATGTAATGCACTAAGCTCTTTCCAATGAGTGATTCAGACTGCCTTCAAAGAGTATCTCCTAAAATTCTTGGAGATCTTCTTGGACAATTTAGTGTACATGGAAAGGGTGATGAGCACCTATCTCAACTAGAAAAATGTGTCATGAGTATTAGATAGTATAAAATCATGAGAAGTGCCAAATATCGGTTACGCGTGGACTAATGTTAGTATTTTGGCATGGAATTGCGATAGATCTACTCAAAATATGGATTATCATGATCTACCTCCACCTGGCACCATCCAGGAGGTGTATTATTCATGGGCCATGAAAATAATTACCAAATTCTTATAATGTCATTTGCATATTTAGCACAACCAATTTACAAACTCATAGTACTACCTCACCAGTCAACGGAAGCTGATTACAGAAGTATTGGCTACCACAAATTTCCTAAGTAGAAGATTAGATTTTTATATTCTTTTGTTTTCCACTTTCACTCCAATTTCATAATTTCCTATTTGCCTCTTCTTGGAATCATCCTATATCAGTGGAAAATTCAAAAACAGAGACAAAAAAGAGTTAAAATCACTCAAGTTTGCAAAAAGACAGTGTAAACTGTCTAATCAACCCTCGCCAACGTTTTCTAAATGGAAATTCTATCTCCATTCTCCTATGGCTGCGAAGGTCACTTCTTGGCAGAAGTTACAGAAACTGCTATTTGTAAGAGTTCCAAAATTATGAGATTTTGGGAACCCTCGTCGAGCTAGTAACCCTTGCCGACAAAAAAAATGAAATCAGGATAGTTGATTTGATTTGGGCGAAGGTTGAAATTCTGGAAACTTTTTTTTTTACAAAGTACCATTAGGTTCCATCTTAGACGAATGGTCTGCACCTTGGCTTACTGATGCACAAGGAACCCTCACTGAGAATTTTGTGGCCTACACTTGTAGTGTTCTTTTTCCCTACCAAGTTTTATCCATAACAGAGCACCTAACAATGTACTTTGTCTAATAGAGGTCTAAATTCTCCTCTATATAAGGGAGAAAATCAAGTGATTTGTCACGTTTTTTGGCGAAGCTCTTGCAAAAATTTTCCATGGAAATTTTTGTGTCTTTGTTATTAAAACGTACATGGCACACACGTTACCCTCTATCATACTACTTGTTATACACTCTCTTTATTTGCATTGTATTATCCTTCAAATGCCATTATGTCTAAATGTCCAATTTCGCCAAAATCTGGCCTCTTTATTGGACAAGTCATACAATGCACTATACCTACCAACCTCATGCATGTCGTGCTACCAAGCCAAGCTCATATATCCCAATGGCTGATGGTAGCAAGCCCATTGCTCCAGACCATGGGTATTCATGCCTCGGTTTTCACCAACGTGTTTTTTGAGTCAATTTAGAGATTTGCCAACTTTGCTTATATTGTCTTCTCTCTCTAGATGAGCCCAAAAGTGAGATTTTCTTTCTCTACCCGAGGAGAGGAGCTTTTTGGGACTTAGTTTATTTCATGAAGTCTTCCACACATGTGAAACACCTTTTGGTAATCAATGAATGCATGTAGATTGGTCTTTTTCCTTACATCTTGTCATTGATCTTGGATTTCAATCAATAGGTGATCAATAGTGCATGAGCCAAGCTTAGGAGATCAATTTCACACATTAGGACATTCCCACATGTGTGAATTTTCACATGGTATCAGAGCCCACCTAAGTATTTGATGCATGTTTCATCCAAAGTTTCAAAAATCTCATGAAAATCAAGATCTAGAGAGTGTTGATTGCATCTCCCATGCTATCTCAAGGAAATTTGGACTAGAGGGTTCATTTCATAATTATCGAATCATTTCAGGTATTTTACGGAATTCAGTGCTCAGGCACATGTGAAGTACAACCAAATTCATTTGGAAAGTTCTCTTCCAAGTTAGATCCAAATTTGGTGCTAGATAGCTTGTTTGAAAGCTAGTCTTGTCTAGTTTTTGTAGCAATTGGTTTCAATCCATTTGGTGAGCCAATCAAAAGTTATAAGCTTTTTAAGAGGGTTAGGTAGGGCACCTAGATCTGTGTGGACACATTTGGTTTGATCATATTTTGCTAGTTTGACCAAAAAATTCAAGAAGAAGTTTGCCAATGTCATCTATTTGAGATCTAGTCATCATTTTGAGGTCATAGCCACTTTCTTTCATACAATTGGCTTGCATTTGAGTGATTTGTGAATTCTTCGAGTGTTTCACACGTGCCAAAAATAGTCTGACCCAAACTTTGCCTATACTCCATCAATTGATGAGAGGTTGATCTAGTTTGAGAGAGATTGGTAGAGCTAGTGAGATCCATCTCACGTTTTGTTGCAAGATCTTGCATAGGAGTTGGTAGTACACCTTTCAAGGATCCTATAGTGAGAGAGAAGCAACATTTTATTGTCTAAATCACAAGGAGTCTTCACTATTACATGGCATCTATGGATTCCTTTCTATTGGAATCTAGTGAAAGACTATCTACCTTCAACTATGCTATTTGGAAGGTTAGAATGGAGTCAGTCTTGATACTCCAAAATGTGATGGACATTGTACTTGGGATTGAGGAGGAGCCTCAAGTCCTTCAAGAAGTACAAAAGTATAAGAAGAGATCTAGGATGGCTCTCCATTATATCAAGATGAATGTCTCTAATGAGATTTTGAGAGAGATTGGTGATTGCAACTCGGCCAAGCAAGCTTGGGATACTCTCAAAGCTATTTATGAAGCCAAAATACCTCTAGGCTCCTCACTCTTAGAAATGAAATCTTCCAAAGTTCTCAAAAGAGTGATGAGAGTGCCACTGAGAGTGAAAGATACTCATAGAGAGCTTGCTTGCATTGGAAGATCTATAAATCAAAGTGAGCTAGTCCAAGTCATACTTGATGGCTTGAGAGATGAGTATGAGAACCTTGTCCAATCCTATGCCATCAAGGAGGTGCTACCTACGTTGGAGGCTTTGCAAGGAGTGCTAATGGCTGAAGAATCAAGGCATGAGAACAAGCTATTAAGGATGGACAAATTGTCACTCAATCATAATGGTGAAGACAAAGTTTTATTTGCCAAGCACAAAGAGAGGAGCAAAAAGCAACACCAACACTTCTCTAAGGACAAACCAAAAGACCAAGATGAAGAAGATGATGACTCCTCTCAATATCATACTTCAAAGAAGAAGAAAAAAGACGTTAAGTGATTCTTTTGTGGCAAGAAAGGCCACTATGCCACCAATTGCTTTAAGAAGAAGAATCAATTCAAGCAAGCCAACATCTCTCATGAGAAAGAAGACTTTATTGCAAGTGATGGAGAATGCTCACTTATGGCATCAAAATTCTCCTCTTCCACCTTCAAGATGGATGACTCTTGGTATATTGATAGTGGAGCATCTTCACATATGTGTAGCTCCAAGGATTCCTTTTCAACTATTATGCCTTATGAAGAAATCAAGAAGTCCATATATATATTTCAAGTGATCAAGAGTGCAAAATTGAAGGTGAGATAAATGAGAGAACCAACCAATTGACGAAAAAAAGTAACATCTACTTTCTCTTCATTTGAAGATGTAGTCAACTTCAAGTTCACTTCCATGGGAGCAACAACTGGCTAATGTCCAACATATTGAACTTTTCTAATATGTTTTAGGCGTACTTAGTTTGACAAAGCAAATTAGAATCACTTGTATGATATATTTCAATACGAAGACTATTTATAGTGTAGCTCACCAAGATCTTTAATCTCAAATTCCATGGCTAAGCTACGCTTCACTTTGTCAATAAGTTTTGCAAAACTTCCAGTAATAATAATATCATTCACGTACACAACAAGATATATATAGAGGTTATGATCACTCTCACAATGAACAATATTTTCATCTTCCTTTAATATATAGAGGTTATGATCACTCTGACAATGAACAAAATGTAGCTGCGTAACAAGAAAAGTTTTATTTTTTAGAATACCGTGCATGAGCAAATTGTTTCAATCCATAAAGCGCTTTCTTTAATCTGCACCAATAGTCTTCCTTGCCTTTGACAATGAAGCCTTCATGTTCAGTGATATAAATTTCCTCCTCGATGTATCCATTCAGGTCTGCACTATTCACATCCATTTGAAAAACATTCCATCCAAAATGTGAAGCTATAACAAAAGTAAGTCGAATAGTAATCATCTTTGCAATGGGTGTAAAGGTTTTGTCATAATCAATACTTGGCTCCTGTGCATAGCCTTTAGCAACCAACCTGGCTTTCCTCCTTTTAAGCTTACCATTAGGTCCATACTTTGCCTGGTAGACCCACTTAGTAAATTGCTTTCCTGCCTGGCATAGGAGGTACTAAATCCCAAGTATCATTCTTTAGAATTGATTGTATTCCTCCTTCATGGCTTCATGCTACTTAGGTGTACTTGCAGCTTCTCGGAATGAACTAGGTTCCTTCTCAACTAAGACGTTAGCCATAAAAGCATAATTTACCTGTCTCGATCTCAAGTTTTGTGCTCCCCCTTGCTCACTTGTCTCTAGGACCTCTGTATTCTCCGTCAATCTCATATACCATTTCGGTCTCTTTATGGGTTATGCTCCACCTGTAGTAGCTTGAATAGGAACTTCATTTCTTTTGTCTCATCCTGATTAATAGGTCCTGCATGTCCTTCATTATGTTGCACATCATCCAAACTATCCAGTTCTATCCATGGTGGGGGAGTCATCAACAAAAATTGATAAGTCTTTGCTCATCAAACATAACATCTCTACTAGTGTGTACCGCTTTAGTAACAAGATCAAACACTTTCTATGCTTTTGAATTGTCAAGATAACCAATAAAAATACACTTCAAAGACTTAGAATCAAGCTTTCTTCTACACTCATCAGAAATCTTCATGAAAGCAAGAGAACCAAATACTTTCAAATGACTTATAGATGGTTTATGCCCACTATAAGCATATTCAGGGGTGATACCTGCCAGAATCTTCGTAGGAGAACAATTCTGTAGATATCTTGCAATCTTCACTGCTTCGGCCCAAAAGGAATGCGAAAACTCTTCGCCTTCATCATACTTACAACACACTCAACTAGTGTCATGTTCTTTCTCTCAACTACATCATTCTGCTGAGGAGTATATGAGGTAGTAAGTTGGTGCCTGATCCCATGTTGCTAACAAAAATTATCAAAATCACTTGAGTTGTATTCACCACCTCTATCAGTGCGTAAGTCTTTGATCTTCTTATTGCACTCATTTTCGACCAAGTTTTTGAAGCTCACGAACTTATCAAATGCATCAGACTTGTTCTTCAAGAAGTAGATCCACACTTTATGAGAAAAAACATCAACAAATGAAATGAAATAGTATGAACCACCATCGGATGCCATCTGTGCTGGTCCCCACAAGTCGCAATAAATAAGATCAAGTACTCCCTTGGCCTTGGAAGTAGTGGTATCAAAAGGTCTTCGTGATTGCTTACCATATGCACAAGCCTCGCATACGCCTCCACCGAGAACAATTTGAGGAAGTCCCTAAACCATTTTCTTGTCATGCAACTGCTTCAAACTTCCATAATTCAGGTGCCCGAATCTCTCAAAGTGCTCTTGTAATAAACATGAGGTGTAGATGTGGCTGAAAAAGCAGTCTGCAGCACATACAACTTGTTTTCAACTCTTGTTTCACTTGCAATCACTGAGTAGTTCTTGTTGATATATTTCACAAGACATTTGTCCTTATAAAATTCCACTTTGTATCCTTGGTCAGTAAGACTTCCCACGGATAGTAGGTTCTTTGCTAGCTTTGGAACATACATGGCATTACGAATATGAGGTATATAAGTTGCACCTGTCTCATTTGTAATCAAGCTTACTTTGATGTAGCCCACCTCATCAACGGAATGTGATCTATCGTCACCAAGTACAACTGAAGACTTCTCGCAACTTTGGTCCAAATTTGTGAACCACTCTTTATGTGAAGTCATGTGGGCGGATGCCCGTGAATCAATATACCAAACATCTTTCTGGCTACTATTGCTTGCACAAACAAGAGAAGTATTACCTTCTTCCTATTTAGGTTCCTTCTTCAACATAATTGGTGGAATTCTTCAGTCTATCACGATTACCACCAAATGGTCTCTGCCTC
Organism: Diphasiastrum complanatum; assembly: GCA_029204225.1. NCBI lineage: Eukaryota > Viridiplantae > Streptophyta > Lycopodiopsida > Lycopodiales > Lycopodiaceae > Diphasiastrum > Diphasiastrum complanatum. The sequence continues at coordinate 29,894,202 of CM055095.1, forward strand.
TCACCCTTCCTCTTATAGCAGCAGCAGCTTGTTTGATACAACATTCATTGGACATGTGCCCAATTTTACCACAATAGTAGCATGTCACCATCTTCTTTTTGGCTTCTCCGCCTTTAGAAGATATTGCCTCGTTCTGAGGCTCTTGCTTCACTTGATTCTTTTGCCATTGTCTTCTATCATTCCCGCTTCTACCAAGTTGTTGACCACAGCCTCTGCCTTGTCCTCTTGATGCTAATAGCAAAGCTTCATCATTACTTTGGGAATTGCGAGATTGTTGTCCTCTTTGCATAAGTTCCTCTTGAATGAGATAGGCACAAAATTCATCAAAAGTGGGAGGCTTCTCCCTCACCATGATTGTCGTCACTAAGTGTCTATATAAATGATGGTAAATCTCCCATCATGACAGTCAACAACTCCACCTCAGGAATAGTCTCCCCAAATGCAGCTATCCCTTCCTTCAATTCTTTCACCCTGGTGATGAAAGATGTCACAACTTCATGCTCGCCCATTCTAACTGTCATAAGTTTTTACTTCAACATCATAATACGAGCTGTGTTTACAAACTCATAAAGTGTCCTCACTGTATTCCATGCTTGTGTAGGAGTAGTAGATGAAGCAATATGAGAAATAATGTAATCGGCTACTGACACGTTGATCATGCGTCTTGAAGTGGATTGTGTTTGTAGGGCAGCGAATCAGCGCGTAGGGCATTTGGAACGTCGGATCAACCATGCCATAAATCAACGGTGGCGATTGATTTCTCAGGGAGTGATCTAGACCGTGGATGTGAAGTGACCGTTGGATGACAGCTTAAAGAGCCCATGAAAGGTTGAAGGGTATTGAAGTGTATTTTGGCCTTCAACTTCATTAGAAATTTTTAAAGTGAAAGTTGAGTTGGGTCCCTTCAAAAGCGAAGTGTGAAGTTTCTTCAAGGTGAAGAAACAGTTCAAAAACAAGGAAAATCCCTATTTTTGGGTCCTTTGCCCGTTTTGACCCAAACAAAAGGCTAGAACCTCCAAACGAAGGGCACCGGGACTGTACCTACAAGTACGGTACAACAAAATAGAGTGATTGTAGTGGAGAAAGTGTTCGGAGTGCGCCAAAAGTGATTTCAGCATTCCACTGGGCACGTAGTTGGGAGTTGACGACTGAGTGCATTTCGGAAGGCGATGCCGATTTGGCTTTCAAATTGGTGGAAAAGTGACGAGTGGCCTGGTAAGGGAAAAAGTGCAGGTCATCATTTTCAACTTCTGACATTACAGTTGGCCTCGACATATTGTTTTTAGCCTACGACATAAGTTTCAAGCAGTTTTGCGATGGCAAACATGGGAGAGTCCATTTTGAGTGAAAGTAGCAAATTGGACGGGATTTCCAACTATGCAGTGTGGAAATTCAAAATGAAAAACATACTGATGGAGAAAGACGTGGGGGAAGTTGTCACAGGTGATGAGACAAGGCCGCCAAATAAAACGGATATCAAAGTGTTCAACAAAAAGATGAGGAAAGCTTTGACCTTCATTAACTTGTCAGTGAAGGATCACATCATTACCCACATTTGTGATGCTGTTAAACCCAGACAGGCATGGGATGTGCTAAAGGAGCAGTTCGAGACATCAAATCCATCAAGAATCATGTTTCTGAAGTCAAAGCTGAATAGTGCCCGAATGGAACAAGGAGAGCAAATTCAGACGTATATGACAAGAATCAAGACAATGAGGGATGAACTGCATTCTATTATGAACGCATATGTGATGTGGAGCTGGTGCACAATGCATTGTGGGGCATTGCAGAATCCTATCAGATGTTTGTGAGCGAAATAGCATCAAGAGAAAGATTGCCAACCTTTGACGAGCTCACAGGAATCTTGATGCAGGAAGAGCAACGACGAGAAATGGTGAAAGCTAGACGTCAAAATACTGACGATCAGGCACTTGCGGCACGCCAAAAACAAGGCAAGGGCAAGGGCAAGAAGAAGTCTAAGCAGCAATTTGCCAAGACTCAGGAGGATGAGGGATCTTCCAGTAAGACCAAGAAGAAAGACAAGTGCTTCCATTGTGGTAAAAAGGGCCATTGGAAGAGTGAATGTCACAAATTCCTAACGGAACAAGGCAAGGAAAAATCAAAGCAAGCAAGTAACCTTGTCGATGAGGGTGAGATTGAAGACTCTAGCATCTTCATATCTGCATTGTCATCTAATCAAGACGATCAAACATGGTATATTAACTCAGGAGCCACAAGACACATGACAAGTAACAAGAATTGGTTCAGTAACTTGAAAGTGTTGGATAATGGAACGTCCGTTTCACAAGCAAATGGTGAGGTGTGCAATATCAAGGGGATAGGCAGCGTTTCAATCCAACTACCTGATGGCAAAAGCAGGATGATCAGGGAGGTACTTTACGTACCAAGTTTGAAGAAAAATCTACTGTTTGTTGGAGTCATTACCGATCAAAAGTTGAAAGTAGAATTCGCCCATGATCGTTGCTTTGTGAAGGATGTGAATCAAAAGTTCAAAGTTATTGCGGATGGAGTAAGGGAGCCCAATACAAAATTGTACAAGTTGAATGCTACAATCAAGGGGCAACATGGACTCGTATTGTCCATTCCATCGCAAACTGAGCTGTAGCATAAGAGGCTGGTCACTTGAACTTGGGAAGCCTCAGTTTGATGAGAAAATTGGAGATGGTAACAGGATTGCCTACTATAGAAGACCACTTGAAATCGATGTGCAAATCATGTGTACATGGGAAGCAGCATCGAGAGAAGTTCAATAAAGGTCGTGTTGCAAGAGCAAAGAACATCCTGGATTTAATCCACACAAATTTATGCGGGCCTATGAGGACCGTGTCCTTAGGTAAAGCCTTCTATTTCATGACCTTTATTGATGAGATGTCATGTAAGACGTGGATCTACTTCTTGAAGAAGAAACCGGATGCATTTGACAATTTCAAGAGCTTTAAAGCATTGGTTGAAAATCAAACAGGTAGGAAGATCAAAGTCCTAAGATCAGATAGTTGAGAATTTTCGTCACAATCTAATCACTTTGAAAATTCGATGTAATTTTTGGCAGAGCTTTGCTGAATGAAGTGCCAAATGACTCGAATTTTTCCCTTATATAGCGGAAATTAGAGTGCATATTAGGAGAAGTGCATTTTTCCCAGGTCAATTCCAACCAAAATTTTGCAAGGACCTTCGGCACAATATTCTAAGGCCTCAGTGAGGTCTGCGAAGGTTCATAAGGTGATTTGACTGCCCTGTGAAGGTTCTGCTTGTCTGCGAAGGTTCAACCCTCACAGGAGGTGAACTCTCCCACAACTTGCTCCAGATGTTGGATTTTCAAGTTCAGACCATGTAGGCAAGATAATTTCATTGCTTTGGTTTCATTTATGCCCTCTACGAAGGTTGGTCTGTAGATCTGGATGCTCTGCGAAGGTTCCTTAATTTCTGGTTCTATGAACCCTCGCAGACACTCAATTTTGATGATTTTTCCATCAATAACTCTCGCAGAGATTTTTTAGATATATATTTGAGTCAGATTAGTGACTAACAAATTCCCAAGAGTTAGTTTCCAAGGGATCTCAAAAAATCATGGAAAAAGTGCTCTTTTTTGGTGTTTTTTGGTGAAATATTGAGATTCTCTGATTCCTACCTCTTGTAGACTGGTATACCTATGCATCCAAGATAGATCTGACTATGGAGAGCTCTCCAAGAGTTCTGATGGACAATTGGTAGTTGATTCATCAGTTTAAGTGGTTTTCACCTCCATTTTGCTGTTTTTTTCTCAAAATTGTCGTATCGGATTGTTATTATCTGATGACCTACTGTCCTTTGGATCCTATTTGAATCTGGCTAAATCTTCCTTGATTTGTCCTTTGGATCTTGCCTGATCTTGCTGAAATTTGGTGGATTTTGCTTGATTTGGCTAGATCTTATCTAGATCTTGGCTTGATTTCATTAGATCTAGCTAGGAGGACTTTTGATGAGGTTTGATTTGATCATTGTATGTGTCATCCACCCCTTGGATCTATTTCACTTAGGTGGTCAGTACTTGTGAAGTCGGCTACCATTGATGGGAGTATCAAATGGCGTCCCATCTAATTGCTCAAGTTTCATGGCTCCATGGCTGAGGATCTCCATTACTCGATGTTGCGGTTTACCGAACCAAGTTGTCAGTAAAAGTGTAGAATAAATGATTATCGTTCCCACAGGGAGCATCATAAAGAGGTATTCTATCATTATTGGTGAGATAAAAAAAATTATCTTTGAAGTCCAGCGAAATAGAAATGTAAAGCTGGTTGATGACATTTCTGGATAGGCGGCCAGTACCGCCATTGAGAACAAACAAAAAGATATTCAAATAGTTCAAGCAAGAAATCCAAATTCTAGAAAAGAGTAAGAACTCGGAATGATTAGACATCCCCACAGTATTAAAATCACATGCTTCACCATTTAGATCTGAACTTAGCCAAAACAAGAATGCCACAAGGCCAAACGATTGTTGCAGGCAATGCTTACAATGGGCTATGTTGACCCTCAACAGTCTTCATAAACTTGCTACTCACTTATTCAGATAAAGCAGTTCCAAACACAACATAGCACGATTAAATATTGGGTTCTGTTCTAATAATAAATCCATGCATAGCATAGAATCCATTATTCTGAAGAATCACCATGAATTTTCTAGGATCACTCAGAATAGACAATGACAATAGGGGTGTGATTCATTCCACAAGAAACTAAAATGCAATATAACGTTTTTGAGAAATTGAAAGTGTCAGTCACCCACTCCTTTAGATTCTTATGAGAATACAGGTTCGCATTCTCTACAAAAGACCTTATATTGTCCCTTATAAGGACACTCAACAATTTTGTGGCCTTCGTTGCATCGACAAACGCCTCCTCCAGTCTACACCATTATTGTTGCTCAGATTGGGGTGGTGGTTCTTGCTCTGCTGTGACCAGATTTACATGAGCCACTTGATTGTTAGTTGGCCCTAGTGGTGCAGGTAAGGCCATGCGCTATTGATTATTTGGCGTGCCCTATCATGGTGCATACCGTGGTGCTACATTCGGTGCTCCCTGATGGTAAGGATAAGAGGTTTGGTACTAATTCCTCTTTTGTTGTATCATCAGACGGTTGAATGGGCAAAATGTTGTTTCGTGCAAAGATGCATTGCACATGTGGCAAAACCTCTGTGTCAGTTTGAAATTTTGTTTCAAAACTGAAAGTGCTTTAATGAGGCCAATGACAAGCTTATAGAGCAATTTAGACTTCTAAAAGTCAACTTTAAAAGTTTTAGGACCTCCCGCCGCTTTTCTGCCAAATCGGTGTCGTCCTCCGAAATGCCCTTCGTCACCAACTCCTGACTGCTTGCCCACTGGAATGGTGAAAAGACTTTTACATTCTAATTTTTGTGGGGTACCGCTGCATGGCAGTTCGGTCCCCGTTACGGGACGCGTGTCCCAACTTACACTACGTGTATTGTCAAACTGGCACTCATGCATCCTATCACAAAAGCAGTAAAAAGTTCGAAATCACTGCTAAACACGGAAATTCATGAACTGTGAGAGAGACTCGGGCTTACTTATTCTAACAAATGTAGACATAGAAATGCCAATTATGGGCTTGTAGAAACTCGTGGCATATCACATGCAATGATTGTAAGTGATCCAAAGTGACATGCAAGGCATGCACAAAGTGTATTGGACACATGCATAGTGATTTGGATAATTCTAGTTTAGAAATTGCCACTTGGTAAAAGTAGGTAGATATGCATGCATGTAAAGTGACAAATGTCACTAGTTCTTTAGTTATCACTTTTAGATGTGGATGAAAGTAGAAGAGAGAAGGCTCTACCTCGAGCTACTCCAATCTCCATAAATGTATGTGAGCTCTCTCATAATTTTTTATGAAGAACCAAGTCTTGAAGCTATTTCATGTCAATTTGGACCTATCATCTTGTATGCTTGAATTTCTCTCTCTCTAACTCATGGAGGAGGCTTTGCTAATGCATTAAATTCTTTGTACTTCTTCTCTTTTGATGTTGAAAGCAATCACTTTTTGATTTTTAGCATGCTAGATTGTGCTTTGGTCATAAATTCTTGTACTAGATCTTGATATTCAATCTAGAATCAGGTTATGTGCTAAACAAAAAGCTTAACAAGATCATTCACAATTTAAGATTGTTCCCCACACGTGTGAATAGTTAGAAATCAGCTTGTGATCTGATTCATTAGTATAAGCTCTAAATGTGATGATGTAATTAGTGTACAATTTATTTGGTTTATTGTATATGGTTGTGTTCGGGACGTGACCCGTTAGGATATATTGATCGGGCACTGATCCTGTAGTCGGCTACTTGGGTTAGCCGAGTAGCCACACATAGGAAGAATTAGCCTGTACATAGTTATTTACAATACTTGCTATACTTGGGGGCATGTTCCAAGTTTGTCGGTCGAATTTGGCCATATTGGGCCCGACCTTAGTTTGACAGGTGGTAGGCCAATTTTAGGACACCTGCCTTTTCATGCAGTTTGTGAATACTCTACATGTACAATGTTTTTTTGTAATCTAAAAAACTTTTGTTGTGCCATCTTAGAGAGCTTGTGAGGAGTGGCTATGGTGATTGTCTGATGTGATCTGCGTATTGCACTAGATTCTATCGAAATTTCAACTTGGTATCAGAGCTCAGGTGATGCAGGTATGCACGATCCGGTGGAGCTATGGGATAGCGTCTTTCACCAGGAGAAATAGCACTCAAAGCGTCTTAGGAGAGAGGACTCCATACAGGGTATCGGCAGTCCGGATGGCTGGAGACAGCAAAGTTCCTTCGATCGGAGCTTTGAGGAAGATCAGAACGATCGTTGTAGGTGGATTCCGAGGAGAATTCACGGAAAATCTTGCAGTTTCGGTGGTTTCGAAGAAATCATCGATGGTGGCCTCATAATTCACTATGTGGATAGCCATTTGGCGCAACGAGGCTTGCATGGGTATGCAAAGAGCAGTGATGGAGAGCCATGACAATTTACAGGAGCAAATTTGGTTGAAAACGGAAGAAATTTGGAAAATTTCCAGTTTTGTGGGGTGTTGACAGATTTCTGGGAAATCAAACCATTTGGAGCCAATACCGCACCGATTTCAAAACCGTAAATTGCATCAGGGCACTGGAGGTAAGGCAACCTTAGTGTGGAAGAAATTTGCAAGAGAAAGCTCAGGAAAATACTGAGCAGAGCCCAAGAAATCTCTCTATTTCTCAAGCTAGGGTTTAGAGTCACAAAGTAATGGATCTTTGGCTGTAGGATAGATTTTTTGAATCTATAAAGTGCCACAGAGGGGTGACCTAGCAGCGCGCATCAGGTGTTAGATGGTCGTGGAGTGTCGTGGATCAGCCAGGAAGCTGTAGCGGATTTGGGGGGCTACCATATCAGGATGAGATCTATCATCTCGAATTGTTCCATGAGATCTTTCTTGATCATATCTATCATCTCTTGATTATTTCCCGTAATAATCAGGTCATCAACATAAAGAGCAATCAAAGCAACCATTTCATCAAAGCATAAGATATATAGATTTGGATCAGAGTGTGTTCTCACCATCCCCTTTGAATGAAAATAGGCATCAATCCTGCTATACCACGCACGTGGTGCCTGTTTAAGACCATAAAGTGCTTTCTTCAAGTGACATATTTTATTTTCCTGTCCCTTCGCTACAAAGCCTTCAGGTTGATCCATGAACACCTCTTCTTCTAACTCACTATTTAGAAAAGTAGATTTCACATCCATCTGATGCAAAGGCCAACCAAAATGTGAAGCTAAAGCAACAAGTAGACGTACAGTATTCCACTTACATACCGGCGCAAAGGTCTCCTCATAGTCGATGCCTTTACTTTGTGCATACCCTTTGATCACCAATCTTGCCTTGTGCTTTGCTATACTTCCATCTGCATGGTACTTAGTCTTGTATACCCATTTGCAACCAATGGATTTCTTGCCAACTGGTCGTTCTACTAAGTCCCATGTGTTATGCTTAGCAATTGACTCCATCTCCTCTCCCATGGCCTTGACCCAAATGTCATCATCCTTCGCTTCACCATAAGTCGAAGGTTCTTTGCTTTGAATAATGTTAGATAAGAGAGCATAATTTGCTTCATACCTTTCAGGTTGTGTTTTCTCTCTTGTTGATCTTCGTAGCTCTCCCTGGCTAGATGATCCTGGAAAGTCATCCATGTCGCGGCTCTCCAACAATATCTCAAACCACTTAGGGAGCCTCATGTCAGGTGATCGACTTCCTGGTAAAAATGTATCCCACGGTACATCCTTCTCCTCGCGTTTGTCACATGTAACTTCAATCCTTCTTGCACCAAAAGGTTTGTCTCTACCTCTCCAACTTGTCTCTTGAGGTTGAGTAGTAGTATCTTGAGATGTATCTTCATTTTCATCACTAGGAAGGTCAATGAATGGATCATCATCAAGAGGTATCCTCACTGTACCATCCTTCTCACTAGATGTGTCTCTATTCTCAGCATCCTCGTCTTCATACATCTTGGATTCATCAAAGATAACATCACAACTTACATGGATTTTGTTTTCCACTGGATCAAAACATCTATAGCCCTTCACACGTTCATCATATCCTAGGAATATACACTTGATAGCTTTTACATCAAGCTTATGTCTCTCTTCCGTAGGAATGTGTACAAAGGCCTTACATCCAAAGATTCGCAAGTGGTTCACCTTTGGCTTCTTCTTCGTGAATGCTTCCTCAGGTCTTATCTTTGGTATGGCAATGGTAGGACTATTATTTTGAAGATACATTGTTGTACTGCATGCTTCTGACCAAAAATCTTTTGGTAGTTTCATCTCAGCTAGCATAGATCTGGCACTTTCCACAATCGTACGACTCTTGCGCTCAGCTACACCATTGAGAGCAGGAGTATGAGCTTGCGTAAATTGTCTTTTAATCAGCCCTCATCAGCCCTCACAGCCATCTGCTATACACTTAGTTTTGTCTTTTTCACCTTCGTTCTCACCATTTTCATAGTTTTTCAATTTTTAAGCCTTTCACCCATTTTTGACGCCTTTTCGTCTTTTTGAGCGCCCTTTCGCCTTTTTTCCATTTTCGTCAATAACACACTTTACCCTCCATCTGACATCATGACTTCTTCTTTCTCTACTGACAATATTGGCACAAAAAAAGTTATCCAACGTGAGATATCTACTGCCACCCAGATCTGGGCCCTGTCATCTGATTCTTTGATAAACCCTTGGCTGAGGCTGTTGGCCCCCTTCTTAAAACAATGGGCTTTTACCCACCGATGCTCTTCTCTTCTGACATTAACATGGACCTAGTTCTCCATGCATATGCCACGTGGGACACGCCAAAGTCGGTTTTCCACATCCTATACCAAGTTACCACATACAAGGTACGCGTTAATGCTAACTCCATGGTCACCGTCGACATCGTTTCCGGTGATCGCCAATCCATCTCCCATCGCCAAGCTAAAAACCTCATCAAACCCTATGTAACGGCCATCACTCCTGAGCTTCTGGTAAAAAATAACAATGGCTATTTGATAGAGGCTATCAATGACCCCGTAATCCAAACAACCGCTTACCTGTTGAACAACTTCTTGGATTGTGTTAACTTTTCGCAAGGACCGCATTCAATCCACGCTTCTGAGCCAAATTGTGGAATCCTTCTTAGATTTCCCGAGTCCCATGGTCACTGCCACATGCCTTCCTTATGCATGAGCTATCCATTGTCATTAAGCCTAACACGTGCGAGCGCATTGCCACTGACCCACTTCTCTGTAACTTCGCCTATGCACTCTTTGGACAGAAGATACGGGGGTTTAATTGTTCTACCATCTTGTCTACCACCGTTCCACATACTAACCCGGTCCCACTTTTTGTTGCATCCACCTCCCGCATCCAGCAGTAACTGATACAACAGCCAGCAAATGCATGTGTGGCACTGCCTCATCTTCATCTAGCCCTCCTAACACCCAACAACTTACAACCCCCTCACAATCTGAGTCCACAACTTTTGCTTCCGCTTCTATTCCGCCACTTTCTATCACCACCACTTTTGCTTTTATCGCTCTGATCCCTCCACCTTCATCCGCTATTCTCGCTTCCTCCACATCTTCCATCACCATCACTTCTTCCATCCCAGCTGCCATCTCCATTCCATTCTCTCAGGTCAACCTTGATGATTCACAAATCTCACCTAACACCCTCCTCTAGATGAACCTTTTTGATAATTCTTCTCCTACACGCACCTCCATTCTCGACACCACCCTCCAATTTTCTTCCATCCCTCTTGTTCCATCCTTTGAGCAATCCATCCTCACACCCACTTCTACCACTGCCACTCCTCTCACACCACCCGCACAGGCTGTCGAGGGCGATAACCCACTGCCCGATGAAGCATTTGTATAAACGACATATATCAAATCTCCTCAATGTGCTGATCCTACACAACCGGAGGATATGGTTGAGCCTGAGAAGCTCATTGAAGATGATGCTACTATAGATGTGCAGATTATTCTACCACCACAGCAGCCAGCGCACGCACCAACACATGCACCGGTAGTCCCCACATATATATCTTCGATGTACCAAATTTTGAAAAAATTTGTCCAGGAGGCGATTGTGACCAAGGCAATAATGGACGTCCAGATCTCCTCAGTGTGCTGATCTGACACAGCCGGAGGTATGATTGAGCCTGAGAAGCTCGTTGAAGATGATGCTACTATAGATGTGCAAATTATTCTACCACCACAGCAGCCAGCGCACACACAAACACATGCACCGATAGTCCCCACATATATATCTTCGACGTACCAAATTTTGGACAATTTTGTCCAGGAGGCGATTGCGACCAAGGTAATAATGGACGTCCGGATAGTCAAACTGGCAACAGATAATACGACGTTGTGAGTAGAACTCACCAAACTCCAGCAAGACTTGCAGTTGGCCAGTCAACATGAGCAGACACAAAAGGACGAGATCCTTAAGTTTAAGAAGCATGAGGATAGCCTCTAGGCTTACATCACATGCCTCTCAAAGGTAGCCACAGACACCTTAGTTAAAGCCCAGGAGCTCTAGTAAGAAGTTGCGCAAATACTAGCCCCAATCAAAATTGAACACTATCAGGATGAAAAAAGGTGAAACAGTGGGATCTTTCTTCACCGTAATCAAAGAGCTGAGAGACCAACTCGTGGCAATTGGAGAACCAATTAGGGACGTTGAATTGTTGTATACCACTATGAGTGGTGTATCGGAGGGCCTACAAATGTTTGTAAGCGACATTGCCTCAAGGGAGAGATTGCCTACCATCGAAGACTTGCATGGAATCATGTTGTAGGAGGAGCAACGTTGAGAGGTAGTAAAATCAAGGCAAATTGCACAGGATGATCAGGCACTGTTAGCCAAAAACAAGCTAAAAGGTTGGAAAAGGATTCCAAAGAAGGGCAAGGATGATGAGGACGAGGTGCTGGATTATTCTACTATCTGGAGTGATTCATTGAATCAATTTCTAATTTGCATCCATTCATTATCCAGTTCTACAGTTTTATTCATGTTTCTACACAGTGTGCAGAAATACTCGGGAATCACTCAACAGGTGGCTCCAACATATTGGACAACCTCCGACATATTGGATGACTCCAACAAAAGTCGAAAGAGTCAAATATGTCGAAGGATGATAGTGGATGTTCCGCTTGATATGAAATTAACGACTTGCCCTAACTGCTTTGCAAGTAGATTTTCGAGATGTCCTAATTGGATCAATGATAGTGCATTACAACTAACTACGAATTGTGATCTACAGCTTGATTAGTTGTCCTACCGGATAAGCTTAAGTTGTTTTAGTATAAATAGTTGATCATTAAAGAATTCTATAGTCTCTAGAAGGTTTTTCAGAGCTCTATTAGAGTATTGCTATTTAATTTAGCGCTTACCACTTACTAGCAAAAGTGCATGAGACAAAGTTTTCATTAACTTAAAAATAGCTTAGTACGCGGTTTCATCTGTGATTGCTTTGTGCTCTCATTATCTGGATTTGTACATGCTACTTACTAGATCAATCTATCTTCTTATTGCATTCGGTATCATGTCATATGCATTTCTATAATCATTTGTAACTGATAAATCTCTTATTGTTTCGTCTGATATGTTGAATACTTCAATGTTTCACTATCCTATACATCGCTTCACACTCTAAAATGTTTGGCTACGAAATCACTTTAGTACTAATGATTTCAAAGTTAGTTGCTAAAATATTGAACATGACTTTTGTTAGTATAGCCTTGTTCAATTATTGATAGGCATAGTCATGCACTAGGAAAGAAGGTTCATTCCGCTGCGCTCAATAGTTCGTCCATAGGCTTCGGATTATCGGATCGACTCTTCTTTTTTTCCAACATGGTATCACAGCTCTACTATTAGATACCTTTCATGGTATCAGAAGATACCTATTATCAGAGCGATATCATTAGATACTTTTCATAGTATCAAATTCTTATCAGAGCACACAATTCTCAAGTTCCTTTTGCCTTGGATTTTTCGCATCCTTCACCTCAACCTTGATGCCAATTATCTCAATTTGGAACATCACTGGATTGTTCTTGAAATTGTTGGAACGATCCATGATTTGAGTTTCCATCTCTCGATTGTTGTCTTCCATGACCAAATCTACCACCTCGTCCTCTAATTGCAAGAGCTTAATCAAACCCCTATTGCGATGACTCAAATTCTCTTGACATTGTTCTTCCTACAAAAGCAATCCACCTAATTCTTCATAGGTTGAAAGATTCTCCCTTGTGGCTATACTGGTCACAAACATTTGATGTGACTCACTCAAACTGTTCAATATCAATTGCACGATGTCATGATCTTGTACTCGCTCTCCAACGACAACTAATTGATCATGGATCTCCTTTACCTTCAATAGGTGATCGACAATGCACCATCATCCATTCGTAATGTATGCAACTTCATATTTAGAAATAGCACTCGAGATGTATTTGTGGTTTCAAACAATGCCTTAAACGTATCCCAAGCCTCTTTCGGTCCTTCCAAAATCCTAAATGTAGGGAATAATCGCATCTCTAACTGATAAGTTGATGACATTCTGTGCCTTCCGTTTTCTCTTGTCAAAGGCTCGATGATCGACTTCAATTACTGGCCTTGTCTGTTCACCTATCACGATCTCCCATTGCTCATTTTTATCAATTTGAATTTTCAAACTGCATAGTTGTTGGCTCCTTCATATCTGCTTGACTCATTGAGGACGCTCTCACTTAGAGTTGCCATTACCTGCACTTATATGAGTCCAGATCGTAAAAACGACTACAAAAATGGAAAATTTGCTACAAATTTGACAAATGACGTCTCAAACAGCTTTTCAATCCGAGAGCTATGGATAGGAAGTTATGCCAATTTGAAGTATTTGGCCTCAAAATGGTGCCCTTAAGCCTGAAAAATGGCAACTATTACCAAATCGCCATTTTTCGAAAATTTAAATTTTCTCCGTTGTGCACAAATCTCCAGTTTCAAATATTTTTATATTAGCGCATAGCCCTTTGTACCAACATAGCTCCTGTCTAATTAGATCTCAAAAATAGTCTCTCCAGCTAGGTCAAAATATCACTCTGTTTTCTACTTTCCTGCAAAAAAAACCAGTGGACATAGCCTTTAGGAAGAATGGGCCAGTCCCATAAAACTAGGGGCACCTGTGGGACCCTTCAATTGAAGTGAAATTTGAAGAGCAGATTCTTCATAACAATCTCAGCCATCGATATGCTTTGATCTGATGGTCCAGATTAAGGAACTCATGCACTTTGGAGAGAATTACGCTAAACTATCAGTTAACTACGTGTCTCCTTTGTAATGTTCCTTTACGGCTGAGTGTGACAGTTTGAAGCTTCACGTTCGACAAGCCAGGATCTGATAATTCGAATCACTTGATGGCTCGCCCATCTTGGCTAGTCTCAGCTCACGTAGGTATTCGATAGTTCGGTGTTGATGGCTCCACTGCCGCTTCTCCCATCGAAGAGACTAGTCTTAATCTTTATATCACCCTCTTCCATGTACAATCGATTCCCGACCTCCCTATACTGCAAAAGAGTTGATCCTTTCTTTTACGTGCCCATAGATCTATTAGAAGGTGACAAAAATAAGGGTAACATATGGAAATTGTCAAAAGTAATAATAACCTCCTAAAAATTTATGCACATTGATGTTTGCTAAGCGACATATTAATCAAAGAATGGCTTGCAAGCTATCTTGGATTGTTTAATTTATGTATAGATTAAAAGTCCACCTTGGAGAGATTCATGGGATTTTGTGCCTTGTCCTTGGTCCACATGAGGACAAGGGCCTGATACCAGACATAGCTTCTCCAAATGGGACCTTCACCTCTCATAAAAATTGGCTCTGATATTTTGTTTTGTCTTTTTTTAGCCACCTCCTCATTATGGTGAAAAGGCTTTGGGTGTCAAACAATAGACACACACCAAGTCGGTGGGCCTAGATGTGTCTAAAATCAGGATCGACTTTTGTTCCTTTGTTTTTTTTTTTTTTGGCAAATTAGCGTTTGCAGGCTGGTTCTTGACATCACTAGAGGGAGTGGAGCCATCCTACCTCCACCATTGTCTTTCCACATCCTACCTCAACCTTTGATGAGGACATCACTTGTGGTCGGAATTACGTTCCCCCTTTTTGATACCTCTCCAATATGATTAAGAGTCCATGGGCTTTAAGGCCATAATGTCCACATGTGGAAATCCATATGATTTACTAACCTTGTGGTCAAACTAAACAATCTAGAAAGGTTGTCATGGTGTGCTAGTTTTGGGGACCACAAAACAATCTAGAAAGGTTGTCATGGTGTGCTAGTTTTGGGTCAGACATGTCTCTTGCATGGGTTAATGCTTGTCCCCATTCAAAGATCCAAAGGACGAGCCGGGCCCATAGTCAATTTTGAGATATGGACTCAAGTTGATGAAAATCTCCTTTTAGTCTCACCTAATACCTGGGGGGTTGTACTTATGTGTCAAATCACAAAATATTTTAGTTTCACAAATCAATATTATCTTGATTTAAAACCTAATGGCCCATCCCTCTTAAGATCTGGATTTTGGGTCCCCTCTTCCCCCAGGGAAAAAAAAAAAACAGGCATTTCCACCAGCCTGCATTTCAATGCTACACTTGCACTTGCTATTGCACTTGGGAAGTTTGAAACAAACTGAAAGGTGAGCTCATACTCTACATGAGCTGCTATGAATAGTTAGAGAGATCGATACTATCCTCTCGGCCACAAGGTTTGTTGCATTTTGTGATTCTAGCTGCGGCAAGCGGGGGACAGATCCGGATTTATGTCTTCTCAAAAGATTGTAGGAGATGATCTCTACTCAAACATGGACTTCACTGTCGATCTGAAGAAGCCCCTTGTGTTTCAGGTACGGTTGCTTATCTCGATTTTTTTTTTGATGGAGCTTAATGTAGGTCGCAAGGAATCAAGCATTGTGAAAATGATAAGAGGGCTTACATTTCATGTTGGTCTATGTCAAAGTAGGAACAAAATGTACTTGTTATTTCCACACTGAATGAAACGAAGAAGATGTAAGCAGAAAGTTGATTGCTGGCTAGCTATCTTGACGGGTTCGAAATCTCTTTGCAAAATGCAAGTAATCAGCAGGCATGGAAGAAAAAGTTAGGGCAGCAATGTAGTATTTCTTCATATTCTAAAGTATGATCTGCTGCCTTGAGCAGTAGTAATTTCCGAAAAAAAAAAAGTTTAATAGCCTGGAAAAATTAGAGTCATCCTTTGCACTTGATTTCGGACTTGCTTTCAAAGCTTACTGCTTGCAATATCCAGTTGCTTCACATCATGAACTTGTTTTTCTATGGTATTCACAGAGTTAGAGCATGCAAGATATCAGAATCATAGATAGCTTTTGGGGCCCCTAAAAGTGATAGTTTGCAAGCTACCTTTTGGGTACTTGGAGTCGCGGGGTCCCACAACTCATGTCATTTTGGGCTAGATCCTGACTAACTATAATCACTTCCCCTATGGCACTAAGGACAGAGGTATGCACATGAGTGTGGATTACAAAGGTCTACTTAATTCAACCATAGAAAACAAGTGTTTATTACTCAAAATGATGACTTGGTAAATTGTTTGAATGGAGCCAAATACTTCAAGAAGACTGATATGCCTTACAAAATTAAGCAACAATCACACTATAAACTTGTCATGAACGGAATAACACAAGGATGTTCTTGAAACTGATTATAGGACTACACATGACAATTATGAGTTTTTGATTGTACCATTTGTTTTGACTAGAGCACCAACAATTTTCCAACACATGATTAAATTGATGAGCAGCAATTAAGTTCGTCCATATTTGGGGAAGTTCGTACTTCGTAGTAGTGTTTTTGCACTTCATTAATGTCTTGGATACATTAGAATATGAGAAGTTGTCTAAGGAATCTAAATGTGAGTTTTTGAAGTAGGAGCTACTTTATCTTGATCATTTTCGCAACAACCAATGATTTTATGATTGATCACGATAAGAGAAAGATAGTAAATGAATGACCAATATTGGAAATATATCATGCAATTGAAATCATTCTTGATTGCACTTTTCTTAAAGATTTATCAAGGATTACGCGAAGGTAGTGACAAAACAACAAATTGAAGGTTCGATTAGTAGGAAGGGTAGACTAAGTCTATCCAATGGATGCAAAGTAGATGAGAATTCTAGGGTTTTCAAGCATCTAATTTTCTTGGCTCTTTTTGTTGATCATTGATGTTAACAAACTGTATGTCGTTGGGATGTCTCTAGATCCTTTCTCTCTAGGCCTAAATCATAGTTACAAGGGAACGGGAATGGGAACAAAAATGTCCTTGGGCACATAAACTAGGGAACGGAAACGGGAATGGGAACGAAAACATCCTTGAGAAAATGGGAACGTAATACACAAAAACATGGTTATATATTAACATTAAAAAACTAATTTTATACAAAATTGTAACCTTTTAATTACCAACTAGATAATATAATGCATGTGCCATATGGGTGATATTTGCAAAGATGGACTCGAGGTCCTTCAAATCGAGAACATCTAGTATATCACTAGGCACTTGGTCCTCTATATCTCTCTGTCCACTAGACTCGTGGGAACCATCCTTTGAGCTTGATATCATACCACACACCAATGTTTGCCCTTTGCCCTTCACATCCATGCTGCTCAACAAGCACAGGTTTGCATAAAAATAAAATCATATGCCTTTTTTTGTGCCAAGACGATTCCTTTTTTTCGACACGAGCTCCACCAATGTTCAATGGGAGAGGGACTGGCCCCTTGACTCAAAATACGATTAGCTAAGGTCTGTAAGTTGGGAGTGTTAGCTCCCCCAACACAAGGCAGAACCTATGAGAAATCTGTCACGCTTTGCATCTGCATATCCAAAGAGACCCATTTTTGCCCTATAATCAGCAACTTGATTTTTGATTGTCCGCCTTTGTGTAGCGTCTGCTACCAATTTTTTCCATATCTTGTCCCAACTACGCATCACCTCTTTGTCTTTCTCTTGTCCCTTGCCTTGAAATTCTAGGTCCAACAAAAAAGCTGTAGCCTGCAAGGACGAGTGGTAACTGCTTTGTCAAAATGCCCTCAACTCCTCAAACTTCTCATGATCAAATATGCGCTCCACGATTTTGTCCAACCCCTCATAAACCTTGGCAATACAAAGTTCATTACTATCCCAAGTCTCAACATGCGAATAATAGGATTGACAATATCAAGGACATGTGTAATGCACCTTTACCAGCATTCACAACAACAAAACAAGACTCATGAGTGATAAATCTTTAGGGGAGTCTAAAATATGGATCAAGGTTTTATGGTACCTTTTGAATCGCCTTTTCGAATCGTGTTTGAATTGGGAAAGAATCGGCTTCTCCAAGTTAGAATTGGCAAAGCAGTTTTAGGGTTTTATTTTCAAAACATTAACGTCAAACCATATACCATGTACATGGCTAGTTAGTAGTAAATTAGCAAATGTTCAATGATTCACGAAGATGACAATGTATACAATGTGCATTTTGTAACTTTAAACTGTTAACAAGTAATAGAATATAGTACTAAGTTCTAACGACTTACAGGTAATAGTAGTACTAAGTTGTAATTACTAACTTCTAAGTATCAACTCTTGAGTTATTGTGAGTACACTTCCCATTTGACATTCAACATTGAAATTTGAAGCATTCCACATTTGAACATTAGCAATATGTAAACTTGTTACTTGAGTCTTGACTCATAAATGCAGTTTTAACTCATCCATAAATGATAATAACACTGTACACATGATAACAAATTATTATCTGCTAGTAACTAGTCTCAAGTTTATAATCTCAAAACTTCAAAGTCAACACCTAATTTCTATAAACTAATAGCTAAATACTAAATACTAAATGCCAAATGGGCGCTTAGCTTCCAGGGCCAAGGAAGACTAAGGCCTAACTTAGCCTCCTCCTAGTCACTCGTGGACACTGTGACCTGCTCGCACGCACAGGCTTGTGACCTGCTCGCACGCACAGGCTCATTAGCAAAATTCTCATCAATGCTATCATCATCATCATCAGATGGATCACTCTCATCCTCTGAGGAACCATCGCTATCGACTTCATCTTTCGAGGTCTCTGTGCAATCTTCTTCTTCTAGTGGCTCCTCGTCCTCGAGAGCTCGGAAACTGGAAGCCTCTCTCCCTCTCATCCTGGTCCTGCAACGTGCAGTAGCCCGAGTGGTAGGTCTTGGATGCAGGGATTGGCAAATGGTTACAATTCACATCTTACACGTTTTAAATTTCAAGTTTCAATTCTAAAGCTAGAACTTAGAACATGGGATGAAGCTCAAAGTTCAAACTTCTTTCCATGCAAGGGCCCAAGTCTCAAGGGCTAATTTAAAGCTTGAATTTTGAAAGTTGGAACTTGAAATTCACTTGCAGACATCAAGGCGTCATCATGGAGTAGTGCATACACGTCCTCCTCGTCTTGTGACCTTGGTGGTAGGTCTGGAACCTTTGTCACATCAATTTCATCTGGATTTACTTGTAGTATGTAGAACAACACATGTAGAATGTCACCAAAACTTCAAATTAGAGTTTGACTTCTCTATTGACTAAAGTATTTACTATTTACTATGAAGCTATAAAAATATAGTTCAAAGTTGAAAGTTCAAACTTCAAATTTCAATGTTCAAACACAGTTGCAACTTGCAAATTACAATTGACCTGTATAGGCTCCCTCGTTTCCTTTAGCTTCTTCAGAAGCCGTAGATTGGCGTTCACCAACCTGTCTAACTGTGCAACATTGAGCCTGTTCCTCCTCTTCATATGCATCAGAGAGAACACACTCCAATTCCTCTCACAAGTAACTGCTGTGCAATCTTGTGAGAGAATGTGTACGGCGAGCTTCTGCAATCTAGGAACATCACCCCCATACTTGTCCCACCATGAAATAGGGCGCAATTGTCCTGCTCTGAGCGGCGCTCTTGGACACCCAAACTCAACTGTGCAAACGTGACAATGCACATTGAAGATCATTCTTGAGTGGGTCTTATGCAGTGGAGTGTGACAATGTGGCCACTCAAAAGATTAGGATTCAAGAAAGACTAATGACTTGAAAAAATAACAAATGTTTTAAAAATGTCATGACTAATACTTGAAGACATTGAGATCATTCTGTAGGACAGGATCATGATAGACCATCTCAATGTATCTGCGCCATCCCTGTCACAGCTCTGCATCATGGAACCGATCTTCATTCCTCTATAGAGGGTGAAGAATTCGAGCCCATAGCGTGTAGAGGCTGATGGAACCACTCCCACCTGGCTTGCCACTTTTCTCTTATTTCTTCAACCCTATAAAATTTGAAAATTATACATCATTCATGCACATGAAACATAAATACTCATCAATTATGATAAGAGATAATAGATAATAGATCTCATCGATGAATATGAGCTCTAGTCACTCTGAAAGTTCAAATTTCAAACCTCTCTATACTGAAGGCAGTGCAGGTGCGAATTTGCTCTCCTAGCCTGTACATGAACTCATAGAGAAGGCCCAAAGTGCAACCCTCTCTATCTGTAAGGTGCATGACACTGTAAAGAGGCTGCAACTCTGTGATAATGGCCCGTGCATCATCCCAAAAAGGATATGATAGCGCAGTCCTCTCAAATCGCTGAGCCTTAGGCATGGTGAGGGCCTCCACTCTTGCCAATGGTTTGAGACCACCATCTGTCTCAAGCTGCCATGCACCTTCAAGAGGCGCTCCAGAACAATGAAAATAAAGGCAAACCTGGAACGAATCATGATTGCAAATTGTATTAGGCTTTAACAAATCAATTATCAGATAACAAAGTTGAAACTTGAAAGTAGTTACTAGTAACCTACGTACTAACTTCTAAGAATCTAAGTGATGAATCAAATTTGATGAATAGAAAAGTAGACATGGTGGGGGTAGGCCTCAAAAGCTCGAGGCTAGAATAGGCCCTGAACATGCTGAGGACCCTCGGTCTCTTGGTGACAAACCGAACCGGCCTGTGTCTACTACCTCTATAATCCATGGCAACTTTGCTATATCCTCAAATAAGAGGTCTAAGCAATGTGCAGCATAGGGTGTTCAAAAAATCCAAGGGTACTTTTCATTTACGAGCTTCCCCATGGCAACACAATTTACTGTGTTGTCTGTGACAACCTGCAAAGCACGACAATGCAACATTGGACATACATAATACAAGAATCAACATGGAACAAGTAGTAAATATTAAGTAAAAAGTTTTCACTCATTTTTATTTCTCACTACTCAATTGAAAGTCAAGAATCAATACTTGCACAACATTTTCTTTCCTGACCTCCACAATGGCCTTGTCAATATAGCTAAACAATGTCTGGCCATCCATGACTAAGCCCGCTTGCGAGGTGTTGATGGATCTCAGGAACATTGTGCCCAAGCAAGAAGAAACCAATATACTTACAATATGGTGCTTCTTGGTATCAGTCCAACCATCTGAGATGATGGAGCACCCATACCTAGTTCAAAAGATCCCATTGCCCACAAAATTCAGATTTTGGATGCCAATTGTCAATTGCATTTACAATTTACATAAATGATCAATAAATATAACTTTTTCAATCATTCTTAAAACATAAGAGTTAAGACATAGAAGTTACAACTTGGCATTTGCCACCTCAAACTTGGAACTTCAAGTTAGAACATAAATGACAATACATATTACATTAAACCAAGGTTTAGGATTTACATGGTCCATGATCTCCCTATCCACGGAGTCTCGCTCGACAACTAACTGACTTGTCCTCAACTGCTGCATGGATGGTCCCTCCCACTCTAAACCAACCCGAGACACATGTCTCATCATCTCTCTCCATGCAGGGGTCGCATCCAAGTGAAAGGGGATGTTGCACATGTAGAAACACTTCCTAAAAGACACATTGGCTATCTCCTTGTTACTTTGTTGGAAGGATGCCACATACACATCCCTGCCCCTAAGCTGTGTACGACTCTGGGCATGAGAAGAGCCCGTGACAGCGGTGCCACTGTATCGGTCTGAGTCTGACCTTGTGATGTGGAAGTGTGTGCTGGAACTGTTGCGAATTGCCAATGGCCACAAACTCATAGTTATTATCAAGATTCTACGACAATGGATATAGATGAATCGTGATAGTAGTCTGTAGATTGTAGCAATGTCGAAGTACATACTCTTAGAATTTGCTTTGCACAGGAACACAGATCATGCTACACAGTAACACAGACAGAAACCATTCTCCACTGCAAGCTCACATAGCAACTATATTTCTCAAAATGAAATTACACTGTACATATAGTTGTTCACTCAGGCAACCCATGCATGGCCCAGGATGCCATTGGCGGGACGCGTGTCCCGTCGACTTGCCTCGTGGCGAGGCCAACTGATCCTTATCCACTAATAGGACCCACAGTACAGTAGCACAGTGATTCTACTTTAATTCTAACTCTCTCCCTTAAAGTAGAGTCTACTTTTTATACAGTCATATACATAGCTTTAAAGTCAATAAACTTTAAGTACAGAAAGCTTTGATCTAAACTTATCAAACTTTTCTCCAACAAGTGGCTTAGTGAAAATATCAGCTAGTTGTTCTTCTGTGCTACAATGAACAACATGAATTTCACGACTTAGCAGCCTCTCACGTATAAAGTGATATTGAATCTCAATGTGTTTAGTTCTTGCATGGAACACTGGATTCTTTGCTAGCTGAATGCCACTCTGACTGTCGCTTTGTAATGTTGTGGGATTTTTCTGCTTCATGCCAACTTCTTCCAAGATTTGTCTCAACCATATAGCTTCTTGTGCTGCACTACACATTGCCTTATACTCTGCTTCTGTGGTGGATAGAGCAATTGTACTTTGCTTTTTTACTAGACCAGGAAAAGCAACTACCACAAACCTGGAATACATACCTTGTGGTGGATCTACGATCATCATAGTCACCTCCCCAATCCGCATCCACATAGCCACACAACTCAGGTAAACCATCATGCTTCCTGTAAATCAAACCATAATCTGAAGTGCCTTTCACATAACGCAAAATGCGTTTAGCTGCCTTCCAATGCGTTTCCGTGGGTGCTGCCATAAACTGACTTACAATGCCAACAACATAGCATATATCTGGTCTAGTCGTGGTAAGGTAAATCAAGCTCCCTACTAACTGTCTATACAACGTAGCATCAAATGACTGTGACTCATCAAGCTTAGAAAGCTTTTTACCTGGTTCAATAGGAGTATTTACTGGTTTGCAATCCTGCAACCTAAACCTGTGCAGCAACTCTTTGACATACTTCACCTATGTTAAACCCACTTCGTGTCCTTTTTGCCACACCTCTACTCCAAGGCAATAATGCATCAGACTGAGATCTGTCATCTCGAATTGTTCCATTTAAGTCCCATGTGCTATGTTTAGCAATTGACTCCATCTCCTCTCCCATGGCTTTGACCCAAATGTCATCATCCTTCGCTTCACCATAAGTCGAAGGTTCTTTGCTTTGAATAATGCTAGATAAAAGAGCATAATTTGCTTCATACCTTTCAGGTTGTGTCTTCTCTCTTGTTGATCTTCGTAGCTCTCCCTGGCTAGATGATCCTGGAAAGTCATCCATGTCGCGGCTCTCCAACAATCTCTCAAACCACTTAGGGAGCTTCCTGTCAGGTGATTGGCTTCTTGGTGAAAATGTATCCCACGGTACATCCTTCTCCTTGCGTTTGTCACCTGCAACTTCAATCCTTCTTGCACCAAAAGGTTTGTCCCTACCTCTCCAACCTATCTCTTGAGGTTGAGTAGTAGTATCTTGAGATGTATCCTCTTTTTCATTGGAAGGTCAATGAATGGATCATCATCAGGTGGTATCCTCACTATACGATCTTTCCCACTAGATGTCTCTATCTTCTCAGCATCCTCGTCTTCATACATCTTGGATTCATCAAAGATAACATCACGGCTTATATGGACTTTGTTTTCCACTGGATCAAAACATCTATAGCCCTTCACACGATCATCATATCCTAGGAATATACACTTGATAGCTTTTACATCAAGTTTACGTCTCTCTTCCTTAGGAACGTGTACAAAGGCCTTACATCCAAAGATTCGCAAGTGGTTCACCTTTGGCTTCTTCTTCGTGAATGCTTCCTCAGGTGTTATCTTTGGTATGGCAATGGTAGGACTTCTATTTTGAAGATAGACTGCCGTGCTGCATGCTTCTGACCAAAAATCTTTTGGTAGTTTCATCTCAGCTAGCATAGATCTGGCACTTTCCACAATCGTCCGATTCTTGCGCTCAGCTACACCATTGAGAGCAGGAGTATGAGCTTGCGTAAATTGTCTTTTGATCCCACATTGATCACAAAGATCATTGAAGTCATTAGACTTGTACTCACCTCCACTATCTGATCTTAGGACTTTGATCTTCCTACCTGTCTGATTTTCGACCAATGCTTTGAAGCTTTTGAAGTTGTCAAATGCATCTGATTTTTTCTTCAAGAAGTAGATCCACGTCTTACGTGACATATCATCAATAAAGGTCATGAAATAGAAGGCTTTACCTAAGGACATGGTCCTCATAGGCCCACATGAATCTGTGTGGATTAAATCCAGGATGTTCTTTGCTCTTGCAACACCCCCTTTATTGAACTTCTCTTGATGCTGCTTCCCATATACACAAGATTCGCACATCGATTTCAAGTGATCTTCTATGGTAGGCAATCCTGTTACCATCTCCAATTTTCTCATCAATCTGAGGCTTCCCAAGTTCAAGTGACCAAGCCTCTTATGCCACAACTCAGTTTGCGATGGAATGGACGATAGCATTCAACCTGTACAATTTTGTATTGGGCTCTCTTACTCCATCCGCAATAACTTTGAACTTTTGGTTCACATCCTTCACAAAGCAACGATCATGGGCGAATTCTACTTTCAACTTTTGATCAGTAATGACTCCAACAGAAAGTAGATTTTTCTTCAAACCTGGTACGTAAAGTACCTCCCTGATTATCCTGCTTTTGCCATCAGGTAGTTGGATTGAAACGGTGCCTGTCCCCTTGATCTTGCACACCTCGCCATTTGCTTGTGAAACGGACGTTCCATTATCCAGCACTTTCATGCTACTGAACCAATTCTTGTTACTTGTCATGTGTCTTGTGGCTCCCGAGTCAATATACCACGCTTGATCATCTTGATTAGATGACAATGCAGATATGTGCTAGAGTCTTCAATCTCACCCTCATCGACAAGGTTACCTGCTTGTTTTGGTTTCCCCTTGCCTTGTTCCGCCAGGAATTTGCGACATTCATTCTTCCAATGGCCCTTTTTACCACAATGGAAGCACTTGTCTTTCTTCTTGGTCTTACTGGAAGATCCCTCATCCTCCTGAGACTTGACAAATTGCTGCTTAGACTTCTTCTTGCCCTTGCCCTTGCCTTGTTTTTGGCGTGTCACAAGTGCCTGATCGTCAGTATTTTGACATCTAGCTTTCACCATTTCTCACCGTTGCTCTTCCTGCATCAAGATTCCTGTGAGCTCATCAAAGGTTGGCAATCTTTCTCTTGATGCTATTCCGCTCACAAACATTTGATAGGGTTCTACATTGCCACACAATGCATTGTGCACCAGCTCCACATCACGTATGCGCTCACCAATAGAATGCAGTTCATCTCTCATTGTCTTGATTCTGGTCATGTACGTCTGAATGTGCTCTCCTTGCTCCATTCGGGCACTATTTAGCTTTGACTTCAGAAACATGATTCTTGATGGATTTGACGTCTCGAACTGCTCCTTTAGCACATCCCATGCCTGTCTGGGTGTAACAACATCACAAATGTGGGTAATGATGTGATCCTTCACTGACAAGTTAATGAAGGTCAAAGCTTCCTCATCTTTTTGTCGAACACTTTGATATCCGCTTCATTTGGCGGCCTTCTCTGTAATAGATCCTAACACCACAGTAGGGCAAACACTAACTGATCCACCCTACCTTGCCTACTCCCTGATATAGAGTAAGCCGAGCCCAGTGTGAGGACTGGTAGCATGCAACTGCCAAGTGTCGGCCACGTGTCACTGATGTGGCCGACTGCACGTCGGGACCCAACTGGGAGCCCTATCCTGCTGACAGGGTCCCTAGGCTGTGTTAGGCCCGCCATGGCTATGGACCGTGCTGGGGCACACTACTCACACTGTCTTGCCCTGTTGGTCATGTACGCTGGACACGACCCTGACTGTGGTATCTGACCTATTTGTGTTCTCTAGGGTTTGGCACTGGTTACGAGCTCGTAACACTCCCTCCCCCTTAAGAACCGTCTTGGTCCTCTAAGACAAAGTCTGGAAAAATCTTGCGAAGGACGCTGCCTCTTTCCCAAGTGGCATTCTAAACAGGCTGATCATTCCACTTAACCAGATATTCTCGGTATAGAGTATGACGAGTCTGCGTCTCTCTACTATCAAGAATCTCCTCTGGTTCATGTGGAGGTTGCTGAGGATCCAATGGGAGAACTAGAACACTGTCCCCTACCAGATTGTCTGATCTGGTTAAGGCTTTTCATAACTGACTTACATGAAAGACTAGAAAAACCTTATTGCTGTGTGGGAGTTCTAGTTCATAGGTGACCTCACCTAGTCTTCTACTGATGGTAAAGGGACCACGATACCTTGGAGACAGCTTAGCACACACTCCTGATTTGAGGGTTTTAGAGTCGACTGGGACTCTCAAGTAGACTTTCTCACCAATGGAGAACTGCACATCCCGTCTATGCGGATCTGCATAATGCCTGGCTCGATCCTGGAACTGCCTGATGCTACGCTTAGCATGTTCTATCATCTGGTTTAGGTCCTCTAAAAAGTTTCTAGCTGCTTCAACTTTTTCTTGTTTAAACCCTATAGCTGTGGGTGAGCGTGGCTGAAAACCGTACATCAGCATAAATGGGCTGTATCCCGTAGCTGAATGTTTGGTACTGTTGTAAGCAAACTCTAATATCGAGAGATACTCCTCCAATTAGTCTGCTTCTTGCTGACGTATGCACGAAGCATATCCTCCAGCACCTGATTTACCCTCTCTGTTTGACCATCCGTCTGTGGATGGTCGGTGGTACTCATATTAAGTTTAGTATCGAGATGATGGAATACTGCCCTCCATGGGTTGCTCCATCATCAACCATAACTCTTACTGACTGGTTACCAACTTTCCCATGCATACGTACTAGGTCATGCGGCCCAAAGCTGAAGGGTCTCGCTAGCATTGCAGAGGTCAGCTGACAACAATGTTCATGATCTTCATGATACATTGTAAACCCTATAGCTGTGGGTGAGCGTGGCTGAAAACCGTACATCAGCATAAATGGGCTGTATCCCGTAGCTGAATGTTTGGTACTGTTGTAAGCAAACTCTAATATCGAGAGATACTCCTCCCAATTAGTCTGCTTCTTGCTGACGTATGCACGAAGCATATCCTCCAGCACCTGATTTACCCTCTCTGTTTGACCATTCGTCTGTGGATGGTCGGTGGTACTCATATTAAGTTTAGTATCGAGATGATGGAATACTGGCCTCCATGGGTTGCCCCATCATCAACCATAACTCTTACTGACTGGTTACCAACTTTCCCATGCATACGTACCAGGTCATGCGGCCCAAAGCTGAAGGGTCTCGCTAGCATTGCAGAGGTCAGCTGACAACAATGTTCATGATCTTCATGATACACTTTGATCTCGGAAGCTACCGAGTCACTGGGGAAACATACAGTCTGAACAAGATGAACTTGTTTTTTATCTTTCTTATCTTTTTTAGTGAAAGGCCCCTTGGGACACTGTCTGACTGTGTGTCCCTTGCCCATACGCACAAAGCACAAACGTTCTTGTTTGGCTTTCTCAAAATCATCTGGTTTAAGGGCTGTATGAGTGAAGGGCATTTCTGAGGAGCTTCACTTTTAAATTTATCTTCTTTTTAAATTGAAAGTCTTTCTGAGAAGGCTGCTCAGAAAGTGGCTGCTGTCTCGCCCTCTTCCTACCCACTGAATCATCATAGATCTGAGCATATCTGAGAGCTTGCTCAAGGGTAGTAGGCGAGTTTCTCTAGACCTCTACGTAGTAGGCGAGTTTCTCTGGACCTCTACTTTATATTCATCTTTGAGGCCACGGACAAATCCATTGATTTTCTGATAATCATCCATATTTCTAATCTTTAAAATTGCTTCTCGATACTGCGAGATATATTGGATGAGGGACTTGTCCATTACTGTTTTTTCCCAGGCTTCCCAGGCTCTATCAAGTTCATTTTCAGGTAGGAATTCTCTTAGGAAGGCTTCTTCAAAGCCCTTCCATGACCGGGGAGTTTGCGCAGTCTCCTGGAGATTTAACCACCACTTATAGGCCATAGGCCCTAAGAAAAGACTGGCCTCAATAGCTTGCAAATGGTCAGGGGTCTGTTTAAGAGCATGAATGTTCTTCCATTTGCTGAGGAAGGCTTGTAGAATATCTGCATTTCTATCCTTCGCTACTAGTCCTCACACTGGGCTAGGAGGGGCTTACTCTATATCAGGGAGTAGGCAAGGTTGGGTGGATCAGTTAGTGTTTGCCCTTCTGTGTTGTTAGGATCTATTACACTGGTATCCTTTCGCGGAACTCAAAATCAAGCTTTTGAGTTCAGTGAACGAGTCGTCCACACTGGACTTGAAATTGGCTAATGCCAACTTCAGCTCATCCACTTTTGTTACCAACTGGAGAAACTGCTCCTTGGTAACCAGTTTGTCGAGTTCTTCGGCGAACTGTTCATGTTCTTCCAATTCCATGGGTTCCTTCCCTTTACTGTAAGCCAAGGCTTCTGTTTCAAGTTCGTCGAAGCCTCTCTCCGGGGGTTGATCAGGTTTCTGAGGAGTGGTCATCTTCGGAACTGAAAGAGAGCTACCTTAACTTTTGAAGGAAAAAAAGTCTAAAAGACTAATTTACAACTGTACAAGGGAAAGGAAAGATGACTTAGCTATTTCTGAGGACTGTACTTCCAAAGAAAAGATGAAGAGGAACCCTCTCAGCTCTTTTACCCAAGATTTCAGATCTGCTGTCCCGGAAAATCCCAGTTTGAAGCTTCAAAATGGTGTCAAATTTCCCGGTTCTTGAGTTGAGTAGCTGACTGATCTGATTTCAGGTGTGGGGCTGCAACAAACTGAGTAAAAACCGGAAATATGCAAGAAAAATCCGGAATTTTTGAAGTCCCTGCCCTCGCTGTCTGCACAGCAACCTATCTGGCCCAATTTGTTCAATTTACAACTCAAAAATCCGCTTGAATCTCTGAGTTGACCTCAGCTGGTAGGTCTCTGGTCTGTGGCAATCAAGTTTGAAGTTCAAACTTCTGAGAAATCTTGAAAAACAGGGATGAAATTCCACTTTTTCACCTCCCTGTCCAGTGCTGGCCCTGCTAGGAAAATTTGCTTGAAAACCCCTCAAACTTCCTTGGATTTCTTTGAAATTTTAGAGGTAGATGTCTGATCCTACAGCGATGGACCTGCTCGCTGGTTTCTACTCTAAATCCTTTCTAAAATCTCCTATCAGATGTATGAAATCTGATATAGATTGCTGCCTTTCCAGCGATTTACCTACAGAAGGAATTCACTATCTTGCCCTGTTGGTCATGTACACTGGACACGACCCTGACTGTGGTATCTGACCTATCTGTGTTCTCTAGGGTTCGGCACTGGTTACGAGCTCGTAACATTCTCTCATCACCTGTGACGACTTCCCACACGTCTTTCTCCATCAGTATGTTTTTCATTTTGAATTTCCACACTGCATAGTTGGAAATCCCGTCCAATGTGCTACTTTCACTCAAAATGGACTCTCCCATGTTTGCCATCGCAAAACTGCTTGAAACTTCCGCCGTAGGCTAAAGACAATATGCCGAGGCCAACAATGATGTCAGAAGTTGAAAATAATGACCTGCACTTTTTCCCTTACCAGGCCACTCACCGCTTTTCTACCAATTTGAATGCCAAATCGGCGTCGCCTTCCAAAATGCACTCAATCGTCAACTCCCAACTTCGTGCCCAGTGAAATGGTGAAATCACTTCTGGTGCGCTTTGAACACTTTCTCTGCTGCAATCACTTTGTTTTGCGGTAGCGTACTTGCAGGTACAGTCCGGGTGCCCTTCGTTTGGAGGTTATAGCTTTTCGTTTGGTCAAAATAGGCTAAAGGACTAAAAAATAAGGGCTTTTTGAACTTTTGAACTGTTTCTTCACCTTGAAGAAACTTCACCTTTCACATGTGAAGGGACCCAACTCCAATTTCAGTTTGAAAATTTTTAATGAAGTTGAATGGCCAATCTTCCTTCAATGGCCTTCAGGTCCTTTCAAAGCCCTTCTCACCTCAATCCAATGGCTACCTTGGATCCAACGACCCACAACTATTCTTGGAGGCTCGATGTTTACCACAGATCTATGTGACTGGAGATCCGACGGTCCTGGGCGCTTTTGTGTGCTGATCCACGCGCTTGCAGGCACGTCTCACTTTGGAACACTATGTGTTCTTTGGTTTTGAAGCGCGCGACCCGGCCTCCACGGCCTCCACGACCTCTCCTCTTTCCTGATTTCTTGCTTCTTTTCAAGCCAAATCAGCTTGTTCTTGCACGATTCTGGAGCGTTTTCGATCCAATCTGAATCTGTAGCTGGCTGCGCCCTATCTCTGCGCCCTGAAGGAACTTTTCAGATCTGTATTTGGCCTTGGAACGACTGAGAACAGCTGGTTTTTCCAACAGTTTTCTGATTTTTACCAAGAAACCCTTCTTCAGCTCTTTTCCAAGCAATTTTCAGCTTTACTCTGAGTTTTTTTCTTACAAATTCAACCTCCCTGAGGTCGCCCTAGTCCTACCAATCTGATGGGACTGACGGCATACGATTTGGAAAGGATTTCACAACACACGGTTCAACTTTGCAGAGAAAGCTTCAAAACCCCACCGAAGCTGAGAAATTCATAATTTTTGCAGTTTTTCACCAAATCCTGCCCTGTCAATTGCTATGGCCACTATCACTGTCTTTGCAGCTCCTCTGCAAATCCCTTTACGCCTAACGACTGTCTATACAGTGACTTTTCTTTCCGTCTTCAGCCCGCCGTAAAGCCCGAACTCTCAGAAGACTTCTCTTCTCCTGAAGCTCTCTTCGACGGTGATGCTGTACTGTGTACACTCCCTGTACGGCTCTGATACCAACTTAGAATTTGCTTTGCACAGGAACACAGATCATGCTACACAGTAACACCGACAGAAAACACTCTCCACTGCAAGCTCACATAGCAACTGTATTTCTCAAAATGAAATTACACTGTACATATAGTTGTTCACTCAGGCAACCCATGCATGACCCAGGTTGCCGTTGGCGGGACGCGTGTCCCGTCGACTTGCCTCGTGGCGATCTACTCTCTCTCCCCCTCAAGAGTCAAGACTTAGTGGCAAGTGCTCACTCAAACTCATATGATCTAGATTCTAATTTCTATCTCAATAAGCTAGCTAACCTAAGTTACTATTACTTATTACTAAGTTCTAACACACCAAACTAACATCTAACATTCTAACTTTAACATTTTTAAATTCTAATTTCTCACTCACACACACCTAAACGCTAACACACACACACACACACACACACACACACATATGTCTCACCCACACACACGCCCCCCTAACTCTACCTCCCTCTCTCTCAAACACACTCTTCTAAGAATCTATTCACACACACACACACACACAACCACCCACCCCTAACTCTACCTCCCTCTCCACACACACACACACACACACACACACACATATGTCTCACCCACACACACGCCCCCCTAACTCTACCTCCCTCTCTCTCAAACACACTCTTCTAAGAATCTATTCACACACACACACAACCACCCACCCCTAACTCTACCTCCCTCTCTCTCAAACACACTCTTCTAAGAATCTAAGGTCAAGGGCTTCAAGCTTCCATCAATGACCATTCCATCTCCCTACACTCAAAAGTTCAAACCCTACAATAAACAAAAACCTTCAAACATTCTCTCTCTCTCTCTCTCTCATCGCGGTTTTTTCATCAAACCACGATTCGATACAACATTGATATGGATGCATAGCTTGTTCATCTGATAATGGAAATTTGAAAACTGAGTAAAATCTTGAAGAAATGATTGTTTGATGAAAATTGAAATACAAATGAATGTTTAATGTACATTTTACATACTTTGGATAGCGGTGTTCACCAGGTTTAAAACACAATTGCGGATGAATAGTAGTGAACACCCACAAACAGATGGGCAGATTGAGAGAGTCAACCAGGTCCTAGAGGATATGCTTAGAGCATATGTTAGTGAAGCAGACTAACTGGGTGAAATATTTGCCACTAGTAGAGTATGAGTATAATGATAAAAAGCATGTGTTCACAGAAAAGAGCCCATATGAGCTCGATTATGGATCCAGCTGGCGAGTCTAGTGACTCTAGGATTTCCCAAGAAGGTACCTAGCGCTGCAGAGTTCTTGACTCAGATGCAGGCTAAGTTGGAGATAGCATGTCAAAGTCTTTCCAAGGCTTGAGCTAGAGTGGAGACTTAGTGTATTGTGGACCATGGCAAATTATTAGAAAGGTCAGCAAGGTAGCTTATAATCTGCAATTGCTGAGGGATGCAAAGTCCATCCAGTTTTTTCATGTGAGTCATTTAAAAAAATGCTTGCATGGAGGTGATAAGCTAGTGGGCGGCGTCGTAGCCCTTCAAGAACAAGATATGACAAATCATGGACTTGAGTGTATCTTGAGTGGAGATAGCGATGATTGAGAAATCGTTTGATCCCCGAGTTTTTGGTAGCTTGGAAAGGATTACCATTGTCCAAAGTGACATGGGAGAGTCAGGTCCAGCTACAGAGGTCCTATGTAGAGTTTGTCATTGAGGAGCGATGACATTCTTGAGGAGGGAGAGAGTGTTGGGATTCAGTCATAGATCCACATATTTTGACGAGAGCGGTAGCTCCGGAGGTCATAGAACCAGTTTGAGACAACCGATGACTCTCCATCAGAGGCATCTGAGGCCAGTCGTGTCTAGGTGTACTATAGTCGCAACCCGGTGTACTTGCACGTGACGTCCTGCGTGGCGAGTTTGGTAGAGCCGACGTACAACTGACCAAGTTAACTCGTAATCTGGAGGGCAGTGACTAGGGTTAGCCAGCATGTGTTGTGGTCTTATAGCTACATGTGTATAGTGGGCATGGGGGTGGCTTGGCATTAAGACACTGTATTCTTGGGTCAGTAGGGGTAGACTTGGTAGGCCAAGTAGACTGAGCACCCACATGAGTGCCAAGTGCTCTCAGACCAGAATAGCAGGAAGTGGGCTTTAAGGCTTGCCTATGGATGGGAGGAGATTCATCTACACACTGGCTAGCTTGAGGTGAGGAGCTTGGAGCTCTTGGCTTGCAGAGGCAGGCCCGTCACGACCACCATTAGCAGTAGCAGTAGGGCCATCATCTACAGGAGAGGCTTTTCCATCAGGGGAGTCAGGTGGCAGGTCCGTGGCAAGGCATCGTCATGGTACCCTATGATTCACTCATTATTCATGGACACAAATAGCATGCATTCCAAGTGGACTCATCAACCAATGTTGGATGCCATGTGCTTGGTGACAGGAATAGTAGGTAGTTGGACATAAAGAGGGACCTGCCTATGGTTGGAGGATCATTCTTTACACTGGCCTTCCAAGTATAGGAGCTTGGAGAGAGGAGCTTGTGACACCAAGACTTTGTGGTAGCTAGTTGGACTGTATAGGGTGAAGATTGGACATCTCGTTGGTTATGTCAAAAGTTTTTGTAAGCATGTGTTGGTTCTCCAATTCATGTTTATGCCGCTATTCATGTGCCATGGGATTTATGTAGCAAAGTTATGTCTTCATTCTTATTCTCTTGTTCTTGTTGATCTCTTTATGTGGCATTCTTGGTCCATCAAGTTAGCATAGGATCTTAGTATATGCAGCAAATGACTCATTTTATCCCAACACATAAGGCGGTAGATTATTCATCACATATTTAGACTTCATGGCTCACCTAGGTTCATTAATTCTATTGGACATTCATGTTTTACCCATGGTTATTTAGAGGTGTAGTTGGGCAACAGTAGTGCAGTCGTCTTGGAATGAATGAAAAACTGAGAGTGTCGATCAAATTTTGGATGATCTACTTCAGGTTGTATGTGGGGGTTAAGCAATCTCAACGGGAGCTTTTTTTTGCCATTGTTGGAGTTTGCATGTAGTGATAAAATAATGTATCTAGAGAAATGAATTTTTTTGAGCTTAATCATGGTTTTAGGTCATTTACTCGAGTTGATGGTCAAAGAATTTGTGGGTGGACTCCATAGGGTTGAAGATTGCATTTCTCGTGTTATGTCGGGTATTAGCCTTGACATAGCATCAATATATATATTTTCTCTTGTATTTGTGGACATGCAGTTCTCATTTGCTATCTTCAGCCTAGTTTCGACCAACTGGTATGTGCTAATTCTTTCTATCTTAAGTGGTGTATTTGCCCACTAGCTACACTATTTAGTCAGGTTTTTGAGCAAGCCAAAGTGGAGAATTTTCCCATGAGGAAGTCGGAATTTCATTCGATTGGTGTTGCTCTTTAGTGCTAGCCTTCATCATGACTGGGTTTATTGCCTTTCACCTTTGGGGAAGTGATAGAAACTTAGTACATTGGTCTTTGTACAAATGTATGAAATCTAATGTGGACATTTGTTTGCTCATGTGACTTGCATCTACTCTTGGGTTCTGATGAAGTGAGTAGGGATGTCATAGCATCTGGTCCAGGCTATGAATGATGAAGTTGATGTTTTAAGACTTTGTGATTGGACTCCCTAGGGGTGAAAATTGCATGTATCCTTTGTAGGGTATTATCCTAGACTTGACATTGACATTTATATTGATTCTGGTTTTAGCAAAGGAAAACGTGAGACAACGGATGGATCGAAGCTATCCATTTGCTAATAAGAATCGCACCCTAAGAGAGTTTTGAGCAAGGATACGTTTTAAAGAACTCGACTTCTAAGTTCTTTTGCAACAAGGAAGTATTATAAATAATCTTCAAGGTTTTGAGGATTTTCGAAAATTGTTAGAAAGAGAAATGAAGTTGGTTATGAATTAGCATTGCAACATGAGTGTAAAGCTCATCCTATTTCTCATGTTTCACGTTAGAAGGGGGTTTCACATGATGGATAGAATTGGACAACCTGTGGAGTTTTATATTTGTACGAGCACAAGAAGGTGATTCACAAACTGAGAAGAGTATTGAATGGGAGGTAGAGACAATTGCAAAATTGTTTGCCTTAGTGCCTAGTTGCGTGACACTGAAGACCTCCCAGTTGTGCTTTATGGGACACCAACAATAGTTTGCATGCACAATTTCTTAATCTCACATTGTAGACAATGTTGCTCGAGGAGGGAAGGGGTGTTTTATGCTGCTACACCCTTGTCACATCGTAAAATATCATACTGGCTGGATCATCGGCTTGTGGTGACCTGTTTGTAATTTATATGTAGATATTAGCTAGGTTATTGACCTTAGGTGACATGCTTGTAATATGCATATGGGTACTGGATCTCATGAAGATTTGTTGGATTGACCTCAATTGTAGTAGTTGACTAGTCAAAGGGACACATGTCCTATGCCGTGTGGCAATGTCTGATGGTCTTAGTAAATGCTCCATTGCTTGCCTATTTGTGAGGTTATGCCAAGTGGCATGCACTGGTGGTAGGTATGCATGCACAACGGGTCAGCTTAGGAGTGTCAAGACGAGAGGGGATGAGCCTAGCAAAGGCATGCCATTCTGCAATTTGTTGGATGGACACTAGAATCAAACTCTGTGAGAAATCAATGAGGTGAAAAAAGTTTCCTCTTGCTATGTTCTATCCCAGTTAGTTTGTGACAGAAGTTCGCCACCTCCATGATCAAAAGCTATCAAATGAGAAGCCAGTTAGGGCATTTTATATCCTAGATTAGAGCTTTCAAATAAGTGGGGGCTCACCTAAAAGTTTTCATTGGGACCAAATACAATTGATGGGACTTTACAGGTCTATTTCCAATTAAGAAGGCCTCAGCAACAGCTTAATAGACCCTAATCAAATGTCGTAACTATTTCTATGTAAGTTTTTACATGTCTATAAACATCATCCAGATGTATCATGTTACATTTGCCAGAAATATCTCATGTGTGTGTGTGTGTGTGTGTGTGTGTGATGTAAAACATCCTATTATTATCAAATTGTAAGCTGTCATATTTTTAAAGCACAGAGATTTTAGGCCTTCCAGCAAGAAAAAACTATCGTGTAGAACATCAATTGTTGTCCACATGAGCACTTAGCATGCAGCCTCGCCCCAGTGTATAGAGTTGGTCCCAACAGATCCATGCTTGATGGTGAGATGGTGTATTCTTTGCACATTTGATCCAAGTTAAGTAACAAAGACAAGGGGTGATTGATAGATTGAGATCCATTGCAGTTCACATCTTGTAGTTTTTTGTTGGTAACTCTTGTATGCATCATACTGTTCACTTGCATTAGATTTAAGCTCTTTGTTAAGATTTGTGATTGTGTTCTATATGCTCTGTTTGTATGTCTATGACCAGGTCGGGTATTTGGGAGAGGCATATGATGAATGGGTTCACAAACCTATAGTTAGCAAGGAAAGCCCTCGATTTTTTGCAAACAGATATCTTGAGGTACGGGCAAGAAGAAAGAAATCTAGCTCTGAAATAGATGTTCTTGTTTGAGTAGCCATCACACTAATGCTCAATTGTCACGATGTTGCAGATTTACATGATGCCTCCTCCTTTTTGTTTGTGCTTTCATACTTGTTGCAACTTTGCCATCAATACTCGAAGCTTGTGCAACTTGATCTTGTAACAATGTTGTTTGACAGTCTTTGACTCGTACAGTGTGGTGGGTTATTCCAATAGTCTGGTTGCCAGTTATTTGCTATACACAAATGCTGGCAGTCAGAAGGGGCTTACAATGGACAGCTGTAGCACCAACAATGTTGTTTGGAACCTTTGCATGGTCGTTCATCGAGTACAGCATGCATCGATTTCTTTTTCATGTCAAGACAAAAAGATACTGGTGTGTTTTATGAGGACTATTTTTTATTAGTGTACCCATTACAAGCAAGCAGTATCCAAGGTTGTCAGTTACTACACAAGCTAGTGAAAACCCAAGGTTCGAAAGCAGAAGCTGTAATTGCTTTGAAATCAAGTTTGATAATTATCAGTTTTTTATTGATCATTTTGGTTGGTTGTTATTCAACAGGTCAAATACTGCCCATTACCTTCTTCATGGATGTCACCATAAGCATCCAATGGATGGTTATCGTCTGGTTTTCCCTCCTGCAGCTACTGCTGGCTTTTGTGCTCTGGTACATGCGATTGATGAACTTAACATTTAATTTTATTGTTTGACACATACTAAAGCTTGAGCTTTAGCTGATTGGCTTTTATCATTGGTCAGCAATGAATTTTTGTTGTTAAAGTGATCATGGTTAAATTCACAGCAGAATCTTCTGAATTTCGTTTAACTTGCAATACTGTGCGATGCCTCTAATAGCTTATGATACGTGCTTGCAGTTCTGGCCCATTGTCAATCTGTTATTTGCTCGCAACCTGGCTCCTTCTTTTTTTGGTGGTGGTTTACTTGGCTACGTTTTATATGACCTGACTCATTACTTTTTGCATCACGGTGTCCCTTTTAATGATGCAAGTCGTAAGATTAAGGTATGCATGAACTTCCTATGTATCTTGCAGTAGAAGTAAGTTTAAGGTATGCATAAACTTCCTATCGCTCTTGCAGTAAAAGATTTGATGGCTAACATCCTAGATTTTTTTTAGTTTATGACATCTGTGACAAGTTTGTTTGCTTGTATATCATTTGATTTTGACACCATAATGATACATTTTCTTTAGTTAAGTTGAGCTTGTGATGAATGCTTTGCTGCAGAGATATCATTTACATCATCACTTTAAGGTTCAGACAAAGGGGTTTGGAATAACCTCTGAGTTTTGGGACTGGGTATTTGGTACGCTTCCACCAGCCATCCGTTGATGTCATGCTACTGTGTTCAGTACAGTGGATGTACATAAGAAAAAGAGATTCTTCTTTGGTGATTGCAGTTTTGGGTAGTAAGATTGTTTGCAGAGTACATGCTCTCTTTTGGCTGTTTTTTTAGTACTTTATACCCATGAACTACTCAGCTCCATTTGGCAATTGGGCAAGGTTTTGAAATTTAATCTAGCAACTAAGCATCTGCGATGCTTATTTGGTTACCATAAACAATTCAGAAAATTCTTTTAGTGTAGGTTCTAGATTTGAAGTTGAGAACCTGTTTTTTTCAAGTCAAAGTATGCTATATATTTGGGCCAGTTCCAACCAAGACTTCATACGAATATTCTACAAACCACATATAAAATATTCTGGCAGCATAGAATACACTTGTATAATCCTCTTAAGTTTAGTGTAGAATTTCCCTTCTGTGCACAACTTCAGAGTTTAGCTTTTCCCTCGTTTGCATAATGCGTAAGTGCAAACTGATTCAAAAACACTTCCTAAAGCGTCAGCCTGAGGTATATTTCGTGATTTTTGTTGTAGTCGCACTCCCAAGACCACCTCTTATGTGCTAAACCTTTCAACTTTGAGCATGGCAAAGATATTTCGTCCTTGATCACCTTTGTGCTGAGAAGTGATACAAGATCCAACTGCCCTATCCAAGAGATAGCTTACTTGACAATTCCTTCACCACAAATTCCTGAAAGATAAACAATCCCAAAGACTTTGTCGCTTCTTTTTGAGACACCTTGTTAGTGGTCCCATTACCATAGTTGCTAGAGAGCACGTTCCCACACCAGCCTTGAATAGAGCTTTTCTTGCCTCAAGATATTCGAGGCAATACTGATATGCTTCGAATATTCCTTCAATACCTTACTATGGACGACAATATCATCTCAAAATACAATCATTATTTTTTTCAAATACAGATGACTTAGATCATTGATCATATGTTGGAAAGTGGTAGGAGCATTAGTCAATTCAAACACAAGTACCAGATATTTTCTTCAAGAACTATGTATTCTAGAATAGCATCACTTCTATCTAATTCATAATATGGAAATCTATCTCTTCTTAATGCCTTGTAGATCCAGTTCCATGGACCTACCCCAAACGTTTTACATGTCAGTAGCAATTCTAGTCAAGTGTACTTAATATGTGATTGTTTTTCACTGTTTAAATCTTAAATCTTTGCACAAGAGAAGAATTTATAAAGTGGTGAGTGGAATCAAAATCAAATAGTACATTCACTTCCCTCTCTAAAATTTTGTCTCTAACTTGAAACAACTTATTAAAGGAATTCGTACTAAAGAGACATTCACACTTTGTAATTTAGAGAATTTACTTCCTAGTAGATCCACTATTGTGGTATTTGAAATAGATTTTTTTTCTTTACGGACAATCTTTGTGAAGATGGCTTGATTTATTGCAATTGAAGCAAACTTTTTTCCTTTGGAATCTTGAATCGTGTTTTTTTGGGTCTTTGAAATTTTTTTATGTTTTCTTTATTTATGGCCTTCTTGAAAAAGGTGTGCGTAGCTTTATCTAGCTCATCAAAGTACTATCAAGTCTTCTTTTTGCTCTTTTTTCTCTTTATAGGGTTACCCTCTCGAGATATCCTTGAGACCAAAATTTAATTTGTTGTATGCATTTGCCACTTGGATGACATCCTCAAGCATTTGGAAAACATTACGTGTGCACTCACTACGATAGTCAGTTGACAAACCGTAAATAAATCACTTGGGGTGTCTAGTCGTTTGTTAGACAATTGGAGGTGTGAGACAACCCGTGCTCTAGTGTGCTTGTTTTTAATCCAAGTGATGTTTGGGCTTAAAAGTATACTCTTTCAAATTCTAATCTCCATAAGACATGCAAGTTTTCCTTTTAGGATAATCCCCTTCCATGCAGTACCCAATATAGATATCATCCAAAACCAGTCTTGCATGAGGCAATGCCTTAACCAAATAGGGACATAGGACCTACTTCAAGATGAGGGATGTTTTACAGTATAGGCCAAGCCTAATACCAACCATACATGTTTAAGGACATAACAACAAATCTACAAATTCACACATGCATATAGCCTCTAAAATTATTGGTAGATACGAGACTTGATATCGAGAGGAACATAATTCTCCGGCTCTCATTTTTTTCACAAGCATATGCTAATCTACAACTAGTGCTAGAGATAAGGTCTTACCAAAAAAAGATCACTAAACCTCACAAAGAGCCTAGAGGAAGAAAGACAAAGAGCAAACCTAAAAGTTGTCCTTATCACCTTTGCTCCACGATATACTTACTCCAGCAATGCCAATTTGACTTTTTTCATGCTAGATGGTACCTTCTCCACACAAGAAAGTGAAGGGGGTGATAGCTATGCTCTCTTCTCCTCTAGCATACCTTTTCTTTATTTTGTGGTTGAAAAAGCGAGAGGGAGTTATTATGTGTCTCCTTCTTCCATGCTCTCCACTTAAAAAGGACAGAGGGATAAACAATAGAATAAAATAATTATGGGAAAATCGGGAGTCTATGGCCTTCTCCAAGTTTCGCCCGACTCCATAAATTCTAGAAACAATGTTATTGTGGGTAATAGCTTGTTAATTGTTTTCAACACAATGTTTTTTTTCTCATGGGTCCAAACCCTGCATAAAACTGGATTAATTGCGTTCTTACCTTTCAAATTATTATCACATGCTCATGCTTTTTGACATGCAAAGTTCAAATAACAGAGAGCTTGTTTTGTCTTTTTATTGCGCCCTTACTCATTCTATGTAACCCATTTAAATTTTAAAAAAATGGGATAGTTTGACCAAGGTGTCAATTCCTAGCGATTCAATCCTTAATCTCATTGTCTAAGTACATGCTATGTTCCTTCGGAATAATTAGGGGGCCCAATCACGTATGAGTAGTTAGTCCACTTCACCACTCAAAAAACCATCCATTGAGTAGACCATACACTTGATTCCCTTGAGTAGTCAGTCCACGTGACTGCTTGTGAAAAAACTCCATGAACAAAGTGATCACTCACCTTCTTGCCTCCTATCTAGTCACTTATCACAAGAGCGCCCCCTACTATCCAAGGTGCAATGGCCAAGTCGAGTCATGTAACAAAATTTTATGTACGATCATTACAAAGATGGTTGAGGCCAGTTGCACGGATTGGAACATAAAGCACTATGGGCTTTTGAACCATGTACAAATCAATAGGAACGTTTTCAATTAAACATCCTTTGACAATTATGTCGATTTTAGGTGCCCTCCTTGAGTAAAAAGGGAAATGGCAAGGAAAAATCAGAAGGACAAGGAAGCCAAAGATGAACTTAATATCTTTGACAAATTTAGGCAGTCTCAAGGAGGTGATGAAAAATCTTCTTATAATAGAAAAAAGATTAAATGTTACAATTGTGAGAAATTAGGAGACATAAAAAAAAAATTGTTGGTCTAAGCCAAAGAAGCAAAATAACATTGTTGAGAGCAGCAATCAAAATGAAAAAGAAAGTTTTGATCTGTTCAAAGCGGCTTTGACCACAGTCACTTCCATTGAATATTGGTATATTGACTTAAGATCGTCCATGCACAGATGTCCCATCATGAATGGTTTTATGATGCTATAGAGATTAGGGATGGGCAAGGTGCCATGCTTGGAGATGACTCGAAACTGACTATTAAGGGAAAGGGTAGTGTACCAATTAGATTACCTATTGGAGAAGTGAAGTTTATTAAAGATGTTCTTTATGTCCCATGATTGGTTAAAATTTTTATCTCTAATAGTAAGTAGCGATTAACTACACTAGATGAGATATTGTGTGTTGTAATGCTGGTAGCATTGTGGTGGGCCAGGCCATCAAGGACTCCCGCTCTTGTGTAATATCTTGCAATTATCTTGTAATCCTCTCCTTCTCCAATTTGGAAATATCCAACTATGTTTGACGAAGAAAAACCTATTGCTTTGCATCTTGTATAGTCTAATTTACTCGATTTTGTGCACTCTACAAGCAATTTTGCAGGCAATGCAACAAGAACAATGCAATGCATTCCTTTCTCAAATTTTCTACTACAACAAGCTGATTCAACATGTGTGCACAACTAGAAGAAATAGATCTTGGATGGCATCAATAAGATACCCTTATATAGTGCAATGGTTGAAGTAGCTAGCATATGGAAATATGAGGCTGATCCCCTATGTCTACTAATACAATAGCTGCAAGGGTGGGGGATACACGCGCCTTGTTTGTAACATCTTGGAACTTAATAGAAAATCTGATTTTGGTCTCATCCCAAGTGCCAAATGCCATGAAAATAATTATAAATCAACTGTAGTAGAAAAAAATGTAGCATGAATGCCCCTCGCTTCTAGTAATGGTTCAGTTGATTGAAGCCATTCAGTCACTTTCTTAATGTTAGTCAAGAATGGACCACACTAGAAGAGAGACCTCCACAAGTGTGAGATGCCGATATTCATCTCATAAACCTAGGAGCCGTGGAAAATCCCAGAAATGTCAAGTTAGGAGCCCAACTTGATACTCATCATAAGGAAAATCTTGAAAGGATGTGTTGGAAATATCAGCATGTCTTCGCTTGGGACTCTACCTATTTGAAAGGAATACCTCCTAAGCTAGCGATGCACTTCATAGAACTTATACCTAATACCAAGCTTGTTCGATAGAAACAACAAAGACAATCTTACCACTTGAGAGCAAGAGTGTACACTGAGCTAGAGAGGCTAAAAAATGCTAGATTGATATTCCATGTAGAGACTTTGAGTGGTGTTCTCCCATCGTATCAAAACCTAAGAAGAGCTCTATGCAAGTGCGGGTTTGTGTGGATTACAAGTAGTTGAAAAAAATAATGAAAAAAAGATTACTATATGATCCCTTTGCTTTCATAGATCAGGTATTAAAGGAATTAGCAAGATGCGAGTTATACTCTTTATGGACTGTTTTGCTGGATATAATCAGATAGTAGTTAGGTAGGAGGACTAAATGAAAACCACATTCATGACCAAACTCGGAGTATTCGCATACCATGTATTGCTTTTCTACCACGTATAAGAGATTTATGAATGAAATTTTCAATAACTTTCTTGACGATGATCGGTAGAAATTCATGGATGACCTGTGTGGGACATCCAACATGAAAGGACATCTATTTGTACTAGAAAAATATTTTCAAAAGTGTGCTACTACATGTATCGCTTTGAATGTGAGCAAGTGTGTGTTCGATGTGTTGTATGGAGTACTATTAGGGCATGTGATTAGCAAGTCTGAAATAGCTACTAATCCAAAGACATCAAGATATTTCTAGTTTTAATGTCTCCGACTATGATCACACAATGGCAGTCTTTCCTAGGTTCTACTAGGTACTATATATCTACATGAAAGCTTACGCAACTAGAGCCTGTCCTCTGAACAATTTATTTAATAGCTCTTATATTGAATCCTCCCTGGTATAACAAAGGATTGTTTCTCTTTACTAGTGCCATAGAGACATGCATCAATTCTTGTTTTGCCTAGGTATGTGAGAAAAAATATCATTCTATAATATTTGCTGGAAGAAAGCTTAACATTTATGAGTTGAACTATATGAAAGTTGAAAAGATATGTCTTTTCATAGCCAATATTGCTACAAAATACTGACACTACTTGTTACATTGTCATGTGACCTTATTCACCAAAATTGAAGCGGTGACAATGATGATGAACAAGTTAGAGCCCCGAAATAGCCTGTCAAAGTGGA
Organism: Diphasiastrum complanatum; assembly: GCA_029204225.1. Taxonomy (NCBI): domain Eukaryota; kingdom Viridiplantae; phylum Streptophyta; class Lycopodiopsida; order Lycopodiales; family Lycopodiaceae; genus Diphasiastrum; species Diphasiastrum complanatum. The sequence continues at coordinate 29,937,646 of CM055095.1, forward strand.
TTGCATTCCTTCAAGAGTTTGATTACATTTTGAACCACCTAGGCTCGAAGGCCTAATTGATTGCATATGTGAACTAGGCAAGCTAGAAGAAGAGACAATAGTAGAGAGGATGATCAGCTGAAAGAGCTTGCCAAAATAGATGTAGAAATGATTCCAAAATGGTGTAGTGATCTAGTGAATTACCTGTCCATATTGGAAACCCCCATTACCTAGACATCTCAAGAGAAACGTAAACTTAGGTTGTATACATTAAAATTTTCTTTGATAGCCGAGGTTCTATATAGAAGAGGGGTAGATAAGATCCACCATCGATGTGTGGCCCATGTGAAAAATCAGAGGTGAAAACACATTTGATCCATAAATGATCTTTAGCCAATTTGGATTACACATCTAGATCATCTACAACATAGAAAAATCAACTTTATGCATGCTAGAATTTAGAAATGCATCAAGATCTGATCATAACCACCTGGATATGACTTAGTATTGTCCCTGTCCGTAAAACATCAGTACAACACAATACTCCACATGTGTGAAAGCTAGATCAACAAGATATCAACATTCTACACATAGAAACTCAAGTCTTTTCCCAATGCTTTGGTGAAGATATCAGCTAGAAGAAACATGTTGAAGCTCCACTTCCTTTTCCATGACTTGTTCTCTCACAAAGTGATATGCCACCTCAATATGCTTGCTCCTTGCATGAAAGATAGGATTGCTTGCCAATCTTTGGGCTGAAATGTTGTCACAAAAGATGATTGGACTCTCTGAAAAATCCAGCAAGCGAAGATCACTTACCATCCTCTTGATCCATAGCATCTCCTTTCTGCAAGATGTAAGAGCTTTGTACTTGACCTCACTAGATGACAATGAGATAGTAGCTTGTTTGTTTGACATCCATGAGATAGCTCCATCACCTATGAAAATAGCATGTGCACTTATGGATTTTCTATCCATTTGATCTCCAGCAAAGTTCGAATCTGAAAATCCAAACAAGTTAGGTTATGATCCTCCATAAACAATGCCAAAATCTCTTGTTACCAAGATGTATCTCAATACCTTCTTGCCTAGCTTCCAATGCTCCACACTAGGATTTTGCATAAATTGGCTTAAACTACCAACACAATAGCTTACATCAGGTCTTGTGATGGTTAGATATATGAGTGAACCAACTAGCTTCCTATAGAGAGTAATGTCCTCGAAGGATATTTCATTACCTCTTATAGTGAGCTTTACATTTGACTCCATTGTTGTATCACAAGATTTAGCATCTACCATATGAAATCTTTCTAGAATAGAATGAGCATAGTTCTCTTGACATATGAATGTAAATTGAGAAGTTCTCTATTCCCAATATATAATGCAAAAGACCAAGATCATGCACCTCAAACTCCTTCTTGAGTGCAAACTTGATATCATCAGTATCTTGCTTGTTGCCTCCACTCAATATGATGTCATCCACATAGATAAGAAGGATAATAACCCGATTTCCAACAAATCTATAGTAAAGCGAATGATCATATTCACTCATCGTGAAATTTTGTGAAAGTAAGACATTGTTAAGCTTACCGTACCAACTCCTTGGTGCTTGCTTAACCATACAAACTCTTTGTAAAAAACAAACATGATTTGACTTGCTATGTGAAATGTAGCCCTCGGGTTGCTCCATGAACACATCCTCCTCAAGCTCCCCATTCAAGAATGCATTTGTGATATCCAATTGTCATAGATTCCATCCAAAAAGTGTAGCAAGTGAAATAATGACTCTAATGCTCACCATCTTTGCCATGGGTGAAAAGGTCTCATCATAGTCAATTCCATACTCTTGTGCATATCCTTTTGCCACTAACCTTGTCTTGCACTTGTTGATTGATCCATCTTGGTTTGTCTTCACTTTGAAGATCCATTTGCATCCAATAGACTTCTTGTCCTTTGAAAACTCAACCAATCTCCATGTTTCATTCTTCATAAGAGCTTGATACTCAAGATCCATTGCTTGGATCCACTCCTCTTTGTTCCTTGCTTCATCTACACATGTAGGTTCATCAAAAGAGGTTAGGAAAGCATAGTTTGTATCACCAACAACTTGCTTACCTTTTTCATCATAAGTGAGTCTCAAAGGTTGTTGCCCTTAATCTCTTGATGTCCTCCTTGGCTTTTGATCATATTCAACATCAACATCCAAAGTAGCATCAATCTCATTATCAACATCAAGAATGTTAGATCCAATGTCCACAACACCACTTGAAGAAGCCAACGAAGAGTTGTAATGTGCAATTTCTAGTAGTAAATATAGATACCTTTATATTCATTTCTCTATTCTGGCTTTACAACTAACAGACTACTCCTTCCATCAAGACACCATGCCTTTGGAAGATGATTTTCATCATCTTCTATGGCCCATCACTGCCTAGGACTTACTAGCCTGCATCCAAGGACACATTGAAGAAGCCTTCAAAAATTTCTTGATGGTTTTTTCTCACCACACAATTCACACTGTTATATGCAATAAAGAAGCATTGCAAAACATGTCTTTAATATGGGCAAACGAGGCGCTTGTCTCATAGAAGAGAGATGATCCTTTAATGATTTACACTAGGTTTCCTGAGCATTCACATGTATCTTCATGCACTTAAATTTCAACACTAATGAATGACTAAAAAGTTAGATCTACAATAGTTCAGACCTCACGTAAGAATGCAAGGCTCAAGGCTCACACTTTCAAGCATTCCTCAAGTAGATTAATTGTTCTATCACTTGTATTAAAAGAACCAAAATGCTAGTAAGAGATTTAGGAAGACCAAAAGCCGCTTCCCTTTTTTCCATCATCTCCAATGCCTTGAAGTTGAGATGCCCCAATCTCTTATGCGATACCTCTTGCCTTGTCAATTGTTCCCTTGCCACAAATCCATCTTGGTTAGCAACAACACAAGCATCAAGTTTGTACAATTTGCCTTGCCTTTCCCCTCTTGCAATCAAGGTTCATTTTTAACTTATTAAGCATTACCAAGAAAATTCACTTGTAGATCCTTGTCAACCATTTGACTCACACCAAGAAGATTCTTAGTTATAGATGCTACGAACAAAATATTCTTTGAATTGACATTCCTATATTTGGAGAGAGAAATAGAAATAGAACCAAGGCCTATTGTGGCACATTAACCACCATTGGCCGTGTAGATGACCTTCTTCTCACCTTCATAGGTCAATAAGGAGGAAAAATACTCCTTGTGACTTGTCATGTGAGAGCTTGCTCCACTATCAATCCATCATGATCACTATCCCCTTCACTAGACAACAAGAAAGTGAATTTGGAACCAGCTTAAAAATGGTCATTTATAGTAATTTCACATGTGCCAAGAAAACCATGTGAAGTGTATATACAATTTTTGACTCTAAAATGCCTAAAATAGCCAAAACTAGTCAAGTATAAGCTGACAAATTTTCACATGGACTACTTTACCAACTAGTTGAGGGAAGAGCTGTGGCCAAAGATAATATGAAAGAGATAGTTTGGCTTCTATTAGAACAATAGAACAAGAGAGTTAGTGTCGAATAGGAAAGCCCAACTTTTGAACAAAAATATAGAAAGTTTGACAAACTAGTTAAGTATTAAACACAAGAAGAACACTCCCTACTACCCTCGAGCCAACGGTCAGGCTAAGAGTACCAATAAAAAATTGGTAGCAATAATAAAAAAGATTGTATTTGAGACAAAAGAGATTAAGACAAGAAATTATACTTTGTATTGTAAGCATATAACACTTTCTACTAGACCAATACAAATTACATGTCATTGTTCTTAGTCTACGGTATAAAATGTGTTTTATAATTGATCAGATAATATCCGATAAGGGTATTATGAAGATACTTTTGCTGAGTGATGTAAGTCAGTTGTCTCACTCTGTTTTGATGGATTTGAATTTCTTGACATTAGTGAGCCTCGCCTAGATTGGTCATGTCGAATTCGGAGACAACATTTGTTTAGCATCATTCATTTGATCAATACTATTGTTGAAAAGTAATGTGTCGTCAACATAAGCAATGCTGCACAGACTTGAAATAGACATTCGAATCGGCAGCACTTGGTTGAAAACCATGTTGGATGAGGAATGTGTTGATCCTATGAAACCAAGCTGTTGTAGTCGATGTTTGGGATCTGAAAAAATTCTCTCGCCACTAGTCAGGCCATTCTTCGATCGATACTTCTGTTAGCCTTGTACTCATTATTAAAGACCCATTTACAGTCGATAAGATTTCGGCCTATAGGTAATTTGACTAATGACCATGTTTGGTTCTTGATTAGAGAGGAATACTCTCTGTCCATCACCTCTCTCCAGAGATCGGAGTCTGGTTGGCTAAGTGCTTCTTCGACCATAGTTGGTTCTTGAATTAAAAGACAAGTAGACTCATATACCTTGTGGATTGTATGCGCACTCGGTTCAATCTAACTAAATAAACTGTACATTAATTGCATCATCACATTTAGAGCTTATACTAATGAATCAGATCACAACTTGATTTCTAACTCTCTCCCTTAAGCTCAAATGCGATAAGAGTGAAAAACAATAATTTGTAGCAACGTCTGGAGTGTCCAAAAGATGTTATGCATGTCCTGCTATTCTGTACTTGACTCACACTCAAGCACACCAACAAACCACTAGGTTTGACTCACAAAGTATCATGCAAACACAATGCTCATACAGAGAGTACCATACTCTCGACAAACTGACTCGTCCCCGTCCAACTTGAAACACAAGTGGATCACATGAGTGACATGGCTCAAACTGAGGAAATCCCACTGCCACCATGAGACTTACATCCTCCATCTATCTAGGTTGACATCCTATTAGACACTTACAAGCACAAACCTATAAAGCTAACATAAATGAGCGACTGAGGCTCAACATGAGGAAATCTTACTGCCACCATAAGATTGTACCCTCACCAGATAGACAACTAGTAGACAATGACAAGTCAATGAGCATAAAATGATTACTTTGTTTCACACATAGCAAATGCACAACCACATACAACTCCGACTTAGGTCTAGACTACCGTGACAAAGTAACATGCAAGCACACATTCATGCAAACCAACATGAATATGTCAAATACATGACCAGGCTTGCGCAAATTGTGGTATCCTGTCGTACTAACACCTGTGCCATCTATAGATTCGCTGCTACAACACTAGTCACCAAATCAGGTCCTCAACCATGGCCTGCACCTGTAACAAGATGCCCTCACATCCAAGCACATCCAACTGTCCAATAAGTCCTGAAAGTTATCCCCATCCATTTCCCGTGCTCCAAGCACAAGAGTCTACCAAGGACCCAATGAATGAATGTACACAAACCTCACCATAGGCTATACCTGAGTAGGTCGCCTATCTCCCAGAGATACTGATGATAGTCCGCCTCTCCTACATCCCATGTAGGCTCAACTTCCCATGCTTAACGTTGCCAACTCTGATTTGACCAGTACATAGGCCTCCCACCAAGGAGCCTATCTCACCAACACATTCATCATGTCAATCCAAACCAAAGCAAATGAAAACTAGATCCACTATCGTGATGAATAACTCACCCACGATCCATAGCATATCAGGTAGGATAGCTCCAGAACCCTGTACCTTCTATACCATCTGACCACTAAGCTCCCCAAGAATCTGTCCACCTGTAGTGCAACTAGACTCCAACTGGATCTAACCAAATAACTGCATCCTACTTACCAAATAATGATGGATAGACACAACATGTGATGCCAACCTGGAGACTATAGTGCATATAACCATGCAGCTCACGTGATCACTCGCCAAAGTATCAGCTTTCACTCCCTAAGCAACCATCTCCATCCCTGTTGGCTCACAACCATGGGCATGCTGGATCCACATCACCTCAAAATGCACTTGCTCCACAACTAATTTGACTTGATCAAAATAGACTTATTGACTGCAAAACCACAAAATCATCACACTCACCACTCTCCACGAGTCTCCAAAGTGTGATTATTGACTCGTCCTTCATCCTTCACGTGTCCCACACACAACTCGTCCAATGCAAGTCCGCTATCTTTCCCAATGGCTTCCAACTGGCACCACCTCGCACTTCCATCACCTGTGACCGCAAATGTGTGTATCTCCAAGATAGCCCATATTTTTCTCCAAATGAGAAATTTCCAAGCTACATATGTGTGTGTCAATGTGCCGATCATACCTGTGAGAGCATTCCTCCAAAATGCCACTTGACGTTGGTTGATTTTAACTCCAAAAGTTGAAGTTGATCATGAGAATTTTTTACTTGTAACCGGCATACCATGCCTACCTCTCACCTGCGATTGCTTGTCCTCTCAAAATTGTTGCCAATGATGAGTAGTCACGCCTCCAAACTACACTTCCATCACCAATACTAGCTTTCTCCACACAATTCCTCTACCATTCGCCCTCATACTGCATTTACCGCTTCCAAACACCCTGTTACCCTGTCAAGAGTAAGTAATAATGATTCCAAAGCGATAATGCCTCATTGTACTGCCCTGTAGCAGGTTTTACCAGCCAAAAATAGCCCCAAATTTGGCCCTACAGTACCCAGTTAGCAAATGTAGCCCATCAATGGGTCACCTGCACTCTGCTCGATAGAATGGAGACGAAAACTTCTCGAAATAGATTTCTACATGTTTTATGACGTCGCTTTGTCCACTGGCTTTGAGCAGCCAGTTTCAGAGGTCATTTTGGCCCAAGGATGGCCAAAAAAGGTGCCTTCTAGCCAAAGATAGGCCCTTCCAAAAAATAGCTTGCATTTTGAACAGATTTTTTGTTATGAAGATTTTTGAGGAAGAAATCCATTTTCTGGACTTCGGGTCCCTTCAGCCCATTTTCTTTTAAATTTTTTTAATGAAAAGCCTTCAAAAATGACTTTCAAATCTTCGTGGGCCCTTTCACCATAAATCTAATGGTGTATCGCCATTCGACGATCAAGATTTCTCCCTGTGCTATCTATCTCGACTGTCCATTTTGTGGAGCTCGATCCTATGGTTCATACTACCCGTGCGCTGATGGAGACTCTTCCATGCACTGGCCACTTAAAAAAACAATGGAACTTTCTTGTCTAGCTACACGCGACGCCTCACGGGCTCCTCATGCGTCCTTCTTCTCCTCCTGAAAGTTGCTTCTCTCTCATGCTGTGATTTCTAGCTATGCTGAAAGGTATTGATCGACCATCCTTCTAGCTTGGTCTGCGGCCAGTTATGGCACCTTGGCAGCTGCCTCGCACCATTGAAATGCCCTGCTACATGTTTTTGTTGCAGTAAAATTGATCCATAATGTTAAAAGATTTCAAATTTTGCTCTTCCAAAACCTAGCCATGATTTGGCTACTTCAATGAACTGAGACCCATGTTTTTATTCTTTCATGTCTCTCCATAGCCATTTGACAACTGAATACCAATGATAGGGTACCCTGCTTCATAGCTTTACAGCTCGGTAATTCAACTTCTACATCTCAAGATCCAAGCTTTTCTCTACTGAAACCCTAGCAGGCTTTTTTACCATAGCTGAGAAGAAGGCTAATTGCTCTTTGAATGCTTCATGGCTGTCCCTGAGACTTCACCAATAGCTTGGCCCCTACTGTAAGATAATGGGTAGCAATTTACAGTGCCCACTTTCGTCAAGCAGAGAGAAAGATCCGTAGCTTTACGTTTTCCGTCAACTACCGAATGTCACGTGTTGTGTCACTCTAGAATTGAGGAACCACTCCTCTAGTTGTTCGACATGGTGATGGTTCACCATGAAGGCATTCTGTTCATCATCATCTTCGACATTTTGCTTCAAATCAATAGTTGCATTGGCTTGTTGATCCACCTGTTTCTTCTTTTTATTGTTGAACTTGAATATTCTATTGTCCTGGATCTCATGGCTCATCCTTTTGCAGTATTTGCAGAACATCCTTTCTTGTTTTGAGCAGGTTGCTAATTCTAGTTCTGACTTTGCTTCTGTGACTGCCTCTAATTTGAATCGAATCGATTTGCCTTCTTCTTTTTCTATTGCTTCTTTGAGCTTTTCTTGGCGTATAGAGCCTACGAGTCTTCAATGGAGGACAAGGATGCACCAGTCCTTTGAATCTCCTCTTGCAGCAACATAGTTATGACTCTAGAAAAAGTTATTTTTGAGTGAGTCAAAATCATCATCACCCAGTTTTCATAAGAGGATGGCAAGCTAAACAATAAGGTCATGACAATGTCTGAATCTTTGATCACTGAACCTATTGTTGCCATATGCTCTAACAGAGACATGGTTCACGACGATTGTCTATTCAGGATTTGTCGAGCTGATACATGTATGTGATTTTCGTGTATTTCTGTAGAATATGTGACTATACAAGTGTTTATAGCAAATGAATGGATCTGGATTTACGTTGTGAGATTAGGGATGGAAATGATAGGAATCTAACATGGCTGTTCTTGACGGCGAGCATAGGACAATAGTAGATGCAACCACGTACTCGAAACTAACTCTAAATTACTAATTGTCTCTCGAGCCACAATGATTAAATACAAGAGATGAAAGGATTCCAACAATCAAAAATTGAAAAATAGGTTGTGTAGATGGTTGAGTTTTTACAAGATATATAGGCCCCAAAAGCCTAGAAATATTCCATATAGGATGCCAATTCTCAGCCAATTGCTTTTGATCTCCTTTATATGCACTAAAAGCAGTCAATCACCATGCACTAGCTCCATATGTCCTAATTAGAGCATTTGGGCCATCACA